>JAESUZ010000103.1:0-600000 GCA_017311185.1 Proteles cristata cristata
CAACAGATATTGGGGAAGATATGGAGAAAGGGGAACCCTTTTGCACTGTTGGTGGGAATGCAAACTGGTGCAGCCACTCTGGAAAACACTATGGAGGTTTCTCAAAAAATTAAAAATAGAACTATCCTATGTCCCAGAAATTGCACTACTAGGAATTTATCCAAAGGATACAAAAATGGGGATTCAAAGGGACACATGCACCCCAATGTTTATAGCACTGCTATCCACAACAGCCAAATTATGGAAAGAGCCCAAATATCCATCAATTGACGAATGGATTAAGATGATGTGGTAGGGGCGCCTGAGTGGCTCAGTCGGTTAAGCGTCCGACATCAGCTCAGGTCATGATCTCGCGGGAAGTGGGTTCAAGCCCCGCATCCGGCTCTGTGCTCACAGCTCAGAGCCTGGAGCATGCTTCGGATTCTGTGTCTCCCTTGCTCTCTACCCCTCCCCCACTCATGCTCTGTTTCTCTCTGTCTCAATAATAAAAAACAAGAAATTAAAAAAAAAGATGATGTGGTATATGTATACAATGGAATACTACTCAGCGATGAATGAAATCTCGCCATTTGCAACAATGTGGATGGACCTGGAGGGTATTATGCTAAGTGAAGTAAGTCAGAGAGACAGATGTCATGATTTCACTCATATGTGGAATTTGAGAAGCTCAACAAATGAACATGGGGGAATGGAAAGAAAAATAAGATAAAAACACTGAGGGAGGCAAACCATAGGAGACTCTTAAATACAGAGAACTGAGGGGTGCTCAAGGGAGGGGTGCGTCAAATGCGGGATGGGCATTAAGGAGGGCAGCTGTTGGGATGAGCATGGGGTGTTGTATGTAAGTGATGAGAATCACTGGGTTCTACTCCCGAAGCCAAGACTACACTGTATGTTAAGTAACTTGAAAATAAATAAGTTTGTCCTGTCTGAACTATAGCTACTCCTGTTTCCTTTTGCTGTTAGCATATTTTTCTCCATCTTTTACTTTTAATCTACATCTTTATTTAAAAGTAGGTTTCTTATAGACAGCATGTAGTTGGGTCATGTTTTTTTTCCCCATTCTGACAATGCTTTTGATTAGTACATTTAGGCCACTGATGTTCACCATCAGTATTGATATAGCTGGACTGATACCTATATTTGTTACAACTTTGTTTGTTGCCTTTGTTCCTATTTTTGTCTTCTACTCTTTTCTGCCTCTCATGGTTTCAACTACTTTACGTCATTCTGGTTTCTCTCCTTAGCATAACATTTCTTTACTTATTTTTACATTTCTTAGTATAACTTTGTAATACATTTAAAACTAATCAGAGTCTACTTTTAAGTAACACTGTTTCACGGGTACTAAAAACCCATTATAATACTCTTAATTTCTATATAAAGTGTATCTGTGTATATTTTTGTCCAAGAAAGTATTTCTCCTTCACTTTTGAAGGATATTTTCACAGGATATATAATTCTAGATTGGTGAGGTTTTTTTTTTTTTTTTAATTTTTGTTTTGTTTTTGTTCTATCAAGACTAAATATTTCACTCTCCTCTCTTTTTGCTGGTATGGTTTCTTAGGAGTCAGATGTAGTTTTTATCTTTGCCTCACTATAGGTATAGTGGTTTAAAAAAAGTTCTTTCAGGACTTTTTCTTCGGTTTTGGCTTTCTATGGTTTGTAAATGATATGCCTTATGTACAGTTTTAGCATTTATCTTGATTGTTTTCTGAGTTTCCTGGATCAATGGTTTGGTAGGAATACGGGGTAATTTTCAGCCATTTTTATTTCAAAAATTGCTTTAGGTAATTTTCTTCTCCTTCTGATATTTCTGCTAGGAGTATGTTACCCCTTTCATAATTGTCCCACATTCTTAGATATTATGCCAGTCTTTTTTTCTCTTTGCTTTTCAGCTTTGGAGGTTTTTACGAATAAATCCTGAATTCAGAGATTCTTTCCTCAATCATGTCTAGTTACTAGAAGGCCCATTGAGGGCAATCTTCATTTCTGTTAGTGTTTTTGGTATCTAGCATTTGTTTGGTTCTTTCTTAAAATGTATTATATTGCCCATTTGTTCTTTCATGGTGTCTACTTTTTCTATTAGCACACTTAGCATATTTATCATTATTTTATATTACTGGTCTGATAATTATAACAACCCAGCCATACATGATTCTTGTTTTAGGTCTTCAAAGTTTTAAAAAAGTGGGCCTTATACATTTTTCTGGAGTCTGGAAGTGATGAATTGCCTAAAATAAACTGCTGTCAATGGGCCTTTAGTAATTTGGTGGCAAGGCATGGAGGAAGGAGGTGTTCTATAGTCCTATGGCTAGGTCTCAAAGTCATTTTGTGAGCTTGTACCTCTGGACTGGGAACTAAATATGTGCTTCTGCTCCCCTCTACTTAATGGAACAGGACAGCTAGAATGGGCCGTAACTGGTTATTTCTTTTCAACCACATGGAAGGCTGGGGGGACTGGAAGTGTTTCCTTTTCTTCCCAAAGAAGGTTAGAATCCGTTGAATTTGGGTTATTTCCCTTCCCCCATGTCAGTTAGGCTCTGAAAAACCGTCAGGGGGTTTTAAATTTGGTTAAGTACTTTCTCCTTAGGACAGACCTTTTTAAGAATGGAATGCTGTGCTGTATTTAAATATGGTTCCTTTTGCCCTTCCTTCAATATGGTTCCTTTTGCCAGAAGCATGAGGGGATTTTTCTCCAATAACTGACCAAGAAAAGGTAGAAAGTACCCCAGCCACTGCTCTGTTGTTTTTGCTTCATAAATCAGTATCTGTCCAGGCCTGGGTGTCTCTGCCTCTCACATCACCATTCCTCAGATGATGCCCACATATGTGCCCACAGGGTATAAGCATCATCTGAGGAATGTGATCCTAGCTGCTTGGATCATTACACAATTCTTTTACTTCAATGCAACTTTCATTTAACTCATTCTAGCTCAGATTAATAGGTGAGTTTATTATACAGATGTATGGGTACTTTAGGTTGAAAAAGATATTATCTGAATCTCTAATGACCAGATTGGGTATGTTTAAAATGGGGCAGTTGTTAGTCCATTAAATACCTATTAAGGAAATAATTACAAATGTAAATACACGTTACCAAATTCTCTAAGGGCACAGTTTAGGAAAAGTTACAAATAAATGGATATATAAATAAACCAAATCTCAAGCTATTTACAATTAAGAAGCACACACAGAGAAAATGAGATCACTGCCCAGAGACTCAGTAAATTTTCTGTCCACAGAACACCATCTGCTCCAGGTCTGCAGGAGGTCAGTTGGTGGAGGTCACAGGCTGGGGCACAGGATACCTGCAGCGTCCGGGGGAGCAGAGATCAGGCAGAAGAGAGGGAAGTCTAGGCTGGATACAGACACTGTCGGTTACTCTTGTTCGCTGGCCCTGGGAACTGTGGGAGCAACAAATGTTTCCAGTGACATTAAAGGCAGGCAGGCTGGACTGGGTGAGAGTGGAAGGGCAGCGTGGCCAACCTCCCAGCCCACTGTATGTAACGAGAGCCCCTCCTCCTCTGCCATATGCGGCACTCTGCCGCTCGTCCTGCGAGTTGTAGCTGGGACCCCTCATCTGAGGCCTTGGTGATGTCACTCTCACCCCATCAGGCACATTAAAAACAAGATGACAGGTCCAAAATGGAGTTGCTTATGCTGAGCCCCATGTCACCAAAATGAGACAACTTAATTACAGTTTTGGGTATCCCTGAAACGGAATCTTAAAGCAGCTATTCAGTATCACTTGGTCAGCACTAGTCAGGTAATCTGCCCAACAGACTCCTGCCTTCTCTGAAAGGAAAAGAACCTACCTTTTTGCCCTTGTATTACTTCCTTCATCCTGCTCCCTTCTGGCTAACTTTGCATACTTTCTTACAACTTCTATCTGCTAGATGGATGCTGCTTATTTCGAACAGGTCTGTCCTCAAATAAACTCTTAAAAATCTTAATATGCCTCAGTTTATCTTTTAAAAGTTCTGGTGTCTGAACACTAAACTGAAGGAGACCCCCCAACAGCCACAAAGGGCAGTAAGCAAGAAGGTGCACTTTCCCTTGAGCCCCTGTGCTCACTGCTTCCCTGCTACCTCTGGAGGTTGTAGGTGACTCTGTCGCAGATTCCAGCCCTGCAGCTTATGAGCTTTCAGGTTTTATTTAAGCCTTTAGTTTCCTGGACTGTGTCACCTTTTTTAGTTTTTTATTTTGAGAGAGAGGGAGTGTGTGAGCAGGGGAAGGACAGAGTGAGAGAGAGCCCGACATGGGGCTCAACCCATGAACCATGACATCATGATCTAAGCTGAAGGCAGACACTCAAATGACCAAGCTACTCAGGTATCCATTTTCTTAAATTTTAAATTCCAGTTGTCCTCTGAATTTGGTATATAGAAAAGTGATGTTTGGATACTGAAATTAGATGCTATAACTCTGCCAAATCTGTGTACTAATGCTGAGTTTTTTTTGTAGCTTTAGAGTTTTCTATATAGACATAGATGTTACATATAAAAAAGATACTTTAATTCACACTGAACCAGATTCTAATCAAATTGTTGAATGCCAAAGCACAGAGTGAATCTTGAATGAAAAAGAAAAGTTACTCATCAAATGCAGGGATCCTCAGTAAGATTATCAAGAGACTTCTTGGCAGAAACATCACAGTGCTGAGAGAAATCTATAGTTGTAAACACATTAAAAAAGATCTCAGATGAAGAACCTAAACTTTTAATAAGAAAAAGAAACAAATATTCCAAACCTAGGAGGAAGAAAACCATAACGATTATAGTCAAGATATAAACAAAACAGAGAAAAACAATAGGAAAAAAACAACAAAACCAAAAGTTTGCTCTTCACAAAGATCCAGAAAATTGACCTTTCTTTGGTTAGAATAAAAGAGAAAATACTCAAATAACTAAAATCAGAAATAAGAGGAAAACTACTGCCAATTTTACAAAAATAAAAAGGATTATAAGAAAGTACAATGAACAATCATATGCTAACAAACTGGATAACCTAGTTAAATTAATAAATTCTTAGAAATGACCTACCAAGACTAAAAGACAAAGAAAAAGAAAATCTTAATTGGCCTAATACCAATAAGTGCATGAAATCAGTAATCAAAAATCATCCAATAAAGAAAATCCCAGGACCAGATGAATTCATTAGTAAATTCTAACAATTCTAGCATTTGAAGACACCAATTCTTCTCAATCTTTTCCTTTTAAAAAAGTGAACAGGGAAAGATTTTTAAGTTCTTCTCTGAGGCCAGCATTACTGTGATACAAAACATAGGAAAAGATGGTACAAGACAAACCACATACCATATCACTTAGGAAAACTAAAGTTAAAACTACTCAACAAAATACTGGTCAACAGAATCCAAAGGCATATTAAAAGGATCATACACTGTGACCAAGTGAAATTGATTCCCATAATATGAGGATACTTCAATATATGAAAATTAATCAATGTAATACACAATGTTAACATATTAAAATCAAAAGAAGCAATCATCTAACTTGATGCAGAAAAAACATCTGACAAAATTCAATACCCCTTCAAGAAAAAAAATCTAAGGAAGAATCTCTAAACAATAAAAACTATCTATGAAAAATCCACAGCTAAGATTATACTGGAATGACTGAAACTTTTCCCATTAAGGTCAGAAATAAAACAAAGGTGGCTGCTCATGCAACATTTATTCAACACAGTATTAGAAGTCCTAGCCAGAGAGGTTAGGCAAGAAAAAGAAATAAAAAACAGCTAATTTCAAAAGGAAGAAGCAAAATTATCATTGTTCAGATGGCATGATCTTAAATACAGAAAACCCTTAAGATTCTACACACACACACACACACACACACACACACACACACAATCTGTTAGAATAAATTAAGACAAGTTGTAGGATATAATAATCAGTAACAAAAAAATCTGTCCTTTTTAAACTTGAACAATGGAAAATCAGAAAATAAAATTAAAAAGAATAATTTACAATAGAATTTAAAAGAATAAAGTGCTAAGAAATAAATTTAAAGAGGTCAAAGACTTGTACAGTGAAAACTATAAAACACTGCTGAAAGAAATTAAAGATACAAATACAAATAAAAACAACCAAGTTCATGGCAAGACTGAAAATTGTTAAGATACCAATACTATCCAAAACGATTTACAGATTTAATGCAGTTCCTGTCAAAATCTCAAAGGCAAATTTTTAAAAAGAGAAATAGGAAATACTATTATAAAGTGTGTATGTACAACAGGTCAACTAGTCTTCGACAAAGCAGGAAGGAATATCCAATTGAAAAAAGGCAGTCTCTTTGACAAATGGTGTTGAGAACACTGGACAGCAACATGCAGAAGAATGACACTGAACCACTCTCTTATACACAAAATAATAAATATACACTATACACAAAAATAAATTCAAAATGAATCAAAGACCTAAATGTGACGAGAACACAGGTAGCAACCTCTCTGACCTTGGCCAGAGCAACTTCTTACTAGACACATCGCCAGAGGCAAGGGAAATAAGCAAAAATGAACTACTGGGACTTTGTCAAGATAAAAACCTTCTCCACAGAGAAGGAAACAATCAACAAAACTAAAAGGCAACCTATGGAATGGGAGAGGGGATTTGCAAATGACATTATCTGATAAACAGTTAGTATCCAAAATTTATAAAGAACTTATCAAACTCAACACCCAAAAAACAAATAGCCTGGTTAAGAAATGGGCAGAAGACAGGAACATTTTTCCAAAGAAGGCATCCAGATGGTTAACAAACACCTCACACTTGTCCGAATGGCTAACATTAACAATACAAGAAACAACAGGTATTGGTGAGAATGTGGAGAGGTGAGGATCTTATACTGTTGTGGGAATGCAAACTGGTGCAGCTGCTCTGGAGCACTGTATGGAGGTTCCTTAAAAAACTAAAAACAGAACTACCCTACAATTCACAATTGTACCATTAGGTATTTACCAGAAGGATACAAAAATACAGATTTGAAGGGGCACATGCATCCTGGTGTTTATAGCAGCACTACCAACAATAGCCAAACTATGGAGAAAGCCCAAATGTCCATCCACTGATAAATGGATAAAGACTGTGGTATACATGGAATATTAACCATAAAGAATGAAATCTTGCCATCTGCAACAATGTGGATGGAACTAGAATGTGTTATGCTAAGTGAAATAAGTCAATTAGAGAAAGACAAATGCCGTATGATTTCACTTGTATGTAGAATTTAAGAAACAAAACAGATGAACATATAGGAAAGGGAAGAAGAGGAGAGGGAAACAAACCACAAGACAGTCTTAACGAAAAAGAACAAACTGGGTTGATGGAGGGAGGTGGGTGGGGCATGGGCCGGATGGGGTGAGTACTAAGGAGGGCACTTGTTGGGATGAGCACTGGGTGTTGTATGTAAGTGATGAATCACTGAATTCTACTCCTAAAACTCCTAAATTTTGCACTGTATGTTAATTAAAATTAAAATTTAAAAAATTAGGGGCACCTGGGTGGCTCAGTCGGTTAAGCATCTGACTTCACCTCAGGTCAGTATCTCACAGTTCATGGGTTCAAGCCCCGTGTCGAGTTCTGTGCCGACAGCTCTGAGCCTGGAGCCTACTTGGCTCCTTGGATTCTGTGTCTCCCCCTCTCTCTGTCCCCCCTCCCCCCACCTCTCAAAAATAAACAAACATTAAAAACAATTTCAAAAAATTAAACCCACAAAATAAAATCATTTTTATTAAAAAATTTAAAAAGTTGAAAAAGTTTGTATGGATCTTCTGGGACTCTGAAGACACAATGATCTTGAAAAAAGAACACACTTGAAGTCTTGCACTATCTTATTTCAAAACTTAATACCTGAAGAATTTCCAGGTGAAGAGACACATCAGTAAGATGGCAGAATAGGAGGTCGTCTACTCTTGTCACCCCTCACAATAATTTGGCAGAGTGCAAAAGTGCCTCTGTAGGAGCTTTGGATACAATAAGAAACTGTAAAACTAGGAACCCACCAGGAGACACACCAGTTCCTGTGGCCAGAGGTAAACACACTATATAAAGATTAAGGTGTCAACTCATTAAGACAATATAACAATTTTAAGTATATAAGTGCCTAAAAATAGGGACATCTAATCATACAGAGTAAATATTACCAAGAATGAAAGAAGAAAACAGGCAGCAACATAATAATAGAAGGGTACTCCTTTACCACACTTTCATCAGTGGATAGATCATGTAGGCAGAAAATCAATGAGGATACACTGGACTTGAGTAACACTATAGAGCAAAGGGATGTATTGGACATACACAGGAAATATTCCACCCAACAGTCGCAGAATGCACCCTCTTCTTAAGTGCACATGAACACTCTCCAGGATAGATCATATGTTAGATTACGAAACAAGTCTTAACAACTTTAAGAATGAATTCATATCAAGTATATTTCCCCAACCACAATGGTTTGAATCTAGACATCAGTAACAGCAAGAATGCTGGAAAGTTACAAATATGTGGAAACTGAACACACTCTTGAACAACCAATGGGTCAAAGAAGAAATAAAAAGGAAAATCACTAAGTATCTGGGACAAACAGATTGAAAAAAACAGTACAGTGAAATCTATGGAACGCAGCAAAAACATTTCTAAGGAAGAGTTTACAGAGATAAAACCCTAAATCACAAATAAAGACAGACATACAGTCAATAACCAAACTTTACATGTCAAAGAACTAGGAAAAAAAAAAAAAAAAAGAAAAAGCTAAACTTCAAATTAGCAGAATAATACAAATTAGAGCAGAAATATATCAAATAGGGACTCAAAAAACAATGAAAAGATCAATAAAACCAAGAGCAATTTTTAAAAATGATAAACTGAGATCTTTAGCTAGATTAACCAAGAAAAAACCAGGACTCATATAAATAAAATTATAAATGAAAGAGAAGACATTACAACTGATACTACAGAAATAAAAAGAATTGCAGGATACAACTGTTGGCAAATAAAGCCAATAAACTGGATGACCTAGAAGAAATGGGTAAATTCTTAGAATCACACAAGCTAACAAGACTGAATTATGAAAAAAAATCATCTCAATAGGCCAATAATGAGTAAGAAAATTGAGGCAATAATCAAAATCCTCCCACCAAAGAAACATGTAAGACCAGATGGCTTCACTAGTGCATTCTACCAACACTTAAAGAAAAATAATGCAAGCTGTTCTCAAACTCTTCCACAAAACTGAAGATAAGGTAAGACTCCCAAACTCATTTTATGAGATCAGCATTACCTTCATACCAAAACCAAATAAGGACACTCCCAGAAAAGAAAGTTTTCTTTTCTCAAACATGACAAACATAGATGTGAACATCCTCAATAAAATACTAGCAAACTGAACTCAAAGGCATTATTAAGAGGAGCATACACCAAGATCAAGGGGGAATTTATCCCTGGGATGCAAGGATGGTTCAACATATGCAAATCAATAAATGCAATATCCTACCTTAATAGAATCAAAGCTAAAACTTATAAAATCATCTTAACAGAGGCAGAAAAAGCATTTGGCAAAACATCCTTTCATGATAAATGGCTCAACTTAATAAAGGCTATATTTGGTAAGCCCATAACTAATATCATACTTGATGGTGAAAAGCTGAATGATTTTCCTTTTACATTAGGTACAAAGCCAAGGTTGCCTACTTCTATTCAATGGTAGTACTGGAAGTCTTACCCAAAGCAGTAATGCAGGTAAAAGAAATAAAGGGCTTACAAATCCAAAAGGAAAAAGTGAAACTGTCTGTAGATTATGTGATCTTAAATATAAATTCTACAATAATTCCACCAAAGATGTGTTAAAATGAATAAATGAAATTAGTGTGGTTGCAGGACACAAAATCAACATTCAAGTATCAGCTGTATTTCTACAGGTATCAACTATCAGAAAGAGACTTAAGAAAACAATGCTAAATAGCTATTTACAACAGCATCAAATTAAAAAATTTAGGAAGAACTCTAACCTCGATGATGAAACATCTGTACACTGAAAACTTAAAGTTAACTTTGATGAAAGAAACTGAAGATACAAATAAATGAGAAGATATTCTATGTTCATGGTTTGTAAGAATTAATACTGCTAAAACCCATACTACCCAAAGCAATCTACAGATTTAGTGTTTGTTACTACAAAGCCACCATAATCAAAATAGTGTAATGACAAAAAAATATATAAATCAATGGAACAGAGACCAGAAATAAATCCTCACATATAAGGTGAAATGATTTTTGACAATGGTACCAAAAACATTCAGTGGCAAGAGGAAAAGTCTTTTCAATGAACACCACTGGGAAATGTGTAGTATGAAACTGGACTCCTATCTTACACCATATTTAAAAAAATTAATAGATCAAAGATCTACACACTAAGAGCTAAAACTATAAAACTCTTTGAAGAAAAACATAAGGGAAAAGCTTCATGACATTAGATTTAGTAATGATTTCTTGAATATGCCCAAAGCACAAGAAAGAAAAGAAAAAAATAGAATGAGATGCGTGAAAGATTTCACCAACAAAATGAATAGACAAGCAAGCCACAGAATGGGGAAAATATCTGGAAACCATATATCCATCAAGAGAGTAATGTCCTGAATATACAAAGAACTTCTACAATTCAACAATAAAACAAACCACTTGATTAAAAATGGGCAAAGACCTGAATACAGAGTTTTCCAAAGAAGATACTCAAATGCCAGTAAGTACAAGAAAATATGTTCAACATCACTAACTGTTAGAATTAGTATGGCTATTAACAAAATAACAGATGACAAGTATTCGGGAGGATGTGAAAAAAAAAATCAAAACCCGTGTGTACTGCTGGAAGGAATGTAAAATGGTGCAGCTGCTACAGAAAATGGTATAGTGTTTCCTCAAACTAAAAGTTGAACTACCATATGATGCTGAAGTTCTACCTCTGGGTATATACTCAAAAGAGTTGAAAGCAGGATCTTTAAGAAATTATCTGTACACTCATGTTAACAGCAGCAAAATCCACAGTATCCAAAAGGTGGATGTAGTCCAACTGCCCACTGACAGATGAATGGATAGATAAGACCTGGTATATACATACAGTGGAGTATCATTCAGGCTTAAAAAATGAAGGAGATTCTCACACATGCTATAGCACTGATGAAACCCGAAGACACTTTGCTAAGAGAATCAGTCACAAGGGAACAAGCAATGTGTAACTCCATTTATATGATGTGCCTACAGTAGTCAAATTGATAGACAGAAAGCAGAATGGTGTTTGCCATGGTGAGGAGGTGGGGTAGACTGAGGAGTTAGTGTTTAACAGCCATGGAGTTTTAGTTTGGGAAAATGCAGAACGTTCTGGAGATGAATGGTGGTACATGGTTGAACAGCACTGTGAATGTATTTAATGCCACTGAAAAGTTACTTTGGAAAATAATTAAAATGGTAAATTTTATGTTATGTATACTTAATCTTGACAAAAAATTAAAAATAAAAAAGTTACCAACAAATATCAATAAGAAAACAATTCATAACTACACAAACATGTTTTGAACTCATCAGTCACAGAGTAGCTTTTGGATACTTCCTGGCAAGTCTTGCTTGGTAACTGCACACTATCTTTTAGAATACGGGACAGTTCCAGCTAAGATCCTGTGGCCCAGATAAACTGTCAGAGAATTTCATATCAACATCCTGGCACAGCCTGCCACCCAACCTTTCCATTTTCGTTTTTCCTTTTCCTCTAAGAAGTTAGAATTTAGACGCATTTCCTCTATTCCTTTATTCCAAAATACCTGGCCAAAACCAGGAATGAATACATTTTAATATCAAGCTATACATAAATGAAACTGAATGAACGAGGTACAACCATCCAAATCAGTATGTATGAATGTTAGGCACATCACACTGAATAAAAAAAAAGCTACGTCACAAAAGCAGGACATGTGACCATTCTAATTATTTTCAAAATAAGTAGAACCAAACAATTATTGTTTATAGATTCATAATTCATGGTATTGTTTTTTAAAAGGA
The DNA here is from genome assembly GCA_017311185.1 of Proteles cristata cristata. Taxonomy (NCBI): domain Eukaryota; kingdom Metazoa; phylum Chordata; class Mammalia; order Carnivora; family Hyaenidae; genus Proteles; species Proteles cristata. The sequence goes on from JAESUZ010000103.1 coordinate 12,068, forward strand.
AAATCAGTGATACACACGTGTGCACGCGCACACACGCAAGCAATTTTGAATAGCTGCTGTCTCTGGGCAGGAGGGGATAGACAGGGAGAGTATTCCAGTAGATACATTCACAGTTTCACAGCCAATACCATTATGCGTAAGTGAGGTAGTGGGTTCATAGATTGCATTCTACTGTGCTTCACAGTCTGCATATTTCTCACAGTCTCTACACACAGAACATTTTTGTTTTTCAGAAGCAAGAGTCTCAACGACAAGTCTCAGGAATGGGCATGGGAAGGAGGAGAGCGTATGAAGGGATTCTACCTTGCTGCTTCTTCAGAACTTGGTTTATCCATTAACAACTCAGGGGACCTGGGGTCAGTTTCCCCTATTTGGGCCCCTAACACCAACCATGAGCATGTTTTCCTCAGGTTGGGAGGTATTAGAAATGGTGCAAAGGCCATGTTCCAAACAAATGAGGTTTTCCAAACTCCACTTCTACCACAGGGAAATCAAAGTGCTTATCTGCAGCTTCTTGCCTGTGAGCATCCCCATAGTCTAAAGTTGTACATTTTCATTTTCTGTGCCTCCACCACAACTGGCCTGAGCTGCATCCTTCCTTCCACCTCATGGAAACTAGCAAAGGCCATCTCAGCTTTTTTGAACTTCAAGACTGGTGAGATAATTTGGTCACCGGAAGACCCCAAGTGCTGACAGTCTTTCCTACACCTAAGAGGTTCCCTCAAGTCATTTTTCTAATGTCAGAGATGATTTCTGAAATTGACTACTTCATATACACACACACACACACACACACACACACACACACACACACATAATTTAAGCCACTGTTCTGTTTCTATAAATATCTTTTCAATTAGTTTCTATAGATGGCAAGTTATAAATTGGTGTCATTTATTATTACTAATATAAATTTTTCTTTTAAAATGTGTTCATAAATCAAATGCAAGTTGCTTTAAATAAAAATAATGTAGTTGGGCTCCACATATTTTAAAGATTATAAAGAAACTGCAAGAAAGGCTTATTAGTCAAGAAACCTGGACTTCACCCAAATCCTTAGTGCTGGCAACAGAACTCTCATTTCCAGCCCACAAAAATCTCAAGATGGTTGCTGTGGCCCTGAGCTTGCGTCTGTGAAAACCAGAGAAGCAGGTCTCTGAGGACAGTTTGCCACCACTGTGGTTGACCAGGGAGAGTCAAGTCATGACGGGATGAGACCTGGCTGTCCTGCGTGGCCAGGGCCCAAGAAGTAGCGCCACGAGCCCCACCGAGCACTGTAGGGATGCCTCTAGCTCAGATTTCCACCCCTCCTTCAGATCTCTCGCTTTCCCTTCAAGTTCCTGTCATCTCCATACCCCTGCCTGTTCTTTCCCCTAACTTTACCTGTAAGCATCTCTTAGGAGGTGTAAATTATGTAAGACAGAAGGGAACGGATATTGCTCTGTTTCCACCCGGGGAACGGATATTGCTCTGTTTTCACCCGGTGCCCTTTAACCCTTGCAACAACCATGCACTACAGTTCACAAAGAAGGGAATGGAGACTCAGGGCAAGGAGGTCATTGGTCTCGTAAGTAGCTGAGTCAGGATTACACCCAGGTCTACAGGTTTATACGAATCCACTGAACTCCTGGTTCTCTATTCGGGTTACGGGACCCAGGGAAGGCTGATAGCTACACACATGCTCTGAAAGGGCTCAACTGTTTGATAATTCAAAAAGCATTCTTGTATTAGCGACACCACATGAGAGGTTTCATGAAGCCAGACATACATACGTGTGAGCAGAAGTAGGCCAACCTGGGCTAATATTCAGACAAATGACAGGGCCTGGAAAACTTCTAGAAAAGCAGTTTGAAGCCTGTAACACAGAACAGCTACAGTTCTTTTGTGTATCTGGTTTGCAATCAATGTCTTCCTTCCCTCGGTAGGGTCATAAGGCTTTCCTGGGTGTGTGATCCCTGAGGTAAGTTCTTCTACATTCATTCCATTCAGTGTTCCTTTTACCGTGTAAGTCCTCTGACGTTTTCTGAAGCCTGAGTTATGGCTGAAAGCTTCCCCACATTCAACACATTAATACATTTCTCCCCTGTAGAAGCTTCCTGATGTCTTCTGAGGAATATGGCTGAAAGCTTCCCCACATTCAACACATTAATACGTTTCTCCCCTGTAGAAGCTTCCTGATGTCTTCTGAGGAATGATCTGTAGGTGAAGGCTCGGCCATGCTCTCTACATCCATACAGCTTCTCCCTTGGGTGAGTTCCTTGCAGCAACTGTAAGCCAGTTTTCTCGCTAAAAGCTTTCTCACATTCATCATATTTAGAGTTTCTCCCTTTTATGAATCTCCTGATGTCCTCTGAGGATTGATTTGTAGGTGAAGGCTCTGTCACACTCATTACACTTGAAGGGTTTTTCCCGTGTGAGTTCTCTGATGTATTCGTAAGCCAGATTTCTCACTAAAAGCTTTTCCACACTCATCGCATTCGTACGGGCTTTCCCCTGTGTGAGTTCTCTGGTGTATTCGTAAGCCAGATTTCTCACTAAAAGCTTTCCCACACTCATCACATTCATATGGCTTCTCCCCTGTGTGAGTTCTCCAGTGCTTTCCTAAGCTTGACTGATGACTGAATACCTTCCCACATGTATAACATTCGTATGGCTTCACCCCTGTGTGAGTTCTCTGGTGTTTTCCTAGGCCTGACTTCTGACTGAACGCCTTCCCACATGTGTGGCTTCTCCCCTGTGTGAGTTCTTCAGTGTATTCTTAGGCTTGACTTCCGGTTGAAGGTCTTCCCACACTTCTTACATTCATAGGGCTTCTCCACTGTGTGTATTGTCTGATGTGTTCTGAGGGTTGAATTCTGAGCAAAGGTTTTCCCACATTTGTTACATTCATAAGGCTTCTCCCCTTTGTGAATTGTCTGATGGGTTGTGAGCGTTGACTTCTGCACAAAAGTTTTTCCACATTCACTACACTCATAGGGTCTCTCCCCTGTGTGAATTCTCTGATGGACTCTCAGGCCTGACTTCCAGCTGAAAGCTTTCCCCCATTCCACACATTCGTATGGTCTCTCCCCTGTGTGAGTTCTCTGATGTTTCTGTAGGCTTGACTTGTGACTGAAATCTTTCCCACAGTCATTACACCTGTAAGGTTTCTCCCCTGTGTGAATTCTCTGGTGCATGAGGAGGTACAGTTTCTTACAGAAAGATTTCCCACATCTGTGACACTCATAGGGTCCTCTGACATACACTGAAGCCTGACTGGGGGCAGAGGATTCCCCTACATTTGTTATAATCGTCGAATTTCTCTGTTGTGTGAGCTGAATTACGGCTGAAGTTTCGTCCACATTCAGTGGGTGCCACCTCTGCCTGATTTCTCTGGTTTGCTCTTAAGTGTGACCTCTGGCTGAAACTTTTCCCTCCTGTGTCAGTTCTCTGAAAACAAGTATATAAAACTTGCCACAAATGTCTGTCTTGGATTCCTTGGCTCTTCTCTAAGAGGGTATCATGTTGGCAGTCTTCTAAAAATGAGAAAGTTAAAAATACCTTATGAATCTTAAGACACATTTCTCATGGGAGGGAGCCTATATACATACAGTCTATTATGTATTTGACTCTGGTTCTAGTCCAGTCACACAAGATTAAGTAATTTGAAGTATGTATTTCCTATATTGCTTTCATTTGAAAATAAATTGGCTGGAGTGGGAAATATTGGAAAACAATCTAGCAATGAATATAGATGTATATATGACATTTAAAAATATGATTTTCAAAACTACATGGAAGAGAAGTGCAGGAAAGAAACTATGGACACACAAGAATAGTTGAGTTCGGGAATTCAACAGATCGAAGAATAAATTCCATTCAGCAAAGCTTATGGACAGGAAGTATGGACAAGGAGTACTGTGAGGAAGGCTTTCAAGGGATACGTATGAGACAGGGTGGACCAGGGACCCTGTATTACACTGCCAGATACAGATTATGGGGTAGGAAACTCATTAGCCTCCATGCTTCTACTGGGAGCTTTCTTTCTTCCCCCTATTTATACATTAACACCAAAGTACACAAATAATAGCACAACTTCCTTCCAATTATCAAAAAACAGGTCTCTACCCCAAACTCAAGCTCCCCTGGTTGCTATTCAGAGGAAGACAAACATATAAGGAAGGAGGAGTATAGAACCACTGAGAAGAAAAGCCATCTCTCAGCCTGGAGTGAATTTCCTGCCCTACGCTGGCTCTGGTGACTTGGTACATGGTATCAGGGTTATTCAAATAACGATACTCTGCTGACCATCAAAGTATAAGCTTTCTTTCAATGTGCTTGAAACAAGCCCATCTAAGAGTCATCTATAAGTCAGCATTCCATCAATGTTTCAACATACATAGTTTCTACTGGTTTCTGGAACCTTCAGGATTATGTTTCACCTTGTTTCTAGACTTCAGACATTCTTTATGTTCATTTATCATAAAAGACTTTACTTTTATCCACGGTATGCTTGACTCAGCTGTTACCCACAACAGTTCCAGCAACAATTTCAGGCCTATACTGAAAATCTAAGACGGTCCTAAAACCACTGCCCCAGGCTCTATCAGACAAGAGTCAGGAGACATTCTGGAAGACAAAGTTTTGCATCAACTCAGGAGTGTCAGCTGTTCAAGCTGGTATTATGGAAGCCCACACTATTTTCCATGTGTAGTCTGGCTAGGCTATTTGACACCCTTACAAGAATTCATTTCTCTAAGTTACCATGCACTTCTGTTTTTACCTCAAACTCTACATATCCTTCAGGACAAGACTATTTTCTCAAAAAAATAAAAAACCTTCTTATATCACTCCATGAATTTAAACACCATTTGCTTTAAATCTGAAAGCAATTAAATTTACTCCACTCATATGAACAATAGACACATGAAAAGCAGTTATATATACTGGGACACAATTTTTTTAAAGTAAATTACTATCACTGCAATCACAATGCAGCTCAAAATTGACAACACCTGTCCATATCTTGACCATATCTAAAATAACATTTTATCTTTTAATTGATGGTATTTTAAATGCTATGAAATTCATTTTTGCAGCTCTGCTTTCCTTTATCCAAAACAAAACCCTGATGCTCTGATTTTTCCTTGCACTCCTCTGTGATACAGAGGGTCCTTGAAACACAATGTGCCTGGAGCTCCCTAGACCGCTTAGTGACCCATCAGCTCAGGCGTAGTGCCAGTATAGACATGATGATTCACAAGTCACAGAAATGTGGCCGGGGCATTTGCATTATTTATGAATTATCTTTCGCCTAAACAGCTTTAGGGTCAATCACAGTGTAGTGATAAAATGTCACATATTACATTCCAGAATAGGGAAGGGTAAAAGAGATTATTATTTTTGGTAGAACACACATACACACACACACACACACACACACACACACACACACAGTATGTATTTATATTTAGTTTTCAGTATACCCAAATATTATGAATATATTTTCTATATGCAAATTTTTGGAATGTGCTTCTTCATGCCAGGTTTCTTAGAATGATCCACATCACACACTACAGCTATACAATGATCCATTGTTTGAATATATCTTTAAGTTTACTCATAAACATGGAAGTTATTTCTAGATTTGTACTTATACCTTCAAACTTTTCCCAGTAATTGTGCCAATTTACACCACTGCCTGCCTTGTGGACGTTTCTCTTGCATTACCTAATTATTCTTACTACTAGTGGAATAAGTCCAAAATCATTGTACTGTGGTCTGAAGGTGCATTCCTGAGATTGCCAATGTTACATATTTTTCATGTTTATTAGCCATTTTTATACCCTCGTTGTCCTTTATTTCTAATGAATTGACTTCATATTTGCAATTCTTGGAAGTTCAATAAGATAAACCTATTTGAATGCCAAATTACATACCAAGAGGCACCGAGCATAATAAAAAAAACACTGCTTCTCAGAAAGCATATGTTCCAGTAGAAAAAGGCAGACAGTGAACAAAACATACTGCATATTGATATATAGTGTTAGACAACGAAGGTTTTGAAGGGAAAAACACCCAAAAATGATCCTAGCATGCACTTTGTTTTGGCACAGTGATTTACTATTTTTCAATATCAAACTTTCCAAATATCGAATATCAAGCTATCCTTCAGGTCTATCTCTGATAAAATCTGGTAATATATTTTCACAGTCATTGGCTTTAACCCATTTTCATTAGTTGCTAAGGCAGCTAGTTTTCTATTACTTCATGTTGTACTGCGTGCTTAACAAAGCTTTATAAAAAATGTACTCAGTAATAGGCATGTTTATTTTGTGAAGTGAGTTTTTCTTCTAATAAGCAAGAAGGGTGTATTTTGCCCCTCACAGTTATCTTTACAATCTAAAGTAATTCCTTAACCATCTACCTCTTATGACAGTATTTAGTAATTCCCTAATACAAAATCAATATTAAGTTACTTCTCTCTCCCCATTCATTAACCTCCAGTTTTATATGCTTTTCTAATATTTCTTAGTTTTTATCTTTTTTTAACTGTTCCATACAACTCTATTACTTGATTTTTCAATTAAAAATTTTTTTAAATGTTAATTTATTTTTGAGACAGAGAAGGGAGACAGAGCATGAGCAGGGGAGGGGCAGAGACAGACAGAGAGAGAGAGACACACAGATTCCAAAGCAGGCTCTAGGCTCTGAGCTGTCAGCAAAGAGCCTGATCCATGGCTCGAACTCATGAACCAGGAGATCATGACCTGAGCCGAAATTGGATGCTTAACTGACAGAGCCACTCAGATGCCGCAATTTTAAATAATCTATACTCAGGCTCCCAGCTTTTAAAGATGAGAAAATGATCTTCATTGCATCCACCCCTTGTCTTAGACCTTCTCCTCTCATATGCTGAATATGATACATTCTTCCAAAACACCCACATACGTAGGGGCTCTATAAGAAAGTGTTGAAATTATTTCATAGTAGACATCACTCCCTGACCACTCTGAGTCTAATTTACCCTGAACACTTTCTACTCACACTTGACAACTCACCTGAAGATCTCCTGGTTAGAAATGCTTTCTCTAATGAGCATGGGTCTTCTGCTTGCTCCAACCTTAAGATCATTTCTGGTTTTGTATAGCAATATCCTGTAAATGGGAAACAATTTAAGAATTGGGCCTGCTGCATGGGCTTCTAGGAGACACATTTTCAGGGATGGCACAACAAAGATGCTCATTTGAAGCTTTCTTTGCAGAGCTGACAACAAAAATGTTTTTCTTTTTTTTCCGATACTCAAAAAGTATGAATCTCCTTGAGCTAAATCACAGCATACATACTACTGAACTTAACAGGGATCTACTACATGGGGCTTCCACTTCTCGCCATGATGGAACAGCATCAGATGACAGGCACCGCAGGCTAACGATCCCAGAAAAAGAAGAAAGAACGGAGTTTCAGATCAGTATACGGCACACCAAAACAGAACGCAGAGGCCTCCGTAAGTTGAGGAGACAGAACCAGAAATTCAGAGGCCAACGCAACTACCATTTGTGGTATAATATACTGGAGACAGAACTGACTGGAAGAGACCGTGAGTTTATGAGTCTTGAGTCTTTGGCTGAAGATGGTACATGCAGGGCAACTACCTGCGGCTACAAAAAGAACCACGTTAAAACAGTAGATTGAACAATGTCTGAAGTACATGGGGAGATGAGAAGTTTGTAAATAGGAGAGGATATATTACTGCACAGGCAACTAGGCACTCTGCCCTTGGAAGTGTATGCTGTCTTAATAGTGGCCTAGAAAGTATTCTGAAGTTTGTCCTGGACCCAATTAAAAAAAAAAAAAGTCTTGGAAGTATCAAACTACATGGAAGGAATGTATGGAATCTGAGAAAAAATGTCCCGAAATTTAAAAAAAACAAAAAAAAACCCCTAGCACCCACAATATAGGAGTAGAACCCTGAAAAGAACAGGCAAATACAGTTATGGTTGGATACGACACTTCGTTCTCAATCATAACCATACAAGAAAATGAAAACATAATGATGTAGATATAGAAGACTTGTAGCAGTAACAGCCACTTGAGTTCATTCTCACCTATAGAACACGAGGTCCAAAAACAAGAAAATATATCTTTTCATGTACACGTGGAACAGTGACCAGGATTATATATGGGTAACAGAAGTCTCCAGAAACTAAGAAGGACTAACAATCCTTTCCAAACAAGAACAATTAAATTAAAAATCTATTAACATGTTGACTGCTGGTCTCTGGTCCAACATGTAAGGAATTTAGAACTTGCCATTCCATCCTAACAACAAGTGAAAGCTAAATGAACTGAAAAATTAATGAAACTTCTTAGATCTATCACAGAAATCAGGTCACGGGGCAAACCAAGGGGGCAAACACTGGAGACAGGCAGAAACACAGATTCAGAATCTCCCAGAGCAGAAACCTGCATGGGAGCTAAGGCCAGGTTTGAAAGTCTGAACAGTAACTGACAAACGGTGAGAGGCTCAGTGTGGATCAGTCTGAGAACGATATGGCAGGGACAGGACAGGGGGGTGGGGTTCCTGCTTTTGTGAGTTTTGCCTGCAGAAGCCCTACAAAGTGTTAATGGTGAAAATCAGAGAAAATTCTTCTCGTGCTCCCAGCACAGGGAAGGGAAAAGAAACCGTTGGATATATGCCAGAGCATTCTATTCTTAACGAAGCCTGCCCTTAGAGGAACCTATTTACCTAGAGCTCAACCTGCTGGGGGTTTGTCAGAGCCTAACCAAACTGGGAGAAAGGGAATTCTTCATTCTAGTTCTCTCTAGTCTTCTGCATAGGCTTCCGTGTGCCACCGAGCCAGGCTCCAAGCTCCACGAAGTCAGATGCTCCTTTGTTTGGGACCTCACCCTATGTATCTCTTCATCTCACAGTTGATTCACATCTGTTTGTCACATCCTTTAGTAAACTGGGAAACCGAAGTGCTATCCTGAGTTCTGTGAGCTGCTGGAGCAAATTAATTAAACCTAAGGAGGAGCTCTTTGGAACCCCCAATCTGTAGCAGTTGGTCAGAAGCACAGGTAACAGCCTAGAGCTTGTACTGGCATGTAAAGTGAGAGGTGAGATCAGTCTTATAGGCCTGAATCCTTAACCTGTGGAATTAACCAATGCCATCTCTAGAAAGACTGCATCAGAATTTATTTAAATTCTCAGACACTCTGAAGACACCAGAGAACTGCTTGGTACTGCGTGTGAGGGAATCCCCCCACACTGCAATTGGATCTGCACACCCTAAAAGAAGTCTTTCTAGCCATCCCGTTCCACCTTAACTAGCTCTTCACACACCTTAAAAAACTCAGAAGTGCCCATGAAGTTCAGGGTCTGGGCCCACAAAAAGACTGATCTAATTACAGGACTACTTAACATTTCTCTTGTCCTACACCTCACCACAAAATTACTAAAGGCCTATGGCCTCAGATTCTTTTACCTAGCACATCATATCCACCTTATGACAAAAAATTATAAAAGAAGCCAAGGGGCAAGAAATACAGTTTGAAGAGGTGGAACAAACACCAGAATCCAAGTTAGATATGGTAAGAATGCTGGAGTTATCAGACCAGGATTTTTAAAAAAACTATGATGCATATGTTATAGGCTTTATTAGAAAATTAGATGACAGACAAGAACAAATGGGTAACGAAGTCAAGAATTAGAAAGTCTAAGAGGCAAAAAGAAATGCTAAAGGGGAAGAGAAAACACTAACAAGTGAGGAATGCCTTTGACGAGCACATTAGGAGACTGTACATGGCTGAGGGAAGAGTCGCTGAGCTTGAGAACCTGACACTGAAATCTTCAAAAGTGAGAAACAAAGAGGAAAGAAAAGACTGAAAAACAATGAACAGAAAACCCAAGAATGGTGGGACAACCGCAAAAGGGTAACATGCGTGTAATGGAAACACTAGAAAGAGGAGAAAGAGAGGGGAACAGGGCAGTATTTGAAGCAGTAACAACTGCAGCTTTGTAACGGGTACCGGACGTAAAACCACAGGTCCGGGAAGTGCAGAGCACCCCAAGCATGACAAATGCAAACAACAAGACCACACTTAGGAATGTTCTTTCAGAACGTCAGAGTACCAAAAATAAAGAAGAAATCTTGAAAGAAGCCAGAGGAAAAAAACTCTTAGCTACAGATGAGCAAAGATAAGAATTATATCCAATTTTTTCTTTTCTCAGAAACCATGTAGTAAGGAGAGTGAGATGAAATATCTCGAGTGTTGGGAGAAAAAAACCTCCACCAATGTTGAATTCTGTACCATGAAAATCATCCTTCAAAAGTGAAGAAGAAATACTTTCTCAGAAAAACAAAAACTGACAGAACCTGTTAGTAGACCTGCCTTGCAAGAAGTGTTAAAATTAGTTCTTCAGATAAAAGGAAAATGGTACAGGTTAAACTTAGATCTACACAAAGAAAGAAAGGATCCTGGAGAATGAATAAGTGAAAGTAGAATAAAAGCTCTTATTTTTCTTACTCTGAATTGACCCAACAGAAAAAGTCTGCTCTAAATGATAACATATCCTATTACGTATACCTGTATACATACAAGTAGAATTAGTGACAGTCCTGTTAAAAGGAATGTAAGAAAGAAACTGGGAATATTCTATTAAGGTATCCATACCACCTGAGAAACTGCGGAATGTTACTTGAAGCAGACTTAGGCTACTTGGTGAGACAAAAACAGAAACAAAGGTGGAGGGCAAAAAAATAGAAAACAGTAACAAATACGGCAGGTATTAATCCAACTACATAAAAAATCAGTCTGAATGTCAATGGTCTAAATATACCAACTAAAAGACAGAGATTGTCAAGGTGAATCAAAAAACAAGACCCAAGCACATGTTGTCTTTAAGAAACCCACTTTATTTTTTTGAAGAAACCCACTTTCAATATATAAGACACATGGAGATTAAGAGTACCGAGATGAATTAAAAATTCACTAAACTAACATTAATTTAAAAAGGGAGGAGCAGTTATATTAACTTTCAGAATGAGGAAATGTATCAAGGATAATAAATCAGGGGATTACATAACAATGAAGGAGTCTAAAAGATTTAACGACTTACTGTGGAGGCACCTAAGGACTGAACGACTGAAAGTCAAAGTATATGAGACAAACGCTGATGGAACTGCAGTGAGAATCACACGGAACCATGATCTATGTATTACAGTTGGGGACTTCAACACCCCTCTGTCACAAATGGATGGATCACCAGGCAGAAAACCATCAGGGACACAGCTGAGTCCAAGAGCACCATAAATCCACTGGATATAAACTACATCTACAGATTTCCTCATTCAACAACAGCAAATTACACATTCTTCTCAAGCTCAGAGGGAAAAATCTCCAAGAGAAACCACACTCTGGGCAATAAATCACACGTTAACAAATATTTAAGAAAACAGAAATCATACAACGTATGCTCTCCAACCATAACGGAATTAAACTAGAATTCAACAAAAAAGTGGGAAAAAACCCAAACTACTTGGAGATTAAACAACACACTTAAAAAAAAAATTTTTTTTTAATGTTTATTTTTGAGAGAGACAGAGTGAGAGCAGGGGAGGGGCAGAGAGAGAGAGAGGAAGACACAGAATCTGAAGCAGGCTGTCAGCACAGAACCTGACATGGGGCTTGAACCCACAAACTCTGAGATCATGATCTGAGCTGAAGTCAGACGCTTAACCCACTGAGTCACCCAGGTGCCTCTACAAAGAACTCTTAAAACTCAACAGTAAGAAAACAATGCACCCTACTACAAAATGGGCAAAAGACCTTAACAGACCTCACCAAAAAAGATATACAAATAGCACATAAGCATATGAAATGATGTTCAATATCCTATGCAATTAGAAAGTTCCAATTAAAAGAACAATGAGATCACTACTACCCACCTATTGGAAAGGCCAGAATCTAAACCAATGGCAACACCAAATGGTGGTTTGGAATTGGAGCAGCAAGAACTTTCACATACCGCTGGTGGGAATGCAAAGAAAATATGAGGTTCTTCTATGGTAAAAACTAACAGAAACTAAACACCAAACGATAGTAAATATATGCCAATTCTTCTAGAAGACAGAAGAGGGAAGCTTTATCCCACTAAGAGAAAAAAAACTCTCTGTGAATTTTTTTTTTTTTTTTTACAAACAGGTAAATAATCTCTAAGAAACTGTTAGTAAACTAAATATAGCAAAATGTAAAAAGGATGACATATCATGGCCAAGTGGGGTTCATCCTAGGAATATATGGTTAACATTCCAAAAGAAATATAATTCATAATATCAACTGATAAAGAAAAACCATAAAGCGACGTCATCAATATAAAGAAAGAGCCTGAAAAACTTAACACCAACTGATTAGATTAAAATGAGGGAGGGGAACTTCCTTAACCTGGTAAAGGACAGGTCTGAAAAACTGACACTAACACAGTACCTTGTGTGCCCCAGTTCAAGATGGTGAAGAAGGAAGATCTTGCTCACCTACTCTCAAGGACGCGGAGTCTACAGCTACATACCGAACAATTTCCTCTTAAAACAATCTAAACGCTGGCTGAGTGATGAATAGAAACGGGACAAAGAGAAGAAAACCACATTAAAGTGGATAGGAGGGACTGGGACACAATGTGTGGCAACTCCCAAGTGAGAGGGAACTCAAAACGTAGAGCTTCTCCCTCTGGAGTTCCAATCTTGCAAGAGGAACCCCAACTTTTAAGTCCTGCATGAGAGACGTGAGCCCTGAATACGTGTAACTTTAACATGTATTCCTGAGACCCACTACTGACCTGAGAAATGGTTCTTTATAAAAGGCTCCTGGGCCTGCATTCACCCAGGGCCCATCACAGAGGCAGTGACAGCACCCACACTTAAAGTGAAGGAGGCTCATCTACTTATGTTAAAGCACTGGCCTGATGGGCACACACCTAATTTAACACACACATCTTGGGGCTTATTGGAACTCTCTCTGGGAATGGAAATGGAAAGGCACCACCTCTGCATTCTCCCTATATGGTGCCTCAGTACACCCGTATCTCACTGAATGAAACTGTTACATGCATCTGGGGTCCCAATTTTTGCAGCTGCCACACAAGGGATGCCTCCTGATCACCTGGCTCTGCAGGTGCTCCTGGTCTCGTCGGGCTGTAATATTAGGGCTCACCCACAAAGGAGCTCAGACCATTGCTGGTGCACTAAACCATGTGGCTGCCATGGGGGGACACCGCACATCACCTGGCTCTGGTGCAGTGGGGCTTAAGCTCATGGGTCCCACAGGACTGCAGCCAGCAAAGAGTTCTTAAATAGATACCACCCCTAAGGCACAGCATGAGGCAACACACCCAGAATCTCAATCTTTCTGTGAAAGAGGCTTATTAGCTAATCATCATGGTTGTGATGGGAGAGGCAGGCTTCTAATTAAACATACAGGTAGGCTGACTACTCTTTTCCAGAAACCTCAGGGAAGGGGCCACACACGATCTTCTCAATCTTTCTCTGTCATTCTCCAGAGCACCTGTGTCTCCCAGTGGGGAGTTTTACATGTGTCCAATGGCATTCTTCACAGAAATATAACAAACAATTCTAAAATTTGTATGAAAACACAGAAGATCTCAAGCATCCAAAGCAACCTTGAGGAAAACAAAGCCAAAAGCATACCACTTCCTTTTTTGAAACTGTATTACAAAGTTATAGTAATCAAAATGGTATGATATTGGCAAAGAAACAGACACACACACAAAAGAATGGAACAGAATAGAGATCCCAGAAACATACCTACACATATATAGCCAATTAATTTAAGACAAAGCAACCAAGAATATAGAAGAAGAGAAGAACAAACTCTTTAACATACAAGTGTTGGGAAAACTAGATAGCCACATGCAAAAGAATGAAAATGAACCACTATATTACACCACACACAGAAATTAACACTAAATGGATCAAAGATTTAATGTAAGAACTGAAATCATAAAACTCCTTGAAGATAGTAAGCTCCTTGACAGAATTTGGTGAAGGTTTGTTTTGATGACACCCAAAGCCAAGGCAACAAAAACAGAAAGAGTGGAATTACATCAAACTAAAGATTTCTGCACAGCAAAGGAAAATCAGCAGCAGAATGAAAAGGCCATGTACTGAATGTGAGAACATATATATCTGATAAGGGGTTAATATCCAAAATACATAAGGAACCCGTACAACTCAATAGCAAAAAAACAAACAATCCAACTTAAAAATGGGCAGAAGATCTGAACAGATATTTTTCCAAGATGACATAGATAACGAACAGGTACATGAAAAGGTTCTCAATATCATTAATCATCAGGAAAGTGCAAAACAAACCCACAATGAGCTATCACTTCATGCCTGTCAGAACGGCGATGATCAAAAAGACAGGGAACAAGTGCCGTGAGAACAGAAACGCTTGTGTAGTGGTGCTGGGTAGAGAACTTGCTGCAGCCACTGTGGAAAACTGTATGGAAGGTCTCAAAAAACTGAAAATACAACTACATATGATCCGGCTATTTCCACTTCTGGGTATTTATAAGAAAACTACCTCAAAAAGATACGTGTGCCCCATCTTCCTTTGAGCCATTATTTACAACAGTTAAGATATGGAAAAAACCTGAGTGTCCATTGACAGATAAATGGTTAAGGAAATCACGATATACATACAGAACAGAATGTTATTCAGCCAGAAAAACAAATGAAATCCTGCCACCTGTGACAGCATGGTTGGACCTCAAAGGTGTTATGCTTAGTGAAATTAGGTAATCAGAGAAGACAAATACCATATGACCTCACGTATATGTGGAATCTTAAAAACAAACAAATCTCCACAAACACAAAAGCCAAGTTAATAGACACAAAGAACAGATTGGTGGTTGTCAATGGATGGGGGTGGGGGGGAGAAATGGGTAAATGGGGCATTAAATAACTGAAAGATTAAAAAACCCCTGAAGTGACTAGGGGAACAATAACAACAAAAAAGAAAGCATAATAAAGAAAACTTTGTAAGTGGCTGAATGTTTGCCCTTCAGATTAGGAACAAGACAAAGTTGTCTTCTCTCATCATTTATACTCAGCGTACATTATACTAGAAGTCTTAATAAGTTTCATAAAGAAAAAGAAATAAAGGGGGAACCTGGGTGGCTCAGTGAGTTAAGCATCCGACTTCGGCTCAGGTCATGATCTCATGGATACTGGGTTCAAGCCCTGCGTCGGGCTCTGTGCTGACAGCCAGCTCAGAGCCTGGAGCCTGTTTCAGATTCTGTATCTCCCTCTCTCTCTGACCCTCCTCTGCTCATGGTGTCTCTCTCTCTCTCTCTTAGAAATAAATAAAATATTTAAAAAATTTTTTTTAAAAAGAAAAAGAAATAAAGAACATAAAGACTGCAAAGAAAAAAAGGAAAAAAATATTCACAGATGGCATTATTATATGCATAAAACACATTTAGGAATTTTCTAAACATACTACAAATAATGAGATTAATAATGTCATAAGATATGACGTTAACACAAATAAATTACTTGTATTTTGATATTTTCCCAACAATTAGAAATTCAAACTAAAAAACCCATCACTTAAAATAATATTAAAATCATGAAAGTATGGATAAATCTGATCACATAATTGTTAAGATGAAAAGAAATACTGCAGAGGAAAATTTTAAAAGCCAAATGAAAGAAGAGCTATAGATTCAGGGCAATCCTGATCACAGTCTCAGCAATGTTTTATGAGAAAGTGACAGGTGCTTCTAAAATTTATGTGGAAAAGCAAAGAACAAGTAATTGTTAATATAATTTTGAAAAAAGTTATAATTAGAATATTCACCTTAACTTATGTCAAGAGTTTACACACAGGTGTGTTAACGAAAAGAGTGTGGTGTTACCATAAAGATAGAGAGCAGATTCAATGAAACAGAATGTGTTCCAGAAATAAACATGAGTCCATATGGTCCATTTAGTTTGGACAAGCCGTCAAGGCAATTCAGCCAAGGAAGAATAAGGTCTGCAACCAAGAATAAGGTGCTGCTGGAGG
Organism: Proteles cristata cristata; assembly: GCA_017311185.1. NCBI lineage: Eukaryota > Metazoa > Chordata > Mammalia > Carnivora > Hyaenidae > Proteles > Proteles cristata. The sequence continues at coordinate 28,136 of JAESUZ010000103.1, forward strand.
GACCCCGAGATACATAAAAGCAGCACAATCGTACTTAATAATATAGAAAAACCAACTGGGAAACATAAAACCTAAACATAGCAGAAAATCTCACTGACTTTTTGTTAGGCAAGGGTGTCTTAAATAGGGGGGACAAAGAGCATAAGATATAAAAGATGACAAAATGGTAAGACTCCAAGATGAAATCTTTTGTCTTCCAAAAGACTGTTAAGAAAAAGGCAAGCCACAGATGTGGAGAAAAAGTTTAGAAAACATTTATCTTATAACGGTCATCTTTATTTTGTATTCTTTCAACCTAATAAGACCACTCCCCCAAAAAAAAATGATTAAAAAAAAAAAAGAAAATGAGCTGAAGGTTTGAAAAGAAAAATATGCAGAGCCAAAATGCAAAAGATATCACAAAAGATATACAAATAGCCAAAATCCACATGAAAAGATGTCCATAATCATTTTTTGCCAAGGAATTATAAAGTCCAGTAAGATATAATGTGATCCCAAATGAACTGGTTAAAATTAGTCAGACTTACGAAACCAAGTGTAGGTGAGAACGTGGATTAGCTAGAATTCTTGTATATTGCTAATGGGCCTGAAAAGAGCATAGTCACTCTTAAACCAGTTGACAGCTACTTATAAAAGTTACAAATACCTTTGCCATAATACCTAGGAAAACCACTCCTCAATCTTCACGCAAGAGAAATGAAAACCTATGTCTGCACAACAACTTGGAACAATAACATCAAATTTGAAACGAAAGAGTGTATTCGAAAGGAAACCACTCACTAATATAAAGAATAGATTGACACCCAAAACATACGTGAATCTTAAAATAATTATCTTCAGTGAAAGAAGTGAATGAAAAAAATTTATTCTATGATTCCATTTGTAGGAGAGTCTAGAAAAGGCAAAAACAATCACAACAGAGCACAGATCAGGGGTTGAAGGGAGGATGAAGGGAATTGGCTGCAGCAAGAAACAAAACACTTGAGGGTGGTGCAAGTAAGCCCTGTACCATGATCTGGGTGGTGAGAATCAAGTTATATCTAGAAACCTGCTGAGTCTTACGTTTTTGTTAATTACCCTCCAAAAAAATGAATTTAAAAAAAGGAAGGAAACAGGTTTCATGTGAGAGACGCATAGGGTAAACTCACCCACTGAGACAAGGTGGCTCTAGTTCTCCAGCATCACGTCTCTGTACAGAGTCCTCTGCTTGGGATCGATTTTCTGCCATTCTTCCTGGGTGAACTCCACAGTCACGTCCTTGAATGACACGGTTGCCTGTAACAGCACATTTCTGTTCAGTCTGAACAGTTCAGAAGCAGGTGACATGGAAAATACCTTTTGCAACTAATTATAGTAGAGTTTAAAACAAAATGTTACAAAGGATGCCTGTCATGGCCCTAACTCTTGTCTTCCATTTTGGGGATACCACACAATGAAAAGAAGTTGTTTTTGTGCCCTGATTCACCTGTAATTACTTATGAGTTACACACACGCATCATCTGTTAATCTGATACTTCTAACGCTTAGGTTTTTTGCTTTCTTCTTCTTTCAGATAAAGTAACTAAAAGAAGATCTTCCTGTATTTTCTCTGATACCCAAGGTTTTGTCCTGAGCCTCTTGAGGGTATACAGCACTCCCACTCAGAGTCTTCTGCTAGGGCAATGGGGAACCAATGAAGAGACCAATGTAAGCCCTGGATATATTCACACTTAACTACATAGTTATTTTAGAAAACGTGATCTAGAGGAAGAGTGGAGTATGTTTTAGGCAGTAAAACAGAAGAGATCAATTTAAGAGCAGCCCACCTGTACTGAGGCAAAGCATTGGGAACAAAGTACCGGAAATTAATTCTTGGAGAGAAAGAAAGACTAACATCTTGGTCAGCTACGCAGAGAAACAGGGTAACCAGAGGGGCAGCTACTGATGTCACATACTGAGACTGGAAAAAGAGGCTGGGTAGAGGATCACAGCAAGGCCTTTCTTGTTTATGTGGTACTCAGAACATGTGTGGACACACAGAAAAATTATCCACTGCACGCCTGGTTGTATGATTTTGATGCATATGAAGTCTACAATGAAGATAAGGATTTAAGAGACATTAAGGTGGTAACTGAAATCATAAAACAGAATTCACTGGCTCAGATAGGACATATAAACTGAAGGGAGATCAGGCCCAAAACTAAATTTCAGAGAACACCAATATTTACCAGAAAAAGAATAAACCAAGAAGTCAGAGAAAAGGTTTATTACTGGTGGTAAGAGAAAATGAACAAAGTAGACTATTTGAAATTAAGAGACTGTTTCAGGCATACATGATCGCTCTAGTTCAAGATAATGGACGAAACATATGCTTTTACATCCAGTCTCCTAAGCACACTCAGGTGAAATACAAAATCTACAATAAATGTACAGCAAAGGAAGACAGGGAACACCACCATTGAGACTGGGCAATGTAACTGAATTCTTGAATGTAAAGAATAGACAGGATCCTTTCAGCGACGCCATTGACAGTCTATGTGGAAAACCCCAAAGACTCCACAAAGAAACTTCTAGAACTGATCCATGAATTCAGCAAAGTTGCAGGATATAAAACCAATGTACAGAAATTGGTTGCATTTCTATACACCAATAATGAAGCAGCAGAAAGAGAAATCAAAGAATCAATTCCATTTAAAATTGCACCAAAACCCATAAAATTCCTAGGCATAAGCCTAACCAAAGAGGTAAAAGATCTGTATGTTGAAAACTATAGAAACCTTATGAAAGAAATTGAAGACACACAAAAAACGGAAAACCATTCCATGCTCATGAATTGGAGGAACTATACTACCCAAAGCAATCTACACATTCACACATACATACATATCCCTATCAAAATAACACCAGCATTCTTCACAGAGTTAGAACAAACACCCTAAAATCTGTATGGAACCAGAAGACACCGAATAGCCAAAACAATCCTGAAAAAGCCAAACCAAACCTTGGGGCATCACACACAACCCTAGACTTCAAGCTGTATTACAAAGCTGTAATCATCAAGACAGTATGGTACGGCACAAAAACAGACACATAGATCAATAGTACAGACTAGAAAGCCCAGAAATGGACCCAGAATGTACGGCCAACTAATCTTTGACAAACCAGGAAAGAATATCCAGTGGAAAAAGGACGGTCTCTTTAGCAAATGGTGTTGGGAAAACTCAACACTGACATGGAAAAAAATGAACCTGGACCACTTTCTTACACCATACACAAAATAAACTCAAAATGGATGAAAGATCAAGACTTATGATAGGAAGTCATCAAAATCCTAGAGGGGAAAACAGGCAACAACATCTCTGACCTCAGCTACAGCAACTTCTTACTTACAGCAATGTCTCCAGACTCGAGGGAAACAAAAGCAAAAATGAACTATTGGGATCTCATCAAGATAAAAAGCTCCTGCACAGAGAAGGAAACAATCAGCAAAACTAAAAGTCAATGGATGGAATGGGAGAAGATATTTGCAAATGATATTATCTGATAAAGGATTAGTATCCAAAATCTATAAAGAATTTACCAAACTCAACACCCAAACAACAAATAATCCAGTAAGGAAATGGGCAGAAGACATAAATAGTCACTTTTCAAAAGAAGACATCCAGATGGCTAACAGACACATGAAAAGATGCTCAACATCACTCATCATCAGGGAAATACAAATCAAAGTCACGATGAGATACCATCTCACACCTGTCAGGATGGCTAACATTAACAACTCAGGAAACAGATATTGGTGAGGATGGGGAGAAAGGGGAACCCTCTTGCACTGTTGATGGGAATGCAAACTGGTGCAGCCACTCTGGAAAACAGTATGGAGGTTCCTCAAAAAATTAAAAACAGAACTACCCTACGACCCAGCAACTGCACTACTAGAAATTTATCCAAAGAGTACAGGAGTGCTGCTTCAAAGGGGCACATGCACCCCAAAGTTCACAGCAGCGTTGTTGACAAAATCCGAAGTTATTTTCTACTTTTAGTAGAAAACCAAAAGATAAATCAAAGTATACCACCACAGAACATCACCAAACCACAAGAAAGGGACAAAGAAAGCAACAAAGAAATTACCAAAAGCCAGAAAACAATTAATGAATGGCAACAGAAAAAACATTATCACAAATTATTTTCATGTAAATGGACTAAATTCTCTAATCAAAAGAAGAGAAGGTAAATCGAATTTTTTAAAAAAAAGTTACAACTAGGTGCTGCCTACAAAAGACTCACTTCAGCTTTAAGGAAACAGACTCTAAGTGAAGGTATACAAAAAGATATTCCACACAAACTGAATTAAAAAGAAAAGAAGGATGGGGTGCCTGGGTGGCTTAGTTGGATACGTGTTGGACTTCAGCTCAGGTCATGATCCTGCGGTCCATGGGTTCAAGTCCCAGGCTGTGCTGACAGCCTGGAGCCTGCTTCAAATTTTGTCTCTCTCTCCCTCTGTCCCTCCCTCACTCATGCTTCGTCTCTCAAAAATGAATGTTTAAAAAAATCTTAAAGAAAATAAGGATAGCTATACTTACAACAAACAAAACGGGACTTCAAGACAAAAATTGTAACAAGAAACAAAGAGGGTAATTATATAAGGATAAGAGGTCATTCTAACCAAAGGATTTAACATTTGTAAATATTTACGCTGCCCAACATAGAAGCACCTAATGTTATACAGAAATTAACAGATCTGAAGGTAGAAATAGTAATACAGTAAGAGTTTAGAACTGCAATACACCACTTGCAACAATGGATAGATCATCCAGAAAGAAAATCAATAAGGAAACATTAAGACTTAAACTCCATATTATGCCAGATGGATTTTATAGAAATTTACAAAACTTACCATCCAAAAGCAGCAAAATACATTCTTTTTACGCAGACTTGAAACATTCTCCAAAATACATCTCCAGGCCACAAAACAATTCTAATTAACTTAAGAAAACTGAAATCGATTAAGCATCTTCTTCAACCACAATGGTACAAAACTAGAAATAAATTGCAATTACTCTAGACAATGCACAAACATGTGGTTATTAAATCACATGTTATCAATCAAGCAAAGAGTCAAACAAATAGAATGAGAAATCAAAAAAATACCTTGAGAAAAGTGAAAATACAACATATTAAAACTTAAGTGTCATGGCAAAAGCAGTATTAAGAGGGGGATTCATGGCAATAAATGTTTACACTAATAAACAAAGATCTCATATACGCAATCTTACTTCATACTTAAAGAAACAAGGAAAAGAAGAACAAACTACATCCAAAGTTATTAGCCAGAGGGTAATAAAAGAACGCCAGAGCAGAAGTAAATAAAACGGAAGCTAAAAAGGCAACAGAAAAGACCAATAAAACTAAGAGCTGGTCTTTATAAAGACAAACAAAATAGACAAACCTATAAGCAAAAGCCCAGGACCAGATGGCTTCACTGGTGAATTTTACTAATCACTGAAAGAAGAATTAATACCAAACTTTCTCATACTCTTCCAAAAAACACAAGTGGAGGAAACACCTTGGAACTAATTTTATAAAGCCAGTATTCCTGACACCAAAACCAGACAAGGACACTGTAAGAAAATTACAGGCCAATATCCTTGTTGAACACAGATGCAAAATTCTCGGCAAAACTGACAAACCTAATTCAGCAATACATTACTAAAAGATCATACACCATGATCAAGGGGAACTTATTCTAGGGATACAAGGATGGTTCAACATCCACAAATGAATCCATGTGACACACCACAGTGACAAAATGAAAAACAAAAATCATATGTTCATTTCAATGGATGCAGAGAAAGCATTTGACAAAATTCAACAACCACTCATTATAAAAACTCTCAATAAAATTGGTAGACAGGAAGCACACGACCACATAATAAAGGCTATATATGACAAACTTACAGCTAACATCATACTCAACAGGGGACAGTTGAAAACTTTTCCTCTGAGGTCAGGAACAAGACAAGGATGCCCCTCTTGTCACTTTTATTCAACACAGTACTGGAAATGCTGGCCAGAGCAATTAGGTAAGAAAAACAAACAAAAGAAATACAAATGGTAAAAGAAAAAGTAAAAGTTTGTATTTACAGGTGACATAATATTAGACATAGAAAGTCCTAAACACTACCCTTAAACTGACAAAAACCAATAAATATGGTAAGGCTGCAGTTGAATATAAAATAAATATTCAAAAATCAGTAGCTTCTATACAACATAGTGAACTATCAGAAAGAGAAATTAAGAATACAATCCCACTTATAATTTCATCAAAAAGAAAACCTAGTAATAAACTTAACCAAGGAGGTGAAAGATCTATACAATAAAAAGTATAAGTCAATGGTGAAAGTAATTTAAAAAGACACGAATTAAGTGTAAAGATATTCCATGCTCATGGACTGGAAAATTAACATTGTTAAAAAATACCCATAAAATTTGAACAGAACCATCAAAGATCCAGAATACTGAAAGCAATCTTACGAAAGAAGAACAAAGCTGGAGACATCACACTTCCTGATTTCAAACCATATTACGAAGCTACAGTAATCAAAACAGGATGGCACTGGCATAAAAACAGACCTTCTGACCAAGGGAACAAAACAGAGAGCGCAAAAACAAATGACAAAAATATGGCCAAGTAATTTATGACAAAAGAAGACTATAGAGTGGGAAAAGGATATTCACTTCAATTAAAGTGTTGGGAAAAACTGGACAGCCATATGCAAAACAAAAACAAAAAAAACCTGGACCATTATTAACCATACACAAAAATCAAATCAAAATGGACTCAATACTTGAAATACAAGACCTGAAGCCATAAACCTCCTAGAATAAAACATAGGGTTAAGCTGCCTGACATCAGTGTTGGTGACGACTTTTGGCAAAAATAAACAAGCGGGCCTACATCAAAAGCTTCTGCGCTGCAAAGAAACCATCACCAAATGAAAGTGGAAGAAAATATTTGCAAATGAAAAAAAACTGATATGGCCCGTATCAGGAGACCTCTCTGCCCCGCCTCTCTCTCTCAAAAAATAAACAAACATAAAAAAAGGTTTGGTGGGGCGCCTGGGTGGCTTAGTCGGTTAAGCGTCCGACTTTCGCTTAGGTCATGATCTCGCGGTTCGTGGGTTCGAGCCCCGCGTCGGGCTCTGTGCTGACTGCCAGCTCGGAGCCTGGAGTCTATTTCGGAGTCTGTGTCTCCTTCTCTCTCTGACCCTCCCCTGCTCACGCTCACGCGCGCGCTCTCTCTCTCTCTACTAGAAATAAAAAAAATAAAAAAAATAAAGTTTTGGTTATTAACTTCACCGAAACATAATATATTAGAGAAAAACTGTAGTCCACATCACAGGCAAAGATGGATCTCAAAATATAAGTAAAAGATCAAAACACAAAATAGAATCAGGATAAAGAATATACAGTTCAAAAAAAAAGAGACCACAGTCATAAAACAACGTTCCTCAAACCAGCGAGCTCTGAAATGCTAGACTTTTATCCCACCATCAGAACTCCGACCTGTGGCAGCGGAGAGCGTCTGCAAGGCTATGGGGAAATGCGTCCTTTCATCGTTTGCACCGCCTTCAAAATAGACCCAGATTCTCCCCACCTGGAGGCATCATCAGTGCTGACCCAACACCATGGGTCCCTCAATCACCTGAAGAGCCTCCTAAATTGTCCCTGCTCCAACCAGTGCCCCCACGAGAGTCTATTCTTAAACAACAGCCAATGATTCTTCCCAAATGTAAAAAAGCAGGTCATGTGCTTTCAGAGCTTATAACCCACTTGGTCACCAAATAAATGAAAAGTTGTAGTGTGTTCAGGGATCGGAAGGCTCACTATGCTCCAAAGTCAATCCTGTTTTCCTCAGGCTGATCTACAGATCCTATAGCCACTGGCAAAATCCCAGGAAGCTTCTTTGAGATAGACAGAATGATTCCAAACAGAGAAGTGTAGGACCCTAGAATATCCAAAATAATTCTGAAAAGAGAATGAAAGTAAAGAACTCACATTACATGATTTCAAGACATGTAATTAATCAACATCAAGACAGTGTGGTAATGGCAAAATGATAGACATAAAACTACACAGGAAGGTCCAGAAATAGATGGGCACATTCATAGTCAAATGACTTCCAACTGGGGTGCCATTGCAATTCAATGGAGATAAAGTACGTTCTTCTTAATAAATGATCCTGGAATAATAAAGCTCCATTCAAGATGGGGGTGGGAGGAAACTTCCTTGAACCAACCACAACTTGTATCATAAACAAAAATTAAACTCAAACTGATCATAAATTTAAAATTTATAACCATAAACTTCTAACAGATAACATAGGAGTGTATTTGTGACCTTAATTAGATGGAACCAAAAAAAAAAAAAAACCCATAAAGTCTGATATTTTGATAAATTGTTAAAAATGTTTGCTCTTAGAAAACAGCATTCAGCAGGTGGGAATGCAAACTGGTGCAGCCACTCTGGAAAACAGTACGGAGGTTCCTCAAAAAATTAAAAATAGGACTACCCTACGACCCAGCAATTGTACTACTAGGTATTTATCCAAGGGATAGGTGTGCTGTTTCGAAGGGCACATGTACCTCAATGGTTATAGCAGCGCTACTGACAATAGCCAAAGTATGGAAAGAGCCCAAATGTCCACTGACAGATGGATAAAGAGGTGGTGTACACGTACGTACGTGTATACACACACACACACATACTCTCCCCCTCTCCCTCTATCTCTCTCTGGAATATTACTTGGCGATCAAAACGAATGGGGGCGCCTGGGTGGCTCAGTCGGTTAAGCGTCTGACTTTGGCTCAGGTCATGATCTCGTGGTTTGTGGGTTCGAGCCCCGCGTCGGGCTCTGTGCTGACAGCCTGGAGCCTGCTTCGGATTCTGTGTCTCCCTCTCTCTCTGACCCTCCCCTGCTCACACTGTCTGTTTCTCAGAGATCAATCAATCCATTTAAAAAAATGAAATCTTGGGGCGCCTGGGTGGCTTAGTCGGTTAAGCGTCCGACTTTCGCTTAGGTCATGATCTCGCGGTTCGTGGGTTCGAGCCCCGCGTCGGGCTCTGTGCTGACTGCCAGCTCAGAGCCTGGAGCCTGTTTCAGTCTGTGACTCCCTCTCTCTCTGACCCTCCCCTGTTCACGCTCTCTCTCTCTCCTAGAAATAAATATTTAAAAAAAAAAAAAATGAAATCTTGCCATTTGCAACTACAGGAATGGAGCTAGAGGGTATCATGCTAAGCAAAATTAGAGAAAGACAAATATCATATGACTTCACTCATATGAGGAATGTAAGATACAAAACAGATGAACATAAGGGAAGGGAAGCAAAAATAGTATAAAAACAGGGAGGAGGACAAAACATAAAAGACTCTTAAATATGGAAGACAATAAACTATTTGTAAAAAAAAAAAAAAATATGGAAGACAAACAGAGGGTTACTGGAGGGGGTCGGGGGGATGGGCTGAATGGGTGAGGGGCATTAAGGAAACTACTCCTGAAATCATTGCTGCGCTATATAACTAACTTGGATGTAAATTAAAAAATAATTAAAAAAAGAAAACAGCATAAAGCAAATGAAAAGATAAATATGGATTAGGAGAAGACAACCATAAGACATATTCTCAATAAAGGACTTGTATCCAGAATATCTAAATAAGTCTCAACATTTGAGAATAAGAAAAAAAACGGACAAAAGATTTGAGAACAGATCTGACATTTCACCACAGTGGAGGTACAGAGAGCAAATAAGCAAATGAAATGATGCATCCTCAGGCACCAGATTAAATACGGGTACAATGAAATACCTGTACATACCTAGCATAACAGCTTAAACTGAAAACCAAACCAAACAAAAAAATCCACTACTTCCCCACCCAAAAGTGACAATACCAAATGCTGGGACAGATTGACAGCATCTAGAAATCTCCATGGCATGGCTACTTCAAAAACAGTTTGGCAGCATCTTATGATGTTAAACATGCACTTCCTCCAAGAGCCAGGATCCTCCACGCTCTTAAGCATTTTCTCAAGAGAAGTGACGGTATCTGTCCATGCAAAAAGACTAAAAAATGAACATTCACAGCAGCTTTATTCACAAGGCCAGAAGCTGGGAACACAAATGTCTGACCCGTACACGAATTAACCAACTGTGGCAGAGCCATTCAATGGAAATGACAGACAGAACAACACGGACGGATCTCAAATGCATGATGTGCACGAAAGTGTCAGGGCCTTCCGTGCCCCACGTGATCTGTCCTCCTTTACCTATTCAGCCACACTGGCCCGCTGGCCTCGCTGTTGGCAGGACACCTCTGGTACCACTATGCCTCAGGGCCCTTGCACGGCCGTTTCCCTAGCATGATGTGTTCTTCTGCAGACGCTGGCAAGTCTTTCCCCACACTTGTCACGGGCTTTCTCCAAATGTCTTCTCAGAGAAGCCTATCTGACCAACTTATTTGAAAGTAAAATTGATCCTTCACAACCCATTCCTGGTTTCATTTCTTCTACGTCAACTATCAAATAACAAAGTCTTTTAATGATCTCCCAACACCTGAAAGTAAGCTACCTGAGGGCAGAAATCTTTGTCGCCTGTTTACACGGTCATCACAACATCGCATGGAACACCTTAGGAGCTCCACAGCCAATTAGGAACAAACACTTCACATGCAGGAATACAAATATAACAACCCCTGTGGAGGGCGGCATTTACAGATTTAACAAGATGAAACTGCATTTAACCTCTGACCATTTTAGCTTCTAGTTTCACCCCTACAAGCACGTAATTGTAAACAACTCAAATGTCTTTCAATAGAAGGCTGATTAAATTACCTACTGTACTTTCACATATTAGACCACCAGGAAGCTATATAAAAAAATGAGGATGCTTCTTAATTATCAATATGGAAAAATGTCCTCTTTGTGAAGAAAACTTTAAAGCAAGACTATATGGTATGCTCTAACTGTTGGTTAATAACGGAAGCGGGGAGCGTCTAGGTGAATCACCCGACTTTGGCTCAGGTCACGATCTCACGATTCGTGGGTTTGAGCCCCACTTTGGTGGTCTGTGCTGACAGCTCAAAGTCTAGAGCCTGCTTCAGATTCTGTCTCCTTCTCTTTCTGCCGCTCCCCTGCTTGTTTCTCGCTCTCTCTCAAAAATAAACATTAAAAAAAATTTTTTTTTAAAGACTGGAAGGAAATGAAAATACTGTCATATTTAACTGTCACTTTGGAAATAAAAAATGGGAAGATGTGATAAGCTTACCGTGAAAATAGAGGACATCACATAGATAGGAACAGAGATAAAAAAAAATTTAAAAAAATAAAAAACTAAAAAAAAAAGATGTTTGCTAGCAGCAGCAGGGCTCCTCAGTATGTATCTTAGAGCCATATGAATACATTATTTGTCCAAAATTTAAAAAAAAAATGGACAGCTGGATACACAGAAGCAGGACCAAAATGTTGAACAGATTTTCCCTTAACTCACAGTATTTAGTGCACTGTCAGCATAAAATCCGAGCCGACGCTCGGACCCTGAAATTTTAATTTCACATTTGGGCCAACTAGAACATAAGTTCTGCACGTTTATGACTACAATAACATCTTAGCAAACTGTTATGGGGGTGGGGGACTCTAAACTGGTAAGAGATGCCTACTTGCATTTAACATTTAAAATCAGAATTAAAGGGCGCCTGGGTGGCTCAATCCATTAAGTATCCGAGTGTTGGTTTCGTGTTGGTTTCAGGTCAGGTTTATGATCTCTGTTTTGTGAGCTTGAGCCGGGCATCTGGCTCCATGCGGACAGTGCGGAGCCGGCTTGGGATTCCCCCTCTTCCTTCTTTCTCTGCCCCTTCCCCACTCATTTGCTCTCACAATAAATAAGTTTAGAAAAATCAGAATTAATGATAAACAGTATAAAACAGTGTTAAAGTCAAGACTTAATAGCTCTAAACCTAATTCTACTTTTCTGAATGCATGGTTTCCTTAGAACTTCTGAAATCCTTCATCATACAGAACGAGGAACGAACTGAAGGCTCACCTGAGATGCGCTCATTTCCCGCACCTCCGGGGAGGCTGTGAAGCATCTGGCGCGCCTCGCAGCTTCCAAATTCGCTTCCACAAAGTCCCCGCATCCCAGATGGGGGGCAGGCTCCCTACCGGAAGAGGGCGGCTGGACCCTGGAAAAGAGATGGCAACGAGTGCGCAGAGCCAACCAGGACGGTCCACAGGAGTCCCTCAGGTGTGGCATAAGCCTGCAGGTTTCTAAAATGTTTTTCTACCAAGTTAAAAAAAAAATTCAACTACTGATGAGAGTATACGAAAGGATAAAGCACGGCTCTTTCATTAAAATGAGCACAGAAACCAGACGCAGGCTCCACCTTTATCCAGGGTCCTCGGAATATCATTTTACCCCCTGCGGTGAAGAAGCGGGAGAGCGAAGCGAACGGGGCAGGGCCGCGGGCACCTCGCTGCCCTCAGCCTGTGCGAGCTCAGCAACCCGAGACTCGGGTTTCCCGCAGCAACCACGCGCACCCGGCATCAGGCCAAACGCTTCGCAGGTGAGCTCTTGGCTTAAGTCTCAGAGAGACGCCGACAAGCGGGCAGGATCGTCCCTACCGACGTTTCCAGAAGACCCGCCTCCTTCCCAGGTTCCTTCTCCCGCCCCCGTCACAGGCGGCACACCTGGAAGCTACCTGGTCTCCGCGGCTCGCAGACTCCACGGCAGACCCCCCTGCGCGTCAGGAACGCGCTCTCCCCGCGCCCCGCTGCCCGCAGACGGCCGCCCCGGCCGGGATGCACCCCGCGCCCGCGCTCCGACCTCGGCCGCGCCGGCCCCCGGCGAGCGCGCCTCCGGCTCCGGGGCCCCGCCGGCGGCCACCGGTTCCCCCCCCGCCCCCACACAAGCCCGCTGTCCGCGCAGGTTCCCCACCCACGCGGAGCCGCGCCCTCACCTCAGGTGCGCACCTTCCAGCCTGCCTCGCCGAGAAAGTTCTGGGACCCCCTCCTCGCGAGGACCCAGATGCCTAAGGGGGCGGCGGCGCTGGGAGCGCACATGCGCAGAAGAGGACCCAGAAGCCCCGTTCCCAGAGTGCTGCGCGGTGGGCCGTCTGGATTCGACTACATTTCCCATCGTCCTCTGCCCTTGCTTCCTGACTTACTCTTGAGTATTTTAACCTTAGGGGGAAAACACTGTCTTGAAGTATTTTCTCCTTTGGGGGAAGGGGATTGTGGGTGACCATTTTGCTGCGCACGTTGTTTTAGAGCCCCCAGATGTTCTAGATGCAATGTGACCTTTGTAATCCAGTGCAGTGCTTGCCCCTGGGTTAGATCCCGACTGTGAAAACGGCAGGAACCGCATACTATGGGAGCAATTTGAGAAATATGAACACGGACTGGGAATTAGAAATATCAAGAAGCACATGATTACCCCTGTTTGGTGTGAAAATAATGTAAGAATCCGATAGGAAATATATGAATATGTTTAAAGCCAAGAATAGTGAAGTGTTTCGGACTGAAATTACACATTTGTAAATTGGCTTTACTTCCTTGAAGCAAAATGAGACAGCATATATGGCCAAGAAAAAAACTTTTTTAAATCAAAGAATGGGTGCTTTTTTTGCTATATTCTAATCTGTGCAGAAAGGAGTACAAAGTAGAGAACAAAATTTTAAAGGGGGTCTTGTTCACTAGCGTGCTTATTGAACTAGAAATGGCCAAGAGAAGTCAAAGGCCATAAAAATTTCTTTTAGGATTAGTGTTGTGAAGTGTATATGTTACTAGAAAATGGCGGACAGAAATCCAATAAAAGACTAACAATCTTTTAACCAAAGGGAAGAAACAAAGGGAGGGAAAGGCAAGCACACTTACCAAAAGCAATTAATATTACTTTCCAAAATTAAAAAATTATACAAAGCAAAATAAAAATGAACAAGCAGATGTTCAGGGAGATGTAAATCATCCATTTTTCAGAAAAGGCTTTCCAGGTTACACACACAGGCATACAGCAAGAAAACCTGAGAACTTTCATGTGGGAGAAACAGTGTTGCACAGCAATTGAGACCAGGGGAATATTCAGTTAACCTCCTTAGGACTTGGCGTCTGGAATAAAAGCCAGGCTACGTCTATAGCTCAGACATCACCAATAACTTTTACAGGGATTCAAATAGGAACATTTAAAAAATTTTTAATGTTTATTTTTGAGAGAGAGACAGAGCATTAGCAGGGGAGGGACAGAGAGACAGGGAGACACAGAATCCAAAACAGGCTCCAGGCTCTGAGCTGTCAGCACAGAGACCCACTTGGGTCTTGAAGCCACAGACTATGACATCATGACCTGAGCTGCAGTCAGTCACTTAACCGATTGAGCCACCCACATGCTCCCAAAATACGAACATTTCTACGTTCTTCATGGAAATGCTCTATTTATAACTTCAGCTTCTTTATCAAAAAATGTTCATCCTCCAGTCTTGATACTCAACAGCCAGAGGACCTACCAAACCCTTGTTTTTGGCCATCAAATAGTATTAAGTTCTACATAGTCAGATTTATCAGTCTTATTTTTTGGCCTTTAGACTTGTGTCATGTCTTGGACATCTGTCCCAACTTTATTTTCTTTTCAAGGAATTAACCTATTTTTGTATCTAAATCTTTGAGTATCTTTAACTTATCTTGAAATAAAAATTGAAAGAGAGATGCAGATTTATCCCTCAAATTAATTATGATACAAAAGGAGACATAATTTCATTACTCAACATTTCCATATTAACATGGAATGTATTGCTTTTTACATTTCTATTACTTTTTATGACTCATTATTTACTCAGATCTTTTTATGAATTTTATGTTCTATCCCCTTGGTCTGTCTATCATTGTACCATATATTACAGTGTGTGAATTACTGTAGCTTTATTATGACTTACTATTCAGAAAAACGAATCCCCTCTTGTTTTCAGGATCCTCCTAACTGCTGTCAAATGCTAGTCATCTAAATAAATGTTTTAAGGTCCAACCTCTTAAAAACTTACGTTGAGGGTTTAATTAGCATCAAACTACATTTATGAGTTAATTTGTTAGATACAATATTTTTATGATCGCAATGACATCTTCCAATCTAAAATGAATATAATTTTCACCATTATGTTTGTTATCTTCTTTAAATCTGAATGTGGCTTGGGGCACCTGGGTGGCTCAGTCGTTAAGCATCCAACTTCGGCTCAGGTCATAATCTCACCATTCAAGAGCCCAAGCCCTGTGTCGGGCTCTGTGCTGACAGCCCAGACCCCAGAGCCTGCTCCCAATTCTGTGTCTCCCTCTCTCTCTGTCCTGCCCCTGCTTACACTCTCTCTCTCTCTGTCTCTCTCTCTCTCTCAAAAAACAAACATTTAAAAAAATTTAGAAAAGCTATTAATCTATGTCGAGATTTAATGTTTATTAGTTGTGATGTAAACATTCTCAACTAAGTTTACTATTTTCAGTTTGATTTTGATATGATTACAAATGGAACTTTTCAAATATATTCTAACATGTATACTTATTTATAATAGGAAAGCTGTTTATTTTTATACTTTAACATTATTGCAGAATTCTATAATTTCACTTGATTTTCTGTTCATTATCTTGGATTTCAGGCACATAATGACAAATTTGCCTGTTTCTTCTCCAATATTTATGATTGTCATTTTTTTCTTTTCTTCTCTTCTCTTTTCTTTTCTTTTCTTTTCTTTTCTTTTCTTTTCTTTTCTTTCTTTTCTTTTTGAGAAAGAGAGGGGGCACAAGTGAGTGAGGGACAGAGAGAGAGACAGAGAGAGGGAGAAGAGCGGGGCTGATCCGAAGCAGGGCTCATGTTTTACCTGAAGTGGGTTTATGTTCACCTGAATGGGACTCCCGCTCACCCGATGTGGGACTTGAACTCACGAATGTGAGATCATGACCTGAACCAAAGTCAGATGCTTAACGACGGAGCCACCCAGGTGCCCTATTTGTCAATGTTTAGTGAATTAGAGATAGTTAAGCACAGAAAAGCTGCTGGGGCTATATAAGTCATAATAGAGCTAACACACAGATCACTGATGGAAAGTGGTCAGTACACACCTTCATGCAACATATTTATTGGAAATCTACCAAGTGACACACATTCTACATGCCAGAGTAAAAGCAGGGGAATAAAATAAAAGGCCCTACCTCAATGGAATTTATGATTGTAGTTGATGAAGAGAATCTATTAATCAGGATCTGAGCAACAAGTGTTACCATTACACAGGACAACTGAGAAAATTCAATCAAGCCACTTTTGACAAAGCACAGGAAGTGTTAAAGGAAAGGAAGAGGGGATGGTAAAGTACCCACTAGTGGCAAGAGGAAGACATTGTCTTCCCCCCCCTCCCGGCCCCCCGGGCCTGAAGGTAGAGAGAATACTAACAGAACCTGGCAGTAAAGGCCTCCCCAACCAGAGCAATGATCTTTTATTGAAGAGCCATAGCTCACTGATGGCTCAGCACAGAGGGGAGGCAGGAGCAAATATAATTCTCATCCATCTTCTAATCTCCTCTCCCCTGATGCACATTTCTATCTCCCCATTCTGCTTCTGTTCCTAGAGTCCATCCATGTACCTTTACTCCAGATCTCCTGATCACCACCTTTCCAGCCTTTTCTTTCCTAGTCCTCTATTACCATTGAGTAAGGAAACTGTGACCATAAATCAACATCAATCTAAAGTCAAGACATTCTGGGGTACCTGGGTGGCTTAGTCGGTTAAGCGTCCGACTTTCGCTTAGGTCATGATCTCACGGTTCGTGGGTTCAAGCCCGCGTCGGGCTCTGTGCTGACTGCCAGCTCAGAGCCTGGAGCCTGTTTCAGAGTCTGTGACTCCCTCTCTCTCTGACCCTCCCCTGCTCACTCTCTCTCTCTCTCTCCTAGAAATAAATAAAACATTAAAAAAAAATTAAGTCAAGACATCCCTTCTTCAACAAACACAGACAGCTAAGATACCTCCCCCAATTCTGTGCACTGGGAGGATTTGCCCTCACCACTCCCTTCCAGGGTGACCCCTGAGTGTTGCCGTAGTGAGCAGCTTTTCACTTCTAGCTGAGGCCCCCATACTGTGCAGACACTTCTATAAACCAGTTTTTTCCCTCCTTTGTTAACTCAGTATAGTGAACTCCCTATAGGGCCATAAGAAGAGTTGACAGACAAGGAGTTGAGGAGTAGGACTAGTTATCACTAATGTAAACCATTTGCTCCTGCAGATCACTTACATCTTCTGGTCCTGTTTTGGTCAGTCTCGTATTTACAATTCATTTTACCAGAGTACTAGCACGACACACAGATTATCACCTTCATGATGGACAATTTTGGTCACGTAGTCTTCACTATCCCGTAATCAGTAACTTAGTGTGTAGCAGGGCACAGTATCAAGATAGAAGCTGCTGGTTTCAATGGAGAGTACTTAGCAGCAGCAGAAAGCATGGCTCCCTCCAGAACTCTAGGAGCCTGGACTGTATTCCTTCTGTGGATGTTACCAGAGGCTCCATCCACGCTCGATCTCTGCCTACACAGACTTCTATAATGCCATTGGGACTAGTGGGTCATGGGCTCACAGGACAACACAGCTTACGTCACGTTCTAGATCACCTGAAGAACTTCCTGTTGCTCCAAAAGTGTAACTTGCCTCCAGAAATTAACAATGTCCATCCAAACCTTTTGCATCATCTACGTGGTAGAGAGCAGAGATGATGCAACAAGTTGTTTCACACTTTTGAGGAACTATTCGAACGTATTCCAGAATACCAAACCTCTGGAGACCTCATTTCTGTAACAGTTCTTTTAGTTTTAAATACTACTTTCCACTGGTTGTTATGATGCTTTTTGCTTAGAAATCTAATGTGCTTTTGTTTCCTGTTCACCAGTTTTCCAGTTAACATAATGTCATCTATTGTAGACCAGTGAAATATGACAATAGTACAATAAGCTGTGTTTCAATAAAGTAGGAGACTTGATACAAGCTTCTCGAGACAATGACTATGCTCAATTGTCCTTTACAGAAACAAAGCAGCTTCTGGTTTTCCATATGACTGAAGACAGAGGAATAAACACTTGCTAAGGAGTCCCTTGGAGGGCAAAATGCTAAATTGCCTACAGATACCACATCTGGAATCCCAACCATGAATAGCATTACTACCAGAATAAGTTCATGGTTCTTGAGTTACTCTCTAAAATCATCTGGCTTTCCTCAGCCACAGAGCTGAGAGAAATGCGGATATGGAGAAACTATCACTATAGCAAATTTTGAATTTTCGTGGGTGGCACTCATCTCCACTATTCCCTCCAAAATATTGTAGTGCTGTGGTGGATGTCCAAGAACTTCTTCCTAGGCCTTCATACCCCATTAACTCTACTTCGTTGGTGAGGAAACCTATGCAGAGATCAGCTCATTATGGGGTTGCGTTACAGAGTACATGTAGTCACTATACATTCTGGGCCTGTGGAAATAACCACAGACTGCATCCACTTCCAAGTGAAGCAGTTTCCAGCAAGATTCTCCACTCTAACTGGAGAAATGTGATCATATTTTAGATCTCTAGGGAGTAGTATCACTTCACAGTCCGTATATAAGAACAACAAAAATAGTATTTAGGTACTTCCTCCCCTCTCCAGAAAAATGCAGACAGACACCTTGGTATATGACCACATAGAATGCTTAGGGAAAGATTCCTTCTACATATGTGCGCCTATGATACAGGAAACTTTAAGAAGCCCAGGCTCTCCTTGAGTGGAAGCCTCTAGTCTATAAACTGGATTGTATCAGAAAAATGGGGGAAAAAGCTATAAATATTTAGTATGGTGACTTCTGTTATTTTATTCTTCATTTGTCCTGAAAATATATGTACATAATATATACTTTGAAGTACCATGGTAAAGTCAGTATCGAGTTCATTTCAATGGACCTAATAATCAAGTAACCACCAAGACAAATCCCTACAAGTCTTTTGGTTCTCAAAATTTGCTACAAATTGATTATATCCAGCGAGTTTAAAAAACCATGTTTCTGTTCTATTGGAGAGAGATTTATTTCATTGATATGAAATGAAGCCTTGCCAGTGGGACTTCCCTGACTTGCCCTAAGGAGGACTCATGTAAAAGCCTGCTTGTGAACCATAAAAGCCTGTTTTTGAACCACCACTGTAGCTCACGTCACGGATAGACACTCCGCCTCTGCTGCTGATTGTGTTAATTGCACTCATCTTGCCACTGAGAGCTAAATGCTGTCACTAGGGCTTTGCTAATCCTAATGAGCTCAATTCCCAGTGAAATCTAGGGACCTATTTCAACAGATGTCTTTGTTGCCGTCATTATCAACCTAAAAATATGGTCATCATAGAGCTACTCGAGGTCTCAGATGCCTCCCTCTTCAGTGCATTTTATGTTGATTAAGGGAGTGTTCTCCAGGCCTTTTGGGGACATGTTTAAGAACTGCTGGGCATCCTAAGCAATATATTCACTCGTTCATTCCCATCACCACGAACCTTCATTTTACTCCTTTATGTGTATGTTGGACGTTCTGGAATCTCAGTCCTACATACTGTAGACCAACATTTAATCCTTGATTCAATAAACCAGTCTGGCAAACTGTTAGAGTTCCTTCCACAGACTCAAGGTAACGCATTAATTCCTGAATACACAGCTGGTGCGATCATATCCATCAATATGACTTGATCCAAGTTATTTTATCCTTTCAAGTCTAACATCCTAAGAATCTGTTTTAACATATGCCTGTTGTTGGTTTTAATCAGCTATGGTAAGGTGACAGACATGGAGCAAGCTGCCTTTGAAAGGGGAGTTTATTACCTACATTTCCAAGAGGCAGGCATACTATGCCATGCAAGGTTACATTGATAAGTGTCAGGGTCACTCAGGAGGCAGAAAGAGCAAAGAGAGAGCATGGCCCAGGGCCTCTATTATAGTTTCCATGGGAAAGAATGAGCAAAGGAGGGCATGCAAGTCTGAACAAGGTTAGAATTGAATGGTTTGACAGTTTCATTGTGCCATGGGCTATAGGGATGGTTTAGTTGCCTACCAGCTAACCCTACTGTGATTTTAGGGCAGGGTGTATACATACATATATATATTTTTTCTTTCTTAGAAAGAGAGAGTAAGTGTGAGTGGGGGAGATGGGCAGAGGGAGAGAGAACCCCAAGCAGGCTGCAAGCTCCAAGCGGAGCCTAATGCAGAGCTCAATCCCACAATCCTGGGATTGTGACCTGAGCCGAAATCAAGAGTCAGAAGTTCAACCAACTGAGCCACCCAGGTGCCCCAAGGCAGGGGAAATATTGTCTTACTGTGTGAAAATGAAATAAAGGAAGTAGTTGTGGATGGGGTCTTTGGATTTGTTGGTTTGTATATGAAAAGTACATCCCTGGAGAAGCCGTTTACTACCTCTAGGAAGTAGGTGGCCATGGGGCAGGCAGCCAGTCTTTCCAGGCCACTGGATGTCAAAGCAATTTAAGATACAGGAAATAAATCACATGATTAATACAGAGTCCACTGTCAAATGTGCCACGTGGCCTTTGTCTCTGTTATCTGGCAAGATTCTGAAGGATCAGGATGCCCGGTGCAGTCTCTTTCTGGAGATCAGTTCCTCTGTGAACTGCTAAGATTTCACTCTCCTGATGGACGTAGAGCAATATGGGGAGGTAAGCAGCTAAACAGATAGGTGAGAAGTGATTCTCTTTCTTTTTGTTTTTATTTTTTTACCGTTTATTCATTTTTGAGAGACAGAGACAGAGCACAAAAGCCCTTTGAGTGCACATTCTTAAATTCATAGATACTTAGGATAAAAAATTGCTTCTTTGAAACTTGAAAGCTTTACTGTGAACTAACCTCTGTGTTATTTCCAATTGTGGGCTATTATGAGTAATGGTGCTAAGAATATTCTTGAATATTTCTTGGGTAAACATATGTCTGCGTTTATGTTGTATATAAGCTTTCACATTTGTGCTCTGAGCCCTTTGCCTGGGAAATTAGACTTTCAAGGCCCACTGGGTGGGATTACTTATAACTGGCACACCTTCAATAGTTTCAAGGTCTTTCCAGTTTTCCTAACAATTGTTGCTTGTGGAAAGCTGAGAAAAAGAAGGGGGACTAAGTAATCCCAGACAGTACCCTCTTCCTCCCTGCTTTTCAAATTCCAGAGTCTTGTCTTAGAGTGACTCACCTTAGAAAGGGAATCACTTAGGGCGCCCGGGGGCTCAGTCAATTAAGTGACTGACTTTGGCTTAGGTCGTGATTTCGCGGTGTGTGAGTTTGAGCCCAGCATCGAGCTCTGTGCTGACAGCTCGGAGCCTGGAGCTGCTTCAGATTCTGTGTCTCCCTCTCTCTCTACTCCTCCCTTGCTCACACTCTCTCTCAAAAATAAACATCAAAAAATAAAAAAAAAGAATGTCACTCAAAATATTTTAAACAATAGCAAAGCAATAAAAATTCCCAAATCCCAAACATATTAATGGAGATATTAATAAATTTTTCTTTTATAAATGTTTCTATTTAAATTCTAGTCAACATATAGTGTAATATTAGTTTCAGGTGTACAATATAGTGATTCAACACGTCCATACAACACCTGTTACTCATCACAAGTGCACTCACTAATGCCCATCACCTATTTCACCCCTCCCCCCACCAACTTCCCCTCTGGTGACGATCAGTTTGTTCTCTGTAGTTAGGAGTCTGTTTCTTGGTTTGCCTCTTTCACTTTTTTCCCCCTCTTTGCTCATTTGTTTCTTAAATTCCACATATGAATGAAATCACAGAGTATTTGTCTCTCTGACTGACTTATTTCACTTAGCATAATACTTTCTAGCTCCATCCATGTCATTGCAAATGGTAAGATTTCATTCCTTTTTATGGCTGAGTAATATTCCATTGTATACATATATTATCCATTCATCAATCAATGGACACTTGGGCTGTTTCCATAATTTGGCTATTGTGGATAGCTGCTATAAACATCAGGGTGCACGTATCCCTTTGATTTGTATTTTTTCATCCTTTGGGTAAATACCTAGTAGCACAATTGCTGGATAATAGGGCAGTTCTACTTTTACTTTTTGATCAAACTCCATACTGTTTTCCAGAGTAGCTGCACCAGAAAACTTTCTTATGGGTAAATAAAAGAAACTGAAAAAAAAAATAATATGCAAAATATCAAAGAAAAATATACGTATAATTGAAATAAAATAGATACCTGCAATTAATAATTACATACTTAATGTTTATAAAATAATACAAAAATAAAGTCTCAAATCAAATAATCTATACTATAAGAACACGTTACCTGAATGTAACACGATAAAATTATAAATTGTTTATAAAAACTCAGTCAATAAATGTCTGGCACTGTATTTGGAAACTAGAAAGTGACACTTCAAGTACATATGTGCCACTAACATAGAACCTAGGAGAAAATTTATATCCATAATGTCTTATATTTAAAAACATGGGGTGCCTGGGTGGCTTAGTCGGTTAAGCGTCTAACTTTCGCTTAGGTCATGATCTTGCGGTTCGTGGGTTCGAGCCCCGCATTGGGCTCTGTGCTGACTGTCAGCTCAGAGCCTGGAGCCTGTTTCAGAGTCTGTGTCTCCCTCTCTCTGACCCTCCCCTGCTGACGCTGTCTCTCTCTCTCTCCTAGAAATAAATAAAAATATTTTTTTAAAAGGTGTTAAGTTTAATAAAGGAAACATTTGAAGATAAAGAGTTAAAAAAGAACAGAGTCAACCAAAGAATATAAATGGTAGTTGATGAAATACGAATAAACACTTATAAAGGACTAAACAAAACAAAAAATCAAATAGTGTTTGCCAATAAAATTTAATTGAATAACAAAGTATTTTATAAGACTAAGAGAAATAGAAAAGAACAAACAATATTAATAACACAAAGTGATAAAAATTTTATGACCACTATAGATTCAAAATTAATAACAGAAGAATGTAGACAACTTTATGTGAAGAAACTAAAAAATATGTACAAATGGACAATTTTTGGATGACCATGTTTTGTTTTGTTTTGTTTTTTAATGTTTTATTTATTTCTAGGAGAGAGAGAGAGACAGCATGAGCAGGGAGGGCCAGAGAGAGGGAGTCACAGACTGGAAGCAGGCTCCAGGCTCCGAGCTGGCAGTCAGCACAGAGCCCGACGCGGGGCCCGAACCCACGAACCGCGAGATCATGACCTAAGCGAAAGTCGGACGCTTAACCGACTAAGCCACCCAGGCGCCCCAAGGATGACCATGTTTTAAAATGTAAAACATTATTTTGAATTCTACTCCCACGTAAATTCTACTCTCATAAATTATGACAGAATTTATGTATTCAGAGACATTCTCCAAATACAGAACACATAAAAAAATCTAGATAAAATAATATTTACTCCTAACATTATTTGTAAATTAATTGAAATATTGACATTAAAAAGAATGAGGATAGGACAGTTAATAAGCTTAGAGGCCATTTGCACTATTTAGAGAATTTGCAAATGTCTGGGGTACTGGAGTTTAGAGTTTATGGGTCATATATTTGAGGAAGACAGAAGATAAAGCCTGGTGGTGTTCCAAAATGGCGAGCCATCCGATATGAGATTCTTTGTAAATTCGAGACCTCTGTTAAAGAAAATAGCTTTAGCGGTTGGAAAATGGAAACTACTGTATCTTGTACAGTACAGACATAGATATTTCAGCCTAATTTGTCTCAGGAGCATTCCAAACCACAGACCCACTGTTATATGTACATATGAGTATAATTTACACAACATACGTGGTGCCAACAAACTCCGAATCTGTTCACCAGGAGATCGGTAAAAATGAATGAAATTCCTTTGCACAATAACCTAAAAGCAATACTGAAAGAATTTTCAGAGGTAAAATTCCAAGGAATTTGTTTTGACAATCAAATTCTGTAAAACATACCACGAAACAAACCTTTCTGATGAAAATTAAAAGATAAAAACAATAGCAGAATTAGAACAGAGATGACACTTTTGGGACTACAGATAATGGGAATATCATATAGACAAAATATATGTTTAATATGCCTAAATAAACACATTAAAGTCAGACTCACAGTCTGAATAATCTTCTTAATAAAATAAGATATGGGAAATACAAAATATAAAATCTAGGGCATAGTAAATGCGGGGAGGCTAAAATGATACCCCCATATAAAAAACGAAAATTTAATATGAATTAAATTTACTGCGCAGAAAGGGACAGAATGGAACAGGTATTATCTTCAACTTGTTGTTAAATAAGAAGAAAACCAATTTCCGTTAAGAATTCATAACCAGCAGAATGATGTCACCAGGATGGTGACAAAGGTCATTCCTGATTTTGCTCCTTCTCACAGGAAGAATGACTAACAACTATTCATGAATAAGAAGCCATTGAGAGAATTCTAGAACATGGGAGTGGGGCTGAAGTACCCCCTGCACCACAGAGCCTAAGACAGACTGTGTGAGAGGGGTAGAGGAAATGGGTACGTACTGACGGTGTCGCCCCTCCCCCAGGCTGACGCAGCACCAGGCACAGAGGTCTCTTCTAAGCCTATACCTGCAGTGGGAAAAGAGAGCCCCGGGTTGATATCCAGCCCCTTCAGTGTTGTGCGTCACTTTGGGGGGACCCTGCTCTGGTCTGGCCCCACAGGAACTGCATAGGAATCTGACTGTGACAGAAGGGGGACTGTCTTCCAACAACTAGCACGTAGCTATTGGCAGACCGAGGTCCTACCTACAGAGCCTAAAAAGTAGTTCCATCCAGTGGCTTTGCTTCCCTGTAGAACCAGTCAGTAGTACAGGGTGACCAGGGAGGCAGCAGGGTGCAGGTCTGCCTTATTCAGGTCCTTGAATGAGGAGTTTGCTGGCCAGGAACCTGGTCTGCCCCTGTCCAGGTAAGGAACCCGAGTCACAGATCCACTTGCTGTGGGGCATGGCTCCTGGTCCCATCTAAATAGGAGAGCTGTTAACAACACCTGGAAGTTGTAAAGCTTGAGCGGGTGGGCAGAGCTGATCACCCCCAGAGCAAAGGCAGTGGCCCTTTCGGGCCAGGGAACTTGGATCACAGTTCAGCTTGCGTTAAGACCACAAGCAAAAAGCCTTGCCAGCCTTGGAGCTGCTTCTCTGACTGCACCTGGGCAGAGGACGAATCTGCAGACTCACTCATTGCTGAAGACAGCCTCCAGCTTGCCGGACCAGGGGGCCTAACCAGAGGCCCTGGGCAGCTGCATAGCCCGCCCATCAGCCTTGCTTCTAGTTACACTTGAACAGAGAGCAAAAGCTGTGGCTTTCCCTTTCTGCAGAGCAAAACTTGTGGCATCATCCGACCAGGTATTCAGGGTCCACTGCTGCCCGATTCAGGTCCCCAAACAATAAGCCATGCGGGGCCTGGTTTTATCCTGCTACCTGCCAGGCCAGGGAGATTCCCCTATAGCCCCACCTACTGCTGAATATAGTACCCAGTCCTGATCTACGAATCCCGACAACCTTGGAAGCCATCCTATGGCCTCACGTGGGCAGGCAACCACATCGGCAAGTCCAATCCAGCTGTTATGAGCCAACGGCACAAATCACCCCCAAAATGAGCTTGAACAGTTATCTTACCTAAAAATAGACCTTAATAGCAGGCCCCGCCTGTCCAAGAATATAATCAGCAGACATGTCCAGAAGCCTAACCTGAGCTGACTGGCGAAGAACTATATCTGAAAAGGCAAGCCTGTAAATGCTGGGAGAGGAGCCCGCTTTCTCAAATGCAGATACCAACATAAGGAATCCAGGATCAAAAAAATTAGGCAAACAGGGCACTATCAAATGAAACTAATAAAGCTCTATAACTGACCTTATAGAAATGGAGATCTATGAACCGTTAGACAAAGAGTTGAAAATAATCCTCTTGAATAGGTTTAGTAAAATACAAGAACACACAGACAACTAAGTGAAATGAGGAAAATAATGCATGAACAAACCAAAAGTTCAACAAAGAAATAGAAACCATTAAAAACAAAAACAGAAATTCCACAGGTGTAAAATACAAAGATTGAACTGAAGAATTCAATAGAAAGCTTGTCTACGTATCTTATATAAGTATAGTTATGCTTTTTTTTGGTTATTACCATTTGCCTAAAATATGTTTTTTCATCCTTTTACTTTCAGTCTATGTGTGTTTTTAAGGCTAAAGCGAGTCTTTTGTAGACAGTGTATCATTAGATCTTGTTTTTTTAAACATCATCTGTTCTATATATTTGAATGGAGAATAATATTTAAAGTAATTATTAATTGATAAGGACTTACTATTGCCATTTTGTTAATTGCTTTCTGGTTGTGTCGTAGATCTATTGTTCTTTGTTTCTTAACCTACTGTCTTTTTTGTGTTGTTTTTTGATGTCTTCAGGTATCACTATACTTCCATCTTTATGATCGATTTTCTGTGTAATTACTATAGGTTACAAAACTAACATACAGAAATTAGTAGCGTTTCTATACACTAATAACAAATTACCTGGAAAAGAAATAAAGAAAATGGTCTCATTTATAATAGAATCAAAACTAATAAAACATTCAGGAATAAGTTTAATCAAGGAAGTAAAAGATACCTATTCTGCAAACTATAAGATATCGATGAAAGAAATAGAAGAAGAATCAAATGAAAGGAGAGGTATCCTGTGTTCATAGATTGGAAGAATTAATATTGTTAAAATGTGAATACCACCAAAAGCCATCTATAGATTCAATGCAATCACTATCAATGTTCCCACAGCATTTCTTACAGAAGTAAAAAAAAAAAAATTCCTAAAATGTATATGGAATCATGAATAGGCCCTGAATAAACAGAGCAATCTTGACAAAGAAGACAGTGGAAGCCATCACATTTTATGATATCAAGCTATACTATAAAGCTTTATTAATGAAAGGAGCATAGTCTTGGCATTGAAACGGAACACAAAGAAAACCCCCCCACAAAATTGGCAAAGGACCTGAATAGGCAGTTTTCCCAAAGAATATCTGCGAATCACCAATAAGCACATGAAAAGTTGCTCAATATCACTAGTTAGTAGGGAAATGCAAATCAAAACTCCAGTAAAATATTACTTCCCACCTGTTACAATGGCCACCATCCACTGACGAGAACAATGAGCCTGGCTATACTTCAGCAGTTAATGAAAATGTGGTGTTGACTTTACCACATTCCTATGGGACTTTAGATGTCTGAGAACGTCTGCCAAAGTCAGGATGGCCAAAGTGTAGTTCTGCCCTCCTTCTAACCCTGTTAACAAGACTTGCTTTCCCACCCAATCCTTAAACCAAAGTTTTAGACTCATCACTAAGAGTTTGGTGATGAGCACTTTTCATCATGCAATGAGATGTCCCATTTGCTTATGTTGCTTTCAGCCTGTTCCTACGGATGTACGTCGTCACTAGGAGGCATCTGAAAACTGATCAGACGTTTGTTACAGTCCAGCTTCTCAGACAGAGGAACTCGTTGTATCTCCGCCATCTTCTCGAGCAGCCTATAGACAGCAGGAGCCAGCGGGAGCCATAGGTATGACTCGTGACCCCGGTGTCTTGTATTACACACGGAGAAGCATAGACCTGTCACAGTCTAGTCTAAAAGAGAATCAAGCCCCTTGACCTGGGGACCAGAGCCCTATCAGCAAGACCCCAGGACACGCCCTTGCCCCCAGCTATTTCTCCAAAGC
Source organism: Proteles cristata cristata (assembly GCA_017311185.1). Taxonomy (NCBI): domain Eukaryota; kingdom Metazoa; phylum Chordata; class Mammalia; order Carnivora; family Hyaenidae; genus Proteles; species Proteles cristata. The sequence goes on from JAESUZ010000103.1 coordinate 55,904, forward strand.
CTCATTATCGTGGCATTTCAGACATGATGCCTCTTCCTTGCTTGGGCTCGCCGGAAGCCCATGTGTGATGATTGCACAAATAACTGAGTGCACGTATACGGAGCCTCAACAGGCCCAAGTGCTCTGATGAACTTGAATTTCACCACGGCCTGATTTACATCAGCAGACCTCACGTCCCTGAGGAGCAGCTATGTTGGACACGCTGACTTTGCAGCCCCTTTGCGGTCTCTCTGTGTTACTTACAGTGGAATGGTGAGCCACGGAGAGCCTCAGGCGTATGGTCCTCAAAGATCTGGGCCGAGAGAGCATGCCATAATGTCAGAGGCTCTTGTTTTTAAAGTACACAAGCCCTTCTCTGATTCCTGCAGGAACCCAGCAAACAACTTACCTAAGGCTTTAAAAATAGGATTACCTCGGACTGTTGCAGATTATGTTTTTGGTTTCACTTTGCCTAGCGCGCTCAGTCATCTACGTGCTCAGCTTTGACCGAAGCAAACTGGCGTAGTGAACCGGATTGTCCAGAAGAGGGGGCCCAAAACTCAAAAGATGCAAAAAGATTCATTAACCAATGAACCAGTATTGAAGAGAACAGGCGGGTCCCCCGCAAGGCCCAGAGCTCTCCCAGCCACCCTTCTGTGCAGCTCCCTAACGATGAAGCAAAGTATCATTCCCCTGTGGAGGCTGAAAGGTGTGCTGGCCTCTGGAGAAAGTGCAGAGCTGACTTGGAAAAGCAGATGCCAGCCTCTGAACAAACACAAATACAGGTGAATCTTACATTAAAAGCAACACTGGATGCAATTATACACAACTTCTGCTCCAGTGGGTTTTTTGTAGGTGGGTTATGTTCACCAGCAGATTATGGTTTTAGAGAAATTTTACATTAATTGTGGTTAGAATTTGCATGGACAGCGTCTTCGAACATTTTAATTTTGCATTATTTTTGTTGCCGCTGTTTTCCAGGACCCTAAAACAAGGAGCTTGTATTACTGCCCACATAAAGATGCATCGACATAAATCACACTTAAAAGATAAACTCTGATAAATAATTGTCAAAAATAAAAAAGAATCAATTCTAGGGGCGCCTGGGTGGGTGTCTCGGTTGGTTAAGCGCCAGACTTCGGCTCAGGTCATGATCTCACAGTTAGTGGGTTCGAGCCCCACGTCAGGCTCTGTGCTGACATCTCAGAGCCTGGAGCCTGTTTCAGAGTCCGTGTCTCCCTCTCTCTCTGCCCCTCCCCTGCTCACGCTGTCTCTCTCTCAAAAATAAACATTAAAAAATTAAGAAAAAAAGAATCCATTTTTTAAAAAAGAAATAATCTCATAATTTAACTGATTTTTCATTTTTAGTATATTCCCTTTTTGTATCACCAAATTATAGCACATTTATTTCTTAGAAAATAAATTTGTTTTCTGCTGTTTGTAAATAGAAACTACACTGGTACAAAATTCAAACAGAAATTAATAAATAATAATAAGTGATAGATAAATACATGTTCATTTTCAATCCACCCATGAAGATGAACTGTATGTGACTGTTACATAGATTTTTTAAAAAAATGTTTATTTATTTTTGAAAGAGAGAGAGAGAGTAAGCAGGGGAGGGGCAGAGAGAGAGGGAGACACAGAATCTGAAGCAGGCTCCAGGCTCTGAGCTAGCTGTCAGCACAGAGCCCGATACGGGGCTCGAACTCCAAACCGTGAGATTATGACCTCAGCCAAAGTTAGACGCTTAACCGACTGACCCACCCAGGCATCACAGCTACCTAGCTTTCTAAACACTCATAGGTATGCAGCATAACTGGATTAGACCCCTTGCCACTTACTTTTGGCACTTAACACCCCATGCCTGTTTTATAGATTAACGTAATTCATCTATTTTAATCATGGCTACAAGATGTTCTGTGGTCTGGGTATATCGCATTTATTTAATCAATTCCTACTTGATGCAGGCGAGATCGGCTGAGCTGGAGCAAATGGAGACTGGCAAGGAAACAGGCGCGTCTATACTGTCTGGAGCTTTATCTACATCATCTGGGGGTTGCATTTTGCCTGGGTTTGGAGAGGATGCGATGAATGAAGAAGTCAGCAGTGGGGAGATCTGAGGAGATCAAGCAAGGATGATCCTGGAGACAGTTGTGGGAGGGGAAGCAGGAGACAGGGGGATCTCAAAAACTCACAGCAGGTAGCTTGCTCCCCGGCACAGGCGTGTCACGTCACTGACAGGGTAGAAATTAATACCTCTACTCCCTATGTCTGCATAGCTGCGCTTTGGAAAGCTTCAAACAATCTGCGAATGGAAGGCAGTTCTCAGGGTTCTCTTTACCTTGCAAGAGCAAACCTTGAGGACCTGTTTTTACAGATTCCTCAGATTTAAAAAAAAAATCATTTTTTAAAACATGTTTATTTATTTATTTTTGAGAGAGAGAGACAGAGACAGAGAAGGCACGAGAGAGAGAGGAAGCCACAGAATCTGAAGCAGTGTCCAGGCTCCGAGCCCAACACGGGGCTAGAACCCATGAACTGTGAGATCATGATCTGAGCTGAAGTCAGACGCCTAACCAACTGAGCCACTCAGGCACCCCCCAGATTTTTTAAATTTTAATACACGCATTTTAGACCAGAGATAGCTAGAATGCATTGTAAGTAAGGAAATATTCTCCACAATAAGAATTACCAGTATTTACTATATTCTAGACACTAGCCTGTGTTCTCTAATCTTTAGGTTAAGTCTAAGGCAGCCTCATTAACCTATTAATTTCATTTTACCCAGATGCTCAGTTTGTACGGATGTGGCCTGAGCATGACGCAGTCAGTGCCTGCCAGACCCCAAAGCCATGCCTCGCGGCCATGCCTTGCGTACGTGTTTAAACCATATGAGAAAGCTGTGCTAACAGATACTTAAAAATATCGTCAGATATATTCAAAGAATCAAATCACACTTAAAAGTTTTTCTATTGATCTGTGTTTCAATTGTTCTGATATTCCAGAGACGGATGTGAGTAGCACACTCCCATTTCACAGTGGACGGCGGCTCTCGGCACAGACCACAGGAGTCACGCAAAGTGACACTCTGCTATTCCTCTCGATGTAGTAAGTAAAGGTGTGAGACTCGTCCCACGTGCCCCCGTCTGTGGCAGGCTCCGCACGTCACGCACACGTTGCTGTCGTCTGACAAGCAACCCCCAAACCTCTGCCCCCACGGCTGCCTCCAACGTTGCAAGTGTGCCGTGATGTGTGATGTTTACTCCGTGATGACCTCTCTTCCTGCAATTTATTTGTGTTCTGAAGAATGGCTCGCACCTGTCCTGCTGACAGGAGTATCCAAGGGATGGTGCTAGACTTGCCACAGAAGAAGTATAGGGAATCGAAAGTGTGGAAAGCTCAATGGGCATTAGGGACTGGCTCCCGGGACAACTGGCCAGCACGTTTGGACCAGGAGCCCAAGGACACGAGGATTGGGGACACGGAATGGCTCCAGAGCATCTGAAGGTTGGAAGAGCCATTCTCAGCATCCCTATGGGAGCCCCGCTCTAACACCAGCACCGAGCAGGAGTTAACATACATCACCCAAGGAGACAGCCCTGTGTGCTGAAAGTGGCTTGCTGTGTTTATTCCTTGCATCTGGCATAGCCTCAGGCATAGGACACAGAATGTTCTGGTAAAATGGTGGTAGTGAGTGATCATTACCCACGTTGTTTGGTGCTTGAAAATCTTTTGCCCTGTCACCGTGAAGAATGGAACGCACAGATGATGAGGGACGAAGACAATCTTGGGACAGCCTTTCCTTTTGTCCAGTGCGTCTTCCTCAAGCCTTAGAATGAGTGAGATTTTTTGAGCACCAGCGGCCCCTGGTCTTCAATGTGGAGGGTGATGTTTCTTGTCATCAAAATAACATGGGCTCACACCTTGTGTTCCGCACAGAAGGTCGCGTTGGTCATCCAAATACAGTTCTCTGAGATTTAAAAATAATTCCAAAATAGCTATAACAGATGACAGCTGTTGTCAGACATACTGTCGCTGGTCGATCTGTTTGTCGGACGCTCGTGATTCTCAGATGAGGATTTCCTGACTCTCCAGATTTAACTACTGGGTTGTTTTGGATTTGACCCACACTCTGGGGTGTGTGTTGGCTTGTGTGCTGCCTGATGAATCTGAGGGGTGCTCCCTCGGGTCACTGTGTACTTGAGCCTGACTGATTCAGAGCAGAGCCAGGGAGCTGAGGGGCTCAGGAGAAGGGCTCCAAGGTGGCGTGGGCATGACTTTCTGGCCAACAACTGCGGAGAATCACAGTTGGCAATTATTTCTTTCTGGTGTCTCTGCCTAAAACCAAGATTTGCAGTTTTGCATTATTATTTTTATGTTTTCATTTTTATTCGTATTATTTATTTAGTTCAAGTCTAATTAACATATAGAGTTGGTTGCAGTTGTCCAATACAGTGAGTCAACAATTCTATACATTTCTAAGAGCTCATTAGGATAAGTGTACTCTTCATTCCCTTTATTTTACCCATTCTCCCACCAACCTCCTCTCTGGCAACCACCAGTTTCTTTTCTGTATTTAAGGGTCTTATTGTTTCTTTGTTTGTTTTGTCTTTGCTCATTTTGTTTCTTAAATTCCACACATGCATGAAATCTTATGTATTTGTCTTTCTCTGACTTATTTAACATAGCGTTATACCCCTAGGTCCATCCATGTTGTTGTAAATGGCAAGATTTCATGCTTTTTTATGGCTGAGTAATTTTCCATATATATACACACATACCATATATATGTGTTGTATATATATATATGTGGTGTATATATATATGTAGTGATAATATATACCACATCTTATTTATCAATTCATCTATGGATGTACCCTTGGGTTGCTTCCATATCTAAGCATAAAGATACTGAAGTCTGTTGCTTAGTCTTCATTTCCTTATGAAGACTTTTGCATCATGTAAAACTTATATGCTTTACGCCTGTTAATGTCTTTGTCAGTTTCATTTTTAGACCTATCCAGGGACCCTAAGAGGGTGGACAGAAATTTTCCTTTTTATATCAGATTTTTTATATTCTTCTGTTATTAATTTTTACTTTCACATTATTACCACCTAAGAACTTTACATGATTTAATTTTATTACTTCAGATTTATTATGATTTGTTTTGTAGTCTAGAATATGGTCTATTGTGCATTTGAGGGAAACTTGGATTCTGCTGTCATGAGATGGAATGTTCTGTAAGTATCAATTGATTTAGGCTAGTTCATAGTGCTGTTCATTTCACTTATACTGTTTGATTTTCTGATTACTTTTTCTATCAATTCCTAAGTGAGAAATACTTAAACCTCCACCTGAAATTGTGGATTTTTCCACTTTTTCTTTAAGATTTATCAGTTTTTGTTCATGTATATATTTTAAATAATTTTTTAGTGTTTGTTTATTCTGTCAGCACAGAGCCTGAAGCGGATCTTGATCTCAAAAACCATGAGATCATGACCTGAGCCGAAATCAAGAATTGGATGCTTAACCAACTGAGCACCTAGGAACCCCACTCATATATATTTTTTAATTGGGTTGAAAGTCATACAACATAAAATTAACTTTTTGAAGTGAAAAATTCAGTGGAATATAGTTCATTCACAATGGTGTGAAACTAGTACCTCTATCTTGTTCCAAAACATTTTTACCACCCCAAAAGGAAATCCCATGCCTATTAACCATTCTTCTAGCTCTTTGTTTCTCAGCCCCTAACAACTATCTATATGTTTTCTGTGTCTGTGTCTTTACTCATTCTGGGTATTTCATATAAATGGAAGTATTCAATATGTGAGTCATTTCTTTCACTTAGCATGTTTTCAAGGTTCATCAACATTGTAGCATGAATTAGTGCTTGGATATTGATTCAATCTCCTTGCTTGTTATACATCTATTCTGATTTGCCATTTCTTCTTGAGTCAGTTTTGGTAGTGTGTGTTTCTAGGAATTTTTCTATTTCATCTAAGTCATCCAAAATGTTGGTGTACAGTTGTTCATAGTTTTCTCTTATAATCGTATTTTATTTCTGTAAGGTCAGATATAATGACCCCATTTTTTATTCTTCACTTTAGTTATTTGAGTTTTATTTCTTTTTCTTAGTCAGTCTAGCTAAAGGTTATCAGTTTTACTGATCTTTCAAAGAACAAAATTCTGGTTTTATTAGTTCTCTGTTTTCTATCCTGTACGTCATTAATCTCTGTTTGTGGTTACTATTTGCATGAAATATATTTTCTGTTTTTAACTCTCAATATATTTGTATCTTTGAATATAAAGTGAGTCTGTTGTAAGTGACATATATCTAATAATTTCAAAAGCCATCAGCCCATGTCTAACTTTAGATGAGAATTAAAAAAAATTTAAAAAAAAATTTTTTTTTAATGTTTATTTATCTTTGGAAGACAGAGAGAAACAGAGCATGAGCTGCGCAGAGGCAGAGAGAGAGGGAGACACAGAATCCAAAGCAGGTTCCGGGCTCTGAGCTGTCAGCGCAGAGCCCCATGCCATGATCAAACAGATGGACCACGAGATCATGACCTGAGCTGAAGTCAGATGCCCAACCAACTGAACCACTCAGATGCCCCTAATTAGAGAATTTAATCCATTGATATTTATATTAATACAAAACTTACTCCTACCATGTTGTTATTTATTTTATCCCTCCCTTTTACCTTTTTTGTACCTCTTTTCCTATGACTGTTGTTTTTTGGTTTTTAATTGATTTTTTGTAGTGTGCCATACTGATTTCCTTCTCATTTCATCTTGCATGTATTTTTGGATAATTTCTTAGTGGTTGCCACTGGAGTTACAATGAACACTATAGATATATAACAATCTAACTTGAATTGATACCAGTTTAGCTTCAACAGGATCCAAAATCTCTGATCCTGATAGTTCTGTGTCCTTCTTTATGATGTTATTGTCTAAAATTACACTTTTGTACATTGTACACTGATGAAGATAGATTATAATCATTGTTTTATGCATTTGTCTTGTACATCATATATGAATTATACAACAACAATGACAAAGACAAAAAAATCATATGAGAATTGAAATGAGTTACAAACTAAAAGTATAATCCTGGTGACTTTTATATTTACCTACATAGTTACCTTTACCAGAGTTACTTACTTGTATGGCTTTGAGTACTCATTTCAGCCTGAAGGATTCTCTTTAGTGTCGGAGACCAGCTCCAAACGGGGCCCAGGGGTCCCTGAAGGATGGACGGTGTGCGCGAGGGAGGGATGAGAGAGGCCATGAGATTCTTTCTGGTCACCAGGCAGGCATCTCCGCCCTGACTGGGGCTCAACTTTATTTTATAATTAAGTGTTTGGGGGACGGCACAAAAGTGGCATTTGCCTTACCAATGACTTCTGGTGACAAACTTCTTTGATATGTAAGAATTTCCCAGAACATAGATTCGTAGAAGACTCCTGCATAACCTTTATCAATAGTGACTGAGGTAAGGGATTTAGATGCTTATCCTATGGAGAAGGAAGGTATCTTTAACATATCAGACAATGTTTTCAGCATAAACAGCCACAGACATGGTGAAGTTACTTCTTTGTGAGCAGGGGTCAAACAGGTCTTTCAGGAAACACCTCTGCTCCCATAATCACAAAAGAAGAACTTCCTCAATAGGTTCCTTCTCAGGGAGCAATCAGCATATTCAAGGCCAGAATAAGTCAGTCCAAATACTGATAACAAATGCCTTGGAGGGAGGAGGGCAGTGCTCGAAGCAGAAACAATTGGGTGCGGGTGGGTATCTGCCTTAACTCTAAATCAGTCTCTTTGTCTCAGGGCCAGACTCAATTGTAACTCGTGTTCTTAGCCCCCTTTATTATGTAGGTCTTGGATCTGCAAGGCCCATGAGAAGAGCGTTTTTTTTTTTTGTTTGTTTGTTTGTTTTTTTAATTTTTTTTAATGTTTTTTTTTTTATTTATTTCTAGGAGAGAGAGAGACAGCGTGAGCAGGGGAGGGTCAGAGAGAGAGGGAGTCACAGACTGAAACAGGCTCCAGGCTCTGAGCTGGCAGTCAGCACAGAGCCCGACGCGGGGCTCGAACGCACGAACCGTGAGATCATGACCTAAGCGAAAGTCGGACGCTTAACCGACTAAGCCACCCAGGCGCTCCGAGAAGAGCGTTTTAATAATCATCCACAATGTTTTCATCTGAAGTCTTTTTTGAAAAGCAAGAATATGCTTTTCCTTATGAGCAATCCGTGGGGGATATTGGTCTGATCTGGAACATTGTGAGGCCTGGTCCATACCAGCAGGCTCATTTCCAACATCAGCCAGTAGTAGAAGGAGATACCAGTTTTCGTTTCTCTCATGGAAGGAGCTGTGCAAACGCTGCCATTTCCTCGCTGTGACCGTCATCCAGCGAGGCCAGTGGGGCTCCCAGCACTTTAGTATTTCTTGTAGAGTAAGTAATCCATCAACTCCCTCAGTACTTGCTTATATAGAAATGTTTTAATTTCTCCTACATTTTTTAGGACAGTTTTGCCAGATATAGAATTTTTTGTTTACAGTTTTGTTTTTCCATTTTCCCCCACTCTTTTTTAATCTATTCATTTAAATATGGGAAATTTCTATGAACCTTGATTCTTACCTTGGCCATGTTGAGTCTGTTGATGAGGCTGTTGAAGATATTTTTTTAGTTTTGTTAAGTGTTTTTTATTTCTACCATTTCTATTGCATTCTTTTATTATCATATATTTCTCTGGTAAAATGTCCATGCTCATTTTCCATATTATATTTATTTGTCATTAGAGACTTTTTCACATTAATCATAGTCATTTTAAATAGTCTGATAGTTCCAACATCTGTGCCTTATGTTAGTTTGGTTCTGATGTTTGCTTTATCTCTTCAGACAGTGTCTTTCATTATCTCTCCTCTTTGTTTTCTTGATTTGGAATCTGCTCATGATATATAGAACAGTAGATATTGAGGGGTTTTTTTATGATTGGAGAAGAGTACACATTTCCTTTTTAATCTCTTCTTAATCCTTAATGTGGGGAGTTTTGTTAATGAGTCAGAAGTTGGGTTTGGTTTGATATTTGTTGTTGCTGGGGTTGCCAGAGTTGATGGTGGTTGTTCTTATGAACACCTGTGACAGGTACCTTGAATGACCTGTTTTTGTCTCTGTGCTTGACTTTGGGTCTTCCCTGTGTTCTAAAGAGGAGGTCTTTTGGCATCTCTCTAACCTATAGACCTCTGTCCTTGGTAGCGGTCATGGTTCACATAACCAGCTTTTGAGTTGGTTGCTTGCCATGTAAATAGAGCTTTCTGATGTGGTCAAGAAAAGTCGTCAATTAACAGTTTGTTTAGGTTTAGTCTTGTTAAGAATGGAGCAAGAGCTTTCTAACACTACATCACAGAGGTGAGAGCTCTTTCTTTTCTCTTCACTACATGTGGTAGCTAGTCCTCATGTTTTGTGCTTCCATTTAAAAATGGCTTTTTTAAAAGTTAAAGATAGATTCGTATTTCTGCTTCCTACTCCCATTTTTAAATTCGAGTATATCAGGTGCACAGCATAGTGACCAACAAGTCTATATGTTAGGCTATGCTCAGCACGGAGTAGCTGCCATTGTCACCATACAATGCTGTCACAATATCATTGACTCTATTCCCTACACTTTCATTCACTCCATAACAGGAAACCTTCATTATTTTGCCCATCCTCCTACCCCTTTCCTCTGGCAACCATCCATTTGTTCTCTATATTTGTAGAGCAGATTCTGTTTTTTGTTTGTTTGTTTTGTTTATTAGATCCCACACACAAGTGAAATCATACGTATTTATCTTTCTCTGTCTGACTCATTTCACTTAGCATAATACCCTCTAGATCCTATTCCTTTTATTATGGGATATATTTGTGGTATCTTACTCTACCTCTTTAAGACCAGAGCTTTTAGTGTTGTTTTGGTGCTCATTTACTTAATTCATTGTGTAGGAACATTAATATATTCCTATTATTAGGAAGGAGGGAGGGAGTCTGTTGGCAACCAGACTCAGCAACTTACTGCCAGAATAATTTATTACAAATCCTTGGTTTTATGTTATTAAACAAATTATTTCAAAAATAAGATTCACCTCTGTAAAAGCTTTTACTTTTTACATTTACTTGGAAAATTTGGAAGAAGGTTAGTCTGAGACAATATGGTGGCTCAAAAGGGAAGAAGAAAGGATGAACAGTTTATTATCAAACATTAAAGTTTTGGGTAAAATGGGAAGTTGCTAGTAAATTTTAAAAATAATTCATGATGGAATGCCTTTTGGTAATTGTCCAAGGACTTATCTGATGGTATTATGACCTGTTTTATATAGAAGCCTTCATACTTGGCATATTTGCACTTATGTATTCATTACTATATCTTGGAGAGCACTTTTATTTTTTATGACTTGGAGGGGGTTTTTTTTTGGCAAATAGGTCTAATATAATTAAAATATTTCCAAATTAGTCAGATGCAATTTGCTGCTAAAATATTGGTAGAGATTAGAGAAAGCAAAATAAAATGAAATTATGGTAAACATCTGGTATATACCTCTGTGCTGGAAGGTAAACATAAACTAAAAATCCTATATTTAAAAACTTAAGAATTTAAATCCACAGGATACATATTCATTGCCAGCTTTTAAGTACTAGCACATCTGTTGGATGATACATATAGTAAACATAGTTTATCAAGAGAATTCTGAAATTACACAGAAGGTAGCTTCATGACCCCAAAAGAGTAAATCTTCATGAAGGAGAATCTTTATGGACTTTTCTTAAGCACCAAAAAAGAAAATCAGGTCATAAAACTTTTCTCTCCTAATAGAAAGAGAGTTGAATCCCATTCAGTGGTGTGAAATTCACTGTTTTGTTTATGATGCAAACATTTAGTGCTTCTATGAAGTGTAAATATGATATTAAAATTTAAACATATAGCTTGCTTGCTGTGAGTGTATCTGAATGCCATTTACAAAACAAGACTCCTCTTAGTTATGTTTATTACAGAAAAATCTGAAAAATAAAGACCACCTGTGAATGAATGACTGAATAAAATCTCTTATACTTTTGCTCTACATAGCATTGAATATACATCATTATATTATATATTATCTTTCTATTTTATTAAGCACTTTGGACAAGATCGTTCATATTGTTAAGAATGTCAATAAATATGTGCTTTAGTGTTCTATGAGAGAAAATTTGATATCAATTAAACCTTCCAGTTGCATAGAATTTTCTCTTTTAGGAACATATCCTAAGGAAACAATCATAGATACATACAAATATTAGGAATTATTTATAATAGTAAAATATGGTAATCGACTCCAAATATCCAACATTTGCAGACTGATTTGTGGAGTGTTGGACAGGTAATCAAGGCGGATAGTCTGATCAATTGGGGCATAGCAGGGAACAGGGTAGGGAGAATGTGGACAAGCTGGTGAAAGGCAGAAATACAGCAAAAACATTTCAGCATTTGGTCAAAGAAAGTCAGCACAGATTAAATGGTGAGAGGAAAGTGTAAGTGAAACCATGGATTTCAAAGGAGCTGGTTTTGAGAGTTAGAGACACACACAGGGTTATGAGAGGGAAAAGGGTCCTCAGTGGAAAGAGGCGGATGAGTGAGGTTCAAAAACAAAACACACAAAATTGATACTGAAGAATGAGTTTGGCTTCACATGGAAAATGATAGACGCAGCCATGTGAGGATCTAATACATTATTTTCCTTTCTAAAGGGTCTTATGTGGGACCCAGTTAATGGGCACTGGTTCTGTTTGCTGAGGAAATTGGCTTGAAATGGCTTCCGCAGTCCTCAGGGCGACGGTGCAGGTTGCTGATGTTGTCACTATCATCAATCACCAGAGACGGAGAGGCTCTGCACTGTGCTGCCAGCTGGGCAAGAGAGAGCACTTAGCTGAGTGCCAACAGGACTGAATCAATAGCCACGGGGGCTCGGTGCTCCTGTGGTCACCTTAAGCATCTGGGTGATGTAACTGGAGAAGCGTGGGTGAGTCAACACCCATGGGAGACAAAGAAAATAGTAAGGAGTCAGCACATACATTCTTTTCTTTTTCCGCCTGCATCCCCATACTGTCCTGAGATGTGTTGGTATAATTGGTATCTCTAAAATTACCCTGTGTGATTGAGTAATTGGCTACACTTCCTGCTACGTGTTGGTCTGATAAGCGATGCTCTCTCTTCTGCTTCCTTGGGATTTTGGTCCTCAGTACCATGTTAGCATGTCAGCTGATCTCAGGACACCAGAGACAATACAGTTTATAAATTTTCAGAACTTTTTATGAAAAAGTTTATGCTTTTTATAAAAATAAAAAGTAGAAGAACATCTATCACATGATGGGTTTAGGCATTTACATATTTAAGTGAACAGAAATGAAGGAGAAAGCGCCCAAGGGGAATTGAGCTCCATGTACTAGATTGTTGAGAAAGAAAGTACTCAAAGTAATTAGAGGGAAAAGAGTTGAGGTAGAAACAACTTTAGGTTAGACCTCAAGATAAATTTTCTGTTACTAAGGATGCTCTTAAAGGATCAGTAAGCCAATCAACAAGCACTTAGTCAGCTCCTGCAGGCCTGGAAAGCATGTTAGGGAAGATGGACTCTTCCTTGGTTATTTCTAAATGGGGAAAAAAAAGTCATACAAACACCAGAGAAGATAATTCTTACAAAAAGAACACAAGCCCAGAGTTTCATAGATTTCCTTTTAGTCTCTCACTCTATGACTGTGCAGTTTGGCAAAAAACCCAAGAGCCTTTGCCAGCCTTCAGACAGAACAAAAGAGAAGATGCCTAAAGTCTCTTGTGAGTAACAGATCTCATGATCAAGGCAGGAGAGACACTGACTGGGGAAATGACACTTGGAAATGAGAAAAGGAAGAGTCACAGGTGGCAGATGTACCAAGAGAAAAATAGAATGGCCTACATTTAGGACAAATGATCAGGGAAAATGGAGAGAAATAAGACATCTGCAAAGACCAAAAATAAAACCGAGTTCATAATGAGCAAATCAAGGGAGGAAATGTCATAAAACACAATGACAATCATTCACTGCCCTCAAAGTACCAGTTCTGAACCATTTTAGAGAAGACATTAAAGTATTCATGTGGCTACAGATCATGGGGCTGTGCTGACGAGGGATTGGTCTTAGTCCCCACTAGAGAACTTAGATCACCCTTAGGGCCCTCAATTCCTCTCCAGGTAGACAATCTTTATTACCTGAGTGCCCTCGGGTCCTTGAAGTGTTGCAGGAAGAAGCTTTATGCTAAGCAATGGAACATCGAACCAAGAAAATTAGATTCCTTCCATAAAACTAAAAGGAGACTCAAATCGTCTTGTAAGAGGCTTCTAGATAAGAAATTCATCCACTGTGTATTTCTAAATAACTTGATGTGTTTAAAAATAGAAGTTAATCAAGCTGAGGGGAAAGGTGAAGAATGTAGAGGACAGTCCTAGCGACCAAGATTCGTCCTAGGCATGCAGAGAAAGTAAGGGACCATTAACTGTCTCCTTGTATGGTGCCCTTTCTTCTCCTTGCTGAGTGCAATAGACCGAACATTTGTGTCTCCCCAGAGTTTATATGTTGAAACCTAATCTCCAATGTGAGGATATATAGAGGCGGGCCCTTTTAGAAAAGATTTGGTCATGAGGATGGAGCTCTCTGGAGTGGAATTCGTGTCCATATCCTTATTAGTTATAATCGAAGGGTCCTTATCCTTATTAGTGCCCCAGAGGGCTCCATCACCCCTTTTGTCATGTGAGGTGAACCAGAAGATGGTCCTCTATGGACCAAGAAGCAGCATCTCACCAGACATGGAATCTACCAGCACCTTGATCTTAGACTTCCTGGCATCCAGAGTTATGAAAAACAAATTAAGCCACCTAGTTCATGATATTCTGTTATAGAAGCACAGATGGACTAAGGGGGTGAAATCCTTCTTCCAGTCTTTTCTTGCCTCATGTGCTGAACCCCTTTCCTTTTCTAGCATCCACCTTCTCAGCACGAAGCTGCCTTTAGGTGCTTATTTCATGTGAGATTTCTTTGAAACCATCTTGTTTCACCTGGTACCTTCTTTCCCACTGTGTAGAGACTGGCCCTGACCACAATGCCCATTAAAATTCTCCTTAATCTAAAAGAAAATTTTGGAAAGAAACTTTGCTCCACTTTTATATTTATACATTCCTGATTGATCATGTTGAAATTGATTTCTTGGATTCTTAATTCTTTGAATGTAGAATATATATTGGATTTTAGTGGATTATTTCATATTTAATCGACCTCTACTCTTGAATCTCTGAGAATTCTCAATACTTTTCATACCGCCATTTTATGTGTATTCAGGAATCATAAAAGCGATTTGAGCTGAAGAGAAGAAATAACTGAGTTGACGTCATTATAGAATGTAATTCTTGGCTTTTTCAGGTCATGAATATTTTTGAGAATCAGATGAAAAGCATGGAATGCATTACATAAAAACAAACCTCATTCATCCACACACACTCACCCACAATTGCACACAAAAGTCCCCAGGATTTCCAACCTCTTGAATCTGAACCACAAGCTAGTGTTGGAATCTCTAAGAAGGATCACATGTGTTGAGAGGTAGAATCTAAAACAAAAGGAATTAGTGATGTCTGCGAGGCTACTTGATTTTTCTTTTATGCTCTTGAGATTTTAGTCTCTGTTTCAGTGGAAACATTGGAGCACACACAATAATACTGGAGAACACTTATGTCACTGCTTAGTCACGAGAGCCTGATAGAATAATATTTGAAAGACAACCTTCTGTGTAATAAGAGCAATGGGAACAATAGAAATTGAGAATTCAAAGAGTAGCAGAGGTGGACATTGGGACACCTTAAACTGATGGAAACTCTCCCATGGAGAGACTGAGTAAAGCTACAGCACCAAAACAGTAACGGTGGGATAAGCTCGAGAAGGAGTAAGGAAGGAAATCACGGATGCTTAGTAGGATCTTAATTCCATGTGAACACTAGCATGAACAAGCAGAGAGCTTCGTAAAGACAATAATATTTAACTGCTATATATTGTCTAGTTTGTATTTCCTGTCAGTCGTCATTATCGTTTTTGGAGATTTTTTTACTACTTTTTAATTTTATTTGATTTTTTAAAATTTTATTTTTAGCGTGCTGTAATTCAAGTATACAATACTGTTCTTTTCTCAAAGTTGAAGAAAGTTAGATGCAATTGGAAAGACATCCAGCCAGACCGGAAGAACACAGCGCACTCCACGTGGCCTTAGCCTGGCTTAGCAGAGGAAAAAGAGCAGCACACCAGTTTCCTCACCAATTTCATCAAATGTTCTCCATCTCGTGTTCAGAATACTGAAATAACCTATTCACTTCTTTTCATTCAATAATACATTTTAACAAGATTTTTAAATTCAAAAGCAATCCATGGTAAATTTTAAAATGTAGAAAATACAGAAAACCGTAAGAAATAATCTAAATAACACCCATCCTCCTTCCCATTACAGAAAACCCCATTCAATGTGTATCTTATAATGTGATTGTCTTGCTGTTTTCCAAGATGTTCTCTTTATGTTTGACTTTCAGCATTTTTACTATGGTTTATCCTACTCGGATTTGGTTGATCTTCTTGGATGCGCAGATTAATGCTTTTCAGCAAATTTGGGACGATTTCAGCCATTAATTTCTCAGAATAAGTTTTCTACTCCTTTGTCTCATCTCTCTTCTAACACTCCTACCACACACATATGTTGGTGTACTTAACGGTGTCCCAAGTTTCTCTGAGGCTCTGTTCACTTTTCTGCATTCAATGTTTGCTCTGGGTTGTTTTTTTTTTTTAGATTACTGATTACTCCTTCTACCAGTTTGAATCTACTGTTGAATCCATCCAACGAGTTTATAACTTATTTATGGTTCTTTTCAACTCCAGGATTTTCATTTGGTTCTTTTTTATTTCTTTTTCTTAAAAATTTTTAAATGTTTATTTATTTTTGAGAGAGAGAGACAGAGCATGAGCGGGGGAGGGGCA
Source organism: Proteles cristata cristata (assembly GCA_017311185.1). NCBI lineage: Eukaryota > Metazoa > Chordata > Mammalia > Carnivora > Hyaenidae > Proteles > Proteles cristata. The sequence continues at coordinate 71,954 of JAESUZ010000103.1, forward strand.
GAGAGAGAGGGAGACACAGAATCTGAAGCAGGCTCCAGGCTCTGAGCTGTCAGTACAGAGCATGATGAGCATGACACAGAGCTCGAACCCATGAACTGTGAGATCATGACCTGAGCCGAAGTCAGATACTTAACTGACTGAGCCATCTCAGGTGCCCCTGGTTCTTTTTTTTTTTTTGTATTTCTTTTTTTTAAAAAAATTTTTTAAATAGTTTCTGCCTCTTTATTGGCAAATCTTTACCTGGTGAGACATTGTCTTCTTTAAGCATGATTGACTTCAAGTTTTGAATATATTTTTAAAGGCTATTTTCAATATTTTGTCTATTAAGTATGACATCGGTTCTACTCAAAGGCAATTTCTGTTCCCTGCTTTTTTGCCTGATTATGTGCTCCTATCCCTATTTCTTTGCCTTCTCGAACTTTGTTGTTGGAAACTGAACATTTTAGGTAATGCATTGTGGCAAATCTAGATACTGATTCCCTTCCCTGTTGTACAGCCTCTTGTTACCAGCTTGTTTATTTATTGTGTGACGTGGCTAGGCTATTTTGTGAAGTCTATTTCCTTTTATCTTTTCTTTTTTCAATTTTTAAAAATGAGTATTTATTTAAATTTTCTGGAAAATAAAAATAATGTGGGGGTTGTGTAAGGCATCGGGCAGTGAAGGTCCTCTTCAAAGAAGAGCAAGAACTCTGACTGGTTTTGGTGTGGATGTGGCAACTTGTTTTCATAAAGTTTGAAAATAGTTTTATTCAGTAGACAAAAGTAGGGAAAAAAACTTGAGAGACACAGAATTTAACAGATAACTTTGTATTCATTAAACACGTACTGACAGGATTGTAACCCATTAGTCTGCAGACCGAAATTGGAGTCAGGCTCTAAGCCAGTCTCAAATTTATCTGCCTTCTTCAGGATCACCTCAGAGAATATTTCGAGTGTGCTATTTGGGGTTAGTGGGGCGGGCGGGCGTATCAAGGTGCAGGAGTTAATTAAACACTCTGTGACTGCCGTATTTAGTGAAATTGAGTTAAAATCTCCCCAGGAACTTTTCCTTCATTAACTTGACCTTCAACGACTTTTTCTCTGGCTCCGCTAAGGACATCTTAAAAGCCTGTGTCATTTTCTCCCTGCAAAATCTGCTCAGAGGAGCCTGAAGCAGTGCAGACTTTAAAGATAGAGGAGTCTTCTGTTTGTTCTTTGGACAAAAGGTTTTCAAGTATTAAGAGCTTTACTAGCAACCCGATGCCTGACGACTTAGGTAAAGGTGCCTAAGCATGAAGAAGGTTACATGCTTTGAAAATGTCTGGTAATGACGTATCGTATCAGTCTGCTTGGGTTGCTTTAACAAAATACCTGAGATTGGATGACTTTCAGAACAAGCATTTATTTCTATTAATTCTGGAGCCTGGGACGTCCAAGATCAAGGTGCTGGCAGATTCATTTCCAGGTGAAGACTCTCTTCCTGGCTTTCAGCTCATTACCTTCCTGCTATGTCTTCACATGGTAGAGAGAGATAGAGATAAATAGAGAGAGAGAGATTGAGAGAGCGAGCACGAGCGAGCTTTGATCTCCTGTTAGAAGGACAGTAATTCCACCATGGTGGCTCTAACCTTATGACGTCATCTAAACTTAATTACCTCTTGAAGACCATACCACAGAAGAGCATCACACTGGGCTTTAGGACTCAACATATGAGTTTGGATTAGTACCAAACATTCAGTACATAACAGGTGAACTTCCTCATTTCCCATTGGACTTTTAGATAACCATAGAGCCCACTTCCCTAGCCTCCTAGGTATGTGTATTTCTGCACACTGGGGAGAGGCTTAACCACCTCCCTCTGAGAAACTGCATTCAGTAGCCCCGAGAGAAAACATACCAGGTAGGAATCCCATTTTCTCTCTTTCTGTCTCACCTTCTTTGACATGTAACTCACATGCCATGCAATTAATCCGTTTCGACTGTACAACTCAGAGGAAGAAACTCTGTGCAAGTTTTGTGGGAAGGCTATTTTAAAATAAACAAAAACGTGATCAAGGAGAAAACGTGGTACTTTCACACATAATGGCAGTTGATTAGTGGCAGTGACATCAGTAGCTTAAAAACAGGGACACTTGCACTGTGAGCTAGACATCTAGGTTATTTTGTGAGAAAGGCTTCCTGGATAGTTCGGAATGAGTGCCGGCTGTTGCTCTTCATTGGTTTGACTACAGGTCTTGAGCATTTGCACCTTTCTATTGTTTTGGGTGGTTTCTTGTGTTCAATGCATTTCAAAGTAGGGTTATTCGCAACAGAACAAAATGGGGGATAATTTTACTGTGGTTCGAGCATTTGGTAGAACAGAAATGAGAGGAAGGTTATGGATCAAAGGGAAAAGCTTGGGGAAAGGAAGAGTGGAGGCTTGGCTGAGGCAGCACTAAGTTGTTAACAGGGAAGCTTCTGTGTTTCATCGGGAGTTTTCATAACGTAGAATATGACTGCACTGCCTGTCTTGTTGGGGAGTCTGTGTGGGGATGGGGTCTGTCTTCTTCCCTGCCCTCTGCGTGCTCTTCTGCCTGTTGCCTGGGTGTGCAGACAGGCAGGTGCAGTGACGGCATGTAATAAATCAGGTGTGGAGCTCATGGCAGGGGTTGCAAATCATTCACGACTTTCACACGAGAGTTTGGACTAAGAATACTCAGGTAATGCCGCAATCAGTCACAGCGTAGAAACGCTGCCTCAGTCTGCCAGGGGAGTCAGGGAGGGCTCTCTCAGAACCTTGCCGAGTGACCTTGTGGTAGGTTAACCAGCAAAGGGGCCAGTTCATGGACATCATGGGGCAATAGGACACTATTCTCAGCCTGTCTCTCCCAATGGAAGTTTTGAGCGCATCACCTAGATTTTTCTTCTTTTCTAGCAGAAACAGTTGTGATCCTATGACTTTGGAAGAGCCTTTCAGACATTATGAACATTAGATATGTGGAGTCCTGTGGGTTAGACATTGTTAGATTGGTAGATGCTATGATAATCCCTGATTCCTTATACACACACCCTGTGTGCAATATATGGCTTTGCCGACCCTTACTAAGAGGCGGAGTCTCCCCTCCCCCCCCATTTGTATACTTGGAATGGTCTCGTGGCTGCCTTTGACCTAAAGAATGTGGATTGAGTAATATTTGTGACAGCTGATCCTAGAGCTTAAGAGTCACTCAGTGAAGCTTCCTCTTCCTGTTTGAAAGCTGCTGCCTTTGTGCGAGGAAGCTTGGAATGGCCTCCTGGGACCCAGGGACCGACATGCTCTTCCTCTTCCAGCTGGAGCCCCCTCCCCCAGATGAGCCGGACCCTACTTGAACAGCCACATAAATAATCCCAGATGAGATGACCAGAAAGAACTTCTCGGCTGGGCCTGGCCCAAGTAGAACTATGAGCAAATGCCAATGTCATTTTGGGCCAATCAGTTTTGGGATACTTTCTTAGGCAGTGACAGATAATAACTAGCACAATTATTCAAAATGCCAGTGTGCAGGGTAAAGTCTGTAAAAGGCCTGAGGATTTGTGATCATGAGTGTTTTCTCTCTTAAAAGCTCTATTTAACTTGTTTTTGGCTTTTGATCAACCGTTGTAAGGCACTACATAGTTATGAAAGCTAGTATCATCAGCCTGCAATGGGCTATTCTTTCCTTTTTTCTTTTTCTTTCTTTTTTTTTTTTAATGTTTTTATTTATTTCTAGGAGAGATAGAGAGAGACAGCGTGAGCAGGGGAGGGTCAGAGAGAGAGGGAGTCACAGACTGAAACAGGCTCCAGGCTCTGAGCTGGCAGTCAGCACAGTTTGAAACAGAGAGAGAGAGAACAGGGGAGAGGCACAGAGAGGGGGGAATAAAGGATCCAAAGCGGGCCCTGCGTGCCGACAGCGGAGAGCCAGACAGTGCTGGAACTCATGAACCGTGAGATCATGACCTGGGCCACCCTCAGATGCTTAACCAATTGAGCTACTCAGGCGCCCCTACAATGGGCTGTTCGTAAGGCATTGTTATGTCAGCCAGTTCTGCTCTAGGCTTCCCATTACCTTGTGTGTTGAATGGTACCTCTCATTCCAGCCTGGCTTCCTCTCTTTGCAGACTGAGACTCTTAAGGGAACATCATTTGTTGGTCTTTGGATCTCCGGGTCTCTGCACAGTACTTCTCACAGGCAGTGTTCGGTGGGTGATTATTGATTGAGCGGGTACATCTCTGTTGTGCTTGTGCCAGAGACCACGGTCTTGGCTGGCAGGTAACTCATTCTCTGACTCGAGGATCCAGATAACTGCCCGGTCTGTGGCAGTTAATCAATACATGCTTGGGGACTGACTGATGCCTTTTGCGTATTTCTCTTATCTCTGTCAGGAAAAAGTGGAGAAAAGTTATATATAAAAATAAATGATTTTGCTTTTGTGGGAGCCAAAAAAAGTGCGGTGTGAATCTGTCACCTTGGATGAATTCCTAGCTCAGACCTCTGCGCGCGGAATGGTAACGTGACTGTAAGTACCTGAAGCCTTCTTGGGGGAGAGAGGGGGGCCATCATTTCAGAGACAGATAAAGTTACCTTTTAAAGCCCTCAGTTTCTGCGTACTATTTAAAAGTGATACATGGTCGCAAGTGGGCTCCATCTTACAAAAGCAAGCGCTTCCTGCCCTTTGTTAATAGGTGGACCTGACAGGTCATGCTGCGGTAGCACTCATCAATATCCCTTCTGCTCTGAATGAGAACGGGGGACTGTAAGAAGCTGACCTCCGCTGTGGCTGTGACCATGGCACAGACTGGGAGAGCTCTTGGGGAGCGGTGGGGTACGGCGCCTTGCTTCAGCTCTGAAAGTGAGCACAGAGGAGCTGCAGTGAAAAGCCAGCTGGGCTCTCAGATGCGCAACAAAACCCCTCCAGGCCTTCTTAAATTCCCTATTAGGTTTTTAGACTTTTTTTTTTTTTTTTTAATGTTTTATTTATTTTTAGAGAGAGAGAGAGACAGCGTGAGCAGGGGAGGGTCAGAGAGAGGGAGTCACAGACTGAAACAGGCTCCAGGCTCTGAGCTGGCAGTCAGCACAGAGCCCGACGCGGGGCTCGAACCCACGAACTGCGAGATCATGACCTGAGCGAAAGTCGGACGCTTAACCAACTAAGCCACCCAGGTGCCCCGACTTTTTCCATTTTTTTAAAGCTTATTTATTTATTTTGAGAGAAAGAGAGAGAGCGAGCAGGGGAGGGGCAGAGGGAGAGGGAGGGAGAATCCCAAGAAGGCTCTGCACTGCCAGCACAGAGCCCGATATGGGACTCGATCCCACAAACTGCAAGATCATGAGCTGAACTGAGATCAAGAGGCAGACATTTAACTGACAGCCACATGCAGGCACCCCTTGTCTACTGAGTTTTTAAAAGGGACAAAACAACACTTTTATTTTGAAGAAGAGAGGACAGTGAGTGACATGTGACATACAGGCTACCCACAGGCCCATTAGGGGATCATATAATTTATGCAGTTGAACCTTTGGGGTTGATGTAAAGGTGTCGGTGGGAGAGACTTAGTAAGGATCTAGAAGCAGATGCTCTCTTTGCACATGTTCTGATGAACCCCTAAAAAGCTAAACCCATGTACCCGATCCATCAGCGTCAGGCCAGTGAGAGAGGGTTTTAGACACAGGACACCTCTGAGATGTAAAAACATCCCTTTTAGGAGATCGGTATAACCCGAAGCCTAAACCACGTTGTCAGGCTCACTCGGATTGTGAGACCCAGATGTCTGGAATAGGACAATGACAAGTTTGCTGGATGTTCTAATTAAGATACATGCTGAGGGGATAAGCATCATAACCTAAGAGTTTGGGGGAAGTTCCGTTTGCTGACCCCCGCCTGCTGGGAGGAGACCAGAATTCCAAATCTCACAGGTGTTTGCTCTGGGCTGATATGAAGAACATTCCTTCCAAACTTTTTCTGGGGTCGTGCCCACCTCTTGGCTATTGTAAACAGTGTTGCTATTAACATCCCCACGAACGTTTTTATTTACACACCTGTTTTTAGTCGTTGGGGATATACGCCTTAGGATCAGAACCACAGTGTTGTATGCTCAGATTTTGAGGTACTGCCAAACAGTCTTCTGCATCGGCTGAATCATTTTTTTTAATGTTCTCTTAAATTTATTTCTGGGAGAGAGGGAGAGAGAGAGAGAGAGAGACAGCGTGAGCAAGGGAGGGTCAGAAAGAGAAGGAGACATAGAATCTGAAACAGGCTCCAGGCTCTGAGCCATCAGCACAGAGCCCGGCGCAGGGCTCGAACCCATGAACCGTGAGATCATGACCTGAGCCAAAGTCGGACGCTCAACTGACTGAGCCTCCCAGGCGCCCCTGAACCATTTTACGTTCCCCGCCAGCAGTGGATGACGGTTTTGATTTCTTGACATCCTTGCCAACAGTTCTCACTTTCCATTGTTTTGGTCGTAACTATCCCAGTGGGCATGAAGTGGCTTCTCATTGTGGTTTGATTTGTACTCCCTAATGAATAACGATGTGGGGCGTCTTTTCCTGTGCTTCCTGGCCATTTGGATGTCTTCTCTGGAACAGTATCTGTGCAAGTACTTTGCTCATCTTGTGATCGCTTTCCTTTTGTCACTGGGCGGTACTTAGCTCGATATTTCCTGTTCTTGTCCCGTATGAGTGACACCGTACAGCGTGAACTCTCACACCATCGGTCCTTTCCACACAATATTGTTTGTGGATTCGGCTGTGTCATTATATGTAGCAGTAGAATACTGATGCTAACGCTGTATTGTTTTCCACTTTACGTTCACAATTGATTTGTGTTTGATGGGCATTTCATAGTTTCCGGTTTTTGCCTATTCCAAATCATACTCAGTAAACATTCCAATATGTCTCATGGTGAGCATCTCTATTTGTCTCTGTTAGTGCTGGTGGCTATCAGAGGATTGACTGATGGCAGTTTATACCATGGGCAATTAGTCTGAATGAGCTGGAGCCTTGGACACAGCTGTGATCCATGAGTTATTGTTTCTAATGGAGAATTTCCTTAAAGGAGAGACTCTTAGCACCCCTTAGCAAGCCACCACCTGTCTCTCCACCAGAAAGCATGTTGACGTGCAGCTGTCTGCACCTCCGAGGTATCCGGGTGTCCAAGACCAGAAATGATGTCTTGTCTTCATTGATTCCTCTGTCGCAAATAGAATTTTACCTTCTCCGGAGTTAACAGATGTGGCGGAAACTTATGGACTAGATAATTCTGGAAAATTGATAAAATAAAAGATCTCCCTCAAGTTAAGGCTTGCTGAGACAGGATGTTTTTTTTCCTTGTTGCATGTTCCTACAAGTGTGGACCCTGTACTTTCTTAGATTACTGTATGGGGTGCTCTTACCCATAGCCAGCCAGCACCTCCAACGCTAGCTTCCCATGGAGGTCCAGAGTATAGATGTCACGGGCATCTATCTGCTAGTGCCAAACATTTATTTCTATGCTTCTTTAGCACTTTAAAACTGCTTTACAGGGGCACGTGGGTGGCTCAGTTGGTTAAGTGTCCGACTTCGGCTCGGGTCATGATCTCACAGTTCGTGGGTTCGAGCCCGGTGTCAGGCTCTGTGCTGAACACTTGTTCAGAGCCTGGAGCCTGCTTCAGATTCTGTGTCTCCTTCTCTCTCTGCCCCTCCCTGCTCATGCTTTGTCTCACTCTCTCTCTCAAAAATAAATACATGTAAAAAAATTTTTTTTAAACTGCTTTAGATGGGGGTACCTGGGTGACTCAGTTGTTTGAGCATCCGATTTCTGCTCAGGTCACGATCTTACAGTTCATGAGTTTAAGCCCCGCATCAGGCTCCCTGCTGTCAGCACAAAGCCTGCTTGGTATTCTCTCACTCTCTCTGCTCCTCTCCTGCTCACTCGTTCTCTCTCAAAAATAAATAAACATAAAAAATGCTTTAGATGATTTTCTTAATTATTTCATATTAGTTATCAACTCTGAAGTAGATAAAGGTCTTAAGCTAATTAATCTATTTGCCTTCACTTCCTTCAGTGTAACTAGCAACATCAGCACAATTCTCTTTTTTTATTCAATTGGAAGATAAAAGACACTTCTGGACTTTAGTTTGAAGAGACAGGGTGTATGATGTATATGGCTTCATCATTATTTTTTTATTTTGTTTGCCACTAATGAAGAGACTGAATAAGATTTCTTCAGAAGAAAAATATCCAAATATCAATGTTCTTTTGCTAGGAAAACTTTTCTTTTTTTAAAAAAATTTTTTAGTGTTTATTTTTGAGAGACAGAGACAGAGTGCAGGTGGGGGAGGGGCAGAGAGAGAGGGAGACACAGAATCTGAAGCAGCTCCAGGCTCTGAGCTGTCAGCACAGAGCTCGACGCGGGGCTCGAACTCATGAACCATGAGATCATGACCTGAGCCAAAGCTGGACCCTTTACTGACTGAGCCACCTGCGCAACACCCCCCTTTTTAAAAAAGTTTATTTATTTTGAGAGACTGAGAGACAGAGAGAAAGGGGAAGGAGCAGAGAGAGAGAGAGAGAGAATGAAAGAGAGAGAGAGAACCCTAACCAGGCTCTTCACTGGCTGCGTGGAGCCTGGTGAGGAGGTGGGACTCAAACTCACTAACAGTGAAATCATTCCCTTGACCTGAGCTGAAACCAAGAACCAAGAGACAGAAGCTGACTGACTGAGCCACGAGGCACCCCTAGGAAAACTTTTCTTAAAATTCTCACTTGGTCTTATGAGTTTGTTATTTTTGGAGGCTCTTTTCCTATGACTTTAAAAACATTTCCCTACCAATTATGACCATATGATATAAATGAGATATTTGCTCAATCCATTTATAAACTCCTTCCTGTGCTGGCCTAATTGTGTTGTGTTATAGATCCTTTAGTAGATTTACTTGTTAAATGCTTGTGCTGCCTGCCCTTAGAGACAGCTTGGCGCAGTGAAAGATCGGGGGTTTTCAGAATTGAACAGGTCTGGTTCTCTTCTGTATCCGAGTGCCCACATTCGGCTTACTTAATTTCCCTGCGTCTTAGCCTCTGATTTTTAAAATGGAAATAATAACATTTGTCTTGGAGGGTTGGTATGAGTTAAACACCGTTAACAAAAGCAGTGCAAAGAGCCTGCCACACAGTAATCGAGAAAAAATCGCCTCTCCTTGCAAAAGTGCTTAATACGAAGAAACACTAGGGGCGCCTGGCTGGCTCAGTCGGAAGAGCCTGTGTCTCTCCATCTCAGGGTGGTGGGTTCGAGCCCCACGTTGGGTGTTGAGATTATTAAAAACAAATAAACATGAAACAAAGACACACTAGGCACTTAGGGATTTGAAGGAAAGCCTCACAGAGGAAAAGAGGAAACAATTCTGGAAGTCAAGACTTGGCTTTAGTCAGGATTAATGTGAACATGGGTGATCAGTGTCTTCATACGAGGGTGTTAATCTGGGACAGACCTGCAGTGCTGTGCACACAGTGGGGGTGGTCCCCCGGCTTCCCCTGTGGGAGCAGGTGCTCTGGGGGGCAGACGTCCTGGGGGGTGTGCGTTAGCAGAAGGGAACCTAGAAGGGAAAACTTCGGAATGTTTCTACAAAACCAGGCACTTTACTCTGCAATGTGCCCTTGGTGACTGGGTTCTCCCATCTTTGGAAGATGAGGAATAGCAGTTCCTCAGGAGACAGAAGGCTCCCACTTTTTTTACCTTTTTATCTCACTTGAGCAGAGAATCTGTCTCCCTCAGGGGCATAGAAAATAAAAAGACCTCCTAAAAATCAACCAGGCCAGAGCTGCTCTATGTTTCGGAGCAGAGAGAAATGCTTGGCAACATGGCGGCTGGAGGCAGAGCCCCTCCTGGGAGCCCTGAGACCCACCAGTGTCCTGGGACACTCAGTGCAGTTCCTGAGGCCCTTGTCCTGGGACCCAGGGCCAGAGCGGGTCTGCTCCCTGCTGAGCCCTAGATGGAGGCTTTACCAGGAGGGGTTGCCTCACAAGGTCACTTTTAGTTGTACAAACAAGGAGATCTCTGAAGTAATTTCCAAAGCCGAGGCTCCTCAGACAAAGAAAAGCAGGCTCCTTTTATTAGGGCTTGGGATGAATATTCAGAAGGAGATTTTAACATTATAATGAGGTTGAGGTAACTGTAGGTCACTTCTGGCACTTTCTGTTTCATCTGGGTAGGGGGTCTTCCTCAAATCTTTCTTCTATGTTCCAGCCCTTCACTTGTTTCTAAAAGGCAGAACTTTCTCCTAGAAATGTCCCAAGTTCAGGAGGTCAGGCCAGTGATACAACCCAGGGTTCTTGCTCTGCCTGTTCACTCGGGGGCCCTGCCTGTGACATCATATCTTTTCCTTGGCCCCTCTGCCATGGTTTTATAAATACAATGCACTCTAGACGACATGTACATAGTAAAACATGCACCATCAGAAGTTAATTCCAGGCTGCCATTTACATCCCTCCGCAGTTTAGGAAGGTACTTCAGGCTTTTGGAGATGCTGCTACCTGTTGCCTGATTCTTTGATGATGAGTTGGGGGCCATGGTTTCTGCTCATTGCTGGGTCCATTGCATATTCTGAGCCACCACTCACCATGGGAGCTTGAGCCTTGACAGGGAGTTTCAAGAAGGTGTGTGACTCCTGGGGCGCCTGGGTGGTTCGGTTGGTGGAGCGTGTAACTCTTGATCTCAGCTCAGGTCATGAGCTCACAGCCTGTGAGACTGAGCCCCGTGCCTGGCTCTGCACTGACAGGCGAGAGCCTGCTTGAGATTCTGTCTCTCTCTTCCTCTCTCTGCCCCTCCCCCACTCTCTGTCTGTCTCAAAATAAATAAGTAAACTCAAAAAAAAAGATAATAAGCTCTGGTTGTTTATTAAAATCACCCAGGGAGATTAAAAAAAAAAAAAAAAAGCCTGTGATTCTTGCAGTAGATGTCGGACAAAACTGGTTGAAGGGGTGTGGTAGGGGTGGATTTACTAGTAACTCCATGAGCCCCACCTCAAGGTGAGTTCTTTTTCATATCTGAGGATGCCACTGTGCTCTCTTCTTTCTGTCTTTATAAGTAATTCCCCCCTGAAACTGGGAAGGCATTTCAGCTATGATTCTGGCCACACATTGGGTGACGTGGCCATTACCTGAAGCCCTGTGTCCCTAGAGTGGACTTAGGCATCATTCCCTAAGGAGTGGCCCTCAGTTACTCGACAACTGGAAAATGTGATGTGTAAAGTTCTTACTTCCTTAGCATAGCATTTCATGTGGTCTCCATGATCCCAGGGTCTTGGGTCCCTGGAAGTCATTCCCTCCAAATTCTCCAGTGGTGGAATCGTAATTTACCTTGCTCTCTTCTTAGTAAAAGGTTTTTCAATATAACGGGGAGCTAAATACTATTGTTGATCCACTGGCCTTGTACAGCCAATCATATTAAGGTGGTGATATTATTATTTGCTGTTTTTGTCTTATACATTCAGCAATTGCTGATTTGGGGCCTATAATGCATCAGGCACAATTCCTGACACCAGGTATAAACAGTGAACAAAATGGCCCAAGTTACCTGCCCTCATGGAGTTCTAGGATATGTTAGGCTCCTATTTTATGGAAGAATAAACACAACTCAGAGAGTTTATATAATTTACGCCGTCACTACCATTAGGTGTTCAGCAACGTTTAGATTTAAACCCAAAACTTACCTTGAAGCTAAGATTCCACTTATTAGTCCTGACATGTATAAGTGATCCAATTAATGGCCATAAATAACCACCTTCCATGGGACTAAAGTAGTATAAATATCATTTGAATAAAAAAAGTAAGGGGGCATGTGGGGGCTCAGTCGTTTGAGCATCCTACTTTGGCTAAGGTCATGATCTTGTGGTTCATGGTTCAAGCCCCATGTCAGGCTCTCTGCTGTCAGCGCAGAGCCTGCTGCAGATCCTCTGTCCCGCTCTCTCTGTACGTCCCCCACTCATGGTCTCTCACTCTCTCAGAGATAACTAAACATTAAAAGAAAGGAAGAACAGATTCTTACTAAAATGTTAGATCTATTCCTGACTTTGATCTTAGCCTAAGCAAATGAACACAAGGGCACTGATTATCTCATTTTTCACTCAGGTAAGAATATACTGGAAAAATGGAAGCACATCTCTTTTAGAGGATCTTCCAAATCATGGAAGTGGTGGGGACAGGCAAGCATATGTCAGCCACGGGATGTCACCCAGTTACGGGAGAACCTCACTTGCCCGTCAGGAATGAGTTGTGAGACTCACAGGGAGGAGGCTTCATGGAAAGACCCCACAGAGGAATTCAAAATACAATCGTATCTGCTTAGTGTGATAGAATTTTCTGAAGGTCCAAAAAAAAAAAAGAAATTAATGGGAGAAAAGTTATTTTTTCCCCCGGGAATTTGGTAGAAATGAGAAACTTTTCTTTGGACCTGGGATGTCAGTACAGCAGTTGAAATAGGTCACTAGTTGCTTAGCAGGGACACAATGCTGTGAATACCCATGCTCTCTGCCCTTCACAGACTTCTGCTTTTCTAGAATAGAGATGGGCCTATATTAATTGTTAATTAGGCCATGGTTTTTCCTGTCTCTGTAATTAATGTCCTGTCTCCTTGCGAGGCTGTTTGATACAGTACTTCGTTTCCACATCTGCGGACCTGGAATGGCAGGGGAAGGCTTTCTAAGGAGGAAAGAAAAGTTGTATTAACCACAAGCTTAAAATATTTAAAGGGATGAGATTTCTTTCTTTCTTTCTTTTTTTTTTTTAATGATTCATTCTTTGGTCAGTAAGTGGTTTTTATCTTAGAAGGGAGGGGGCTCCAGTTTTCGAGGTGAAAACAGAAAACAGTTCACTAGAAAACCAAAGGGATTAAGAGAAGATTGTACATTTTCCTTGGGCAGCTGGCAAAAATCAATCCTACTTCAATAATGCTTTCAAAACATTTCTGTTTTTAAAATAAAGTCTAAAACCATGTCTAAGTTTCATAGCCACAATCTGAAAAAAAGTACTAAAGAGGGCAAAATTGCAATTTTTTAAATATTTCATTTTCCATCATAAAATATCATCTCTGCCTGACAATAAATACTTCTGGTCAATTCTGGATTTCTTAACTCGTTGGCGAAATTTCCATCCATGCAAAGTTCTACAAGTTCTTTGCACAACTGCTGTCGTGTGAGGGGCTCATGGGCGTGATGGCATGGGGAGCGGGTGAGGGGTGGGATGGAGCCCTGGTCCATGCCTTGCTGGCCTCTGCTATTGGTGTCATCTGTCAACATTGTGATACCAATTCCCCACATTGTCTCTTGCCACATAGGTGACCAGGTTACCTTGCACCGATCAGTCTGATGCTCACTCACTTCCTTCTGAGTCTCCTGGAAGTGGCATCCACTTCAGAATATTGTTTGTCTTACAATTCACCACTTTTTGTAATGCCAAAAGTGTTGCATTTCTGGGCCTGCCTGCCTTCTCCCTTCCCCAAGAGCAGTTCCACACCTCATGTTTCATTTGAGGCCTGAGCATGATCGGGGAAGGAAACATGCATTGACATAGAGCTCACTATTCTCCCAACATGCACAAGACAGAACGCCCCGGGCCATTTTCTTGATCCATGGGAACCTCTAGCAAAGGCCCCTAGCAGCTGCCCCACAGGGTAGAGGTTAACTGAGGTGACTTCGGAGGAAACACATGGGCTTCTGAGGTGCTTAGCGCATGGCTGCTCCTTCTTTCCTTCTCATACAGTTGTCAGTCAGGAGGACAGAAGCCAAAGCTTAGGCGGAATTTTGGGGTTAAGAGAATCCTGATGCTTTCCTTCATAAGCTGTATCCCCTGGTCTTTCTGCAACAAGATTCTGAAATGCTTCAAGTTATTAAAAAAAACATTGCTAGAAAAATGCAGAAACATTAATATGACAACAATGCTACCTCAGTTTCATTCTGCTGAACCCTACAAATGTTTCCCTTCCCTCCCCTCCCCTTCTCTTCCTTCCCTTCTCTTCCCTTCCCTTCCCTTCCCTTCCCTTCCCTTCCCTTCTCCCCTCTCTGTTCTCCTCTCCTCCCTTCCCCCCTTCTCTCCTCTCCTCTCCTCTCCAGGCCATGGTTTGCCCCTGGTTCTCAAAGACAACTCCATGGCAGCCATAACTAAACACTATCCTAGTGAAGCCAGAGATGATTTCATTTGCACAGAGTACATTCAAAGAATGAAATAGTTCATTAATGTTCTTTGTGGAAATACTTTTGCTTAAACTAATGTATTGGAGGCAAAACTTTGTAACTTGAATAAACTATAGTTTTGGTTGCTGGTGCTAGTCCTCCGACCTGCAAGGTTCAGCCTTTGAAAGGGGTCAACAAATGGCTGAATGAAGTGTGGAAGTGGGGAAATTGACCGAAATTCAGTCTGACTCTGGGTGGGACTGCTACGGCTCGGGGACTGCGGGTCAGGGCGGGGGAAGGTGGTGCACCTGCTAGATGGAGAAGAATCCATCTTCCCTCTATCACGTTGTAAAGGATGACGATAATCCTGTGACTATATGGAAACTGCTTCCAACCTGTGTTATTTACTTGATGGATTGATCCCATGTTGACATCTCATTTATAAGACAATGAAAGCCATCTTAGAATAAAGTCTTTCACTTAGGGAGTTTTTCCATGCAGAGACGGCTCTTGCTTGATGGAAAGCAGAGAAGTAAGGCATAGGATAGATAGCTAACCTGCTTCATGTACCTGCCTCTGGGCCGGCCGGGTTAGCAAGGGGAGTACTTTAAGGATGGGACGCCCTTTGTGGAAAATTCCACACAGTGCCAGGCAAAGTCTCCTTTTTAGTCTGTGCACAGGGCTTGCTTTAATCATCACACTTGTGGATGATGAGCGATTTTACTGCCCTTTAAATAAAATAATGGCAGGTGAGACCCCCCTCACACTTTCCAGATAGGGACGCCCATTGGAGGATATCCTTGCTCTCTCCATTCCCTAAAGCCCCTTCCTAACCAGATACACCCAGTGCATAGATAATGTTTTTGGATTGCTTTGAAGTCCCAGAAGATGAGGGTGTGGAGAAAAGAGAATCCTTGTGCCCCATTGACTGGAGTGTAAACTGGTTCAGCCACTATGGAAAGCAGTATATAGGTTCCTTGAAAATTAAAAAAATAGGACTACCATATGATCCAGCAAGAGAAGGAAACAAAAATCTAGGAAACCAATGCAACATAATTTGACAGCAATTGAAAAATGCTCGTATTTCCCAACACTAGCACCGTTAACGTTTTGAGCTGTTTCCTTCGTGTTCCAAATGTTTGTTGTTGTAACACATTTAATTCAGTCCTAAAAAACAAAAATGCCGTGTTCATCAACACTTCTTTCCATCTGAGCACAACCACCAATCTTGAACTGTGAGAAGGAAAGGCGTCTGAATATCGGACAGGCCCTCTGAAATTGGTGTGATCCTGTTCCTGCCTGGATGTGTGGCACGTGGCAACGGGAATCCTGTGACCCCCGCCAAGCAGATGACTTTGCCTATGGACAGTCCTCTGTGGAGACCGCCAGAGGGCTAACCAGGCCAAGGCATTGTTTCCATTTTCTCCCCAGTATAAAGAAAGTTCATAGAAATGATATATACAAACAACTAAGAGTATGAATTACCCCTAGGATTTGTGGGGCAGTTACCAAATTCTATGTTCATCCTAAATTGTTAGTAAAACTAATTTGCATGCAGGACTGCCGAGAATACAAAAAGATCACATAAAGCAGAGTGCACCCGTGACTTCCATGTCCGCGAAATCGGTGGAGCGAAGCGTCAACTAAGGAGGCAGTGGTGGGATTGATGAGTCATCTGGGTGCACAATGGCAGTCCTCAGCCGGTCCAGGGATGCTGGCGGACACATGGAGGGGGCAGGTAGGAACCTTTCCTTCTTCTGTGTTGCCAGTACTTATTCCTTGCCTCCCCCTCCCCCCACGCACGTCTGCCACCTCTCCGTCTGCTCTGCTTTAATTCAGTCTCCAAAACTAATGGCCCCAGGTTGAGCTTTTCACCTGTATTTGATTCTGGATTTAGAGCAGATTGTTATTTCAACTCAAGCTGATAACCAATGATTTGTCAATCTATATAGTAAAGAATGGTTATAGGAGTGTATCATCTATTTCAGATTCCAAAGAGGGAGGAATTATGCTTTTTAAAATTATTATAGAGCATTGTGGTATTTGAAAACAAAAAAAAAGTTTGCTTTTCCAGTTTTTTAGCCATGATGCAGAGATAGAATGTAACTCTTCAAATGAAAAATATAGTTGTGTCTTCTTTAAAAATATTTTTAAATGTTTCATTAATTTTTTTTGAGAGAGAGAAGAGAGCAAGGTGGACAGGGGCAGAGAGAGAGACACACACACAAAATCTGAAGCAGGTTCCAGGCTCTGAGCTGTCAGCACAGAGCCTGACATGGGGTTTGAGCTCACGAACCGTGAGATCAAGACCTGAGCTGAGGTCGGACACTTAACGGACTGAGCCACCCGGGTGTCCGTGTCTTTTTTCCCCCAAATATTTATTTATTTGAGAGAGAGGGATAGAAAGCGAGTGATCAAGCATGGGTGCAAGTGAGGGAAGGGCAGAGAGAGAGCAGGGTACAGGAGGATCACAAGTGGGGTCTGCACTGACAGCAGAGAGCCTGAAGTTGGGTTTGAACTCATGAGCCATGAGACCATGACCTGACGTTCAACTGACTGAGCCAACCAGGAGCCCCAAAATTAGCTGTGTCTTTTAACTGGTCAGCATTCTGCTCTAAGTTCTGTGGATAAATGCAAAATGACACAGGTCAGTGCACACTTGTCCAAGCCCAAAGATGTCCCTCTTAAGGAATCTAATATCATGCATTTCCTGGCTGTGTTTCAGTTCTCATGGTGAAGTATGTCTGGAACACAAATGACTAGGGATTGCTGATTAATAGAGGAATCAGCCTTTGCTCCTGACCACTGCTTACCCAGCCTGGCGCCTTCTTCATCTCCTCCCCATGCTGTCTGTGTTTCCTCTATGGAATAGAGGAGAATCATGGCAAGCCAGTGATGGTCTTTTCATAAGTCAAGATGGAACTTTGAGGCAGCCCGTTTCCTTATACAGAGCCCTGTCCCTTAAAAATGTTCTCCCTCTTCCCAGTGTTTCTTGAGCTTGCTTCTAACCATGGTGCCTGCTTGTTTCCAAACATGAATCAAAGCTCGGTAGTTTATTTCAATATCATTACAGTGAAGGTATCGAATATTCTTTATCTCTCCCTACACCTGGAATGACACTAACGAGACTAGAATACTAGAATTTATGGAGCCAATTTTATTCCTACTAATAGCCCAGCAATTCCAATCAGCCTGTAAAATGCCAGTTACTTTCAGCATTAAGCTTATGTTACTTTCAAGTCGGGGCTGGCGCATCACATGATGGGAGGCGAAGAGAAAATTGGGGCAGAGATGAAATAGGAAAAGAGGGACGGATGAAATGGAACAGTTTTACAAATAAGGATATTTGAGCTATCTATATATAATAGGGTACATTTGTACTTGTTCACAATAATCACAACATTCTCAAGGACACTTCTTTTGCTAAAGGTTGATTCTCTTGCCCAAATAAGCGTAGTACACATTTTATTTGGTTTTGCATCATTTATTAGGATACTTTCATATTTTCTAAGCCCCAATAGTTCTTAAAATTATTTTTGGACATCTATGCACACACGCTATGTAGTATGACTGGGTATATGTGTGCAGCGTGTGTATGTACAAGTGCAGGTATGTGTGTTTGTGTATAAGTATGTGTATGCATGCATGTGTGTGTGTAAGCTGGTGTGTGTAAGTATAAATGTGTGCATGTGTATAAATGGGGGTTTATGTGGGTAAGTGGGTATGTCTGTGTATATATGTGTGTGCATGTGCTTCTGTTTTGTGTTTATATGTGTATTTGCATGCGCATTTATGCATATATGAATTTATGCATATGTGAATGTGTATGTGTAAGTGGGTGTGTTTGTGCATGTGTATGTGTCTGGACTCTTTTTATTTTTATTTAAAAAAATTTAAAAATGTTTTTTATTCATTTTTGAGAGAAAGAGAGCGAGCGAGCATGGGCAGGGGAGGGGCAGAGAGAGAGGGACACAGGGTCCGAAGCAGGCTGTGCATTAACAGCAGCAAGCCTGATGTGGGACTTGAACTCACAAACCACTAGCTCATGACTTGAGATGAAGTCAGACACTCAACCAACTGAGCCATCCAGGAGCCCCATGTGTGTCTGTAACTCTTTTTGTTTTATAGCATATACACCCAAATGTGACCAAAGTGACCAATGTGACAGCTATCAAAGTAGCAAAGTTTTCATGTCTGTGTTTTCAGAACACTATCACCTCACTTCCTGCACCATGCTCTTCGGCAGAAATAAAGTTGCAAAGCAAATGCTCTCGTTTATACATCTGACTAACAGTATTCTGTTTGTTGACAGCTCCTGTGGAATTAAATACTATTTTTTTTGTGTTCTTACATTAGTTAAGTGGCTTCAGAAAAGCACATTTTCATTCTAAAAACCATACTGATTTGAAACAGCATTATAAATTCAGGTTGGGAAAATATAATATCTTCATATTTCTAAGCTTTATTGATACCCTGAATTCACGTTTTCATTTACTTCTTTTGTTGCTGTGTTGTTGGAGTCTTTATGTTAAGTGACATATTTTCTAGAGAGTTGGAGTCTTTTGAGATAGTTGAGAGTTTTTATGTCTTGGCTGCCGAAACTAGAACCAGGGGAAAATGCCCCCGGACATTGGCTGTGAGCTAAGAGAATTTCTTCAGTACTACGATGTCTGCTGACCAGCATTTGAAGAGTGAATTCTATTTCTAGCTTTACAACCAGTTATTTTGAATGGGTGAAATGTTCGAACTCATGTTTATAAACTTGGAATGAATTAGTTGCATCTTAATTTTTCTATAATTATGGCTACTAAAATATATGTTGTGCAATGGAAACCAGTATGAAGCAAGGGGCAGTACATAGTTTTGTGAACCCCATATGTGGTGGGGGGGAGGTCTTTTCTTTCAGGTTCAGACTCAATCTGGCCCTGGCAGAAGCTTTACAGATTATAAGAAAAATTTAGCAAATACCACTGGATTTATGTATGTCCTCGTTTTTGTAAGAACTAGCTTTTAACAGTGTCAAAACTGTATGTGTGTTTTCCCCTTCATTGATTTCTGCTCTTATTTTTATTAATTTGTCCTTTCTTCTTTTGGTTTATCCATTCTGTTTCATGCTTAATCTACTAAGTTAATAGTCCAAGAAAGAAAAACTAGATGATTATATCAACTGATGCAGAACAACCATTTGACAACAATCAACACTCAAATATGTCAAAAAGCTAGGAATACAAAGTACCATCTTCCACCTGATAAAGAGCATCTACAGGGGCACCTGGGTGGCTCAGTGGGTTAAGCATTGACTCTTGGTTTCTACTCAGGTCATGATCTTATGGGTTCGTAGGTTTGAGCCCCATGTTGGGTTCTGCATGGCAGCATGGAATCTATTTGGGATTCTCTGTCTCTTCCTTTTTCCCTTCCCCTTCCCTGCTCACTCACTCTCTCTCTCAAAATAAATAAACTTAAAAAAAAGAACATCTACAAAAAGACTCACAGGTAACATCATTCTTAAGGGTGAAAGACTGAGTATTTTCCCCATCAGATCAGGAACAAGGCAATGTTTGTTCTTACTACTCCCTGGGGGGAATCTAAGTGAGACCTTGAATCACACTGTTGCACAATTCAGTGCAAAATTAGATCTCATGTTTAATTTTCAGCAATGTCAGTCCTGTGGCTATGAGAAACTGGAGATTTTATTTTATTTTTTTCTGGATGACATGGAGGCCCTCTGTTTCTCAGGCTGTCATCTGAGCTGAGAATTAAAAGACTTGAACTTGTTTTTTTCTCTCTACAAGAACTTAATTACACTAAAAATAATTCACCCCACACTGCAGTCATCCAGGCTGCTGTAATGGTCAAGGGCAGCAGCCACTTGGGCTCCCAAAGTGTGTGTGTCAGTCGGTCTTTACCACAATTCCGCACAGATGGTCAGTGTGGTTTGGTTAAATTTCATGTCAGGCACGCCATGGATTTCTAGCATCTCACCTTCCATGAAGCAGGAGATCAGCCCATGCTGAGCCCAAAGTCACGAGAAAACAAACTTCCAGATCCTGTCCTTATGAGCCCGTCTTCTGGAACTACTCTTGCAATCAATTCGGTCCCATTCAGAAGACCTACCTGGGAAAGTATAAAGAAGTATTAAGCTGTTACAGGAAAGCAACTTGGGACGTGGAAGGAGTATTCTAAAGAGTACCTCTGGGCTTCAGGGAGAGGACCCAAGGAAGGACACACTTGGCAAGGGGAGTCTGGACTTTGTTGGGTAAGGCGTGGTTGCTGGATGGCCACTGGGGCGAGCCCCTGGGAAAGCAGCAATAATTCTGGGGCTCAGAGCTGCAGCTTAGGGCAGGCATACGGAGGGGGCCGGGGGCACTGCTATGGGCACTTTTGGAGCTAGGCTGGTGAGGAGCATACAGGTACCAGGAAGGAAAAGCCCTTCTTCTTGCAATGTCTCTGCAGAGCCCTCTCGACTGCTGAAGCTTCGCATCATTCCTGGTCCGCAAGGGGAACGTTTAAAATGTCCAGCTCTGTGGTCCCGGATCAGGCAAAAAGTAAACGTTTGGTGTGGAGAATCATTAAATTGATAACTGGCCCAGACTTCTGTTACCCTTGACCATTTTACACACAAACCGGGTATGTGTCTGTATCTATCATGTTTAAAGGAAAGATTAAAATATATAACCGTGTCCCGCAAAATCCCCTGATGCATTCCCAAAATTGCTGAGGTGCATCCCCCAGTCATAGTAAGGGCCACAAGGGCCATTTCAAGAAGACAACGTGGGCTCTGGTCAGGGAAGTGTCTGTGGGCTTCCGACTAGCGAGACAGGCCGCGTGAGTGGTCTAGGCACTCCCAGCTGAGGACGTCACTCCGGACAGCCTGGGATCACCACGGCGCAGGTGCAAACAGTGCTCCTACCCGGAAGGATGTCTGTCCCGACAGTTGGAACTTGACTGCGGTAACCTCGCGTGTGCAGCATTCCTGACCGTTGCCCGCTCAGTGCCTACCATTTCCCAAACACAAATAATTTCACAACTTTCCCAAATGACCCTGGGGGATCAGTCCTCCCCCATGGGGAACCTCTACCTTAGCCCTCCTCATGCTTCTTAACACAAAGAAGCACCCCCACTTTCTTTCAGGTTCCGTTCAGCACTGAGTGTGTGTGTTCTTGCCTATGACGTTTGTACTCAGAAAGAAACTTGTGGAAGAGAGGGTGCCTGCCCATTACAACAAATTATGCTTCTCCCTCAGGGAAAAGACATGTGGATGGTGGGATATCAGACTGGAAGCTCTACGTTCTCTGCAGGTCCTCATTGAGTCGGGACCAACCTACTGTCCTTACCATTACTCTGCGGTGACCCCTTTTTCCCTTTGAAGATACCGGTGAAATTTGTATAAATGTTATTTTGCCTGCATGTTGCGATTTTTCCCCCTTGGTTTTGGAGTCATAATGAACTGATTTGAACTATGGATATATCACTTGGTGGATACCTAACTTTGTTATTACACATCTGTTGGCCTGGGTTTCACCATCCATAAAATAAAGATCATATTGGGATGTCTGGGTGACTCAGTCAGTTGAGTGTCCGACTTTGACTCAGGTCATGATCTTGCCGTCCATGAGTTCAAGCCCCGCATTGGGCTTTACACCGACAGCTAGGAACCTGGAGCTTGCTTCAGGTTCTGTGTCTCTCCCTCTCTCTGCCCTTCCCCCACTCACACTCTGTCTCTTTCTTTCTCTCAAAGATAAATAAAACATCAAAAAAATTTAAAAGCATAAAATAAAATAAAGATAATATTTCCAACATATTAGGATTACAGCATGAAGTACCTAAGAAATTACATGTAAAACACCTAGAGTCTCATGTCTGGCAAAATATGAGCACTCACTAAATGATAGTTTATTTTTGTAGTTGATATTATTATTATTGTTACTTTCTATTAATATTAGATCAGCATGAAAGTGTAGTAAATATATCCCTTTCCCAAAAACATAAATATAAGGAGGGAGACTGGAGTATGCTTACTCACACTTTTTTGAGCTCTGTTATGAACACAGTGATTAGATTTTCATAAGGCACTTTAAATTCTTCAGTTAAGAAGTCCAATCACTAAAAATTAATTATCAGAGTCTATTATGGTGGTTGATAGACTTTTCTTCTTGTAACATACTGAGTAGAGGTGAGGATAGACACTCTAGGTAAAGCAAAAACTTTTCTCTCTTGATTATGTTTGTTTAGTTTGTAGAACTCAAAATGTCTTCACTTGTTACAAGTCTGTTGAGATTTTCTATTTCTTCATGAGTTAGTTTAGGGCATTTGAGTGTTTCAAGGAGTTCATCCACTTCTCTAGCGGTTACCTAATTTTTTAGCACGTGACTGTGCACAGTATTCTCTTACAAGTCATGTTCACCTCTGTAAGATTAGTAGCAATTCCTCCACTGTTGTTCTGATTGATTTCAGTAATTTATGTCTTCTCTTTACTGCTTTGCAGTCCAGCTAAATGTTTGTCAAATTTGTTGGTCTTTTCTAAGAACCAATTTTGGGTTACATTGATTTTTTTTATTATTTCATTTCTCTGTTTATTTCTGCTCTAAACTTTATTATTTCCTTCCATTTGCTAGCTTTGAGTTGCTTTGCTTTTCCTTATCCAATTCCTTGTGTTGTTACCTTATTTCTTCTTTTTTTATACTTATTTATTTTTGAGAGAGAGAGTGAGACAGAGCACAAGTGAAGGTGGGGCAGAGAGAGAAGGAGACACAAAATCAGAAGCAGCCTCCAGTCTCTGAGCAAGCATTGAGCACAGAGCCCAACGCAGGGCTTGAACCCCCAAACCGTGAGATCATGACCTGAGCCAAAGTCGGTCACTTAACCGCCCGAGCCACCCAGGCGCCCCGAGACCTTACTTCTTTTTTAATGCTGGCATTTATGTCTGTAGATATCCTTCTGAGTACTTCTTTCACTCCATCCCTTCAGTTTTGATAAGTCGTGTTTTCACTTGTCTGTGTTTTCTAATTCCCTTGTGATTACCTCTTTAAGCATGTATTGTTGGAGTTTCCATATATTTGTGAATTTTCCTATCTTCCTTCAGTTATATATTTTTACCTTCGTTCTGTTGTGACTGGAGGAAGTACTTGTGTAATATCTGCCTTTTAAAACTTATTGAGACTTGCTTTGTGGTTTAACGTGTGATCTGTCCTGTAGAACATCCCATGGGCACTGAAAGAGAATCTCTCTTCTGCTATTGTTGGGTAGACTTATTGATTTATTGGGTTGTTCAAGTTCTTTATTTTCTTAGTTCTTCTAATGTCTAAATGATCAATCAGTTATTGAAAATGGGGCATTGAAGTTGCCAACTACTATTGTAAAACTCTGTATTCCTCCCTTCCATTCTATTAATTTTTTGCTTCATATATTTTGAGGTTTTGTTATCAGTTGTATAAATATTTATGGCTTTTATTTTCCTTGGAATATTTTACCTTTTATTAATGTATAATTTCCTCCTCTGTCTCTTTTGAATTTCTTAGAGCGAAAGTCTACTTTGTTTGATATTAATGTAGCCTCTCCATCCACTATTTGTATGGAATATATTTTTCCATCCTTTTACTTTTAACATATTTCTGTCTTAGAAATAATGTAAGTCTCTGGCGGATAGCACATAGTTGGATCGTGCGTTTTTATCTATTCTGCCAATCTCTATTTATTGATTGGAGAGTTTAATCTATTTTCACTATCACTGATAAGGAGGGCTTTACTTCTGCTATTTCCCAGAAAACAAATATGTTTTCTACATGTTGGTAGTCTTTTTGTCCCTCTTTTTTCTCCATTACTGTCTTCCTTTTAGTTGATTTTTTTTTTTTTTTTTTTTTTGGTGGTAAAATGTTTTGGTTCTCTTCTCAATTCCTTATACACATATTGTACAGATAGTTTCTTGGTAGTTACCATGAATGTTACGTTTAATATCCTAAAATTTTAAAAGTCTAATTTGAATGGATGTCAACTTGACCTCAATAGCATACAAAAAATCCTCTCCTATATAGCTCCAACTTGCTTACTATTACGATTGCCATAGATTATACATTGTGTGACAAATAATATAAATTAATAATTATTTTCTATGCATTTGTTTTTCAAACCCTGAAGAAAATATAAAGTTGGGTTAGAAACCACAATTACAATAATAATTGCTTTTGTTGTGCATGTATTACCTTTACCCCCTTTCTTTGTATGGCTTCAAGTTACTTTTTTTTTTTCTTTTCAACCTGAAAGACTCTTTTTAGCATTTCTTGCAGGGATGGTGTAGTCGCAATGAACTTCCTCAGCTTTTTAAAATCTGAGAGCGCCATTTCTTCATTATTTCTGAAAGACAGTTTTGCTGGATATAAAGTTGTCCATTGATAGTTTTGTTTATTTTTGTTTCTTTCTTCCTTTAAGCATACTGGGTATATCAGTTCACTGACTTCTGGCCTCCAAGGTTTCTGATGAGAAATTGACTGACAGTCTTCTCGGGAATCACTTGTATGTGTTGAATCATTTTTCTCTTGCTGCTTTTAAGAGCAGCTCTTTGGCTTTATCTTTCAACATTTTGATTATAATGCATCTCTGGGTGAATACCTTTGATTTCTTCTCTTTAGAGTTTGTAAAGCTTCTCGAATGTGTAGATTAATTTATTGCAGTTTCAATCCTTTAAACTTGGAACGTTTTCAGGCATTATTCCTTCAAATATTTTTCCTGCCCCCTCTATCACTCTCCTTTGCTGGCATTCCCACAATACCTATGTCGGTCCACTTGATAGTGCTTTACAGGTCCCTTAGACTCTGTTCATTTTTATTCATTCTTTGTTCTTTCTGTTCTTCAGACTAGATCATTTCAATTGTTCTTTATTTAAGCCCACCAATTCTTTCTTCTGCTTGCACATATCTGCTTTTGAATCCCTTTAATGTATTTTTTCATTTAAGATGTTGTGCTTTTTACCTTCAGAATTTCTTTTTGGTTCTTTTTAAAAACAAATTTTTCTTTTTTATCGATATTATTTTCCTGTCTTTGTTTATATCTTCCTTTTTTTATTTAAATCACTTTGAACATTTTTAAGATGGTTATTTTTTTTTTAATTTTTTAATGTTTTATTTATTTCTAGGAGAGAGAGAGACAGCGTGAGCAGGGGAGGGTCAGAGAGAGAGGGAGTCACAGACTGAAACAGGCTCCAGGCTCTGAGCTGGCAGTCAGCACAGAGCCCGACGCGGGGCTCGAACCCACAAACCGCGAGATCATGACCCAAGCGAAAGTCGGACGCTTAACCGACTAAGCCACCCAGGCGCCCCTAAGATGGTTATTTTTAAAGTCTTTATCTAGTAAGTCTGACACCTGGGCTTCCTCAGGTACATTTTCTGTTGATTTACTTTTCTTCTCTGAATCAGCTATACTTTCCTATTTCTTTGTATGCCTTGCTATTTTTTAAATTGGAAATTGGGAGTTTTGAATCTTAGAATGTGGAAACTGGAAATTAGATTCTTCCCTTTAGCCAGGCTTTGGTGCTTTTTTTATTGTTGTTGTAGGGTGCCTCTGTGCTGGGGTGTCTTTTCTGAGCTGCATCTTTCCTTGGGTAAGCATGATGGCTTTCTAAGTCCCCCTTCATGCACAGTTGTTTTAATATAAAAAACAACAGGTGTGACTCTTTTAAGTCTCCTGGAAGCCACTGAAGCTGGTGGAGGTTGTAATATTGGTAGGCAGCCTCCATGTCCTCACCACATCAATCAGAGCAATAACTTACAATGGGAATCCAAGACCCTAATAGTTGGATGACCAGGTCCTGATTGGCCACCCTGGTTCAGTAAGCTGCCTCAGAAACAGGGTTTGTATTCCTCATAGCTGCATGATAAAGGGCTGGCTATCTGTCACCAGCTTCATGCCTTAAATAAACCAAGGTAACCAAAATTTCCCAGCCACGCTATCCCCTGGACATTACCAGTGCTCAAATAAAGTACAGCATTCCAAAATATTCACTCGGGATAGTTTCTGCTAATACAATTGTTGTTGAGCTGCAGAGGTGGATGCCTGGGGCTTCCAACACCACTATCGTTTCTTCCTTCACTCCCCCGAGGATTGATCTTAACAGCAAAGTATAATTACTTATTTAACCTTATTGGTTTCCATGCATGGGGTATTCTTATTTTTTAATACTGGATATTTCTAACTTTTAAGTTTTTCATTAAACTTAGAGTGTATATGACCTGTTCCATTAACTGTATGGAAACTATGACTTTAAAAATCCTGGACATTTTGGTTAATCAGAAAATTACATTGCACTAATATCCTAGTCAATCAGGCATCCATATGTCACTCTAGTACCACTTTGTGGGGTAATTGAAATAACCTTTCTTTGCCATTACTGACTATTGCAGAGTGTGAAATAATTATAAAAGCATAAAGGCCCATAAGGAGAGCAAATTACTTCTTCTTGGTATTAATATTTAGGAATAGAACCAGTGCCTCCTGGGAACAATCAGCTCAAGTGACTTCAAAGTTTTGGAGACTATCATCACGGCAAAAAAAAAAAAAAAAAAGTAATTATAGATTTCAGTGTGAAAAAAATTATAAATTTACTTTTTATAGCTCTGACTTTGGTGATATAATTGCACCTAAGGGCATGACTTAACAAAGAGGGATTGAGAAAGGAAATGCCATCGACCTCTCAAGATGTGCATCGTGGGTTATGGTTTTATAATGAAGACCCTGGACAACAATGAAGCTTCTTTCAGAAGCTTCCTCTATGTATATGCATGTTTAAAAAAAATTTTTTTTAATGTTTATTTTTGAGAGAGAGAGACAGAGTGCAAGCAGGGGAGGAGCAGAGAGAGGTAGACCTAGAATCTGAAACAGGCTCCAGACTCTGAGCTGTCAGCACAGAGCCCAATGTGGGGCTTGAACTCGGGAGCAGGGAGATCATGACCTGAGTCGAAGTTGGACGCTTAACCGACCACCCAGGTTGCCCCTATGCATATGTGTTTTTAAAGTTTATACTGGATTAGGATTATAAGACTAGATGGGGTCTAAAAACATTAAAGGGGGCTAGGAGGATGTAAGCCAAACAAATAAGGATTGTTAGAATGCCTAATTGTGTAATTGGCAGCATATGCCTCCAAGAAACCAGCTGTCCAGAAACCTATCACCCAAGAGCAAACAACCTTGCGCTTGAAAGTCTTCCAGAATGGAAAGTGGTGACCCACAAGAGTTTTAGTGTCTTATCACTAAGTTTAGAAAGCTGGACTACACCACAGCGCAACTACTTATCAACTATCTTAGTCCTCTCCTTTCTGGGGCTTGGTTAACTAATCTGTAGAATTGGGTCATTATACTAGATATCCCTAAAGTCCATCCTAAATGCACCTGTCATGATCTCACACATTCCAATTGGGTTCAACTTCCTGCTGTCACAGGTGTTCTTTGTATAACATCCTTCTGCAGCTATTGCCAAGCTAGCTCCCTGGAGAGGGCTCCAGGCAGGTTAGAAAAGTCTAGATTCATTACATATGAATTGAAAACAATGTCAGTGTTCTTCACCTATCTTTTTTAGCAAGTTAGATCTCACTTCCGTATGTCACTCTCTCTCCTCCAGGTCTTATACTTTCAGCAAATCTTGGACTTTTCTATTGTGTTCCAAAAACGTGTTATCAGAATCCTCATCTCCTGTTTGTTTTCCTCTAGGGCTACATGTAATCATTAGCATTCTTATTACAGTGTGTCCACCTGATTGAGGTGACTAAAGCTGTCAAATTATTGGTCAGTTGAGACTTGCTGTGTTCCTTCAATGGCTAGTCATGTTTATACTTAATATTTCTAGTTTGTATAATCTTTAAAATTAAAGTGCATATTTAATCTAGTATTTTTTTCCTCCTTTAGTCTTCTTAAAATATTGATGGTGTCTCATAATTAATCATTATTTGGGAAGGATAAAAAAATTTGGTAAATTCCTCTGGTATTTTCAGTACATTTGTAATAATGTACTAAAAGGTAAATTATGTAAAGTACAACAATCTTGCCCTAATGAATCCTAAGGGAATGGTTTTTTTTTTCTAGAGTTATACTGGAATTTTAATTTCTTAATAAACCCAAGCCAATGTTTCTCTCCTGTGGTGCATATGTTCACAGTTACATACATATTATTTTAGTTTTTATGGATCCAGGAGACTGTGGTTTGATGCTGACTCTCCACTTCTGTTCAGCTGTTAATGGGTCAGGAGCTCTGTGGTCCCAGAAGTCCCATGAGCTCTTGATAAATAGACTCACGTTTTATTAGTATTGTCATTTTCTCAAACTCTTCTGCAGAGTGACATGTGTAAGAATTTTTATGTAATTCTAATTTTGAATTTTGCTTAGCATATCAGCAGGCTTAGATTTTTTTTTAAAGGAGACTGATTAATTTCTATTCCCTGTCATCCCCTTTTCTCTCCATTTTGCTTTTCCCACATCAACACGCAGTCATTACCATATTGCATTGGAGACACTGAACAGTTGCTTATTATTTTGTGAATGCAAAATTGGATTGAAATAGTTTTCAGCTGTAGTTTAGACACAAAAATCAGAACCAAAACTTTTACCCTAGTGGGAAAACTTGCTAATGAGAGTGCTCATAGCACTAATAGGGTGGAACAAAGGGAATTGTTAAGTCACAATCTTATGCATGTGCCTACATAATGAGACGTATTAGAAATCTTGTCACAAGAACATACACAATGAGGTCAACCCAAATGTACTGTACCACCATCTCCTTTTAGTCTTCCTTTCATTTTCACTAGGTTGTTGTTGTGTTTTTTTTTTTTTTTCCCCTGATGTGCCTTGCAAAAGATAAATCCTTATATAGGGCACACAGCTCTAGAACCTGCTTAACTGCATTTGTCCTTTACATGGTAATACAGAAATGGCCCAAGCAACACACCAATGGTACATTAATTTATAATCTCTA
Source organism: Proteles cristata cristata (assembly GCA_017311185.1). Taxonomy (NCBI): domain Eukaryota; kingdom Metazoa; phylum Chordata; class Mammalia; order Carnivora; family Hyaenidae; genus Proteles; species Proteles cristata. The sequence continues at coordinate 101,027 of JAESUZ010000103.1, forward strand.
GTTGAGTTTTTGAAATCAAAGTTTACTTTCGACTTCATTTAAAGTCATGATGATTCACATGGTTTTCTGCCTACTTATTCTATCATTATTAAGTGAGGAGTATTTAAGTCTTCCTTGTATTTGTATATTTCTCCTTTCAGATTTTCGAGCTTTTGTCTTCTGTGTTTTGAAGCTCTTTTGTTAGGTGCATACACATTTAGGTTTGCTATGTCTTCTTGGAACTTTGACCCATTTATCATTAGAACAGCTTTTCCTGCATCTCATAGATTTTGATATGTCACATTTCTATCTTCATTTGTCTTTGGCTATTTTTTGATTTCTCCTTTGATTTCTTCAAGGACCTATTGGTTGTTCCATAACATATGGTTTAATCTCCACATATTAGTGGTTTTTCCAGTTTTCTAATTGATTTCTAATTTCATAAAATTGTGGTTGGAAAAGATGCTTGATATGATTTCAATCTTCTTGAATTTGTTGAGACTTATTTTGTGGCCTACCATGTGACCTATCCTTAAGAGTGTTCCATGTGCACCTGAAAAGAATGTATATTCTGCTGCTTTTGGATGGAATGTTCTGTACATATCTATTGAGTCCATCTGGCCTAACGTGTTGTATAAGGCTGATGTTTCCCAATGTAATCTCTACTACGATGATATATACAGTGATGTAAGTGGGGTGTTCAAGTTGCCTACTTGTACTGCAGTGTATTGTATTTAGTGTGTCAATTTCTCTTTTTAGGCCTGTTAATATTTGCTTTATATATTGTAGTGCTCTTACATTTTGTGTGTGTATATTTATAAATGTTGTATCTTCTTGCTGGATTGACTTTAGCATCATGTAATGCATTTCTTTGTCTATTATTATAGTTTTTGTTTTAAAGTCTATCTTACCCTGGGGCACCTGGGTGGCTCAGTTGGTTAAATATCTAACTCTTGATTTTGGTTCAGGTCATAATCTCTGCACTGTGGTACAGAAACTGCTTGGGATTCTCTCTCTCTCTCTCTCTCTCTCTCTCTCTCTCTCTCCCCCTCTCTCTCTGCCCCTCCCCTGCTTGCTCTCTCTCTCAAGATAAATAAATAAAATTTAAAATAAAATAAAGTCTATTTTTTCTCATATGAGTATAGCTACAACAGCTCTGCTTTGGTTTTTATTTGCATAGAGTATCTTTTTATAGGGCTTCACTTTCAGTAGTGCATGTGTCCTTACTTTGAAGTAAGTCTCTTCTAGGCAGCTTATAGATGAGCTCTCTGACTATGGCATGGTTGCAGCCCGGGGCCAGGGTGCTTGCCGGCTGGCTGTGGTGTGGCTGTGGAAGGTGGCTGGGTGGAATATGTCCAGTGGCACTGAAAGGTTAGTGGTACCTGCCAGTACCAGCGTTAACAGGCAGAATGGGATGACATAAATGGTGCCCACCCTCACTTTTGTTCCTGGAACGAGTCACAGCATGTTTCTGCCTCTCTGGAAGTCACCTTAGGATTAGTAGGTGAGTCTCTTCCACGTATGGTCTAGGTCCTTTTCAAAATGCTGCTTTTGTGCTGGGTCCCAGGGTGAGTGAATCTGTGTGCCAGCCCTTTAAGAATGCACTGGCTATTCCCTATAGTTCCCTCTCTGTCCTGGACACACCCCGTGCTGGTTTGCAAAGCAAGTGTTTTGGGGGCTTGTTCCTCTCCTTGGGGCTTCTGATATAGAAGCCAAGCTCCTTGCCCCTGGGGGATGGAAGTTGCATATCTGTGAGATCCCTCCGACTGGGCCGCTCTGCAGGGGGTGGGGTTTGGGTAAGAGCCTTTTCTCTGCTGCTCCTGTTCATCTCAGGGGGCTCTTTTACCATTTGTGGTGTTCGTCTAGTTTTCAGGACTTTTTTCAGATGAGATGTTTCCATATGCAGCTACAGACTTGTGCTTGTGGAAGAAGGTGAGTTCAGGATCTTTCTACACCACCATCTTGAACCAGCTCTAAGGAGGATAAAGATTGCAAAGTGGGGAGGTGGGGACTAGAGCCTTAAGAAAATAAGGTGATCAGAGAAGTTTTAATGGTGTCTTTTCAGCAGAGCAGCCGGAAGTGAAGGCTGGCCATGTAAATGTCTGAGGGCAGAGCAAACAGCAAATAAAATGGAGCCGAGGCCAAGCCGTGCCTCTAGACAATGCAACAGCAAGCTAGGCAATGCAGAAAAGAGTAAGGTGAGGGAAGGGGGGAGTTCTCAGGAGGGTGGGGAGCCTCTTTAGTACTATGGTAAACACTTTAGGATTTACTGTGTAGATTGGGAAGTTCTTCGGATGTTTTGAGCAGAGGGGTGGTACCTTCTGTCTTGCATTTTAGAAGTCTCACTCTGTTTGTTTGTTTTCAGTAAGCTATATTAGTACACGGTCTGAAGCAGCAGAGACTTCTGAGTTAGGAAACTGGCAAAAGCCCCAGCAAAAGAGGACAGTGGTTTGGGCAAGAGTGGGGGTGTGTGGGGAGTGAGGCACCACTAGACCCCATTAAAACTCTGAAGCAGGGCCAGTGCGATTGGTTGATAAGGGAGATATGGAGTCACCGAGTTAGAAACTAAGGCTGGCATCAAGACATTTTTGCCTGAGCTACTAGGAGAATGGAATTGCCATTAGCTGGGAAAAGAAAGACTGGAGGTGGGAACAGATTCAAGAGAACAAGGACGGGAGACGAGGTTAAGGTCAAATGACTTCTAGACACTTGAGCTGAGTCAATCCATGTGCAGTTAGACACACAAAGAGTTCAGGGAAATGGGTCCAGGCTGGAAATATAAACTTGTGAGTCATCAGTGGACCAATAGTATTTAAATCATGAGATTATATGAACTTGCGTAAGGAGCGAATTAGAGAAAAGAAGAATGAGAAGATAAGGATAAATCAGACAAAAAAGGCATAGGAGCAGTGGTTCCTGAGGTAGAAGGATAATTAAGAGAATGTGGTGCCTAGAAGTCAAATGAAGACACCTTCCCCGTGAGGAGGTATTAGGGGTCATCAACTGTTGCCCTGGTGTTCATCAAGGTAAAGATTAGCAACTAAACTTTGGATGTAGAATGTGATTGGTTATAACCAAGAAGGGCAATTTTGGTAGGGGATGAAGCCGGCTTGAGGGAGTTCTAGATAGAACTGGAAGAGAAGAATGGCCAACAGATACATGCAGAAGGAAATGGATTTGGAATAGACTTTCAGATATAACATATATTAGAGATGGACAAGAGGTACAAAAAAGAAAAAAGATGCTCAACATCACTCATCATCAGGAAAATGCAAATCAAAACCACAATGAAATGTCACCTCACACCTGTTAGAATGGTTAATGACAAAAGGACAAGAAATAACAGGTGTTGGCGAGGATGTGGAGAAAAGGGAATACTTGTGCACTGTTGGCAGGAATGTAACTTAGTGAAGCCATTATGGGAAACAGTATGGAAGATTCTCAAAAAATTAAAAAGAGAATTACCATATGATCCAGTAATTCTACTTCTGGGTATTTATCCAAAGAAAATGAAAACACCAACTCAAAATGATATATACACCTTTATGTTAGGTGCAGCATTATTTACAATAGCCATGTAATTGGAAATGCTCTAAGATGTGTAGCCAAGATGTGGAAATGCTCTAAGTATCCATTGGCAAATGGCTGGATAAAGAAAATGTGATATATAATACAATATTATTCAGCCATTAAAAATCCCTGAAGTAATCGTGCTATTAGCAGTAACATGAGTAGACCTTGAGGCTTATGCTAAGTGAAGGAAGTCAGACAGAGAAAGACACATATTGTAAAATCTCACTTATATGCAGAACCTAACACAAGAATAAAGCCCAAAACCCCACACCTAAAGATGTAAAGAACAGACTGGCGGTTGCCAGAGGTGGGGATGGGGAGGTGATCCAAATGGGTACAGGGAATCAAAAGGTATAAACTTCCAATTATAAAATAGATAAGCCATTTTGCCATTTGCAGCGACACGGATGGGGCTAGAGAGTATAATGCTAAGTGAAATAAATCAAAGGAAGATGAATACCATGTGATCTCGCTCATTTGTGGAATTTAAGGCATAAAACAAATGAACAAAAGAGAGAGAGAGAGGCAAAACAAGAAACAGACTCTTAACTATAGAGAAGAAACTGATGGTCATCAGAGGGGCGGTGGGTGGGGAGTTGGGGGAAATAAATGATGGGAATTAAGGAGGACACTTATCATAATGAAAAAAATTAAAAAGAGAATTCAATGATTAATAAAAACTGAAACAGAAAAATAGGGATGTCATGGGAATGAAAGGTACAGCATAGTGACTGTAGTTAGTAATACTGTACTGCATATTTGGTAGTTGCCAAGGTAGTAGACCTTAAAAATTCTCATCACAAGAAAAAAATCTCTAACTATGTATAGAAATGGATGTTAACCAGACTTACTGTGGTGATGAGCATTTTGCAATATTCATAAATATCGAATCACTCTGTTGTACACATGAAACGAATACAATGTTGTATGCAAATTTTAAAAATTCACATACAGTTGTACGTTGGAGAAATGGATGAGTAGCTATAGGTATAGATGAGGTCAAAAAGAGTTATTATGTGTTTATTTTCTAATAAAGTGAAATTGTTAGGTAGCAAGCAGGAAAACACATTTTTCCTACTCTTTCTCTTACACATCTTTCAAATAATATCTTGAAACATTTTCAATAATTCAAAACTAATATCCAAAAAGGAAACAAAAATGCATGCAGTGTTATTTTTCACTACCCCTTTTTACATGTTTTTGTTAATAAGCCAATGGTTCTCCAGACTCTTCAGCACATCAAATGTTAAAGTCAACAAGCGATAATTGTTTCTAATTTTTAGAATAGTAGGTTTACAATATATGTAGCTGTTGTAAGTTGCATATTTAAGTGCTTTAAATATGTTCTTTGGTAACAGCTTTTTAAATTAATTTTTTGTCATAATAAAAATAATACCTGAGGTAAATTAAATTGCTTTTTAAATTATATTCTGTAAACACTTAAATTTGTGATTAATTTCAAAAGCTACAAGGATATTCCTATTTGACATATAAAATAAAAGTCTTAGGGGCACCTGGGTGGCTCAGTGGTTGAGGGTCCAAGTCTGGATTTTGGCTCAGGTCATGATCTCACTGTTTGTGGGATCGAGCCCCGTGACCGGCTCTGTGCTGACAGGACAAAGCCTTCTTGGGATTTTCTCTCTCCTTTCTCTGCCCTTCCCCTGCTCGTGCTCTCTCTCTCTCTCTCTCGCTCTATCACTCTCTCAAAATAAATAAATGAACATTAAAAAAATAAAAGACTTAGATCCACTAATTTGGAATTTTCTTTGCATCATTAAATTTCAACTGTTAATGCTATTTTATCTTAGATTCTTCTCAAAACACGTTGGCCACTTGAAAAAGCTGGAAGCCTTTTGAAAGATGTGATTACACTGCTGTGATTTGTACATAAGGCCGATTAGAAAGCTTTAATTCACGTAGCCACTGATTAGCAAACTTTAATTCATTGGGCACTAGACTAAGACCTGGGAACGTGGTCGGGCTCCTCGCTCGGCCCGCAAGGGGATGTCGGTGACCTTGGCAGACGCGTCGAGACACACAGGTGGCGGCCACGGAAGGCGGCGCGCGGGGTCCGGAGAACACGGCCCGCGGGCCGGACCGGGCCGGGGACGTGGGAAGTGTTCCGGAGCAAGCGGCATGTGGACAGAGGCCTGGAACGAGGGTGTTCCGGAGGGGCCGAGGCAGGTGGCTCCGGTGAGATCATGCCGGCACCCACGCCGGGAACACCCCTGCGACCGGGTTTTGTCCCGGACAAGCTGGGTTATTACTCGTTGCAGTGAGAGAGGACACCGGTGGAGGTTTAGGGAAAAAACCTACGGTCGAGGGGCGCCTGGGGGGCTCGGTCGGTTAAGCGTCCGACTCTTGATAGCGAGTGGGGCCTGTTCGGGGTTCTCAGTCTCAAAAAATAAACTAAAAAAACAAAACAAAACAAAACAAAAAAAAAACCCCAACCCAAACAACTGACTGTTATCAACAGAGGTTTTTGTTCTCTTAAGTAGTTTGTTATCTAAATGACCAAGTGACTTTTTCTTTTCTTTTTTTTCCTTTCTGAAGTAGTGAGATGTTCCCTGGTCTGGTGGGAGTGGAGATGACTGTGTGTAGGGCTGTCTTCTGTCTGACTTAGGAAAGGGCTCCTTTCACACGGATGCTCTCACGGAGGAGGGGGAGCGTTTGATTAGAGTCAGATGTGGGAACCAAAAATCCGTGTTTGGGGAGCCTCTCCATGCCTCGGGGTCCCCGTTTGTTAATTAGGTGACCGGGCTAGGGGAGAGGACATTATTACTGCTGTTGTTTATTATTATTATTATTATTATTATTATTATTATTATTATTTGGTAATCGTTCTTCGTCTTCCCCCTTCTCCTGTTCCCTCTCTGCTCAGGCTGCTTCTCCTCACCTCTTCCTCCTCCCTCACCTACTTCTGCACCTGAAGTCTCCAGTCAGCCTCAGCCAGTGGGAGGGGGTGATGGGGTGGGGTGGCGGGGGGCAGTGTCATCTCTGAGCAAACAGAGGGAAGGTGGTATTCCCAGCTCTGCTTTGGCCAAATTCGGTTTCCTACTTAAATTATGGACAAATTTTGTAAAAGGTGTCCTGGTCGTGGCCAACGGATCTTGAACTTGCCTGACCTTGATCTGCTCTCTGCAAATCCTTCCAGCAAACAGCCTTGTGGTAACCCTTTCAGTTTGAATAGCCTATAATTATGTACCTATTTGTGAGGAAAGGGTATCTCAGCTTGCCTTTGAAAAGCCTCCATCTTTTCTTCCACTGAGAAATTTTGAGGTAATGGAATCATTTTCCAGAAAATATTTGTATCTGTTGTTCTGCTTGCCATTATGCCCTCTGTTACATTCCTAGGGGGCTAGGAATGGCTATGGGAGCTAACTTGCAGAACACGTATACTATTTATCACTTCTGCAAAAAATATTGTCCCACAAACCTTAAGAAAAAAAGCAATGCATCCAACCCACAGGACCAGCTAAAGCGCATGCATAAAAATGCTCAGAGCAAAGAGCTGTGTCACCCACATTTCTTGCTATGGGGATGAGATGAGGCAGTTGTGTTTTCCTATGAAAGGTGGTAGCGTTTCCTAAATCCTCATCTGTTTTGTTGGGAGTTACACTATTTTACACCTCTTACAACAACTTAGTTTTATTCTAACTAAAAACATGGGTTAGAAACAGCTTAAACTTCCAAAAAGAAAGTATCATTTTTGTGATTGTGGAATATTGTGGATAGGGAAATGATGGGTTGTTCTAGTTATTATAAATAACTAGTTATTATAAATAACTATTAAAATAACTAGTTATTATAAATAACTATTAAAATAACTAGTTATTATAAATAACTATTAAAATAACTAGTTAGTATAAATAACTATTAAAATAACTAGTTATTATAAATAACTATTATAAATAACTAGTTATTATAAATAACTATTATAAATAACTAGTTATTATAAATACTATTGACTGGACATTAGAGGGCATCCATAGCCACCTTCCAGAGTCCTGTGATTCAGTAACATGAGGAAGTCTCACCAGGGGAACAAATTTCAAAGCATTAATGGCTACGATTTTATAAAATATTTTACTGCCTGAGTATGTTTTTTTGTTAATTAAAAAATAGAGGGGCACCTGGGTGGCTCAGTTGGTTAAGCATCCAACTTCAGTTCAGGTCATGATCTCACGGTTTGTGAGTTCAAGCCCCATGTCAGGCTCACAGAGCCTGGTGCCTGCTTCGGATTCTGTGTCCCTCTCTCTCTGCCACTCCCCCAATCACACTCTGTCTCTCTCTCAAAAATAAACATTAAAAAATTAAACAAAAATACAGAGATCCACAGAACTCACACCAGCTCATCCCTTTCTTCTGAGAGAAAGGATTGTGACATTGTCACTCTAATGGGTGACCTGAGAGACAACCATATACTTCACATCTGTTTATCTAGATCTTACCAAGTCAAGGGCAACAGGATTATGACCAATTAGAAATATGGAGTCTTATTCATAGCAGCACTCTCCACAATAGCTAAAACATGGAAAGAGCCTAAGTGTCCATCAACAGATGAATGGATCAAGAAGATGTGGTTTATCTATACCATGGAATACTACACGGCAATGAGAAACAATGAAATCTGGCCATGTGTAGCAACATGGATGGACCTTGAGGGTGTTATGCTGAGCGAAATAAGTCAGGCAGAGAAGGACAAATATCATATGTGTGCACGTATAGGAGGATTAGGAGGAACTTAACAGAGGACCATGGGGGGAAATGGTGGGGGAAAGGGAGAAAGGCAAACCATGAGAGACTCTTGAATGTCGAGAACAAACTGAGGGCTGATGGGGGTGAGGGGAAGGGGAAGGGGGGAGATGGGCATGGAGGAGGGCACTTGTGGGGATGAGCACTGGGTGTTATATGGAAACCAATTTGACAATAAACTATTTGTTAAAAAAAAAAAAGAAATATGGAGTCTTGCTATTTGGAAAATATTAGATAGATGGTGAGATCTTTATTATTATAATAGAAATGCTGATTAAATGTATACTTTCTTTAACATTTTAAAATGCCAATTCCCAAGTAATTTAATGGACATAATGTATATTTCAAGCATCAATTAAGTGAAATATTCTCTAAGATTTCAAAATTATTTTAAATAACATGTCCTTGTTGGAACCCTATAATGTAAAACAGAGCCTGACCTTTTGCATCTTAGAAAATGTGCATTCCTTAGAATTATATAAAATGTGAGTCCTTCTAAAATAGTCCGGAAGTTTAAGCTATCTTAGTTGAGCATTAGGACTTTTTTTTTTTCATATTCTGGAGATATACATGATATCATCTAAGGATCCTACTACATTTTATTTATTATTATTATTTTCAATGTTTATTTTTGAGAGAGAGAGAGAGAGAGAGAGCGTGAGCAGGGGAGGACAGAGAGAGGAGGAGGCACAGAATCCCAAACAGACTCCAGGCTCTGAGCTGTCAGCACAGAGCCCAACGTGGGGCCTGAATCCATGAACCATGAGATCATGGCCTGAGCCCAAGTCGGACACTTAACCAACAGAGCAAAAAGAAAACAAAAAGAAGCAGACAGAACAAAAAGAAAAAGGTGTAAGAATTTCATATCATTAACAATAAATATGAACAAGCCAGAGGATATAATAGAAATATTGTCAACACTCGTCTCATTTGTGAAACAGCTTTATGTGTTTGATACTGTGGTTTGTTTAACTTAAAAATAAAGCAAACCTCACGAACCTAACACAAATAATGTGCTATGGGGACAGCGCGGGTCAGACGCCTCTTTGCTGGTTCACTCCAGTCCACGTCCCAGGTGCCGTAGGCCTCCCTACATCGTTTCCAAGGTGAAGAAGTCCTTTGGAGTGCGGGGACTTGTCCCTAACAAAATAAAAAATGTGATCCCTGATGCCGTTTTACTAAACAATAACTAAAAATGGACAAATAAGATACCTTCCCTCATTAGGTGCTGGCAGAGTTTTGCTCATTTTCACTTTGTGATTCATTAAACTGCGGGTCAGAGCTGGAGCTAATGAAAATCTGTGAAGGAAAGGATCTAAGGCTTTTGTTCAGAATAAAAAACTACACAAGCGTTTTCTCAGGGTAGGGGGTGCTGCTACTAACCCGTAATGCCAACTTGCTAAGTGGCTTCAGATCCACTCAGAGGGCCTGGCACGGAGCGGCTACTCGGCCTTGTAAGGACAGGGGTGAGGCCTCTGTTCAAGGGCTGTCTGTGGGGTCTGGGGGCACCGGGGGGCCTTTGTGCGGACTATGTGGTCTCTGTGGTAAGATCCGTGATGGCTGAGGTGTTTCTGTGGGAGGTCTCTGTGTAAGATCTGTGTGGGAGGTCTCTGTGGGTGGTCCCTGCATAGGGCCTCAGTCGAGCTCTCTGAGAGATCCGTGTGGGCGCTGCGTGGGTCCTGTCAAGGTCTCTGTGTAGGGTCTTCATGTGGGTCTCTGGGGGAGGTTTCTATGTAAGGTCTCTATGCGACCAATCTGTGGAGGTCTCTGTGTGCGGGGTCTCTGTGGAGGTCTCTGTGGGGGTCTCTGTGGGGGTCTCTGTGGGGGTCTCTGTGGGGGTCTCACAGCGCGGGGAGCTCTGTCCCTTTCCCACCTTACTGCGCCTCCGGCAGGTGGAGGGCACGGGCCGGCTCCTTCCTGTCCCCTGCGGCTCCCTCAGCCTCCTGCCTGCAGCCCTTCTCCCGAGGGGCCTGCGGGGTCCCCGTCCAGCTCCCCCGCCCCCCGAGCCCACCTCTCGGTGCCCCTGAGGGGCTCAGGGACCCTGCTCCGGGCCACCCTGTCCTGAGCTCCCGAGGACCCAGGGTGCTCTCTGTCCTGGTCACCCCCATCCCCCAGTCCTGGCTGCACGGTCACCGCTGGGTCCCCCCAGGTCCTGGCTGCACGGTCACCGCTGGGTCCCCCCAGGTCCTGGCTGCACGGTCACCGCTGGGTCCCCCCAGGTCCTGGCTGCACGGTCACCGCTGGGCACGGTCAGGTCCCCGCTGGGTCACCGCCCCCCAGGTCCTGGCTGCACGGTCACCGCTGGGCCCCCCCAGGTCCTGGCTGCACGGTCACCGCTGGGTCCCCCAGGCCCTGGCTGCACGGTCACCGCTGGGTCCCCCCAGGTCCTGGCTGCACGGTCACCGCTGGGTCCCCCCAGGTCCTGGCTGCACGGTCACCGCTGGGTCCCCCCAGGTCCTGGCTGCACGGTCACCGCTGGGTCCCCCCAGGTCCTGGCTGCACGGTCACCGCTGGGTCCCCCCAGGTCCTGGCTGCACGGTCACCGCTGGGTCCCCCCAGGTCCTGGCTGCACGGTCACCGCTGGGTCCCCCCAGGTCCTGGCTGCACGGTCACCGCTGGGCCCCCCCAGGTCCTGGCTGCACGGTCACCGCTGGGTCCCCCAGGCCCTGGCTGCACGGTCACCGCTGGGTCCCCCCAGGTCCTGGCTGCACGGTCACCGCTGGGCCCCCCCAGGTCCTGGCTGCACGGTCACCGCTGGGTCCCCCAGGTCCTGGCTGCACGGTCACCGCTGGCCCCCCAGGTCCTGGCTGCACACGTCCACCGTTGGGTCCCCCCAGGTCCTGGCTGCACGGTCACCGCTGGGCCCCCCAGGTCCCTGGCTGCACGGTCACCGCTGGGTCCCCAGGCCCTGGCTGCCGGTCACCGCTGGGTCCCCAGGTCCTGGCTGCACGGTCACCGCTGGGCCCCCCCGAGTCCTGGCTGCACGGTCACCGCTGGGTCCCCCCAGGTCCTGGCTGCACGGTCACCGCTGGGCCCCCCCAGGTCCTGGCTGCACGGTCACCGCTGGGTCCCCCAGGCCCTGGCTGCACGGTCACCGCTGGGTCCCCCCAGGTCCTGGCTGCATGGTCACCGCTGGGTCCCCCAGGCCCTGAGTGCACGGTCACCGCTGGGTCCCCCCAGGTCCTGGCTGCACGGTCACCGCTGGGTCCCCCAGGTCCTGGCTGCACGGTCACTGCCCTCCCCACCCCCGGGGGGCTGCCTCGGGGGACAGAGCCCACAGGCAGGGCCTGGCCGCGGAGAGAAGCGGTGGCCCAGCAGGGCTGTGCCGCCCGCTGCGCCCGGCTCCAGGTCCCCGGCCCACATGCGGGGTCCTGACGTGGGGGGTGGGGGGACAGGGCCCTGCCTGCTGCACCTGGACGGGGCCTCTCCTGGGGCGGGACTGTCCACCCCACGAGTGAGGCCCCACCCCGACCCCCGCCGTCCCCTGGGAGCCGTCCTTGGGCCCCTCGTTAAGTCCACGTCCGCCCCGGCCCCGGCGCCGCGCAGGCTCAGGAGGCTGCGCAGAAGGGCGCCTGCCCGGGCGGACGCCGGTGCCCCCTGGCCGTCTGCGGAGGGGCCCCTGCGGCCGGAGCGGCTCCCCACTCGGGGCCGGCGGGTGGCAGCGGGCATCGCGGGCTCCCGGGGCACCGCACCCCGGGGCAGGGCGCCCCCCGCCCGCTCACCCCCCGAGCTGGGAGCGCGTCCTCGTCCGGCGCTGGTCCAGGGTGAGAAAGCAGGGGGGTGACGCTGAGCTAAGGGGGGGCTCCCGGCCCATCTGCACCCCAGCTCCATCAGGGGTCCTGGGGCAGGCGACGGGGTGCGGGGGCAGCATCTCTCCCACGCTGCCCTCAGGCCCGGCCTGGCCTCCGAACTGTGCTCCCCGCTCTGGTGTGAGGCTCTCTTCCAGGCGCCCTGGGGCCCAGGGGTTTCTGCCTCTGCAGACCCTCCCCTATGGTCGCCTAGAGTCCCCTGCAGTTCAAGGGAGGGAGGGAGAGGGAGGGAGAGAGAGGGAGGGAGAGAGGGAGCGAGCGAGCAGGTGGGGTGGGCGGAGCCAGATCCTGGGGTGGGGGCTTCCAGGTTGTGCTCCTCTTTCATTTGTGTGGAACCCGAAGGTGTGTGAGGGAGGGGGGTCTGGAGCACACCACGTGGTCACCCTCCTTCCAGGGCCCCGTCCCTTCTGGGAGCCACAGCAGGCAATGGGGGAGAGCATGCCCTGACCCACTCCTTCCCTCCCCCACCCCTGACAGAGCACAGACAGAGGCCAGCTCCTCTCGTGAGAAAAACATATATTTTGGAAAACAATAAAAATTGTGGTATGAAGAAGCCATTAGTCCATAGACGATGTGCTGACCTGAGAAAAATACATTTTTCTCTGTACTGTATGCATTCGTTCTTGGAGAAAAGGTGTCTTCCCGAGAAAGGCGTGAGCTGCACATGCTGAATGGCCAGACAGGACGTGTTTTTGAAGGAGGCAGTGCCTGGGACAGTGGGGGTGGTGAGGGCCACCCGAGGCTCTGGCCCCCATCGGCCCGTGGTGGCAGGGTGTGCCTGGGGACCCCAGCGTCTGGGGTACGAAGGCCCACTTGCTGTCTCTGCCCCTGACACACGGGGCCTTGTTAGGACATCTGTGGCCCTTGGAGGCTGTCTCTCTCATCACTCTCCTCTGCTCTTGGTAGGAGAGAACCTTGTGGTAGCAGACGCCGGGCCCGGCCTGTGCCTGGAGCTCCCGCTTGCACCAGTTGAACTCCGAGGCTCTAAGTCTCCGGTGAGGCACCGTTTTCTCCTCCAGGATGTGTCCCATGGCTGTCATGAGCACCTGAGTCTTGTCGTCCTCAACTGATATGCCTGAGCCGGACCCCGGCCTCTGGGCGGGGGTGGGGGCAGCCTCGCCCTGGCGCGGGGAATCTTCCGGTCTTTTGCCTTTGCTGGGAAAAATCCACTGCAGGAAGCGCCTCATCCGCCTTCTGAAGCGGCTTTCGGGAGGAGCGGCCTCCTTGGGCAGGAGCTGACTGAGCTCGCTTCTCAGGGTCTCTGCTGACTCCTGGTCCCGGGGAGGGCAGTGCATCACGCTGGCCTGGACGGCCCCGAGCTCCGCCAGCCATTTGTCACACCCCCCCCGGCTGAACCTCCAGTGGTCGTCTCTGCGGTCGGGGCGGCCGCTCTGGGTCTTCCGGAGGCCCGGCGGCCTCAGGGGCCCCCGCTGCCCCTCGCTGTTCTGCGCACTCGCTCTGAAGTGGAGGATCGTCTGGGAAGTCGACGTGTCTGTGCTGGACTCACTCGGGAAGCCGGGCAGAGAGCCGTGAGAGGCCAAGAGGTCGGCGGCCAGGAGCACGTCGGAGCGGCAGCCCTCCAGGAGTTGGTTGGAGACACAGTCTTGCAGGAGCACTCCCGTTTCACAGTCTTGCAGGAGCACTCCCCTTTCACAGTCTTGCAGGAGCACGCTGCCGCCTCGGCCTTCGGGCCTCGCGCACCCAGCCAGCCCCCGGAGCTCAACCCCTTTAGGCTTGTCCTGGCCTAGACCCGCCAACGCTGTGGGTGTTGAGAGGCGTTGGCTGCTCCCGGACGACCCCAGTCTTCTCACATCCGCATGGATGCTTTCACTGGGGTCCAGGGAGTCTCCCCACGCAGAGCCCTCTCTGGCCCTGGAAGACTGGGATTCTACGCTGAGGTCTAGTACCTTTACGCTGCAGCAGGAGTCCCATGACGTCCAACCCCCGCTCTCCCTCGTCGGCTCATCTGTGGCCATTGCTGGACCTGGACTTGCCTCCAAGCTGCGATTCTCAAGAGCCCCCGCGCCGATCTCGCTGTGCCAGATTCTGCCCACGAAGCTGTATGTGGGGGCCTGAGAGTGTGGCCCGGCCTCCCGTCCAGCCAGAGGGGCCCCCGAGGGCCCACGGCCCTCACCAGAGGAGGAGCTGCCCAGGGCCTGCCCAGCCTGGACTTCCTCACGCGCAGGCTGCGGGGCAAGAAGGGGAGCCCTCGAGGTGGGAACGGACTCTTCTGTTACTACCACCCCTCCTTGATGGGGCTGAGGCGGGTTTTCCAAGAACTTGGCTTTCGCCCGGGCCTTAGGTGGACGGGTGGCCGAGCAGGGAGTGGAGGGCGGTGGAAAGATTGAGCTCTTTTTCAACTTAAAGAGACTGAGAGGCTTGAGGACCCTGAGGGGTAGGCCCCATCTGTGCTTCACCCGGAATCTTATAATATGTGCCTCCAGCATCCATTGAGTGTACGGACTGAGGATGGAAAAATCATGGGAGATGTTCACACAGGGCTCCAGACACTTGGAAAATGCTAGATTTCCAGTTTCTCTGTGAGCACTTGGCTTGGCAGGAAGGTCCGAGGCATGGTTGACACCAAGCCTGGATTGATGAATGCCCACAGGGATCTGACCCTCTCTGATCTGCCCTGATTTCCTGCCCAAATGGGCTCTCAGGAGCTTTTCTGGGTGGTTCTGGTCTGGGCCGCTCGTTGGGGGCTTCGTCAAGTCTGACCCCTCAGAGCTTATTCTTGAAACCTTCAGTGAAGAGCTGGTCAAGCTCCTGTGTAGATCTTTCTCGGCCCCCCCCACACTGGGCCTGGTATCCTTGCCCAGGCTTTTACCTGGCATGGTCCTTGCTGGGCGCCTGGGCCTGGTCTTCTGGGCAGCCTGGCGGCTTCCACTCTGTGCCTGTGGTGCCTTCGGGAGCTTGACGTGGGGCTGGCTCAGCTCCACCGAGTGTTGGATCTTGTGGGTCTCGCCATCTTGCTGCTTCATGGATTTCTTCCAAAAGTGTTGCTCTAGGTGTTCCTGGAGCTCAGGGGCGATCAAGTCCCCTGAGGGGCAGGGAAGGACGGAGGCTGACCTGGGGGTCTGGGGGGCCTCGCTGTCCTGGGGAAAGTCAGGAAGGACCTGGCTGAAGACTTCCTGAGATCGTTTCACCACAGAGGGTAAAGTCCTGCTCCTTTCTAGTTGCTTCCTCAAAAAGTGACTCTCCAGGTTTTGAATTGCATTTGGGATGAAAGGTGGTGTGTTATCCTGCACTGGAGGGTCAGCTGCCTCCCCGGCCACCTGGGGCGGGAGAGAAGTCGGTCCTGTTGGGACAGAGGGTGCGGGCTGGGCCTGGGGCTCGACCTGAGCCAGAGGCGGGTCCTGAGGCTGGGTCAAGCCTGGGGTCAAGGCTTGGGGCTCGGCCGAAGTGTGAGGGAAGGGCTGGGCCGGTGACGGATGAGAAGCTACGCTGTCCTGAATTTGCAATGATAAGGCATGAGACGGTTCATTGAAAATGACAGGCGTCAAGTCCAGTGGGGAACCAGTCAGGCTGACAGTGGCCACCAAGGACTCACTGTGCAGAATGGGGAGACCCCAGAAGAGCTGGCTACATATCGGCTGTAAACTGCCCCCCGGAACCTCGGGATGTGGAGGCTTCTTGGGGCCGAGCAGCTGCTGGGGTTCGCCTTGCATGCTCCAGAGGGGTCGGCAGCCCACGGTGTCCGGCTTGCCCCGCCGTGACATGAACAGGCTCCCCAAAGGGTGCAAGTGGGATTCTGACCCTTCTTCCTTTTCCTTCTCCTTCCAGATCCTCAGTTCTGATCTCTTGGTGATGAGAATCTCCAGGAGCTTCTGGACGTCAGGATCGATGACAGAGAGGATGCCAGGCTCCGCCTGTGTGTTGGGGTCCCTCCAGAACAACGCCTCCGGGTGGCAGTGGGTCGGAGGCCCCTGCCGCGACTCCAAGCGTGTTGAGGCGGACAGGCCCCAGGCCTGGGCCGCCCACCACCACGACAGGGCCGGGCCGGGACACCTCGGGCGGCCCAGGCCGGGCAGGGGAGCGGCTGACCCGGCGGTGCGCCAGCACGGGCTCCGAGGGTCGGCATTCAGTGGCAGTGCCAACGCCTTGCACGGAAGGAGGGCTAAGGTAGAGTCTGGCCGCGGGGGGGCGGGGGAGGCCGTCTGGGGTGGAGGCCTGGCCTCTGGAGGCGGGAGGCAGGGCGGGGAGGGTGAAGGACCAAGGGGCAGGGCGGAAAACCCGTCGGGGGGCAGGAGGGACTCTGGTAGCCAAGAAGGACCCAAGGAGGAGTTTGAACGAACAGAAACTGAGGAGGTCGGCGGGCTTGGTGACGGCGTGGAGGCCAGGAGCGTGGGGGAAGCCGGCCCGGGCGCGGTGGGCGCCGCATCCTTCGCGGGCCCCCCGCAGGGCCGCTGGGCTCCCGCAGGTGCTGCTTCGCACACGTCCCCAGGGCCTTCTTGCCCTAAGGGCTGGGGGAGGCCTCCCTGGTCAGGACGCCGCCCCCGGTGGCTGCAGGAGACAGGAGGCACACGCTGCGGCCCGGCCAGCCAGGCCGGGGGGGAGGGGGGGGCCGGCTCGGCCCTCTGGGCCCCCCACCCCCACCCCCACCCTGCACAGGGCTCCCACTGCCCCTCCCCCCAGGGCTGTGTCACTCCCCGTCCCCAGGGCTCCCCCGCCCCCCACAGGCCTGGGGCCCCACCCGAGGCTCTGAGAAGCCCACCCGGGAGCGAAGGGGCAGATTCTTCACCTTTGCAGAAGGGAAACCAGGTCTCGAACTTCATCCAGTTCTTGCAGACAATCTCTGCAGGCTGGAGACAGGAGACCGGGTCACAGAGGTGCAGGCCAGGCCCCGGGGGTCTTACAAGGAGGCTGGGGGCTATGTCCCTTTAGGGGAGACCTTTGGGGGATTAGACTTGGGAGCCCCAGACATCAGTGTCCAAGGCCACATGGTCTCGCAGTGACAACAGACTCGTGGGGACAGCTTCGTCCTTTACAAAGAGCTTCCCCGTTCATGACTGGGGTGGGGTGAGAAAGGCCCGGTCGCCCCCCAGAGGAACTTGTCCACAGCTGCAGCCGGGGGTCCCGGGGCCCTGGCGGGCGGCACCCGGGTCCAGCCCCTGGGCTTGTTCTGGCGCAGAATCTGGGAGGCGTCGGGGTTCCGCCCGCGGTCCCGGGCGCCTCCGGGGCTCTGTTTCCTGAGGGACGGACCGGGGTGTCCTGGAGACGGTGGGGCTGGGCGCTCCGAGCTGGAGGGACACCAGCCAGGGGCGCAGGGCTGGGTGGCAGGCGCTCACCTTTCAGAAGTTCGCTTTTCTTCTTGTCTCTGATGCTCCTGCGCCTCAGCTCCACCTGCTGGTGAGACAGAGAGCATGGGGGGGGGGCTGGGACCCCCAGTCTCTCCTCTCCGGCAGCAGATGCTCCGTGTTCATGAGGAGGGTGACTTCCTACCTTCAACTAATGGGGGGGGAGGGGGGCGCTTGGCTTTCTTTCCTCTTACTCATTTTCAAAGTGGGTATTTTCAGTTTTTCTACTTTGAAGAATGTACACAAGGATTTTCTCTGCGAGAAATTTCTCGGTCCCTGTTCTGCTCAAGGAACATTCCCGGACCTGCGGGTGCATCTCAGCTCCTTCGGGTGGGACCCTGCTTCCCGAGGCCAGGGCCCCACCGCTGGCCCTGCTGGGGCCCCCCGGGCTCGGCGCTGCCCTCCGCCAGCCCCCGCAGGGCAGAGCTCTCCCGGGACGCCTGCCCCGGGGAGGGGGCTGCCGGCCCAGGGCTGGGGGCCGGTGCTCCCCTGGAGACGGAGCGCTTGGCCTCAGTCCTCTGCTCACCGTCCGGGACGTGGCCCCGGAGCCTCTACCACACGCGGCCTCCTGGCCTGGGGTCTCCGGGGAGAACCCCCCCACCGCCCTCTCTAACCCGGCCTGGTCTGGCTTGTCCCCGGAAGGATGGCGTTCCCTCTTTCCCGAGAACACACGTTCCGTTCTTTCCCATCCCAGGAGTCTCTGCAGGGACTCAGGAAAGTGGAAATAGTAACGGGAAAGGAGACAGAGTCATACTCTGCCGGGTCCGGGCCAGGCTTCCTTACCTTTCTGCTGAGTCTGTGTTTCCGACGTGGTGGTGAGGACGACGGGTCAGTCTGGAAGTAGGAGATTAGCAGGAGGAAGAGCCACAGTCCACACAGGAAGGCGAAGGTGGTCCCCGTCGTCCAGGAGGTGGGGCTGGAGCTCAGCCAACCGACGCTCATGCTTTTCAGAGCCAAGAGAATATTCTCCATCCTTTCCTGTAAGAAGCATTAGCGCCTGGTCCCACTGCTGCCCTCACATGACTGATCACTGAGCTTGTACTTGGGGACATCACATCACAGAGCCGTGGGCTGGTCACAAAGGGCTCCTGAGGGCAGGGAGGGAACAAAGGTCGCTGGACCTCAGCCCCTCCCCGCTGCCCAGCCTGCAGGTGCGTCTCCCACCCTCTGGCACCTCCAGGACCACCCCCTTCCCCTGCTGGAGGTAGACCTTTGTCAATGTGCTATTCGTTCCCTCTGGAACTCAGATAATACCTGCTTCCTTTGAGACCTCAATTTGCGCTCCACCAATTTCATAGCTTTTAAAACTCTGGATTGTCCCTGAAATTTTTGGTTAATTCCCAGGGAGTTTTTTGTGCTTCTTCAGCCGTGTGAATTTTGAAAACATTTTTAAATGCTTTGTGTCAATTAATAAATAATCTTCAGCTAGAGGGACTTAGGAAATTAAATTAATAATTAGTCAAAACCAGAGCGCTTGGTTGAGCATCTGACCCTTGATTTCGGCTCAGGTCACGATCTCATCGTTACTGAGTTCAAGTCCTATGTGGGGCCTGTGGGGTGCTGACAGTGTGGAACCTGCTTGGGGTTCTCTTTCTCCCGCTCTCTCTGTCCCTCCCCCACTCACGTGTGCACTCTCTCTCTCTCAAAATCAATAAACTTACAAAAGATTTATTCAAAATTTACAAAGCTAAGCATAAAACAAATTAAAATAACTAAAACTTCAAAGTTAGTTTTTCTTATGTTTCTAGCATTTTTGCTTCTGAAACCAGTAGAGTTTAAAGCGCAGAAACACTTTTAGAACACTCTATCTACAGAACATACACACACACGTACATTCTTTAACAAATCTAGCATTTTCAAATCTAAGAGGCATTTTTTTTTTCTAGTTCAAAAGTCTTCCGTCAGTAACTCTTATAAGTTTGTATATCTGGAAAAAATCCTTTGGTCTACATTTTGGAAGGACAGATTAGCTACATATGGAATTCTGGGTTGACCAAACTCTTCCTTTCAGCTTTTTTTTTTTTTTATTTTTTAAATTTTTATTTATTTCTAGGAGAGAGAGAGAGAGACAGCGCGAGCAGGGGAGGGTCAGAGAGAGAGGGAGTCACAGACTGAAACAGGCTCCAGGCTCTGAGCTGGCAGTCAGCACAGAGCCCGACGCGGGGCTCGAACCCACGAACCGCGAGATCATGACCTAAGCGAAAGTTGGTCTCTCAACCGACTAAGCCACCCAGGCGCCCCAACTTCCTTTCAGCTTTTTGACTATTGCCATCTCAAAACGTTTCCTTGTTTGGTTCTGATTAAAAGTCAGTGGTTAATCTGACTGTGGTCCTCTGGAGTAGAAAGTTTTTGTCTTCCAATTTCAAAATTTTCCCTTTGGTTTTCCACGGTTTGATTGTGATGTATCTAAGAGCAGATCTGTTTGCTTTTATTTTTCTACAGCTAAACATCAAATCTATAGATTCCGATCTTCCATCAAATCTGGCTGGTAAGGCTTCGGCCATTATTTCTACAAGTATTTTGTCTTCCTTCCCTTTTCTCCTTTATTTCTGAGAACACTCCCTTAAGTAGAATAGAAAAGAACTTCCAAATGATTCCACATTTCTCCAAGGCTTGCAGCAAAATGTTGCCCATGAGCCTATTCAGGTTAGTGTCTAGAAAGTGGTTTAGGTGCTGAGAATTCCTTTGATACGGAGTGTTTGCTGGCGACTGAGATGGGGGTGTGAGTTAGTGCCCTCAATTTGGAAAATGCTTTATCACGACGCAGGGTCGCCTGAAGAGAGCAGGCCCCTTTTTTTTTTTTTTAATATTTTATTTATTTCTAGAGAGAGAGAGAGAGAGAGACAGCATGAGCAGGGGAGGATCAGAGAGAGAGGGAGTCACAGACTGAAACAGGCTCCAGGCTCTGAGCTGGCAGTCAGCACAGAGCCCGATGCGGGGCTCGAGCCCACGAACCGCGAGATCATGACCTAAGCGAAAGTCGGATGCTTAACCGACTAAGCCACCCAGGCGCCCCTAGAGTGGGCCCTTTGACAGAGCGATTTCTCTGCTGGAACTAGAGAAACTTCCCCATTTTGTAATAACAAAATATGGGGAACAACCCAGTCCGGTCAGGTGGAAAATACTCTGTGATATGCCGAGTATGATGCTCACACTAACACAAATGGAATACAGCTTAACGTTGGCAGAGTAAATTACGTAGGAAGAGAAAATTTTGAAATTGCGAGACAAAAACTTCTCTTTCCACTGAGCAAGAAGAAAAATAAAATAGGGGCATCTGGGTGGCTCAGTCGGTTGAGCATCCGACTCTTGGTTTCGGCTCAGGTCATGATCTCACGGTTCCTGAGTTTGAGCCCCAAGTTGGGCTCTGCACTGACAGCTCAGAGCCTGCTTGGAATTCTCTCTCTCCCCCCACTCTCTCTGCCCCTCCCCAGCTCATGCTCTCTCTCTCTCTCTCTCAAAATAAATAAACATTTAAAAAGAAAAGAAAGGTTATTTGCAGAAAATTGTACACAATGATTCCATTTGTCCCAATTTCAAAGCTATACAAAATAAAATAATATGTTATTTAGCAATGCATTTACTTTGATACAAATATAAAGAGAACACTGAGAATAATGAATGGGGTCGATGGCCAGGGGGAGGGATGTACAGATGTCCCTGAAGATATGGATAAAACTGCATTTTTTTAGTCAGGTTGGGATGCTTATGGGTTCCTTTTTATTATTCCTTACATCTTCTATATGATTTATACATGTTAACTTTTAACTTTCATTTATTTTTTAAATTTTTTTTAACTTTTAACTTTTAAATGCTGAGACACAACAGTAATGTAAACAACCCTATTGGAAATAAAATGGAACATAGCAAAAAAAAAAAGAAAAGAAAAAAGTCTTGTTCTCAACACCTTAAAGATCCCAATGTGACTTTCCGTTTTCAAGGGGCGTTTTTCCTGCTGACTTCCCACTGCCCTGTTTACACGTGCCATATTCAAGCAAACTCGCTTCTGACAGTTTCCAAACCCAAAATACAACATGCAGATCTGCGATTCTCCATGGATGGTACTTGCTTCCTCATGGCTAGAGATCTTCAGCAGTAAATGAAGGTAGTGGACTGCGGCTGTCACCCTTGCCGAGCTCTGATTGTACCGGGCGTCGGGCTGGCGTACAACCCGGGCTCTTGGAGCAAGGTGACTGTGACTCGACAGGAAACAGATCAGACCAGACCTCACACTTATGGAGGAGCCTTTATTAAAGCACGGAGGAGGAGGAGGCACAAATGTATTTGAATTTAGGCCGGCGACCTTTAGGCTAACCAGCCCTCAGCTGGCCGTGTGACAGATAAAAGGTGATTTTCCTGAAAAAAATACGGGAAAAACTAAAAACTTGAAACATAAAATTGCCTTTGGAGAAATTTAGAGGTGACTTGCATTTTGCTTGTTTAGTTACAAATATTGATCCAAATGTTTTGGGGTAATATGTATAATTTTATAAGAAAACCACAAAGCTTCTGTGTATTTACACTGGACAGATATCAGCAGGGTACTGTTTTGGGGCTGGTGTGACATCCGGCTCCTTACATGCATCTTAACGACGCCGATGCTCGTCGAGATGGGTTCTGGCTGTGTTTTGCCTCCTCCTGGTGCTTCCTCTGATACTTTATAAGATCTGTACCACCAGGCCTCTTCTGTGATGAATGCCAAGGGTTGATAAATGCTTTCCTTGGGAGTACTCGCTCACCAGCCCGGGTCGTAACATCGAGTGCTTTAGTGCCTTTGTGCCCTTTATCCAAATTCAGGAAGGTAAATTGAGGACCAGTCCCAAACTCCAGGCCAGAGAGACGTGCGTCCCCTGAAACAGACAGAACGTCCAAAGGATTCTACATTTCTCCCAGGCTTTCAGGGAAATGCTGCCCGAGAAACTCAATTTCCTCACATTCCCGTTAGTCTCTAGAAAGTAGCTTTGGTTCCAATATAAACATTTTTGTAAAGAAAGCCAATTTGGTGAGATCTGAAGGGTAAAATTTTCACCGTGCTTCTCGCTACACAGAGGATGCTTTCGCCGCATATAATCTATACCCTGTTAGCTTGCTGTGATTAATTAAGGTGCATCCAATTTGCCTCATTACCCAGGACTTTTCACGGACAGCGCAAGCTGCGCACATTGGATGATGTGGTAATGTGTCTTCCATCATCAGATTGGCTAACCTAAAAACTGACACTGGAGGAGGTGAACTGTAACAAGTGCTCTAATATATGCTGGTGAGGTGCGAATGGTTGTCATCTACTCTGGAACATAAAATGGAGAGCATGAATTTTCAGAGATCCGATGCAGAAAGTGATAAATCCATGTTGTTGCTATATAAATGGGCAATGTGGGGCGCCTGGGTGGCTCAGTCAGTTAAGCGTCCGACTTCGGCTCAGGTTATGATCTCCCGGTTTGTGAGTTTGAGCCCCGCATCGGGCTCTGCGCTGACAGCTCAGAGCCTGCTTGGGATAGTCTCTCTCTCTCTCTGTATCTTCCCCTCCCCCACTTGCACAGCTACTCTCTCAAAATAAATAAATAAACTTTAAAAATTTTTTTAAAATGGGCACTGTGACCTAGAAAAGGACCAAAGGGAATTCCAAATCGTATTTCACTTAAAAATATTTATTTTGAGCAGATGCGTGCTTCTCTGAAACTTCTAAGAGTTCTTACAACTTCATTTGACAGCAGACACCCTAGGATCACCGCAGGGCCCCACTGGTGCTGAGTGCCAGCTGTGCCTTCAAGGGTCACACAATGTCAGAAGTAGAAAATAGTAGGGGCACCTGGGTGGCTTAGTCAAGCGTCCAAATAATTTTGGCTCAAGTCACAACCTCCCCATTGTGAGATCAAGCCCCCGTCTGGCTTTGCGCTGGTGGTGCAGAGCCTGCTTGGGGTTCTCTCTCTCTCTCTGCCCCTGTCTCACTCTCTCTCATTCTCTCTCTCTCTTAAAGAAGCTTTTTAAAAAAGAAGTGGAAAATAGTATTTAAACTCTGCAAAGAAAGCTCTTTTGGATTGTTGCTTTAGTAAAAGTGTACAATTCCCTTAACAAATCTGAGCTCTGGCCGTCTCCCTAAGTGGAGCAGAGGAGGTAAGCCACAGTCAGTGACTTCAGCCCCTTAGCCTGGTCCGTAAGTTGACAGCACCCCACAGCCACCGTCACAGTCGCAGCCG
This sequence comes from Proteles cristata cristata, assembly GCA_017311185.1. Classification (NCBI taxonomy): domain Eukaryota; kingdom Metazoa; phylum Chordata; class Mammalia; order Carnivora; family Hyaenidae; genus Proteles; species Proteles cristata. The sequence goes on from JAESUZ010000103.1 coordinate 124,640, forward strand.
CATTGACTTCCAGCCCTGAGGCCAAGAAGTCCTGAGACATTTCCTAGTGACACATTCCCCGATGCCGTGTTGATTTCTCCTCCCTGTTTTTATATTCGTGCTCTATGTAGAGGCATTCATCACATACCCATGCCATAAATATTCAGGAGAAATCCAGTGAGTGGATAAGAGAAGCTTGCTTTGAAAAGACTTTCCAAGGGGGGACATTATTTGTAAAGGAGACAGAGTTTTTTCCCCACAGCATTTGGCACATTTTGGAGGATGGGTTGTTTTCTATTTTGTTTACTATCATTTTGAAAGCTCAGATGTCACGATGACTCATTGGCATTTCATTTTATGTAATTGTGCAGCCCTTCTTATCGTTGTTTCTTTCAGATGTCAGCCAGTCGTGCATGGCCACATTTCTTTCTTTCTTTCTTTCTTTTTTAAATTTTTTAATGTTTTATTTACTTCTGGGAGAGAGAGAGAGAGAGAGAGACAGCGTGAGCAGGGGAGGGTCAGAGAGAGAGGAAGACACAGAATCCGAAACAGGCTCCAGCCTCTGAGCTGGCTGTCAGCACAGAGCCCGACGCGGGGCTCGAACCCACGAACCGTGATATCATGATGTGAGCCGAAGTTGGACATTCAACCGACTGAGCCACCCAGGCGCCCCCACATTTATTTCTTCGGTAAGCAGCTTCACCCTGCGTGGTCTGACCCACTCGTGACTCTGACAGGGGTGAGTCAGGTCTCCCACTCGATCCCAGGGATGGCTGACCCCGAGCCAGGTGCTCTGTACCTGGCGTGATTCCCAGCGCGAGCTGCCTGACTTCCCAACTTCCTGACAAGGCTCGTTGTTTCTATGAGATAATACTGTGCTCCCTTGGGGACGAAGCGTCATTCTTAATAATCACACTTTTGGTTGACGCGGCTATTCTTTATGCTCTGGCTTATGCTGATGTTGATGGATAGTCTATCAACAGTTCCCCAGAGGGAAGAAAACCATGGATGAGCTCTTCCGCAGGTAGTTCTCGGGGGAGGATCAAACCCTGGCTGGCTTTGCTCAGAGTTGGGAGAAACCTAACCTCTTGGCCTCACGGCCTCCGGGGAAGCAAATCACACTCTCAGATGTCATTGACGTATGGTTATACGTTCCTTTGTACTCGCGGTATCAGCTTTTTTATTTGATTAATTTTATTCTTATTATTACCTTCCTCCTATTTCATGTAGTTTCTGGATTTTCATTTTGGTTTTTCTTCTCTAGGTTTTAGTCTAGAGCCCTAGACCTTTTCTATGCTTTCTTTAAAGGTAAATTATTGTGAATTTACTTGAGACTTTTGTTAGAAATTATAAATTAATTTATAATTAATAGCCAGGGCACATACCAATAATTTCTGAGTAAATAGGATGCCCATATTCTTTTTGTTTATTTATATGTTTATTTTACCTTTTTAATTAAAAATATTTGTTAATGTTTATTTTTTGAGAGTGGGATAGAGTGTGAACAGGGGAGGGGCAGAGAGAGAGGGAGACACAGAATCAGAAGCAGGCTCCAGGCTCTGAGCTGTCAGCACAGAGCCCAAAGCAGGGCTCAAACTCACACACTATGAGATCATGACCTGAGCCAAAGTTGGACGTTTAACTGACTGAGTCACCCAGGTGTCCCTATTCATCTTTTTTTTTTAAAGAAAAATTACAAATGTTAAGTACTTCCTGCAGTAGTGTTCTAGGGTGTGTGTGTTTGTGTGTGTGTGTGTGTGTGTGTGTGTGCCTGTGTGTGTGTGGTACTTCTGTCTAACATGATACAATTATCCTCCACACAACTTCAAATGTACTAATACATTCCCTAGGGGGGTGATACAAAGTCCTTGGAGAGGTTCACTCTCCTCCTGAATAACCTGTAACTCAATTCCTATGATGTAACCTCCATACATCCCACATTCTATGATAAAGGACTAAGAGGAGGAAGAAAGCAAAGATACAGAGAGACACCCGCAAAAATATAACAAAATAGGGAAGAAACACTGCTAAGAATTAGAGTCCTTATTTCTGCAACTGGTCATGTGCTCATAGCTGTATTTACAATGACTTCTTCTGTTATTTGTCCTAGACACTTGTTGTCAGGCAAGCACCTCGGCCAGTCATGGCTCTTTATCTGGTGGGGGGTGACTGCAACTTTCATTCCTGAGTTGTCCAGACAATCAGTGTCATATCTGGATGGGGTTGTTGTAGGTCTTTGATGATCTTTTTTTTTTTAATGTTTTATTTATTTCTGAGAAAGAGAGACAGACAGACAGCATGAGCAGGGGAGGGTCAGAGAGAGAGGGAGATACAGAATCTGAAACAGGCTCTAGGCTCTGAGCTGGCTGTCAGCACAGAGCCCAATGTGGGGCTCGAATCCACAAACCATGAGATCATGGCCTGAGCCGAAGTCGGACACTTAACTGACTGAGCCCCCCAGGCGCCCCAGGTCTTCGATGATCTTAACCATGGGGCAGGATAGCACGAAGAGACGTCCACGAGTGTCCTCTCCTGCATACATGACCTTCCTTTGTCCTCTGGGGAGCAGCCGCCTCCCCTTCTCTGTGCAGTCAGAGTCAGTGAGCACCAACTCTCATCTTTCTGTGCGGGGGGCCCGTGGTAGCCGGGCAGCAGTCTTAACTTTGAGTTCAGCGGAATCCTTGGTGTGCCTCCTGGTAGTAGGTCGTTCTTCCCTTTAAAGTATGGCCTCTAGAGCTGCAGAGTATGAGGTCACAGGAACAGGGAGCAAAAATCTCCCAGTGAGGTCACTAGGGTAACACACACTCTCCTTTCTACCCCTAGGTTCCCTGACCCGTGAATCCTGACTGGAGGAGAAACAGCATTATATAGTGACCACTTGAGTTGGAGCACACACAGCGCCCCGGAGAACCTCCTCCCGGGACACGCTTTCCCTGTAAGTTATCACCACCCAGCTGGCATTTAACTGAGCCTTCAGAAAGCCATTTCATTGTTTGGTTGACCCGATTGCTTCAGGAGGGTGGAAGCACTGTAAGACCACGAATCCCACCACCGTGGGCCCACCGTGGCATTCCCTCTGCTATGAAATAAGTTCCTTGATCAGTGGCAGTGCTTCGTGCAGTACCATGCCAATGGGTAAGGCCAAGGGCAGTAGACTAGGTAGAAGCACGGTTTGCAGGGAAGGTACATACGTATCTAGAGCGGGTGTCTGTTATAGTAAGAACAAACCAACACTTTCTCTTCCAGGATGAAAGTGGTCCAATGCAATCAACTTGCCACCAGGTAGCTGGCCGGTCACCCTGGGGAATGGTGCCATATTGGATTCTGATGCTGGCCAATGGGACGTTCAGCAGTGGTTCATAGCCTGCTTGGACTTGGTGAGTGGAAATAAGTGTTGCTAAGCCCAGATATAATCCCTGCCACTATGGCCACTTTGTCCACGAGCCCTTTGAGCAATGCCATGGATGACGAGGGAAAGAGGAAATAGTATCCACAGAGCAAGTCATCCTGTGTACTTGATTATTAAAATGCTCTCATGCTGAGGTGACCCTTCAGTGAGCATTCACATGAGATATAATATCTTTACATTTTCCAGCCATTCAGAGAAGTCCATCCATATGTCTTCCCCCCAATTCTCCTTGTCACCAATTTTCCAATCATGCTCAAGTCTTCGACTTTCCGGCCAAATCATTGGCTGCAGCTCCTCCATTGGTAAACAGTTGCATTTCTTGCCACTTCTTTCAAGTAAAATGAGTAACTAGGTGCGCTGCTCAAAGTTTAGCCCATTGGGAGCATTTTCCTTCATGCATGTCCCTGGGTGTGGTTGTACTGATGTAGCTTTCCACATTCAGGGAGAACCTGCATATATGCCAGAAGCATCTATGATCCGGGTATGACTTTTCTTTCCATCCTTCAACTGCTTATACGCAAGTCTCCATGAGGAGGCCGTAGGTGCATAAGGGGAGAGAAGGCAGCATCTCAGGAGAGGGGACCTTGCACACTCGAACCACTTCTTCCTGTAACTTATGTGTGCTATCCAGGACTTACCAGGCCCAGTCAGGTGTGTATCAGCCCCCCTGGTGATGGAACGCTGCTTTAAATGTTCTGCTTTGTGGCATGGTGGGTCAGGTGACACCCAGTTCATGATGGGTGGTTCTGGTCACATGGTAAACTCAGTGGCCCAAGATTAAGCATCTCTACCAAAGCCCTCACACCAGTTATGAGGTCTAACAGGTCTTTTGTTTCTCAAAAGAAGAGTCATTATCCAAAGGGGATGTCAGGGCTCTGTCCCCAAATCCTAAGTCCTGTGCAAGAACGTGCTAAAGCTGCAGGTAGCAGCCCTCTCTGCCACTGACACTTCAAGCACCATCAGAACCGCGGGATCACAGGGACCGAGTGAGAGAGCAGCTCGCGTGGCAGCTTGGACCTCTTGCAGAGTCTTCTGTTGCTCTGGGCCTGGCTCAAAACTAGCAGCTTTTTGGGTCACTCAATAAATGGACTTGGACTGGAGCGACACATCCAAACGGGGACTGTTTGTCTCCAAAAGTCAGAGGGCTACTAGGGCATCTTGCCTCTTTCACAGGTGCAGGAGGGTCTGACGCGTCAAGTTATCCAAGTTAGAAGGGAATCTCCCATCATGCTTCACACCCCTGAACCTCTAGAGATTTCATTAAGGTAAAAGGCCTCTGCATTTTGTCTGATCTATTTCCCACCCTCTGACGCACTAAAGGCCTTCCTGCCAGTAATTCTAGAGTACTTGCCACTTCCTGTTCTCTGTGTCCAATCAGCATAACATCATCAACATAACGGGCCACGTGGTAGCTTATGGAAGGGAAAGGCGATCGAGAGCCCCATGAGCTAAGCTGTAACATAGAGCTGGGGAGTTGATACACCCCCGAGGTAGGACAGGGGAAGGTGTATAGTTGACCTGGCCGGCCGAAAGGGAACTACTTCTGAGGGTTTTACTAACAGGATGGAGGAGAAAACATTTTTCAAGTCAATGGCTGTACACTAGATAGCAGGGGAGATGTAATTTGTTCGAGTAATGAAACTCCATCTGGTGCAGGACCATGGAGTCACCATCTGGTTAAACTTAAGAGAATCCACAGTCCTTATTGAGGATCTATCTGTCTTCTGCAAAGACTGAATAGGTGAGGCACAGTGGAGAGGGGTAGACCATCCCCACCCCTGCGCCCCTCCTGTCCTTGATGGTGGTGCTAACCTCTGCAATCCCTCCAGGAACATGCCATTACTTACAGTTTCCTGCTTCCCCAGGGGAGAGGCAGTTCTAGTGACTTCCACCTGGCCTTCTCACCGTAATAAAACTCACTCTATGGACTCAGGAGTCAATATAGAGATTCTGCCAGGAGCCAAGAAAGTCTTTCCAATTATGCGTTCCAGACCTGGGAAAATAACCAAAAATGAATTCAGGGATCTGCTGAGCTCTGAGGTCAACCTGAGATAAATTCCATTGACCATCTGATTTCCATAAGACTACTCTGACTGGCGGGCGACAGTGACGTTCTGACTCTCCTGGAATTACTGTCAAGTCAGAGCCGGTGTCCGTGGTCTCTGAGAACTCTATTTTCTTTTCTGCGATGCGCAGTAATCCTGTAGAAGGCCAGGTTCCCGTGGGGAGGTTTGGGTGAAAGCTTAACAGCAAAATTTTTGATAATGTGATATAGAGTCACTCCTCTGGCCTTCCATCCCTTCGAGAGGTTTGGGTCTATAAACTGGCTCACGTCTGGGAATTGACTGAGAAGCCATGACTCTGTTTTTGTGACTCAAGTTAAGGTTTATTTTCTTGGCCTTGGATTCTTCTGCTCAAACAGATCAAGTATTGGGCTTCCCATTTCTTTCATTTCTAGGAACACAGTATCCAAGGGGCCAATGCCACGGGTGTCTGTGAGGCTCTACTCTGATGGCTGCTTGGACTCTGCTATCCACTACTGTCTCCACCGTGGCCACCATGGCCACATTGCTTTTGCTGTGGAGTCCCACCTCTTGGCCCTTGCCATCCCAGATCCAATGAATTCTACTGTGTTTAGGTTTCTCAAGTATCACCACATCCCACTGTAAGATCTGGCCAACAGTGAGGAGCCGTCACAGATCACTTTGAGGATTTGGGGCTCCCCTTACTAATTTATTTCTCACAGCCCTGGTAAACGGTGTGGCTTCTGGTCCCTCCCAGAGCGGAGCTAGAATGCTTCCAATGACAGCTACACTCTGACTTTCTCATCCCTCTGCAATGGACTGAATGTTTATGTCTCCTACATACGTTGAAATTCTAACCCTGAGTGTGATAGCCTTGGGAAGAGGTCCTTGGGGAGATGATTGGATCGTTAGGGTGGACCGATTGTGAATGGGTTAGAGCCCTCATGAAAGAAACTCCAGAGATGTCCCCTCCCCCTGCCAGAGGAGGTCACAGAGAGAAATTGGTGCTTTGCAACCCAGAAGCAGGCCCTCACCAGAACCTGGCCACGCTGGCCACCTGATCTCTGATTTCCAGCCTCCAGGACTGTAAGAAATGAGTATCTGCTGTGATTACACCACCCAGTCCATGGTGCTCCGTTATGCAGCCCACACTGGCTACGAAACTCTCTAAGCTTTGACCCCTTGCCTTGGTAAGACACCAAAACAGTTCTAGTGCTGACTTTCACTTTATTTAGTGTAAGGCGCCTTTTGGGTTATGTTTCAGCCAACCGGCCAATCAAACAAAGTTAGAACCCATTCCAAGTCAAAGCTATATTAAATCCAGCGTCTCTGCTTATTGGCCCATATCAACAAATCTGTCCTGATGTGCTTCCTGTTCCTTCGCCCTTATCCCATGCGCTCCAGGGAGCGACTCTTTCTACTGGCAAAGCAGACTCATCAGAATTTAGGCTTTCAGTTCCCAATACCTTCCCGCCTGTCCCTATGGTAAGTGACTGCTGGTCTCCTGAGCCCCGTCTCCCAGAAGGCCTTTCTTCTGAACCATCCTGCAGATGTCAGCCTTGGTTTTTTCTGGTGTGACTTGGCTACTGAGAGTCTCTAAAACCTTTTGGACTGAGGCGCCTGGGCAGCTCAGTCAGTTAAGCGTCCAACTTCGGCTCAGGTCATGATCTCACGGTTCCTAAGTTCGAGCCCCGCGTCGGGCTCTGTGCTGGCAGCCCAGAGCCTGCAGCCTGCTTCGGATTCTGTGTCTCCCTCTCTCTCTGTCTCTCTCCCACTCACACTCTGTCTCTCTCTCTTGAAAATAAATAAACATTAAAAGAATATTAAAAAAATAAACCAAACCTTTTATACTTGCCCCTGTTTTAGAATGTGGCAACTTTCAGGGGTGGCTGGGCAGGTCAGTCGGTTAAATGTCTAGCTCTTGATTTCAGTTCAGGTCATGATCTCACGGTTTGTGAGTTCAAGCCCCGTGTTGGTCTCTCTGGTGACAATGCAGAGCCTGCTTGGGATTCTCTCTCTCCCCCTCTCTCTGCCCCTCCCCTGCTCATGCTCTCTCTTTCTCTCAAAATTAATAAAAATTAAAAAAGAAAATTAAAAAAAAGAATGTGACAACGTTCATACCAGCTTGGTATGCACGGTAAATACCTCTGAAGTTTTAAAGCTCCTGATTCCCAGCAAAGAGTCCGTCCCATTGGTCTGGGGTGAGCTGGGCATCAGGACTTGCCAAGGCTCCCTGGTCATTCCAGTCTAGTGATTCGCACTGAAGAAGGAAGATGAGTAAGGCACCAGTCACCCACAAGGCGGTCAGTTCCAGTCCATTATGTAATGACACCATCGTTTGTGCTCTGGGTTAAAACATCAGTCTGATTCGGGCTTCAGTGTATTTCATACTCTGGCCATCCTGGCCGAGTTCCAGACGTGACCGCTGGGCTCATGTCTGCTGTCTGTGTCCCTGCGTCTGTAGCTTCTCAGCTTGAGGTCCTTTGCTCTTCACCTGGATGGAGTCCTCAGCCTGGATCACAGGTCCTGACCCAGAGAAGTGACTTTTGGATTCAGAGAACCAAGCAGAGTCATGAAAGTCCTGAAAACCTTTAGATGCAGCACATCATCTGATGCTCCTGTGAGTCCTCAGCCCTCAGACGGTCCCTACCAGGTGTCTTCACCCCGAACGTGCCGAGACTCAGAGACCAGGGTGCGCTCTTCAGTCTCCGGTGCATCGTGCTCACGGGAGAAAATCTACTCCCTCTTCCCCTGCAAGCTTGCTAAAGGAAAGGAACGCATCACCATGTAGCCAGATAGACTAGCCCAAACTAATCTCAGATGGGAATAAATCTCATCTGAGCTGCACCTGCTTCCCAAGCCAGTTGTCGTGATAAAGTTGGAACACCACTCTCCTCTTTGTCCCCAGGACCTTTCCCCTTTCCTCCTGCCCTAGCTTTCCACAGTCTGACTTGTTTGCTGGTTACTGGTATACTTGAACTAAATCGCTAGTTTTCTGAGAGCCGATGCTCCCTTGAGCCTAGGAGTCCAAGAGTTTCCTCAGAGGGTAGCCACCTAGGCACCTTCTAGCTGGCCTGTGCTGAGATTCCAGACGCCCGGACGGAGACAGATGTTCTGCATAAACCACTATGGCACCTAGTGGCAGGTGTGAGCCACCGTCTGCAGCATTCAAGGGGGAGGCCTCCCTACCCAAATGCAGGTACCCAGACTGAAGACCAGGATCAAACTTGTAAGCGGGCACTTCTTTTTTTTTTTTTTAATGTTTTATTTATTTCTGAGAGAGAGAGAGAGAGAGAGGACGTGAGCAGCTGAGGGTCAAAGAGAGAGGGAGACACAGAATCTGAAACAGGCTCCAGGCTCTGAGCTGTCAGCACACAGCCTGATGCGGGGCTCGAACCCACGAACTGTGAGATCATGACCTGAGTCAAAGCCGGACACTTAACCAACTGAGCCACCCAGGCGCTCCGTAAGCGGGCACTTCTAAGGGTAGCAGAGAGGCTTACGGTGTCTGCTCTGCTCCGCTCATCTGTCAATCACTTTTGTGTTTACAGATCTAGCACATTCGTTCATGGTTCAGCCTGTTTTCAAAGCATCTCCACCGCGCTGTGTGTGGGAGACAGAAATGTGAGCAGATGAACAGTCTTTCTTATTGAAGAGCTCACCGTCCTGCGGGGGAGACTGACAGAGAAAGGAATAGTATGATACCGGGTGGTCAGTGCCAATACTGAGGATGCCTGGCTGGGTGCATGTTTGGGGTAGGAACCTAATTGCTGATGTTGATCAAATGTACAGGATGAAGTATACACATCTGACAGCTTGATAAATTTCTGTGAAATTAGTTTACACCTTTATATAGTTTCTTTTCTTTTTTTTTTAATGCATGTAGAGGAAGAAAGAAGCACGTTCTCTGAAAGCTCACAAGCCCTAAGGAGATAGAAAGCAAAGGACTATGGGATTCCCTCCTACAGGGCATAACTTTTGGAATTAAAGTTGGCCTCTTGCAGGGGCTCCTGGGTGGCTTAGTCGGTTAAGTGTCCGACTTTCGCTTAGGTCATGATCTCGCGGTTCGTGGGTTCGAGCCCCGCGTCGGGCTCTGTGCTGACTGCCAGCTCAGAGCCTGGAGCCTGTTTCAGTCTGTGACTCCCTCTCTCTCTGACCCTCCCCTGCTCACGCTGTCTCTCTCTCTCCTAGAAATAAATAAAGCATTAAAAAATTAAAAAAAAAAAAAAACCAAAAAAACAAAGTGGGCCTCTTGCAGTGATACTTTTTTATGGAGCTTAAAACAGGAAGTTACCTCCGGATTCAGCCTGGTTTGGAAAAGCCCAGGCTGTTTGCTGGTGAGATTGGTACCTGTTTTACCTCACGAATTAGAATATGCCAAAAGGCTGGAAGCTGTCGGGTGATATCCAAATATGACTTTGAGTTTGGACTAAATGTTAACATTTCTCCCCCTTTAACTCAAATGTTGGTGTAAAGCTTTAAATTCACCTAATTCGTTCCTCCCCTAAATCGTTCACCAGAAACGGATGCTGGTTTCCCTATAAAATCCAATAACCCATCTCCTCCACGCCTCTGGCTTCAGTGAACACGTATGAGCAGAGCAACTGTTACAGACGCTCCTCCCCTGGGGAGCACCGGCTGCTTTTCAGCCGTGTTAGTGATCGTCAAACACCCCTCAGACCCTCCAGGGTTGCAACCGGACCAGGAGCTGGCGCTATGGCCTGGTCCGTGAGCCCAGCCGGAGTCCCAACGCTTCACCTCTGCTGTCTTTGTCTCTCAGGACCCAGTGACTGTGGTCTCCTCCTCAGAGTAGTTCAGATTCAGCCACGTAAGTCTTTCTCCCCCGACATCAGCCAGACCCGAGGGACCTGTTGCCCTTGACTTCTTCAGGCGCCTCCTCACTGACAGATCTGCTCCCCTATTCACCTCTTCCCGTCTGCTTTTCTTCCGTTGCACCCAGAGCAGTCTTTTGAGAATCTTTATCAAGTGTCTCAGTCCTCTCCTTCATACGCTGTAAAGGCTATCCTCTGTATATCTATATAACGATATCTTATACTTAATGTATAATGTATAGAATTATATACAGTATAATTACAGGGGAGGCAGATAGCTGGGGCTCAACTCCAAACACAACAAGGAAAGGGGCATTTAGAGCCAAAGGTGGGGGGTGAGGGCGGGTAGAATTATATACAGAATGTAAAATTATATACAATTATACGTAAAATGCATATTATAATTATATAAATACATATATAATTTTATAATTATGTAATATAGAAATATATTAAATATATAATGTAGAGATATATGTAATATATTTACATACTTAGATGTTTATTTGTTTTAAAATATTATTTACTAAATACTAATGTCTATTTATTAAATAAAATACTTAGAAATATATTAAGTATATGTCTGCATTATTAAATCTATCCCACGAAGAAGTATTAAATGTTACTAATTATTAACATACCAACGCACCGTCTAAAGCATTATTAGAATCCCTATGCTGCCTGGTCAGAGCGTGGGCTGTGAACACCGGAGGCATATGTGGTCCTTCTGCTGTAAGTCACCCTGAGGTGTGCTTCTCCCCGTTTGCAGGAGCAAGGGCAATTATTTAGTAAATTCGGATCTATGCCGAGGCTGTGTCCCTTCAGAGATGAGTTACCCGCTCTTTTCCCTGATCCTGACGATTGCATTTTTACTGACGTGAAGTTCAGATAACATGTAATGTACCATCTTAGAGTCTACAACTTACTGGAATTGAGCTCATTCACAAATTTGTGTCACCATCACCTTTCTCCAGATTCAAACATTTTTATTGTCCCAAAAGCAGATGCCGTACTTATTAGGCAGTCGCTGCCTTTCCCCTCCCCCCTCAGCCCCACGCCCTGGCAACCGTGAATCTGTTTTCTATCTCTATGGATCCACCTTTTTTAAATATTTCATATAAATGGAATCGCGTAATATGTGATCTTTTGTGTCTGACATCTAGTGCCGATCATGGTGTGTTTGAGGTTCATCCATGCTGTAGCATGTATTGGTACTTTATTGCTCTTTTTGAGTCTATTTATTTATTTTGAGAGAGAGATAGAGAGAGTGAGAATAAGGGAGGGACGGAGAGAGAGGCAGAGAGAACCCCAAGCAGGCTCCATGCTGTCAGCGCCGAGCCCAGCACAGGGCTCAAACTCACAAACTGCAAGATCACGCCCTGAGCTGAAATCAAAAGTCAGGCACTTAACTGACTGAGTCCCCCAGGCGCCCCAGGACTTTATTATTTTTTATGGCTGAATAATAGTCCACGGTATGAATAGACCACATATTGTTTATCCATATCCTGAATATTCTGTCTGTGGGATTCCCTGTTTTCACCTCATTCCCCTTTGGCAACAGTCTCTTCTGTACCCCAGGGCATTTGCACGTTACTGTTCCCTAATTTTAAAAACTTCAGTTACTCAAAGTAAGTGAGTTGCCTTCCTCTGTACAGAGATTAATATAACCACTGGTCCACCAACACCTTTCTCTCCTTACAGTGTTTTCCCCTCTCATCCTCATCCTATGCTATTTTCTCTGCAAATATGTGGAGAAACTTAATATGCTTGGTGTGTGTCCTTAAAGATGCCTGCAGCCTGGTAAAGTATATGAGTGCTTTGAACATGAGCTTTTACTCTATGTGAATAGTTATGTGCTAGAAATCTCATTCTACATCTTACCCTTTTCTCTGTGCTCTCTGGATCTACCTAGGTGGCTGCATGTACTTCCTCCTACTTTGGGCTCTTCCTTGTTCCAGAGTGTTCCTCGCACCAGCTCTGTCTTTCTCATCTATTCCACTAATCATATGATATGTTCTTTCTAACTCCCTGTTGCAGCAAACTCAGCCCTTTCCTGTGGCTCCTTCTGGACGAGTGTAAGAGCAGGTCTCAGATATAAGCCCAGGAATGAGATAGCAGGTCAGAGGACATACTCTTACTCTATTTCATTGAACGCCCCTCAGATTTGTTTCCAGAATGCTCTGTGATTTACACTCCCACAGAAAGGCTTGAAAGATTGTTTCCTTGCATCATGGCCAACACAGATTATCGTTATCCGCCTTCTGAGTCACCTTGATGGATGTGAAGTATATCTTATTGTTTCAACTTCTGTTTCTTGGCTTACTCATGAATTGAGCATCTCTTCACCAAATGGACTGATAATGTCCTTTTCTGGAAATCGCCCAGCCTTAGCTTTTGTTGATTTTTAAAAATAGGAGCCTCTTAGCTCTATTGCTGCTGTCGTCTTCATAGTTCATTTGTAAGCATTTTTGGATATGCTAGACTTTGATCTATTGTCTTTTATTTTTTTTGAGAGAGAGAGAGCGAGAGCGAGCGAGCACAAGTGGGGGAGGGGCAGACAAAGGGGGAGACAGAATCCCAAGCAGTCTCCGTGTTGTCAGTGCAGAGCCCAACGCAAGGCTCGAACCCGCAAACCATGACATCATGACCTGAGCTGAGATCACGAGTCAGATGCTTAACTGATTGTACCACCCAAGTGCCCTTATCTGTTATCTTATCGATAGGTTTCAAAAATACACAGTATGCTTTGTACACTTGTGCCCTGGATGTCAAAGTTTCCTCCGCCACTCTGTGGATGTCTAATGTTGATTAGAAATGCGTAATTGTCTTTGATGTTTTTGCTGTGTTTATGATGTTTTCCCCATCCCTAGGTTGGCTTTATATTCTCATCTTTCTTCTTTTGATCTTTCATCTATTTAGAGCCCAACTCTGGTTCCAACAGCTGAATAAATAAATAAACATGGGAAAAGGAGTAGGCCACCTCTACAGGAAAATTCCAATTAATGAATGCAGACAGAGAGAGGGAAACAGAAAATCACCATTGGAACATCACAGCGATATTGCTGCAGGCAATATTCATGGATGAATGCCAACTATTTATTAATCACTATGATGGTTTTAACATATGTCCACAAATTATTTGATATTTCTCTTTCCAGGAGGTGAAGCTTAATTTCCCTTCTGTTGGGTGTAGGCTGGAATTAATGACCCATTTCTACGAAATAGTGAAAGGAAAGGGAAAAAGAGTGACTCTGCAGTAGAGGAACCAGGCAAGCACGAGTGCTACGAAGGTTAATGTCACCACGAATGAGCCGTGTTAACCCATTATCTCATTATAACATGACACAACGTAATGAGACAGTCACAGCACCTCTGTGGTTGTCCTTCCAAAAAGCTATTCCTCCTCAAGTCTTCCCAGAAACCCCAGCTTATCGTGGGAAAACATTAGACGAACCCAAATCAGGGGCCATTTTATAAAATACCTGACTGAGGCTCTTCAAAAGCCTCAGGACAACAAAGAACAGATTGATAAACTATCTCATTGGGGAAAAAAAAAATGCAAACCTTAGGAATCACGATCACTACATGCAATGTGGAATCCTGGGACGGCAGTGGAAAAACGAGTTACGTGTCAGTCAAGCCTGCAGTTTGGTCGATCATAATGCATCAGTGTTAATTACTTAGTATTGGTAACTGTACAGTGATTATGTTAGATAACACTAGGGGAAACCGAGTCAAGCCTATTTGGGAACTCTGTGCCTTTTGCAACTTTTCTGTAAAACTAAATGAAAATAAAAATTCAGTTCAAGATAAAAAGTAAAAGAAAAAACTTTACAAATGGTATAAAAATCCGGAGAGAACTTTCCCTAGCAATGTGGCATGGAATGTACTTTTGTGGCTGACAAATGTGACACAGAAGAGGCTTCCAATAAAGCAGCAGGGCGAGTAACAGCCTCTACTTAAAACCAATAGTTAAAGACCAAACTGAGGGCCCTACAGTGTCACACACACTGTAGAAAGGGGTCCTGGATCCTAGACACACCCATGGGTACAGAGGTGCTTTTGGTGATCTTGAAACGATTTTTATTTTATTTTTTAAACATTTATTTATTTTTAGAGAAGGGGAAGGGAGAGAGAGAGAATCTTGAGGAGCTCCAGGCTCAGCACAGAGCCCACTGCGGGGCTCGATCCCATGACCCTGGGATCATGACCCGAGCTGAAATCAAGAGTTGGATGCTCAACGGACTGAGCCGCCCAAGTCCCTCAATCTTGAAACAAGTTTCCTTCCAAGTCCACTGTAAGTGTATCTCTGCCTTATGCTGCCCCTGGGTGCTGGGCGAGTGGGATGCTGGGTGAGGGGTCCCTGGGTGCTGGGTTGATGGGTGGTGGGTCTCATGTCATCATCTAGGTCTTGCCTTAAACCCTTGATTCCAAGACCGTGGTCATAGGGCTGAGTCAATGGCAAAGTGACCCAGGAGTCTTCAGAACTTTGAGTGTTGGCATCTGTCCCCCGCCGCCTGTGGCGTTGTCTGTTTCCACCCCTGGCAGCCGGGGCACTCAGAGCAAAGCAAATCAACTGTTTGAGGACAAAGCATCAGAGGACAGTCTCCCTGAGTCTCACCCGGTTCTAAAGACCTGGCCTTTCCCGAGAGGGATGGGGGCCCCACTTGGCGCCTCTCTGATGGACCCGGGGTGCCGGGAGGGCGATGTGCTCACCAACACCATGTCCAGGCCATACCGGCCCCTCCTCCCCTCGCCAAGGTCCTTGTGACTGTCCAGAGGTGAAAGGCCAGACGTGCCTCAGTCCTCAGCAAAACAGAAGGAAACTCCAACGAGGGTTCCCCCACCGCACTGCGTTCTGCCCTTTCTCAGGCTCTAAAATGTGAGGGCATTCTCCAGGTGCCTTCCGGTCACTGCATCTCTTCACTCCTTCCTCATTAATCCATTCCTTATAAATCCACTATAAAATCCACTTCTGACTCCACAGCCTCTGCCCACGTTTCTGGATTCAAAGACACCACAGTAACTAATTACTCCCTCTCACTGTTTTTAGTTGCTTCGGTCCATCCTAAGCATTGCTAAACACACATCAACCTTTTGCCCTAAAACATGGCTTGATCAGCTTTTTTTTTTTTTAAGTTTCCTTATTTATTTTGAGAGAGACCAAGACGGGGAAGGGGAGAGAGAGAGAAGAGAGAATCTGTGCATTGTTAGTATGGAGCCTGACACGGGGCTCGAACTCACAAACCACGACATCAAGACCTGAGTCGAAACCAAGAGTCAGATGCTTAACTGACTGAGCCCCCCAGGCGCCCCTTGATCGCCTTATTTCCCTGGTCCAAGCTCTGCAAGGCTCCCTGCCGTGGGCCAGGCACTCGGCGTCCAGCCCGCTCTGCACTGTCACTGCTACTCTCTCCAACTTGGTGACCGCCATCTCCCAGCCTGGTTTGCACCTTTCCTTTTTGCTTTTTGTTTTTTTTTAATTCCCAAAGAAAGTTTCAAAAGGCCCAGGTCCAAAGGAATTTAAGACTCACTTGGCTGAGTCCACTCATGACTCCCATTAAAACGTGTCTTCAAACAATTAACACTGCAGATGCCTGAGGAACATCAAGGGCACCAGCAGAGGCCAGCGGGCTGCAGCATGAATGGGGGCGCGGGGGGCGGGGGGCGTCTGTGAAACTCTATGCAGACCAAGGGGGCATCTCGGGAATAGGGTGTCGGTGGGTGGATGAAGTCAGAACAGTTAGCAAAGAACTGGAACATGGAAGTCCTTTTATACAACGTCCAATATTGTAGACCTTCACCGTGGGCTGGGCGTGCTCAGCAAGGGGAGTCACCAAAATAGGGTCAGGACAGAAAGCACAGTGAAATGCGGGGAATCCCGAGAAGGGGCTTACGTAAGCGAGTGACGATCCATTCCTGCGTACACAAGACCACCTTGGTGACTGTGCACGGAACACCCCCACCCCACCCCCTTCTTCTGTTCTCTGCTTGTTTCTCTGCATGTTTCCTCAGCCAGTGGTTTTCAGACTGAATCCACCAGCCACCGGGTCCCCGTGTTTTTCTTCCGGGGGGCATGAGCATGGAGGTGACGGAGTGGAGGCTTGAGCAAAGCCCCAGAATTTCACCAGCCTCTCGTGGTGAGCTTTGCTGAGTTGCACGCTGAGAACACGGAGCTCCCCCTGCGCAGGCTGGGCCCATCTCAGTTCTCCCACGACACAGAGGGGAGGCGATCCTGAGGGTCAAAAATACCCCTCCTGCTGATTTTCGGATTCTTCTCTGGAAACGGTTTCTTTCTTTTTAATGTTTATTTCTTTTTTAGGAGAGAGAAAGGCAGACACAGAGACAGAGCGTGAGCAAGGGAGGGGCAGAGAGAGAGAGGGAGACACAGAATCCGTAGCAGCTTCAGGCTCTGAGCTGTCAGCACAGAGCCCGACGTGGGGCTCGTACCCACGAACTGTGAGATCATGACCTGAGCCAAAGTCAGACCAACTTAGCCACCCAGGCACCCCTGGAAATGATTTCATTCAGAGATGAGACAAAGTTGTAAACCTGGAAGCAACAGGTGTATTAAATGACTCCTGGGGTCTTTCCCAACTTTATGAGTCTGTAACTTAGTGGTGGCTTCATGCTCAGTTGCTTGTCTTCCTGTCCAGAAGTGAGTTGCCTTTTTTTTTTTTAAGTTGGCCTTGCATCCAGTGCAGAGCTTGAATTCATGGCCCTGAGATCAAGATCTGAGCTGAGGTCAAGAGTTGGATGCTTAACAGATGGAGCCACCCAGATGCCCCTGCCCAAAGGAAGTTATTGATTCCCAGGAATGGAATTCTCCAATTTGGAAGCTAATGACTTTGTTCATCAAAAGAGCTGGTGTGGTTATGTTATTCATTTGTAACAGAGTCAGCTTCCATTGTTAAAGTTTATGGTCCTTTTTGGTTACTCCTGCATCCTGGTTGATTTCCCTAGGTAACATATATGAGTTAAGAGTTCACATTAATTAACTGTATTCCTATACATTGTTGCATGAATCGGTAGTTCCTTTTGTTAATGAGTCATGTTCCACTGAATGGACATACCACAGTTTAATTCATTCCCCTGTTGAAGGACTTCTAGATCGCTTCCACTTTTCCATGATTGTGAAAGAAGCTAGATTTATAACGAAGACTGGTAACCTTTATTAAGTCACAAACGGAAACCAGTGAAGGAGTTTATTTATCCCCCACACAGCCCACTATCCCAATGGGCTCTCTCGGTCACCAGCGGTCTCCGAAGGAAGAAAAAGGAAATGTGATTTGACCTGACTGGCTTTTGTACCCTTGAGGGAGAGAGCAGATGGTCCTGGAAAGCCTGAGAGAAGGAAAGAGGGGATAGGAAAACCACTCCTTGCTCCTTCGGTGAAAGCCGTAGCAAAGTGTGAAGGTTGAATTCTTCTTCCGGAAGGGGAAGGCAAGGGCTCAGAGGACGGACACACAGGAAATTCAGACTTAGAGGTGACTGCATGAGATGGACTTGGCCGTGTTTCCTTCTTTTGGAACACCTGCCATAAAAAATTGTTCCTCAGATTGTCACAGGCTGTCCCAGAAGGTAGTTCTGGTTAGATTTTCTTGAGTTGGGTGTAGATACAGGGTAATGAGAAATAAAATGTTAAAGACATGACATAGGTTAAAAAGCAATAATGTAAGACAACAGAGCATAATTGCATACAGGACCTTGAACTGGGAAAGTAATGTAAATTCTTAACTCATTTCATCATGGTGTAATTTAATAAAGGCCCGAGAACTCTTCAGAAACTTAGAGTGAACAGAGACACTGCAAATTCAATATAAATTTTAAATGTGAGCGCATTTATCCCATACACAAGATATTCTGCATTAAATGAGTAAACCCTAAGAGTGGATGTTTGATTTTGAAAATTAAAGAGACTGTTTCCTACGCAACCCGGACACTTGGTCGTTGGAACACAGGACTGTTCCATGTCCTGGGTGTCACGTCCACCCGCTGCGACCTGCCTGCCTCGGTCGGCCGCCCCTGTCCCGCAGCCCCGCGTCCCTTTGCCCCCTGCTCTGCGGCCACGCCTCCTGTCTCGTCTCCACCGCAGCGCAGGTGGCTGGGAGGCGTGTGAGCCCTGGCTCTGCCTTCCTTGCGTTCGAAACCCTCCGCTGGCTCCTGTTACCTGGACGAGGAAGCCCAGGGTCCCCAACGTGAAAGCGCCCCCTGACACACACACACACAGTCCCAGACGCTCCCTGAAGGCCCGCGTGTCCCACACTCCGGCCAAAGGCAGTCATCAAACGCTCGTGGGAGTGGTCAGAAGACTCTGCCAGCGCCCCTCTCCCTCGCCGCCCTTCCCGGGACTGCTCCTGGCCCGGAGCGCACACCTGCCCCGCGCGGGGCCCACCGGCCGCTGGGGCCACGCCGGGCGGCGCGGGGTTCGGGACCCGAGACAGACGCGCCCGGGCGTCCCTCGCGCGGCTCCGCGGGCAACCCCGGCACCGGGCTGGCCGCCGTGTGCAGGGGGCGTCGCCATGCCCCTCTCGGGCAGGGGCCCCCTCCCTGCCCCAGGCCCGGCCTCGCTCCCGCCCGGCCGCCTGGCTGCGGGCTCCTCTCTCCCTCCGAGTCCTCACTGACCGTCAGGGGCGCCCGTGGCTTCCTGCACACAGGCCTCGTCCCGCCCGGGACCGCAGGGCGCGGTTAGAACCGGGGGGCGCAGGGGGCGCCTGGGGGCTCGGGCTTCGGCTCAGCTCAGGCTCTCTCAGGTCGTGGCTTCAAGGCCCGCGTCGGGCTCCGTGCTGACAGCTCGGAGCCTGGGGCTGCTCCGGATTCTGGGTCTCCCTCTCTGCCCCTCCTCTCTCTCTCTCAAAATAAATAATAAACATTAAAGAAATCTGAAAAAAGAACCGGAGGAGCACAGACAGACAGACGTGTCTGAAATACAGCCCGCACTGAGACGAGGCGTACCCGCACTTGGTGGGCCCCTGTCCTCACCGCCTCCCACCCCAATCGGGTGACCGCGTCCCCTGGGACCGGCCTCCCAGCCGCCACCCTCCGTCCGGAGCGCAGCCACCAGGGCTGATACCCTTTCCAAATTGTCAGAGAATCGTCCCCAAGCCGTTTTCACTAACAACACGTGTGACACCGAATGTGTGCGCGTTTTCCACACCAACGACCCAGTCTCTGATTCTCTGACAACTGGGGGTTGAACAGTTAGGACCGATTCTGACACCAGCTGACCCAGAGTTAGGGCAGACCCCCCCGCAGCTCTGCAAGACCACCCCCCACTTTAGAAACCAGCTGCAAGTCCTGGGCCTCTCATACTTCTGCTGCACAGGGTGTAGACGGGGATTCCAGGAGCTGCTCTCAGGCTTGAACATCCGCTGGAACGGCCCACAGCCCTGAGGAAAGTGCTTGACTTACTAGGATCCGTTTATTATGAAGGGTGCGGCGCGGGACAGCCAGGTGGACAGGTGCCCAGCGGCCGCGTGGCAGGGGCGGGCGCTTCCACTCTCTGCGGTGCTTCCCCTCCCAGCACCACCGCCTGCTCACCCGCCTGCAAGCTCCTGAGCCCCTCCAGTGAGGGGTCTTCACGGAGGCTTCGTTGCCCTGGCTTTGTTGCTCACTGGTGATTAACTCAACCTCGAGCCGCTCTCCCCTCCCTGGAAGTCAGAGAGGAGGCTGAAGGTTCTAGCCCCCTAACCACACAGGGGTCCTCCCGCCCCCCTCCACCCCCCACCCCACCCCCTGCTTGAGCGATGGCCGCGCCGCAGCCGCCAGGAACCCACTGGAAAGCAAAAGTCAGTCTCATTACTCTGGAGACGCCTAGGGCCTTGGAGCTGTGCGCCAGGAACCAGGGGCAAAGAGCAAAGCTACATTCCCCAGAGTTCCTCTGCTCAAATCCTCCAGGGCGTCCCGTCCACTTGGAGTAAAAGCCAGAGCTGCCCAGTGGCCTCCAAGGTTCGGCATGACCCAGTCCCGCTCGGTCTCGGGTCCTGCATCTTCCCCTCTCACTCTTGAGCCCACCACCAGCTGCGGCTCCTCAAACATAGCCCCCCTGTCCCCTCTCACTCTTGAGCCACCACCAGCTGCGGCTCCTCAAACATAGCCCCCCTGCTCCCGCCCCAGGGCCTTTGCCCTGCTCTCCTCTCTGCCTAAAACAGGCGTCCCGGATGGGCAAGCGGGGCTCTCCTCACCTCCTTTCGATCTCTGCTCAAGCATCACTTTGTCAAGGGGGCTTCCTTGGGAGACAGCAGCCTTTTCCCCGGCATCGCCCCTCCCGCCTCTGTTTTCTCCATCCTGCTTGTCTGCCTCCCTCTCCTCCCAGCGCCGGAAGTGCTCAGAAGACCCCTCTGCTGGGCTCTGGGTCTCCCTTGCTCTTGTGGTTAGTGGTGGCTTCCCTATCTTGGCCAGCGAGAGCACCCAGGCGTAGGCTGCGTGGGTGTCTGCGTGTGAGTGAGTGTGTGTGTGTGTGTGTGTGTGTGTGTGTGTGCTGCTGAGGAGGGAGGGAGGGGAGGAGTGAGGTTGTCTGGGCGCAGCCCATTGGGTCTGGTTCCCCAAGTGCAAGTCGTCCGGCACCCAGAGATGAGGCGTGGCCCTGACAGAGGAACCCCTGACTCCCTGTCCCAGTGGCGGATGTGGCTTTAAACCATGGGAAGAGCCTAAGTGTCCATCAGCGGACGAATGGCTCCAGAAGATGTGGTTTATCTATACCATGGAATACTACATGGCAATGAGAAACAATGAAACCTGGCCTGTGTAGCAACATGGATGGACCTTGAGGGTGTTATGCTGAGCGAAATAAGTCAGGCAGAGAAGGACAAATACCATATGTGTGCACGTATAGGAGGATTAGGAGGAACTTAACGGAGAACCATGGGGGAGAAGAAGGGGGGGAAATGGTAGGGGAAAGGGAGAGAGGCAAACCATGAGATACTCTTGAATGCTGAGAACAAACTGAGGACTGGTGGATGTGGGGGGGAGGGGGGAGATGGACATGGAGGAGGGCACTTGTGGGGATGAGCACTGGGTGTTATGTGGAGACCAACTCGACAATAAACTATTAAAAAATAAATAAATAAAAGGTTTTCCTGAGTCAGTGTTTGCTTCTCAAAATGCATGTTATGTATCGGCGGGAATAGACCACATACAAGTACAGGGGACGGGGCTTTCCTGTCACTCACGACATGCAGGTACTTACAGCCACAGGCGCTTCTGGGCCAGAAACAAGTGACAGTCAGGCCATGCCGGTGTTATAAATAGACTATCAAGGTGGAAGGGAATTACTCCGTATTGATCGCCCTGTGGGGAGACACAGCCCACCTCGCAGTCTGAAACCTTCACGTTTTCTGCGGCTGAAACACGACTCCACTCATTAGTGCCCTGTGCTTCCTCGATTTCTTCCAACCGGGGGAAGGTTCCAGCGCCTCACACGGGGAGCTCCCACCTGCTGTGGTTTTAAATAATGAACACGTGTATGGTTTTATCTTCTCATTGCCTAAAGATTTTATGGTCTTTCTTACAGTAAATATAAAGACTCTTAATTTGTTAAGACTTTGTGGCATAAGAATATGTCATGATGGAGTAGATGGTAAAATATTGGTGTTATTGATCCCAATTTCTGTTATTTATGATACTTGCTTTTTGCCCGAGCAGTAGTTTACTAATCAATGTCTGTGATACATGAAGCACGTAACTATTTCTGGCCCGTCTCATACTTGGATAGAGGTAGTTAGAGTTGTGGGCGTCTCATATTTTGCTGTTAACATCCTGCTTTCTCCCCCTGAGATAATCTGATTTCTAATTCCCTGGCACTTTTGAGAATGTCTGTCATCTTCCAAATTCATATACAAGAGGCCACTAATCACTTCCTCCACCAACTAGGATCCTGAACAGCCACTGGCCAGTGGTTGTTTGTCAAAGTGCTTAATCAAGGCGCGATCCATATTCATCGTATCGATGAGCAAACCAATAAACAGATAAAGTCAAAAGGCTACTGCTTCGCCCTGAGGTGACTTCTGATGTATTAAAGACACACTAAGTTATTTTCTTTATACTGCGGTGTGGGTAGGACTTGCGATCTATTCTTCGTTGAATCTATGTGACTATAACTCGTTAACCAAATGTTAGATTTTCTGAGCCATTGTATGCCACGCACTGAGCCTGCATTCTCTGTAAGGTTAAGGATACAAACGCAACAGGCCCGATGAAAGAAGGAGTTAGTATTGACATAAAACCATTCCTCTCCTGTGCTACCCCTGCCGGCTTCACACCTCAGCGGAACACATTAACGACTTACTTTTTTTTTTTTTAATTTTTTTAATTTATTTCTAGGAGAGAGAGAGAGAGACAGTGTGAGCAGGGGAGGGTCAGAGAGAGAGGGAGTCACAGACTGAAACAGGCTCCAGGCTCTGAGCTGGCAGTCAGCACAGAGCCCGATGCGGGGCTCGAACCCACGAACCACGAGATCATGACCTAAGCGAAAGTCGGACGCTTAATCGACTAAGCCACCCAGGCACCCCACGACTTACTTTTGAAAGCAGTAATGTCTCAGACAGAAAAACTAAGAGCAAGTCCGTGTGGATGGACTGGGAAGATGGTGTCTCTGGGCCAAGTAGGGAGGTGAGAAACATGAGGAAAACAGGACGGGTCTTCGAAGTCCCACAGGACAGGAAGGCGCAGGGGCACTTGGAGAAAAGAAAAGGAAGATGTTTGTGTAACCTGTGCATTTTGAAGAACTGGTGGTAGGGCGCCTGGGTGGCGCGGCCGGCGAAGCATCTGACTCTTGATCTCGTCTCAGGTCATGATCTCACCATTCACGAGTCCCGCACCAGGCTCTGTGCTGAAGGCATGCGTCCTGATTGGGGTTCTGTCCCTCTTTCTCTCTGCCCCTTCCTCAATTGTGCTCCTTCTTCTCTCTCTTTCTCTTTCTCTCTCTCAAAATAAGTAAATAAAGTTAAAAAAAGAATTGGTGGCTATAAATTTTGGAGTCTGTTAAACATTTGACCCTGGATTTTTGGCTCACGTCATGATCTCGGGGCTCATGGGATCAAATCCTGCATCTGGCTCTGTGTGGACAGTAAGGATCTTGCTTGGGATTTTCTCTCTCCCTCTTTCTCTGCACCTCCCCTGCTCACTCTCTCTCTCTCTCAAACACTAAATTAACTAATAAAACATTTTTAAAAGCTAAATCAGACTCTTTGCATCCTGAGAATGTCTTTCTTGGAGATCATGGAGAGATCTCTTTGAAATATAGACACCAAGGAGAGTGACACCCTGTCTTTCTGTCTCTGGGGGTCTAGGTTTAGACCCTTAGCTCCAAGAGGTGACTTCCTGCTTATTAAAAAGACACATAAGTTCTATTTTTCTTTCTGATCAATAAAGACAGTTTACAAGAATGCAGTGGGATGTGTATGTTTGTGGCTATATACACGGGCGGGGTTCCATTCTGTCTTTACAACCTCATTAGTGCATTGTGCCTAATTTAATGCTTATTTGATATGAAGACAGTTTTCTTGCTCCTTTTTACATTTTTGGAAATGTTTTCTGGGTTGGCAGCAGGCTTTATTTTTCAGTGTTTTCCCAACAGTAGATGTGGGGAATCAGCCCCCACAAATTGTCTAACAGAGGAAAACCCCCCTCAGTCGTGGAAGACGTCACCAGGTCCTCTAAGGATGTGCTCGCTATGTTCTCAGAATGCACTCGTACAAAAAGGCAAGATGGTATAACCAGTAACCAAGAGAGACAAATGATAATAGAATCACAGATGTCCTGGCTAGTGAGGGTGGCAGACAAAGGCTTTAAAATAACTGACCTACAAATTTAAGAAATAGATGAGAAGACCAAACGTGGAGGGTTTTATCAGAGAATTGGAATGTATAAAAATCAAGTGAGCATTCTAGAACTGAAAAAATAGAGTATCTTCAGTTATGACAATAGTGGACAAACATAAGATATAAGAACAGACTGGACAGGATTGTTGAGCCAGAAGGCAAATCAATAGAAAATTGGCAAAACTCCTGGGAGAGACAATGGGGGAGGGGGATAGAATCATTAGAGACTTGCAGAACATGCTCAGAATTTCTAAGGGATGTGTAATTTTAGTCTCAACAGAAGAGAAGAAACAGAAGAAAGCAGAAGCAAAATTCAGAGCATTCAAAGATATACTGGCCATCATCTGTAGCAACGTGGATGGAACTCGAGGGTGTTATGCTAAGTGAAATAAGTCAGGCAGAGAAGGACAGATACCATATGTTTGCGTTCATATGTGGAACAGGAGAAATTTAACAGAGGGCCATGGGGGAGGGGAAGAGGAAAAAATAGTTAAGGAGTGGGGGGAGGCAAACCATTAGGGACTCAAAAACTAACAAACTGAGGGCTGATGGGGGTGGGGGAGAGAGGAAGGGGGGTGATGGGCATGAAGGAAGGCACTTGGGATGAGCATTGGGTGCTACATGGAAACCAACTTGACAATAAACTATAAAAGAAAAAAAAAGATGTACTGGCCGAGAATTTTCCAGAACTGATGTGAAATATTAACCCAGAGATCTTTGGTGAGCCAAAACCAAACCAAACCAAACTGAACACCAGAACTTGGTCCTTTTTAGGAAAACTGTTAACAATCAATAGTAAAGTGAACCTCCTGGCTGGCATAGTCAGAAGAGCGTTTTAACTCTTGATCTCGGGGTTGTGAGTTTGAGCCCCACGTTGGGTGTAGAGATTACTTAAATAAGCAAATAAATGTAAAGAAATCAGTGACAAAGAGAAATCTTTTAAGCATCTATAAAAGAGTCAACTTTGAAATATTTCTTTCATTTCTAATTACTGCACCAACCATTTAAAAAATAATTACAAATGGAAGCACCACACTAAAAAACTCTCAATATTCTATTTGAAAGTCATAGATACGTCCTTTTAAAAGACTGCTCCTAATGAATGAGATTCTTTTCTAAGTTAAATTTGTGGGTTTATTTTACTCCTATGAATACGGTTCTGAAAGCGGAGTCTACCACAAAAATGGTGTCTTTGAATGAGAAAGTAGAATCATTACAGCAAAGATGCTGTCAGAAGCAAAATCATAAGTATAAACCTCTACGTGGAAACGTTCAGCAGAGAAACAAATATGATGCAAACGCAGAAGGGGAGGAAGAAGCGAGGCCCCAGAAGAGTAAGAGTGTGGAATGAGAAACAGGTATGTTTGTAAATATGCTTTCAAGGAAACGTGTGCTACGTGGCCAGAAAGGACGTGGCGTGCTTGCCTGTCATCCGGACTTATGTAAATACAGATGCCTGAAGTTGATGGAGTAATCTCAGTGTACGTGACCTAGATTAAACAACACCAAGATGTCTCACCTTCCTTTCTGTCTTTTTGTCTTTTGTTATCAACATTAAAAAACAATCTCCATAGTAGGGGCGCCTGGGTGGCTCAGTCGGTTAAGCATCTGACTGCAGCTCAGATCATGATTTCACGGTTTGTGGGTTCAAGACCCGTGTCAGGCTCTGTGCTGACAGCTCAGAGCCTGGAGTTGCTTAGGATTCTGTGTCTCCCTCTCTCTCTGCCCGTCCCCCACTCGCTCTTTCTCTCTCTCTCAAAAATAATCATTAACGAAAATTTTTAAAATCTCCACTGCATTAAAATTGTTTCAGAAAGTGATTTGTTATGAATCAACTAAAGTCACTTTTATGAGTCATATAAATACTCACTGAGTCAGCCTACAATACTTTTTTTCCTTTTTAAATTTATGTTTTAATTCAAATCCAAGTTAGTTAACATATTGTGTAATAGTCATTTCAGGAATAGAACTCAGTGACTCATCACTTACATACGACACCGAGTGCTCATCCCAACAGGTGCCCTCCTTAATGCCCATCCTCCATTTAGCCCACCCCCCACCTTCTAGCAGCCCACAGTTTGCTCTCTGTATTTAAGAGTTTCTTATGGTTTGTCTCCCTCTCTGCTTTTATCTTATTTGTCCTTCTCTTCCTCTGTGTTCATCTGTTTTGTTTCTCAAATTCCACATATGAGTGAAATCATATGATATTTGTTTTTCTCTGACTGACTCATTTCGCTTAGCCTAATACACTCTAGTTCCATCCACTTTGTTGCAAATGGCAAGATTTCATTCTTGGAGGTTCCTCAAAAAATTAAAAATAGAACTACCCTGCGACCCAGCAATTGCACTACCAGGTATTTGTCCAAAGGATACAGTCGGCCATACATTTTTTAAAAATCAAGAGAATCTACCAATTTTGCTAAAACAGTATGAAAACCCAAGTTTTTGTGGTCAAATTCTGGCCTTCCTGATAAAAACCGATACAAAGGAGTGAATGTCCCCCAAGCTATCCCTCCTCAATGGCAGAAGATAGAAAACTTTGCAACTTTCCATGATAACTTTGTCATTTCTCTGTGTAAAAAGCTCATCTTCAATACATGTATCATGACAGGGAAAAAATTTTTCTCTGATGCTGGCCGATGGGAGGGCTGAAGGTATGGGAATGTGTACAAGCTGATTTGGAGTCTGTCTGCTAAGCCTGCAGGTTGTAGGTTGTGAGAGAGAAACCCTCAATTTAAAAGCAATCCATGGAATCAATGAAAATACCTATAATGGATGTAAACAGTAAATCTTGGGATCTTTGAAAAGTAATTATAATAATAATAATTCCATTTGACTATGAAGACGTTATTTTTATGTCTGTCGTAACCTGATATGGGAAAGAACACAGAATCAAATGGGAATTCTAAGCCCAGTCCACTTCTTTGTTGTTTGGTGTCTTTGGGAAGGCCTGTAAGTCTTCCAAATATTAATTTGTTGATAAGTAAAATTAAATGAGTCATATTTGCTTTGGAAATATGGTCTGAGAATTGAGAGGGAAATAATAAGAAATCTTTCAGCACAACACCTCATCCAAATGTCAGCTTGTTAATCCCCTGTCCTGCCTCAGTCTTTCAGATAGATACACATAGAAAGAGAATCAAGTCACCCACTGCAGAAAGGCAGCATTAAGTAAATGGCCATATTTATATTATTAATTGACTAAGGGATCTGGGCAGTGGACAGGTTTTGTTTTATTTCCAAATCTTGTCGTCTCATCAGAAGACCTCCTTGGCCTTAGGGAACAGGATAAAAGAAAAATAACTAGAAAAAATTAAATGCAGAGTTAGGGTGTCACATTCAAATTTAGATTTTCCTCATTATGAAAAAGAAAGCTAGGTCATTAATGGCTACCATGTACTAACTATTTAATATGTTCCGTGAGTTTAAGTGAATACTCATTAGCTCCTTAGCTCATTTAGTCTCCATGCGATTCTGAGAAATGGGTATTGCTAATTTCATTTTGCAGTGAGGAAACTGAAGCCAAGTGTGAGGAGATAAATGTGTCAAAGTCAGGTACCTACTCAGTGGTGAAACCAGCATTCAGCCACAGCTTTTTGAATCACAAAGCTTGTATCCTTTATTTGTTATAGTGCATCTCTTACGGTCTACACAAATATACCAATATTTCTTCAGTGGTTTCAGAGTAAAAATTTATAAGTATAAGAAAGAGAGAAAGAAAGAAAAAAGGGAAAAATAAGGAAAGAGGAAGAGGAAGGAAGGAAGGAAGGAAGGAAGGAAGGAAGGAAGGAAGGAAAGAAGAAAGGAAGGAAGGGGGCGCCTGGGTGGCTTAGTCGGTTAAGCGTCCGACTTTCTGACTTTCGCTTAGGTCATGATCTCGTGGTTTGTGGGTTCGAGCCCCGCGTCGGGCTCTGTGCTGACTGCCAGCTCGGAGCCTGGAGCCTGTTTCAGTCTGTGACTCCCTCTCTCTCTGACCCTCCCCTGCTCACGCTGTCTCTCTCTCCTAGAAATAAATAAAACATTTAAAAAAAAGAAAAAAAGGAAAAAAAAAGAAGAAAGGAAGGAAGGAAGGAGGAGTGTTGATTTGTTCTCTAGGGCTTAGAACATTTTGCTTTTGATTTAATGATCTCCAATTTGTAGACATTTCTTAGATTCTCAAAAATAGAGCACAAGTACTTCTACTAAGTCCAAGACAAAATCAATATTGTGCTGACTCAACGGAACAATGAGTCTCGCGTGGCAGGTCCAACCAATGACAGTCTTGTCATTACTGTCAGGTACGTGACACCTGTCTTCTCCTGGGGGGGGGGGGAGGGGCGCGGGGAGGAAGGGAGGCCCCTGCTGGCAGATCCTGCCACGAAGAACAGCAGTTCCAGTGCGTCAGCCCCCTACAAGCTTTGCGGGGATTGGGGTTGCAGAACACACACGATTGACACAGGCACTGATGGAACAGTGCTTTCCTCACACAGAGAAGACACGGGGAAAGACTGGCTGCAATCGTGGACACTGGTCTCCATGGGCCGTGGGCCTAACCCTCAGCCCCTGAAGCCCCTGCAGGCGACGGTCTGCACGCACCTCTCTTGTCTGTACAGGAGGCACCTTGTTTCCTCTCCAGAGAACAGATAGAGCAGTGGGGTTGGCCAGGCGACGTATGACATATACACACACTTAAGCAGAACAAAGAAATTAGATATCAAATCTGGAACAGGAGAAGGTATTCCCAAACAAGGTGATAACCTCCGCACAGGCTATGAAGGCTCCTGTTTCCAGGCAAGGAAATGTCCCAAGTCTGGGACCACTCTCTTGATCAAGAGTTGGTAGGGGCATCTGGGTGGCTCAGTCGGTTAAGGGCCAACTCTTGATTTAGGCTCAGGTCATGATCTCGTGATTCGTGAGTTCAAACCCTGCATTGGGCTCTGTGATGACATTGCAGAGCCTGCTAGGGATTCTTTCCCCCCCCGCCCCCTCACTCTGTCCCACCTCTACTCACTCATACACACTCACTCAAAATTAATAAATAAACTAAAAAAAAAAGTGGGAAGATGGCATGATCATCTTTTCCAACAATTACTATTTCATGAAATTAGAGTAGAGTTCTGTTTTGATATTATCAAGTCTATAAAGATTTTTGTTTCATTTGAAGAGACTGTATGTAGGGTAACCTTTTATCAAGCCAAATAGTCATTTATAAACAGTTTGAAATACATGTCATAAAAACATGATGAAAGTCACATCTAAAACTACCCAATTCATAGTAATTTGTGCTGGTAGAAGAAATCAAGAAAAACTGGAATTGACATTCATTGGCTTTAGCAAAAATACTACTGAGTCACATAGTTTGATGATATTTTAAATGGTAATAATAAACATGCAAATTTTTATAATTGGTGGAAATAACTGTCCTGAACAATATTGACATGGAATAAAATTGCAAGTGGCAAAATAGTTTATTGAGTAAAAATGGACAAATCTTAAACCTATAATAAGACATTGGAGACTTGTTTTTTTAAGTTTATTTATTTATTTTGAGAGAGAGAGCAAGCAAGGGAGGAGCAGAGAGAAAGAGGGAGAGAGAGAATCCCAAGCGTCTCTTCGTTTTCAGAGCAGAGCCCAATGCACGGCTCGAACTTATTAACTGCAAGCTCATGACTTGAGCCAAAATCAAGAGTCGGGTGCTTAACTGAGCCACCCAGGTGCCCCAACATTGCATCATTGTTAACTGATTGATCAAAGTAATGCTTATATAGCAAAAAATGCACAATGACAAAAACTAGACTTAGTAAAATATTACATGATACTGCACAGGCAAGGACCAAAAATTCTATTATGTCTATAAAGTTAAGACAGAAAAGAAGTGAAATTAGTTCAACACTTTGGATGGAATATAAATAATGATATAAAAATTTCAGAGTATTTTATCTGTACTGCCCAGACTTTGAACAAAGAATCAGTACTATAGACAATAGTTTTAGTAGAAAATAATCAGTTGAGACCATTACAATTACACGTTTTATTTACACTATCCTCATGGTGGAAATAACAAAGTCAACGCCTGAATGGGATGCAGCTGGCGAGAAAACTAAGCATCTAACAGCGGGCTTCCCGCCATTGGCCTCATGTTGTGGATGCTTTCATCTTTCCGGGATAAAGTAAACAAACTTCAAAGGCACCAGAGCCCTTGACTTTTCTGTGAAAATATGGAGATCGCTTTTCTTCCTTCCAAACCTAATACACCTTACAATTCCTTCTCCTTTTAAATGAATTTTCAATTTTGGCATCTTTTGAAGGACTTTTTCCATGTTCAACTTGGCCTCAATTCCCAACTCCTGTTTCTCAAAAATGCTTGCAAAAACCTAGAAGTTTAATAATGTTGCATTTTGGAAATGACAATGGTGAGTCAGCCTTGACTGAAAATCTGGCTAACGACTTACTTACTATATGACTTTAAGAAATCACTTACATTTCTCAATTCTCAATTTCTAAATCTCTAATAAGGAGATAATAACTCTCAGTCTATGTGTTTGTGGTGAGGATTAAATTAGATGGTCCTTACAAAGTGCTTTATATGTAATTAATATTCAATAAAGTGAGCATTTGTCTTCTTTTCCAGAAGGTGAATTGTGAACCAGATCTCGCTTATTAATTCCTTTTTTACACATATCTTCCTTCACCTATGCACTCCAGATGGCTTGCTATTCACATTCAGGTTTCACGATTTCAATTCGTATGTTAAATGCATGGACTCTTATATATATAAAACCCTGGGTTCAATGAGCTCTTTGGATTGTGAAAATCTCATTATTTCAATGGGTATTTGATCCAGAGGCGTGTGTGTGTGTGTGTGTGTGTGTGTGTGTGTAAGGTCAACAGATCAGAAGGTGACCGCCATTGAAAGATAGTTTATTATACTCACAGGCCCCCACAGGAGGGGCCCAGACCAGGGAGGCCATGTGGGAAACACAAGGCTGAGGTAGAGAGGCAGAGGGAGTGAGGGGGAAATGTGGACAAGGGCTTTTAATGTGGTCTCCATGGGAAGGAACCCTGAGGCAGGGTAGGAGGCAGGCTTAGGCTTGGCTAGTTTGAACCCTTTCAGTAGACTGTGGGGAGTAACACTCATCCCCTGGGAGGTGGGTTCTGAAATCAAGGAAGTCAGGAAACCCAAGGCAACTGGAGGCCTTGGGGCATCTCACTGGCCCTGTGCTGGGCGAGTGTGCCCCCATCGATAGTCACAAAGTCATCTAAGAAACTGTCAGGCTCCTGGTTCATGCCACGTGCCAGAGAGTGCACCAGCCACTTGGAGAAGGTAGGTTTCTACTTCAGAAGGGAAGGAATTTCCTCCTGGATCTTCTCATAGACCAGAGAGCGCAGAAGAG
Source organism: Proteles cristata cristata (assembly GCA_017311185.1). Classification (NCBI taxonomy): domain Eukaryota; kingdom Metazoa; phylum Chordata; class Mammalia; order Carnivora; family Hyaenidae; genus Proteles; species Proteles cristata. The sequence goes on from JAESUZ010000103.1 coordinate 156,077, forward strand.
TGCACGAGGCAGGAAATGGATAAGCACACGTCTCTCCGGAAAAGTGTTTCCTGGTGACAACAGACCTGTGTGGGTGTGGTGGCTGTCTCTCCTGGGTGGGTGGCGGCCGCTAAGTCTAAGGACAGCTTCAGTGACAGCAGGGCAGCTTCAGTGACAGCAGGGATCGGCCGGAACATCGTGTGACAGAGGAAACTCTCGGCCAAGTGGGAGAGACCACACGCAGCAGCATATTCCAAAGCACCTGCGCTAACAGCACAGTTCAGTCTCCATTCCAAGCTGGACCCAAGAAATTTAGTGTAAAGAGGACGGAAATGGAGGTCCAAACACCCAGGTTGCATTTTTAGCTTTTTCATCTAGGACCTACTTATCCGGGAGGTATAGCAGGCTGACAAAAAAAGCTTAACTTTAATGTCTTTTAAAATGAGGAGAAAAAAATGAATATAATACTAGTGAGTATACTAAAAAATTGGCCCCGAATTATATTTGTCTTTATACTGATAGTCATATGACGTACCTTCTCATACTTTAGGGGCACCTGGGTGGCTTGGTCAGTTAAGCCTCCAACTCTTGTACGTGCTGTCAGAGCCTGCTTGGGATTATCTCCCTCTTTCTCTCTGCTTCTCCCCTGCTTGTGCACTCTCATTCTCTCTCTCAAAATAAAAAAATAAACAAACACCAAAAGCAAACTTTATAATGGAAGAAATAGTTCACAGTGCAAACATGCCCTTTATGCTGGTGAGAATAACGGCCCCCCAAACGCCCACATCCTAATCCCCAAAACCTTGTCTACATCACCCCACATGGGCAAAAGGGACTTTGCACATTAAGCATTTTGAGATGATCCTGGATCACCCAGTGGAGTCACCAGGGTCCTCATACAATGGATGGATGTCAGGGAGCGAGGGAGGAGATGTGGCCGCAGAAACAGGGGCTGGAGTGGTGTGTTTCAAAGGTTGAGGATGTGGCCCCGAGCCAAGGAACACAGGCATCTTCCAGAAGCTGGGAAAGGAAGAGAATAGATTCTCCCCTCCCCTGGAGCCTCCTGAAGGGAAGCAGGCCCGCTGACCGCTGACCAGTTCAGAAGGACCCACCTCGGTTGTCTGACCCCCAAAACCGTAGGACAATGAACAGCCATTGCTTTAAAGCACTAAGGTTATGGATTGGTTAACAGCAGCCAGAGGACATGAATACACCCTTGAGTGTCACAGATGGGTCCTGGCACCTTGGACAAATCTTTTTCAAGGCCCTGGCTTTCTTTTCTCCCTCCGTCAGATACAGGGATCGAAGCACGGTTCATCTGCACATCAGAGGATTTCAAACGCCAGACATTAGCATAGACTGGTGACTCTAGACCCATATTAGGAGAAGGAAGTGAGCCCGTGGCCGCGTGGCACTGGCCTGGCTGAGATTCACTCACAAACATGCGTGGGAAGGAGCGGCACAGGGTCTCTCAAAGTCCTTACAGACTTTTCAAGGAGACAGGCCAAAGAGTTGCAACTGTGAATAAAATTGGAAAAATTTCACTTCCGCTCTTACCTGGTAATACACACCAGCTCAAGATTTTGCCCTTTAATTGTTACCTATGTAGAGAGAGAAAATGAGTTCCGAGACCTGGCAGGGTATTTGACCTAACACAGGCTTCCTGAAGAGATTGCTCGGAAAAGAGAAGCGAGTCTTTAGCTGAAAGGTCCTGATTTTTTTATCACAAAAATCAGACCTTCCCCACGAGCTCCTGAAGCCGATCTAGTTTGATTTTGTAAACGAGAAGCTGGTTGCTTAGCTGTTTTCACGAATGCTTGGAATCAACCCATTTATCCCCTTTTAGGGAGGAGAAAGGATTCACTCAGCCCAATTTCCTCTGTAATCTCCCTTCCTTCCTGGAATCAAGATCACATGGATGGACGTTTTTGTGTCTTGATAGGACCCAAATGACTCCATCAGTATCGGCAAAGCTGCTTCCTGCCGGGCGGTCCCTGCTGCAGACAGACGTCACTGCTGAGTCCCGCTGAACGCAGGACATTTTGACGAGTCATCCCAAAGTCACTTCTTAACAGTAAAACCAATAACATGTATAATTGTTGCCTAAAAGCCAACAATCCTCAAAGTCAAAATAATTCTGAAACTGTGTACTTCACCATTGTGGAAAAAGTTGAATCGATTTTCATCTTAAGGATTTTCCGTCTTTCTTTAGAAAAAAATAAAAGAGCCCGAAGCTAGAAGAGAGTTGGCACAAGTGGCTTATTAAATATTTGCAAAGTACTTTCCCACTAATTAAATCGTGTTATATGTATACTGTTACATCCATATTCTCCTAACCTATTTGCACTTAAAATTTAATAATAGTAATGATAGATATTTTAAGCCAATGTGATTTCTCAGAGGTCTATAAGAAGCCAATTACTAGTATACATTAACAGCCAAAATTAAATAGATATAATAAAGATAAGAAGATATTTGTTCAGAGCAATAACCTAGTTAACTCAGAAAATATCTTCTTCAGTTTCAAAACTTCAATTACAAGGTTTTTTCTCATTGATTTGAAAGATTTTTAAAACCTTTTTATTTAATTCCAGCTAGTTAATATACAGTTTTATATTAGTTTTAGGTGTACAATACAGTGATTCAAGATTTGGAAAGTTTGTTAGTAAGCTTTTTAGCACTAAGACTTCTTTTATTTTATTTTTTTTAACTTTTATTTATTTTTTGAGAGACAGGGAGAGACAGAGTGTGAGTGGGGAAGGGACAGAGAGAGAAGAATACAAAGAAGCTGAAGCAGGCTTCAGGCTCCTAGCTGTCAGCAGAGCCTGACGCAGGGCTTGAACTCAAGAACCATGAGATCATGACCTGAGCCAAAGTCGGACATTTAACTGACTGAGTCACCTAGGTGCCTCATGCATTGAGACTTTTGATCAGAATCAGAAAAAATGGAAAAAGATATTATTAGTGTTTATTAGCAAGATACCTTTGGAAAAAATGTGGTTCAGCCTCTGCCAAATTTATTTCAATATGCGACATTTAAAAGTCAGTAACACAGTGATCTGAATGTCGAAGTGAATAAATTTAATGATGTTCAGGTAAACAATAAGAGTAACTATGAGACTCTCTCTCTCTGTTTTTTTGTTTTGTTTTGTTTTTTTGTTTTTTTGTGTTTTTTTACTGTGACTCTCTTGAGGTAGCCAAATGGCTCATCATCTAATTAGTGATGCTCATGCTCATGAATGAATGCAGGAGATTCCCACTGTCCCCACCTACTATCCAGTGAAACCATGGTGGAATCAGTGGGGAAAGAAGGAAGACCCTGTTGAGCTTGACTCTAGTCCAAAATTAAAAAATAAAAAAATAAATAAGTAAAAATTAAAAATTAAAAAATTTTAAGAAGTAAAAAATACAAAGAAATACAACTCAGTCACGGATGAGTGGAAAACCAACAGAATCGAACATATAAAGTTGGACTTTCACTTAAATATCATGACTGAACCCAGATCCTCGGCAATAAGTTTGCAAAAAATGAATAATAAACATCTGACAAATATCACTGTGAGCCATCACTGTGTTGATACTATAAATCATACCACAGAGATACAATAATTGATCGATACAGATTTCTAACCAGTGATCAGGCCAAAGGTCCATATTTAAACATTATTAACCTAGTGTTCTGTTGACCAAGACCAGGGACCCAGTGTAAGCAAAAACTGAGAGTTCCTGTCACTGTGTGATTATCAACTACGGGGTGAGATAGCTTAGGAAAGCATATTTTTCAAAAACCACAGAACACACAAACAAGTTATTTTAAGTCACAAAATGATTTGAAGGTGAGAAACGGGGTTTGAGAGGAAATTAAGGACCCACATTTGCATAAGAAAAGGCGGTATTGTTGCTGAATGCCAGTTGGTGCCAGTCAAGGCCGGCTGAGGAAGCACATTCTAGGTAGAAGGGATAAAAATTGCATGCAAAGAGCCCAGCTTGTTTAAAAAATCGGCCAAGCCCCACTGTGAATGTGACCCAGTAAAGGAGGGATGAGAAGCAGCTCGGTGAGTGGAAACTCTGTTAGTGAGGCTTATGAGCAGAGATCAGCATACTCATGTAGGACAACTACCCAAGGCAGGGCAAAGAATGTCCCCAAAGTATCAGAAGGAACAAATCCCTAGGACCCACACACAGCCGAGAAAAATGCCTGGTTGCTCCAGCCAGAATGGAAAACCACTTAGTACTAAGTACTCAGAATAGTACTCAATCCTGAAAAGTGGGGACGCATTAACGTCAGCTACGCATTGGGTGGACCCCATCTAAAAAGCTTAAAAACAAGACCCAAAAGGACAAATTATTTTCAAGTGATTTAATTGCATCCCAGAACCAAATGCTAGAATATTTATAGAAATACAAAAATATTCAGTGCCAAAAAAGTAAAAATTGCAATGACTGGCATCTATAGAAATTTCGAGGTATGCCAAGAAGAGGGGCAATCGAACCACAATGAGAAGGAAAAATGACGATCCATTAGAACTGATCCAGAAATGGAGAGAATAAAGCATTAGATGGAAATTAAAATGGATATTCTAATTACGTTCTATATTTTTGAGACGTTATAGGAAGGACTGAACATGTTCGGGAGAGAAAGGAAGGTATAAAAAAGATGTGAATCAGATTTCTAGAGATTAAAATTAAAATAGCTCAGATAAAAAATACATTGGATGGCATCAACTGCAGATTACATATTCCAGGAAAGAATAGTGAACTTGAACAAAAAGCAATAAATATTATCCCATATGAGTTCACAGATAAAATTTTAGAAACTTAGAAAAGAAATGCATACCAAGGGGATAAGAAGACAGGCCATAGACAGGGAGAAAATATTTGTAAAACACAAATCTAATAAAAGACTCATATAAAAAATATACGAAGAGCACTTAAGATTCAACACTGAAAAATTAAACAGCCTGATTTAAAAATCTTAATAAACAGAAAAACTGAATTTAAAAAACTCAATAAACATCTCAACAAAGAAGATAGGAACATGTCAGATAAGCATATGCAAAGATGTTTAATGTCATACATCATTAGGGAATTACAAATTTAAACAATGATAAAATACCATAAAAATGCACCTATTAACATGGCCAGCATCCAGAACACTGACAACATCAAATGTTAGTGAGGATGTGGAGCCCCTGGAGCTCCAATTACTGCTGGTGGGAATGCAAAATGGTGCAGCCACTTTGGAAGACACTCTGGCAGTTTCTAAACAAACAAACAAACAAACAAACAAACAAAATCTAAACATACTCTTACCCTGCAATCTGTCAGTCAAAAACTTCTTGGTGTATACTCCAATGAGTTGAAACTTATATACATACAAAAGCCTATACATGAATGTTTGTAGAACTTTCATTCATAAATTCCAAAAATTGGAAGGAACCAGGATGTCCTTCATCAGTGAACGGGTAGATAAACCATTTTGTATCCATATAATGGAATATTATTTAGTGATCAAAAGAAATGAACTACCCAGCCATGAAAAGACATTGAAGACCTTAGGATGCATATTCCTAATTAAAGAAGTCAATCTAAAAGGGCTACGTACTGTATAATTCCAACGATATGACATTTTGGAAGGCAGAATTAGAGACACAGTAAAAAGCTCAGTGGCTGTCAGGGGTTTGAGAGGCGAGAGGGATGAACAGGTGGAGCACGGGGGATTTGGGAGCAGAATCTATCCTGTATGATATTATGAACTAATATATGTTGTCAGGGGTCTCCAAAGGAAAAGGACTAGCATGGTGTGTGTGTGTGTGTGTGTGTGTGTGTGTGTGTGTGTGTGTGTGTGTGTGTGAGTGATGGAGAATTGACTCACACAATAATGGAGGCTGAGAAGTTTCACAGTATGCTGTCTGCAAGCTGAAGACCCAGGAAAGCGGGTGGTATAACTCAGTTCCCCCACCAACGACCTGGGAACGAGGAAAGCCAGTGATGTAGATTCTAGTCTCGAGGGCGGGAGATGAGAGGACATGTTCCAGCTCAACAGTGAGGCAGGGAAATGGAGCAAACTCTTCCTTTCTCTGCCTCTTATATTATTCTTATTCTATTCTTATCCTAATCAGGCCCTTAACAGATTGGGTGATGCCCACCCACACTTGGGAGAGCAATCCACTTTCCTGAGTCTACCAACTTCAATACTAATGTCATCTGGAACACCCTCAGAGATACACCTGGAAATAATGCTTAATCTGATCACTGCTTGGCCAGTCAAGATGATACATAAAATTAACCATCACAAATAACAAACTCTGTGTCAACATGGCAGTCACATGAATCTCCTTAAATGATACTTAACCTCTAAGAAAGACAGTAACTAGGTCATAATTGAACCTGATTCCAACATTCAACAGAATACACAATCTTACATTCAACAGAAAATGCACTAACCCCATCCTCAAAAGAGGAGGTAAAGTCCTTGGGTAATAGAATATAAAATCAATAATGTTTATGTAGTATGATATAAAATCAATACATCTTGATGTTACGTGATAAGGGAATAAGAGAGGGAAAAAAATCACACACACACACACACACACACACACACACACACACACTCATAATTAAAAAAAGGAATAAGTATTCCAGGCAATGATAGTCCTCATTTCTGTAGCTGGTCACGTGATTGTAGCTGGTATTTGTGACTACCTTCTTCCCCTACCCATTTTGTATTCCCTTAGCTTTCGCAGGTACCCCCACTGATCACAGTTCTTTAGCTGGTGGGGTGACCCAAGCCTTGATTCCTGAATGGTCTGGGTCATTGTAGCCATGCCTACATTGGGTTGTTGGACGTTTTCTATTGAACCTAATTGCAGAGCATTAGCCCCCCCCAAGAGATGCCTTAAGGAATCTCCTGTATTCCAGATACACTCTCCCACCATCCTTGTGGAATGGCAGTCTGCAAGTCCCCCAGGTAGTCAGGATCAATAAGCCTCACATCCCTTCTTTGCCTGTTAATTCAGAGGCCTGAGGAGCCCAAGGTGGCCGAGTGACAGTCTTAATTTGACAGTTAAATGGAATCATTTTCATGTCTCTTGGTGGAAGCATTTATTCCTTTGGATCTAAGACCAGCACAGAGCATGAGATCACAGGAGCGAGGAGCAAAAACTTTCTAAAGGGTCACCAGGGGTAAGAGTGGTACTACTTCTATTGCAACGCTTTGATTCCTGGACCATGAGCCCTGGCTACGGGACACGTAGCACTACTAGATAATGCTTCAGATCACATGCAGCCCTCTGGAGACTCTTACTCCAGGGCAAGCTTTATCTGAAGGTTATTGTCACCAAGCCAGCACTTAACTGAGTCTTCAAAAGGCCATTTAATTGTTCTATCAAGCCAGTTGCTTTAGGGTTGTGGGGAACATGGCATGAGCATGAATTCCACAACCATGGTCCCATTGCCACACTTCATCTGCTGTGATGTGTGTCTCTTAATCAGGAGTAATGTGCTATGAAATACCGTGCCAATGGATAGGGCATTCTGTAAGTCCAGAGATAATAGTTTTGGCAGAAGGCTTGCAGGCAGGGAAGACAAATCTGTATCTCGAGCAAGTGTCTATTTCAGTAGGCACAAAATGTGGCCCCCTACATAATGGAAATTATTCAGTGTCATCAATCTCCCACCAAGTAGCTGGCTTACCACCCTGGGGAACGGGCCATATTGGAGACACTGTTAGACTCAGCCATTGGCAGATTGGGCACTCAGTGGTGAGCATGGCCAGGTTGGCCTTGGTGAATGGAAGTTCATGTTGCCGAAACCATGCATAACCTCCTTAGTGCCGCCATGAGTTGATAAGCTCATTGTGCAATGACAAGTGTGGGTGGGGAAGAGACTGACTGTCATCCACAGAATGAGTCTCTTATGTACTTGATTATTCAAATCCTCCTGTGCTGAGGCTTTTTTCTGGTGAGAATTCACCTGGAATACAAATAACCTCACATTTTTTGTCCACGCAGAGAAGTCTATTCATATACCCGTTCCTCAGATTTCCTTAGGATCCATTTTCCGGTCAAGTCCCTGAGCATCCAGCCAAACCATTGGTCACAGCCCATGTCTCAGTATAAAATCACAAGTCTGGCTATTCCTCTTTGCAAGAGTTTGTCTTTCAGCCAGGTGAGCTGTCTGATGTTCTGCACACTGGGGAGATTTGTCTTCACCACAGTCCTGCAGAGATGTCCCAGAGGAGGTGCGTAGTGCTGCGGTAGTCCACCTTCGGGTGGGGCCTCTATATTATGCAGAACCATCTGTAAATCAGAATTGGGTCTTCTCTTCTTTTGCCAGTCAGTTGTAGGGAACTCCTCAAGAGGCCATATGTGCAATGCTGAGAGGGAAAAGACAGTGGCAAGAGCCAGGACCAGGGGCATCTGGGTCATGTCTTCATGTAACTTATTTGTGCCTTCAGGACCTGCCCTGTACTGATCGCAAGTACACCACTCCCATCTGATGGTGGAGTGCTGCTGTGGAAGTCCAATTTCATGGGTAAGAGAGCACCAAGCTCATGGTGGACACTTTGGATCACATGGTAACTTAGCAGTCATGGTTAAGTGTTCACTCTCTTGACCCATAGCAGGCTAAGAGCTGTTTTTCAAAAGGAGAGCAGGTACCTATGGAAGACAGAAGGGCCTTGCTCCAAAATCCTCAGGGCCTGCTCTTTGATTTACAAAAGGGTCTGCAAAAGGCTCTAAACAGCAATCCTATCCACCAATGGCACTTCAAGCACTGTATGACCCAAATGGTGCATCATACGGCCCAGAGCAGCTTGTACAGCAGCCTGGACCTTCTCTTGTTCTGGGTCTCACTCAAAACGAGCAGCTTTTTGGGTCACTTGGCAAAAAGGCTGGGGTCACCTACTCAGGTAGGAACACATAGCCTCCAAAATCCCAAGAGGACCACTACACATCACGCCTCTTCCATGGTGTTAGGAGGGGTCAGATGCAACAACTCTTCCTTCATCTTAAAAGGAACCTCTCATCAGGCCCCACCCTCCCAAGAAATCTCACTGAGGCAGAAGCCTCTGCCTATTGTCTGATCTATCTTCTGCCCTCTGACACACCACGTCTCACCAATGAGTCTAGAGCAGTGACCACTTCTTCCTCACTAGGTTCAGCCAACAGAATGTCATCAATGTAATGGACTGGTGTGATAGCTTGTGGAAGGAAAAGGCAATCAATCAAGGCCCCTGAGAACTAAATCAGGCTGGAGAGTTGATATGCCCCTGATGAAGGACAGTGAAGACGTATCGCTGGCCTTACCAGCTGAAAATGAAGAGCATCCGCTGGTGGCCTGGTGGACAGGTATGGGGGAAAAGCCATTTATCAGATCGATAGCTGCATATGAGGTACCAGAGGAGGCATTAAATTGCTCAAGCGATGAAGCCCTGTCTGGAGTCACTGCCTGGATATGCATGTCATAATCCACTGCTGTTCTGCAAGCCAGAGTGTGGCAGGAACCGCTGTACCCTACGTCTCTCACGTCTGGTGGGCGCACTGACCTCCGCAGTCCCTCCGGGACTGTGGTCATTCTCTTGTTTTTTCTCTTTTTCTTACGTAGAGGCAGGGGCTTTTCTGGCTCCCACTTGTCTTTCCCCATATCAGTAGCCCTTATGCTATAGGTAAGGGAGCAAATGTAGGGATTCTGCTAGTGGCTAAGTTATGTCCACTCCAAATATACGTCGCAGAAGTGGGAGAATAACCACTGGATCTGTTTGGGGACACAGCAGGCCCACTGTCAGATGGAATTGAGCCAAAACTCCACTGATCACCTAACCTTCATAAGACTTTATTCTGACTTTTGGGCCACCGTGATGTTTTGGGTCTCTTGGAATTAGTATTGCTTCAGAGTCAGTGTCCAGCAGTCCTTTAAAGCTCTGACCTTTTCCCCAAGACACGGTTACTCTGGTGAAAGGTGATGGGTCTCTCAGGGGAAGTCTGGGACAAAATAACTGCAAACTTTCAGAAGTATACTGGAGACCAGCCTTTCCTTCATTGAAGAGCTTCTGGCTCATGTCATGTCGTGATTGAGGAGCTGTGATTTTCTGTTTTATGATTTAATGTAGGCTTTTGGTCACTTGATCTAAAATTTTTCTGCTTATACAGATCACATAAGTATTTAGTAGGCGTGGGATGCCTGGGTGACTCAGTTGGTTAAGTGTCGGCTCTTGATTTTGGCTCAGTTCATGATGTTACAGTTCGTGAAGTCCAGCCCTGTGTCAGGGTCCGAGCTGACAGTGCAAAGCCTGCTTAGTGATCTTTCTCTCTGCCTCTCTCTCTGCCCATACCCCCTCAGAATAAATAAATAAACTTAAAAAAAGTTAGTAGGCTGTAGATCCAATCAGCCAACATGATAGGTCTGCTTGGGTCAGGCTCTTCTGGTTGCTGCTTTGGCTCTGCTGTCCATTAAGGTAGCCACACTTTGCCTTTGGCGGTTGAATGCTCGCACTTAGTGGCTTCCACACCCAATTACTCTGTTGCATTTCAGTTTTCCAATGCAGTGACTGCAAGCCCTACTATGAAGGCAGGCCTGCAGAGAAAGAGCAATCACAGAGCTCTTTAAGGACACTCTTATTCCCCTCGCAAATGTATTTATCACATTATTGGTGGATAGTATGTCTCCTGGATCCCCCCAGTTGGGTGAGTCGGTCTTACACGACAAATCCACTCTAATATCCGATCTCTCTAGGACTTGAATTTCTCCCTTTACGTTAAACCAAGGCATGCCCAGCACTTCCTATGTTTTGGTCAACCAACCAATCATTTAGATCCCTTTCCAATTCCCCGAGCTGTTACAATGAATGCAGAAGCTCTGGGTGTCCGGGTGGCTCAGTCTATTAAGCATCTGACTTCAGCTTAAGTCATGAGCTCAAGGTTCATGAGTTCGGGCCGTGTGTCAGGCTCTGTGCTGACAGCTCAGAGCCTAGAGCCTGCTTCGGAGTCTATGTCTCCCTCTCCCTCTGCCCCTACCCCATTCACACTCTGTCTCTCTCTCAAAAATGAATAAATGTTAAAAAAGTTTTTAAAAATTTAAATGCAGAAGACATGCCTTAGTTCAGATCCAAACTTATAATGAGTTCTTTCTTCCATTATCTCACATCCTTACTATCCATTCTCACACACGTTCCTCCTGCATAAATTATACAACTGTATAAATTTTGCCTGTATAAATTATAAAACTGAAGTAGTTATTTTTGAGTGAAGCACACCTCCATATGAATCGCGTATTGTAGAGGCCGTCTCTGTCAGAAGTGAGGAGGACAATAATGCTGGTAAAGGAGTCTCACCAAAATTTAGAGGCTTAATGTCCCCAGTTTCCTCAGGATCTTCCCACAAGTTGCCATACCAGCTTCCAGGATCTTACTTTTTCCTAATCAATGGCCTCATTTTAACAGTAGACCCCCTTCAAGGCTGGGAGTTCAACTTGCATTGTAATTTGACCAGTGGCGTGGTAAGGTTCTGTGGTTGTGTGCCAGCCCTGTAGCAACAGGAAGCGACAGTCCCCTCTTGGACACACATGAGCACTCTTAGGTCATTTATGTGGCACTTGAACTGGGAATTTAAATCCTTAAGCTCATTCCTTTCTTTCAGCATCTTGTCCAATCACCTTAGGAGTAATCAACCAAAATCATATACATTAGTTTTCCAAAAATGTTCAAAAGTGTTATATACAGAGTCATTTAGCCTCTTTATAATGTTAGGAGCTTCCAATACAGATATTTTTCATATCTCTATTATTATTTCACACTATGGACTATCAGTGCTCTCTTTACTACTGAAATAGATTCATTCACATCTTAAAATCTAATCAGATTAGAGAACCAGTTCCAGGAACTCTAGAAACAATTCAAAAAACCTACCCTTTTAATCCTCTTTCTTTGGAACCACCGTTAGTACCAAACTCTGTTTCTCTAGAGAAACAAAACCAATAGGAGAGATATCTATGTATACACATATATATCTACATATACATATATGGAAATTTACTATGCGGGATTGGCTCACATGATTCTAGAGGCTGTGAAGTTCCATAGTCTGTCTTCTGCAAGCTGGAGACCCAGGAAAGCTAGTGATGTAATTCAGTCCAAGGTCCAAAGGCCTCAGAACCAGGGGAGATGACAGTATAAATCCCAGTCCAAGGGCAGGAGAAAATGAAATGAGATGTCCCAGCTTAAGCAATGAGACAGGGAAAAAATGATAAATTTCTCCTTCCCCTATCTCTTGTTCTACTCAAGCCTTCAACAGAGATGGGCATTATGTAAAGATAAAAGGGTCAATTCTACCAAAAAGACATAACAATCCTAAATGTACTTGCACCAAACAATAGTCATGAAATATGTAAGACAAAAACGGATGGAACTGAAAGGAGAAATATACAAATCAACAGTCATAACTGGAGACGTCAACCTCCCCCTTTCAACAATTAATTCGTAGGAGAACTAGACAGAAAATTAGCAAGAATATAGAATAACTCAACAGCACCATGAATCAATGGGATTTTATTAATTTTTATACAACATTGCACCTGCCAATAGCAGAAAACACATTCTTGTCAGAACATAAACCAGAACAGGTCATATCCCAAGCAATAAAACTAATCTCGGGGCACCTGGGTGGCTTAGTCGGTTAAGTGTCCGACTTTTGCTTAGGTCATGATCTTTTGCTTAGGTCATGATCTCGCGGTTCGTGGGTTCAAGCCCCGCGTCGGGCTCTGTGCTGACTGCCAGCTCAGAGCCTGGAGCCTGTTTCAGTCTGTGACTCCCTCTCTCTCTGACCCTCCCCTGCTCACGCTGTCAGTCTCTCTCTCTCTCTCCTAGAAATAAATAAAACATTAAAAATTTTTTTTAAAAAACTAATCTCAACAAATTTAAAACATTTTAAATCATGCTGGGGCGCCTGGGTGGCTCAGGTGGTTGGGCATCTGACTTCGGCTCAGGTCATGATCTTGCAATCTATGAGTTTAAGCCTCACATCGGGCTCTGTACTGACAGCTCAGAGCCTGGAGCCTGCTTCAGATTCTATGTCTCCCTCTCTTTGACCCTCCCCCACTCACACTCTGTCTCTCTCCCTCTCTCAAAAATAAATAAACATTAAAAACATTTAAAAAAAGAATTTAAATTGTGCACAATGTGTCCTTCATCCAAAATGGAAAATAAAGATAATAGAAAAATCTCCACTTAGAAAATAAACAATATACCTCTAAGGATGAATTTCAAGGGAAATAATAAAATACATTAAACTGTATAAAAATTAAAATGTAACATACCAAACTTTGTGGAGCAGGCAAAGCTTTCATTGAGAAGGAAACTTATTTTATTGAATTATTTCTTAGAAAAGAAAAAAGTCTCAAAAATCTCTAAGTGATCATACAAGAAACTAAAAGAATAGTTGCAAAATAAAGCAAGCAGAAAGTAGGGAATAGTAACAGCAGAAATGAATAAATTAGAAAAGGAAAAGAGAGAAAAGCAATGAAAACAAGCTGATTCTGTGAAAAGACCAGTAAAATTGACAATCTTCTTCTAATTGACATATACAAAAAAGAGAGATTTCAAGTTACTAATACCTGGCATACGGGCTATCACTACAGAACCCGAAGACACGGAAATGATAGTAAGAGAATACTTTGAACAGTCCCACCCACATCAATTTGATAATTTAGAGAAAATGGATCAATTCTACAATAACAGCCCCCCTCCCCCCATAAACCAGGCATCACCACGACTCACCCAGTATGGAACACTTCATTTGAATAGACCTAAACCTACACTAAGAATATTTAATTCATAATTGGAAAAACTTCCCAAAGCAAAATCTCCAGGCCCAGATGTTTTCACTGGAGAATTCCACCAGAAGAATTAGCATCAATCTACAAAATCACTTCTAGAAAGTCGAAAAAGAGAATGGTTCCCAATTCCTATTATAAGGCTAATATTACCTTGATATAAAAACCAGACTGTACACAGACTCTTAAACTTAGAGGACAAACCTGACGGTCACCAGATGGGAGGTGGGTGGGGGGATGGGTGACGTACATGATGGAGATTAAGGAGTGCACCTGTGATGAGCACGGGGTGATGTATGGAAGGGTCGAATCACTATACTGTATGCTCGAAACTAATATTACACTGCCCGTTAACTAATTAGAATTTAAATAAGACTTAAAAAAGCCCAGATTGTACAAAAAAGGAAAACTGCAGATGAATAGCCGTCATAAACATAGATGTAAAATTCCTTAACAGAACATTAACAAATAGAATTTGAAAATATATAAAAGGAATTATACACCACGTCTAAGTAGGGTTTATTCCAGTGGTTACACTCCTAGGCATTTATCCAAGTGAAATTAAAACTTAAGTCCATGAAAATATCTGCACATGATTGTTTATGGCAGCTTTATTTGTAATAACCATAAACTGGAACCAACCAAATATTCTAGGATACGTGAATACCATAGCGTACGAATACCATGGATCACTATTCCACAATCATATGATCGAGTGCTGATATGTTCAAGTACTTGGATGGATCTCAAAGAGACTATGCTGAAGATAAAAGCTAATTTTTGAGTTGGCTTTTGAAATGTAGGAGTACATTTATATAGTGTTCTTGAAATGACAGAATGACAAAAAAAAAAAAAGAGAGAGAGAGAGAGAGAGACAGGTAAATGATTGCTGGGTTGTAGGGATGGTGGATGGGGCTGGGGTGGGGAGGAGGGTGTGTGTGACTGTGAAAGGGAGGCAGCCGGGAGATCTTTGTGGTGTCAGAGTAGTTATGTGTCGAGACTGTGGTGGTGGCTACAGCTGTGATAAAATGACACGGGTACATTGTGCCAATTGTCAGTTTTCTAGTTTTGATACTGTTCTGATGTTACATAAGAGTTGACCACTTGGGGAAACTGGATGAAGATTATATGGAGCTTTATTGTCTTATTTTTGCAACTTTCTGCCAAACTATTTCCAAACAGAACATTAGAGAAAGCAACGTGTGGGGCACCTGGGTGGCTCTGTCAGCTGAGAGTCCAACTCTTGCTTTGGGCCCAAGTCGTGATCCCAGGATCGTGGGGTCGAGTCCTGTGTTGGGCTCCATGCTTTGCTTGAGATTCTCTCTCTCTCTCCCTTTGTTCCTCTCCCACTTGTGTGCATGCTCTACCTCTCTCTCTAAAAACAAAATCAAAAACAACCAATGTGCTAAAATAAGAAAAACATCTACATGAAAGAGTTTTTTTTGAGAGTGCTCACCTGTTCAAGAGAATATCAACTTTGAGGCAGTTTGTCATTGGTAACATAATAAGAGAAGCACAATTTTTATAAGGGGCCTATATTTCAGGGAGAATTTGATGTAACTTTTGACACGCTGTATTAGAAATATTACTCTGCTGCTAATATTTGCGCACTTTTGAGATAGGTTAACCGTGTGCAGGTAAATCTAGTAACCAACGAGTAACGTTAGGACAGGAAGACAGTCTCTTAAGATACCTGATATTGGGCTATATGGAATTTTTCATTAATTTGAGCAATTTTGTAGAGCTCTGATGTCCAGATCGGTGACAAGTCCGAAGCTCCTGAAATTTAAAGAGGACTATAAAAGGTTTACACAGTAAATTGCAGCAAACGGATTCAATGATGAACACAGGGTTGCGGGGCTGATAGAGAATGTAGCCTTCACGCGGAGACATCTTCTGAGACATTCTGAAGGGATCTGGTGACATTTCCAAGTTTGCCCGGAACTGGGGACCGGCCAACTCCAAGACTATTTGGCCCCTGAC
Organism: Proteles cristata cristata; assembly: GCA_017311185.1. Lineage (NCBI taxonomy): Eukaryota > Metazoa > Chordata > Mammalia > Carnivora > Hyaenidae > Proteles > Proteles cristata. Next base: position 171,866 of record JAESUZ010000103.1, read on the forward strand.
CCATGATCTTCCCTGAGAACCCCACTCTGTCCCTCTCCCCAGCCCCCCTCTCTCCTCCCCACCGCCTTCACGCCTGCTGTGAGGTTTCTGCCAGACTTAGGGGCACAGAGGGCCTGCCTCCCAAGCGGCCCCCGCAGACATGCCTGATGGCAGGCTGGCTCCGCGCAGACCCTGTCTCTGAAGAATCAGTCTTCAATGAGTCCCATTACAGCTAACGAGCTTCTCTGCAGCTTAAAATACTTTAGTCAGAAGAAAGAAAAATATTTTAGAAAGCATCTAATTGGAGCTATCCCAATCCCATATTTTTTTCATCAGGAGCCTTTGTTTTTCAAGCTTTTGCAAGCCCGGTTATTCTGAGATGCACTTTTTTACTGAGAAAGGAGACAGAGGTTGTTTTTCTCTTCTCAACTTTGATTGTAGACTTTCAGTCCTCACAGTTGCATATTATTGAGTGTACAGGACCAAAGCCATTCACATAGTCATACTTTACACGGGGAAAGATTTACTTTAAAAATGTTGTTTTAGGGGCACCTGGGTGGCTTAGTCGGTTAAGCGTCCGACTTTCGCTTAGGTCATGATCTCGCGGTTCGTGGGTTCGAGCCCCGCGTCGGGCTCTGTGCTGATTGCCGGCTCGGAGCCTGGAGCCTGTTTCAGAGTCTGTGACTCCCTCTCTCTCTGACCCTCCCCTGCTCATGCTGTCTCTCTCTCTTTTAGAAATAAATAAAACATTTTAAAAAATTAAAAATAAATTAAAAATAAAAATGTTGTTTTAGGGTCACCTGGGTGGCTCATATAGTTAAGCGGGTCCGACTCTTGGATTCGGCTCAGCTCACACTCTCATGGTTTCGTGAGTTCGAGCCCCATGTTGGGCCCCACCTTGATAGTGCAGAGCCTGCTTGAGATTCCCTCTCCCCACTTCTCTCTCTCTCTCTCTGCCCTACTCAGCCCCACTCGTGCTGTCTCTGTCTCTCTCAAAATAAATAAATAAGTAAATGATAAAATGTTGTTTTAATGCATTCTCACTCTCAAAGTTATGACCATACCTCCTGCAAGAGGGCAGGAAATGTGACCGCTGTTTGTCTGTAAAATCCAATGTGATGCTGGCTAAGTGATGGGCACTCGATGAGTGTGGGCCTGAGACCCAGCCTGGGGACCAGGTCTGGGATGAGCCCTGGCCACTGGCCTCCGAGGCTACCCCTCCTCTCTGTCATTACCGGCTTAGCTCAGAGCCCCTGCAGCTTACATATGCCATGATTCTCTCCTACCAGTGCTTAGGGGGGAAATAATTTAAAAGGCAGCTGAAGAAGGAACCAGGAAAACCTTGCCTGACCTACTCTGGGGGAGGATTACGACTCCTCTTCTGAATGTTGTCCCTAAACTCCGAGCCAGTGGTCGGCTATTAAAGCACTTCTCTGTGAGCACAGGCCAGATCGCTGAGATGCTGGCTCAGAAAATGCACAGTGCTGCCTCTGCGTGCTTTTTCTCTGCCGAGCGTCCGAGACGAAGAGACTGTATGATTCTGCCTTTGCAACAGGACCCGAATGACCAGGACTTGTGGCTTTCACGTGTCCCCAAGGTGACCTTAACTCTGGTTCTGCTGCAAATTACCCACGTCAGCCCCCCGGGCTATGCTTCTTCATCCCTAAAAAGGCCATTGATGGCACGTGGCCGGGAGCTCTCAGAGGCCCTGACTTGCTTCTGTGAACTGTTGGGGACTTTAAGCTGATCATGGATGGAGGAGACAGATTTCCCTTCTGGGCGCTTCTGACAGCCACCAGCTAGAAGGCATAAGCCTTGAACTCAGCCGATGCCGCCCTCCACCTCAAGACATAATCAGGGACAAGCGGGGGAAAGATGAAGGAGACTGGATTTCACGGCGGTGAAGCAGCTGGTGTCCTTTGCGCGGGGGCAGGGGTCCGTCCGGCCCTGATGCCCTGGCTGCCTCCTGCTGTGTTGTTTCACAGGAGCAGATTAGGACTTGAACTAGCGACCTGTGCTGAAATCAAGAGTCAACCACCCGGACACCCCCGTTTTCAGGAGCTTTCTGATCACGAAGCTCCATCTTCTGCGAATTGCAGCTTCTCCGTGGAGCAAAAGTCCTTCTCATAAAAAGCTGGGTGGGTGGGGTCCTGGGATCCTGGTGCAGCAGATAGATGCCTTTGTTTGATTTTATTTCTTCTGTCTCTTCTTTATCACGTGAGTTCCCTACGGCAGGAAACTTCCAAGGTTAAGTAGGATTCTGCGCTCCCATGAGCTGAGTCAGGTGAGGATCTGGAACAAAGATGACTCCTTCTGCTCCTCCTAGCGGAGGGGCCTCTTCCTAGGGTGTGAGGCAGACAGTTCTGCCACAAGATACATTTCCATATCTTCATAAATTCCAGAGAAGCACAAGTGTGAGGGGCCCTGACACCAAAGAAGTGGCTTACGTGTGTAGACTACGTTGTGAGGTGGAAAGATACACGCCTAACCCAGCTGTAAATTCAGACTCACTTCCGAAAGATGCTATTGATTCAGATGCTGAAGATGTTCTGAGGGTTTTCCGTCAAACCCTCAGGGAAACAAGAATTCCATATTCTTTGAAGGAGGATGAGAGGGAAAAAAAAAAGCATGCGGACGCTTTCCAAATTTTGAAATTTTAACTGCAACTAAATGTGAACATGTATCATATGTTTCCCTCCAAACAGACTACATTTAATTGAAAGTAGGAACTCAGTCTGTTCCAAGGAGGATGGAGGCTATTTAGAGAAATCGAGAAGGTCACTGTATTTTATTTTATTTTATTTTATTTTTGTCCCAAGTCTCTTAACATACCAGCTGCTTGGATCCTCACAGCATCCCTATACTCAGAGGGACACAATATTGACACATTATTATCCCCATTTTACAGATGAGGAACTGATACGCAGCAAGTTAAAGGATCCCAAAGTCACACACCTACTGTGAAAAGTTAATTGTCAGAATAAGCATCCTAATGTTATTTGATTTTTTAAACTACATGTCTGTATTTTTTTAACTAAAATTTTAAAAAATTTCACTTGAAGATAGATTTATTCCCCCTCCCCTCCCACTATATTTTTTCTGGGCCTAAAAGTTGCAATATTATGCTTGCAAAAGCAGATACCAAATTAGATCCAAAGATATTATGCTGTATTTTAAATTGGTGTTTATAATATCAGGCCCAAGTTTTGAGAAGTGACCTTTTTGTTAGCCAGGATGTCTTGAATTAAATTCTATCCAGGAATCTCAGCCTATTGTCTTTATGCATCTCTAGATGGAATTAGCAGAGTGGCCGGGCACACCCGTACTTGAAACAGTATTTGTCTAATTGTTTCTACTTAATTAAGCAGCACATATTACAACAGATTTCACATTGATTTCAAATTAGGAAAGATCTCTTAAAACAAGGATAAACTTGCTCCTTGTTTTTACTTTGTTTTGTTTTATTTCCTTTTCTTTTCCTTTGAGGGATTTCATACCTATATTTTTCAGAGGAAATCAGGACACCATGTACATGTTAAATAAAGTTCTATCCATATCATAGGATCTGGACTTCAGATCAAAAAGGTTTTATAAATAATCTTTCTTTTCTTGAAATGTTTGTAATAATTCCGGTCGTTCCTTCTGGCCAATTGTATCCTCTAGATAAAAGAATTTCCAATTTTTAGTATTAACTTAGTACTTATGGAATATTATGTAATGCAATGCAGTCCAATTTATAGGATGAAACACGAATTTAAATAATGGAATATGGCTTATTTCACCTTTGTTTCTTCTACATAGATATGCATACATTTTAAGAGTTGAGCCTTACTGACTTTCCATGGACATATCTTTTTGGAGGATCATAGTGAGTCTGATGACTAAAATAAAGGTTCAGAAATGGATTTGGGCTAACAAGTACATTTACATCTACACATACATTATGAAAATACTTTTATTCTATTCTCTAAAACATTACGTACATGTCTTTCTCCTGAAGATACTTCCTATGCGAATTAGCGCTCTTAAAATATATGCTAATAGAAATATTTAATGTGCCGCAAACATCACTGAGTTAACATTTTTTGAGTGTACCTTCCAGTTACCTCGTTGCAATTGTTACAGATTATAAAATATAAGACTCTGCATTTTGCCCCATGCGGACTTTGCGCACACAAACACTATCACTTTTAGCCCGCAGTGCTTCTTCCAGCATGTCCAAGAAGAAAAATAAAGTATGGCTTATATGCAGAAATTTCTTCAACCCTTCCAGAATGTAAATAACTGATCTATATGCATATGTAATAAGAAAGCTTTCAAAAAGGTGCCTTTGAAAATCAGTTGCTTATACAAATGTTTCTAGACTAATACATTTGGAGAATATGCGTAGAATTTATAATAGCAGAGGTTTTTATTGTCAGATGGTTAAATATCTCTGTCCTAAAGTTCCAGCGAAGTCACACCTGCATAATGTATATGGGAGAAGTGTCGCGAATGGGCATCCTCTCCTGGTGACATTACATCCAGGGTCTCTTTTAGTCTCTTACATTCAAACAGGTAATTGATTGATGCTCTCGAACCACCTACCTGCAACTCCCCAAGTTTAGATGGAGTCCCCCAGGATCTAACATTTAATCCCCAACACAATGGTGGGGGTGTCCTACCGTGTAGGACACTGACATGTGATTTTCATTTGAGACGGAGGTGAGCATGGCTGGAAACTATGGTAGAAAGCATATGAATCACCTCGAAACACCAGCTGTCTAAACAGCCCTAGTAAGTTAGATTCCCAGGCTAAGATTAACAACTCAGGAAACAACAGATATTGACGAGGATGCGGAGAAAGGGGACCCTTTTGCACTGCTGTTGGGAACGCAAACTGGTGCAGCCGCTCTGGAAAACAGTATGGAGTTTCCTCAAAAAATGAAAACTAGATGGGGCGCCTGGGTGGCTCAGTCAGTTAAGCGTCCAACTTCAGCTCAGGTCATGATCTCGCAGTCTGTGGGCTCAAGCCCTGTGTCAGGCTCTGTGCTGACAGCTTAGAGCTTGGAGCCTGTTTTGGATTCTGTTTCCTCTCTCTCTGCTCCTCCCCTACTCATGCTCTCTCCCTGTCTCTCAAAAATGAATAAATGTTCCAAAAACTTAAAAACGGAGCTACCCTACGACCCAGCAATTGCACTACTAGATATTTGCCCAAAGGATACAAAACTGCTGGTTCGAAGGGGCCCATGCACCCCAATGTTTATAGCAGCGCTATCGACGATAGGCAAATTATGGAAAAAACACAAATGTCCATCGACCGATGAATGGATAAAGAAGATGTGTGTATATCTCAATCACCAAAAAGAATGAAATCTTGCATTTGCAGTGATACGGATGCAACTAGAATGCATTGTGCTAAGTGAAATAAGTCAGTCTGAGAAAGACCGTATATATGATTTCCCTGATGTATGGAATTTAAGAAACAAAACAGATGAATATAAAGGAAGGGAGGGACAAATAAGATAAAAAGAGAGAAAGGCAATCCAGGAGAGACTTAACTACAGAGAAGACACTGAGGGCTGCTGAAGTGGAGGTGGGTGGGGGATGGGCTAAATGGGTGATGGGCTTAGTTAAGGAGGGCTTTTGTTGGGATGAGCACTGGGTGTTATACGCAAATGAAGAATCACTAAGTTCCATTCCTGGAGCCATTATTTCACTATATGTTAACTAACTTGGATTTAAATAAATTAAAAAATAATAACCTAGGAATAGATACGGAAAAAAGTTAGATTCCCGCATGATATTTAAAAATAATCAGCAAATTGGGGCGCCTGGGTGGCTTAGTCGGTTAAGCGTCCGACTTTCGCTTAGGTCATGATCTCACAGTTCGTGGGTTCGAGCCCCGGGTCGGGCTCTGTGCTGACTGCCAGCTCAGAGCCTGGAGCCTGTTTCAGTCTGTGATTCCCTCTCTCTCTGACCCTCCCCTGCTCACGCTGTCTGTCTGTCTCTCTCTCTGTCTCTCCTAAAAATAAATAAAACATTTAAAAAAAATTAAAAAAAAATAATCAGCAAATAATCATGTTATCAGTTTTAGCTCTGAAAATCTTTGATAAGGTAGCCTCAGTCTAAAGTAATCACAGTAATTCCATTTCAGTCACGTACGAGAATGCGGTTCCGTGCAAATTGTCAGATCCATACCACAAAATTAAACAACCAAATAAAGTAATTGGGAGAATTCATTTTCTGAGCCGTCTTTCTCTCTGTTGCTCTCATGTTTCTTCTTTCTAACATCTCATTTCTTCTCCCGGCAAGGCCTCCCCATAAGACAAAGCTTATTTTGTGAATCCCTGTAAGCTGACCGGATCATCTCCTCTTTCATTCTTTCCGTTACTTCTGATGACAAAGCCGTGATTGTTGGGAGCTGATTTTTGTCCCGGGCTCTATCTTTTGTATCTCCTTCTTTGAAAGGCATTCAGTTGAGCTGAAGCAGGATGCGATCTCTGCCTGTGTGTGTGTGTGGAGCGGGGAGGGGATAAGGTAATTGTTTACATTCAAAAATAAGTGCTCAAAGCTTCACCTCAGATTAACACTGTGACCAATTTCCATGTCGTTAATAATGACATTTGAAACCGTGTTCTAACAATCCATGGAAGGAAAGGAAAGGAGAGGAAGGAAACTGTTCTAAGGGCTCTTGCCTCTTACACCTGTGGGTCTACTAACCTTCGCCGAAATCTGTAAAACATTGATGTTCACCCTGGAGTTTTATACTTTTAAACATTATTGACTTTCTGGTAAGAAATCAGATGGTAAGACCTTAGAACATGCACTCTGGCAAGAGGCAAACTGTTAAATGCTGTTCACTGAACTTTGTAACATAGATCTAGGACTTTCAATCTATTTTACCAGCGGCATTGAGATATAATTCACTTATCACCCAGTGTACTGTCCTAAAAATTTGACTGTCCTAAAAATTCTTGCATTCCATCTGTTCACCCCTCCTTCCCTTGCTCTTAGCCTCTGGAAACCACTGATCTTTTTACTGCTTCATAGTTTTGCTTTTTTCCAGGATGCCATATGGTTGGAAGAATATAGTATGTAGCCTTTTCAGACAGGCTTCTTACACTTAGCAATATGCTAAGGTTCCTCTATGTCTTTTTTTTTTCTCACTTGATGGCTCTTTTTTTTCATATTGTGGAATAGTACTCTGTTGTCTGGATATAACACATTGGTTTATCCATTCATCTACTGAAGGTACGTACAGAGGAGTGTGATTGGTGGATCATATAATCGGAGGATGTTTAATTTTGTAAGAAACAGACAAACGGTCTTCCAAAGTGGCTGTACCATTTTGCATTCCCACTAGTCTGTGGTTTTCCAGAAGTTTTTAATTTAATGAAATCCAAATTGTCAATTTCTTCGTTTGAGAATTACACTTTTAGTATTGTGTCTAAAAAGTCATGGCCCAGCCTTGGGTGACCTAGATTTTTCTCCTCTGTTAAATAGCTTTGCATTTCACATTTAGGTCTGTGATCCTTTCTGAGTTAATTTTTGTGAAAGGCAGAATTGCCTCTGCTCCTTTGTCAAAGATCAGTTGACTGTATTTGTGTGGTTCTATTTCTGGGCTCTCTATTCAGTTCCATTGATCTATTTATCTCTTCTTTTGCCAATGTCACATGGTCTTAATTACTGTGATTTCATAGTAAGTGTTGATGTTGGGTGATGGCAGCCCTCCAGGCTTGTTCTCCTCCTTCAGTCTTATGTTGGCTCTTCTGGTTTTTTATGAACTTTGAAATATGCTTGTCAATATCCAGAAAATAACTTGCTGGGGTTTTGATTTGGATTCATTGAGTCGATAGATCAAGCTGGGAAGATCTGACACGTTAACAATTCTTGATCTTCCTATAAAAGGAAAATGAAGTATCTCTCCATTTATTTAAATATCCTTTTTAAAACTCAGAGCTGTGTGGCTTTTAATCATGTATATCTTATACCTATTTTGTTAGATTTAACTATTTCATTCTTTCAGTGCTAATGTAAGTGATATCGTGTTTTTAACTTAAAGCCCAAGTGTCTAATGCTGGTATATAGGAAGGCAATCAACTTTTATATGTGAAAATACATCCTGCAACCTTGCCATCATTGTTTTTCGGTTACCAGAATTTTCTGTTGATTCTGTAAGATTTTCTGCATAGATGATCTTGTCATCTGGGAACGAAGACAGTTTATTTCTTCCTTTCCAAATCGATTTACTTTTTATGTCCTTTTCTTATCTGGTTGTATTGGCTGTGACTTCTAGACAAGGTTGAAAAGGAGTGATGACAGGGGCCATGGTCGCCTTGCTCCCCGACCTTAGTGGGAGGCACCTAGTTTCTTACCAGTAAAGATCATGTTTGATGCAGGCTTTTTATAAACGCTCATTACCAAACTCCAAGAGTTCCCTTTATTTCTACATTGCTGAAAGTTTTTGTTATGAATAAACGATGGGTTTTGTCAAATGCTCTTTCTCCGTCTTCTGATATGATGATGCAGATTTTCTTCTTGAGCTTGTTGAAATGACAAACATCACTAATTGGTTTTCTAACATTGAACCGCTCTTGCATATGTGGAATAAATCCTTCTTGAGCCTGGTATAGAATTCTTCTCATATATTGTTGGATTTGATTTGCTAATATTTTATTGAGGACTTTGGTATCTATATCCATGAAAGACATTTGTCTGAATGTTTCCTTTCTTGTAATATATTGTATGTTTTTTGTCTTAAATGAAAGTGAGAGAGCACATGTGGGCACAAGCAGGGGAAGGGCAGAGGGAGAGAACTGAGAGAGTCAAGCAGGCTCCATGCTCAATGCACTGCCCAACGTGGGACTCGATCTCATGACCCAGGGATCAGGACCTGAGCCAAAATCAAGTGTTGGACATTTAACCAACAGAGCCACCCAAGTGACCCTGTAGGTTTTTGATACAAGGATAATACTGACCTCATAGACTATGTAAAGACATATTCATTTTCATTCTTTTTGTGGAAAAGATTTTTGTTCTTTTTGTGGAAAAGCATAGCTTTTCCCCTAAAATGTTTGGTAAAATTCACCAATGAACCCATCCGGCCCTACTGTTTTCTGTTTGGCAGATATTGAGTATTGATTCAAAGTCTTTAATAGAAACCTATTCAGATTGTCCATTTCTCTCTGTGTGCGAATTTTGGCACTGGAGCAAATGGATATTGACATGCAAAAAAGAGATCTAGACAGACTTCATCCCTTTCACATACATTGACTCATAGGGGTGCCTGGGTGGCTCAGTTAAACATACAACTCTTGATTCAACTGAGGTCATGATCTCATGGTTTGTGGGATTAAGCCCTGTGTGGGGCTCTGTGCTGACAGTGTGGTGCCTGCTTAGGATTCCTTCTCTTTTTTCTCTCTGCTCCTCCTTGCTCATTCTCTCTCTTTCTCAAAAATAAATAAATATTTTAAAAAATAGATCTTCGAATTCAATATAAAATGCAACAGCACTTTATTAAAATTAAGTGCTCCTACTCTGAGAAAGACACTGTTAATAGAATGAAAAACCAAGCCATAGTCTGGGAAAAAAATATTTGCAAAAACATGTACATGATAAATGACCAATATCCAAAATATAGAAACTTCTTTTTAAACATTTGTTCAAAATTTAGTTATTTATTTTGAAAAAGAGTGAGAGTGAGCACAAGCAGGGGAGGAGCAAACAGAGAGGGAGAGAGAGAGAGAATCCCAAGCAGGCTCTGTACTGAAATTGCAGAGCCAGATGTGGATGGTTAATCGACTGAGCCACTCAGATGCCTTCTCCCCCTTTTTTAAAGTTTATTTTATTTATTTTGAGGGAAAGAGAGAGAGAGAGAGAGCATGGGCAGAGGAGGGACAGAGAGAGGGAGAGGGAGAATCCCAAGAAAGCTCCGCACTGTCAACACAGAGCTTGATGTGGCGTTTGAACTCATGAATCATGAGGTCATAACCTGAGCCGAAACCAAAATTCAGACACTTAAGGCATGCAGGTGCCCCCAAAATATACAAAGAAGCTTTAACAGTCAACAACCAATTAAAAGTGGGCCAAAAATCTCGAGAGACAACTCACTAAAGAAGATACACAGGTGACGAATAAGTGTATGAAAAGACGCTTAACATCACAATGTCATTAGGGAACTGCAAATTAAGCCAACTGTGAGATGCCACTACCTACCTATTAGAAGTGTGTAAAATCCAGAACACTGACGGCATCAAATGCTGCTGGGGTTGTGGGGCAACAGGAACTCTCATTTATTGCCGGTGGGAATGCAACATGGAGCAATCGCTTGGGAAGACAGTCTGGCAATTTCTTACAAAATCCACAGACTCTTACCGTACCATCCAGCACTTGTACCCAAATGTGTGGAAGGCTTATGTTGCACAAAAGCTGCAAATGAATGTGTATAACAGCTTTATTGACACTTGTCAACATCGGAAGCAGTTGAGATGTCCTCAGCAGGTAAGAAGCCAACTAACCATCCAGACAACGGGATACGAGTCAGCAGTAAAAAGCAATGAGCCAGTAAGCCACAGAAAGACGTGGAGGAACCTTAAAAGCATACTACAAAGTATAAGAAACAATCTTAAAGAGGCTCCACACTGAATGATTTCAACTCTATGATGTTCTGGAAAAGGCTGGTAGAAGAATCAGTGGCTGCCAGGGGTGAACACAGGGGCTGGAAGGCAATGGAACATTCCTGTGATGGTAATGGTGGACGTGTGTCAAGCCTATAGAATACACAACACAAAGAATGAACCCTAATGTCAGTCATGGTAAGCATAATGTATTAATCTTGGTTCATCAGTTGAAATAAATGTGTTCCATATATATATATTTGTATGTGTGGTATTTCTTGTATATATGTCTTCCATGAAGAAAAATAGAGAGATAACAAGCTAAAGGTTTTTTTGTTTGAGGAGGAAAATGATGATAAATAGAGCTACAAAGAATGTCTTACTGCCTTACACATTGGCACATGTATTCACTGCCCAAAATGGTAAAATCTTAGATTGATGGAACTTCATTTGATTCTTGAAATTCCAGAATATCACTATATGTCTGAAAAATAGAAAAATACATAATTATATATACTACATAATAATTATAGAGATATATAACACATTCGTATTTATAATTAAAGTTTTGAATGTGATATAAAAAGCTGTTCTTTGGGGGCCCTGGATGGCTCAGTCAGTTAAGCGTCTGACTATTGATTTCGGCTCAGGTCATGATCTCAGGGTTGTGAGATAGAGCCCCCCATCGGGAGTGGAGTCCGCTTGGGATTCTCTCACTCCCTGTCTCTCTGACCCTCCCCCTCTCACACACGCATGTGCTCTCTCTCACTCTCATAAGTAAATAACCTTTAAAAAAAAAAGCTTTTCTTTGCTCTACTACATGAGGTAAAGCTATGTTTTTTGTTTGTTTAATTAAAACTATAGCCATAGTTTGAAACTATGTTTTAGTATCATTAGTCTTTGAAAGCCAGCCAATTCCATATTAACTTTTATTAATTTCAATAATACCACTTCCTAATATAATATTTACAGAGGAACAACCCATTCATATTTTCAAATGCGAGCAAGGACTTTCCTTGGGAAGAAACCCTGTTAACCATGGACCTTAATCAACAAAATAATTCATATTTATTAATAATCTATAATTAACTCACTGTTATATTGAAGACACTGCCATTATGATCAATAAGTTTAGCTTTGGAAGAAAGAATAGTTTCAAAATAATGAAAAAAATCTATATTCTGGTCTTCAATATCCATATGATGCATTAGACAAATTTGAGGGTGTACCTTCTAAAATCTCACCCTCTTACTCTGACCTATGCCTCACTTTTATGGAATTTATCTTCACATCTAGTAATGCAGAATTTGTTTCTAAAAACCTAACTTTGAATTAAAACTGTTCTTTTGATTGTTACCTTTCTTTGGTTCTGAGAAGTCTATTATGACAAAGTCACAGCTTTTCCATTTATGCAGTCTCTTGACTTTTTTGTTGCTTTATGTGTTTTATGAGTGTGAAATAATGGAATAAGGACGAAGTGCAAACTTTTGAAATAGAGGGTATTACAGTTATCGTCGGTGAGCATGGGTGGGAGAGTGCAGAGCCCGCGCGGGAGGAGAGAGCTCTTCCCTTGAAGCTGCTGAGGGGTTGGGGACTGGCTGCTGGCACAGGGCCACTGTATTTGGGTCAGTCCGAAGTACATCACCCAGAGACAAAGACTTCTGCAATTCACCTAACCCTACAGGCTCTGAGGTCCATAGGTGAGAGGGCACATGCTTTCGGCTATACTTTTTCTTGCCTTGGAAGAAAGAATACTTCATTGAGAGTTTTTCCAGAGCACTGGATCCCTAAATCCATTCAGCATTAACCAAGAGCTGGGTCTCTGAGCAAAGGGAAGGCCATGCAAACTAAGATCGAATATAGGACACCTACAAAGCTAGAGAATTTATGTTGGTTTTCTTCACTTTAGTTTTATTTTTCTTAATGTTTATTTACATTTGAGAGAGAGAGAGAGAGCCCAAGTGGAGAAGGAGCAAAGAGAGAGAGAGAGACACACACACAGAATCCAAAGTAAGTTCCAAGCTCGGCGCTGTCAGCACAGAGCCTGATGTGGGGCTCGAACCCACAGATTGTGAGACCATGACCTGAGCTGAAGTCGGAGCCTAACCAGCTGAGCCACCCAGGTGCCCCATCTTCATGTTAGTTTTATAAGAGCCATGTAAAATAGGTAATTTAGAGTTGAAAATATTAAGATTGAGAAAATAGAGTTTGTAGAAATAGCAGAGTATGTGATTAATACATATATATTCATAGCATTTCTACACAGAAGTAAGGATGAGAACATGTGTTTTCTTGAGTGATCGACCATTGACAACTAAAATTAGCACCTGGTGGGGGGCGCCTGGGTGGCTCAGTTGGTTAAGCATCTGACTCTTGATATCAGTTCAGGTGATGATCTTGTGGTTTGTGTGTTTGATCCCCGTGTTGGGCTCCAGGCTACTTGGGATGATCTCTTATCTCTCTTCCCCTCTCTATGCCCCTCCCCCATTCGTGCTTTCTCTCTCTTAAAAAAAAAAAAATTAACAAATTAACTTAAAAGAAAGCACCTGAGAAGAATTCCAGCAATACTGTGCCACCCAACTTGAATGTGGAAAACAGTAAAAAATGTCATGAAATACATATGAAAAGACTTAATGGTGAAGGCAAGCCCATGTTCATAGATAGGAAGTCTTATGTTTTTATGATATCAGTTCTCCTAGATTGATCTGTAGGTTTGGGGAAACTTCAATAAAATTCTATAGAATTTTTCAAATAACTTGGTAATGTGATTGTAAAATGCATATGGAAATAAAAAGACAGAGTAGTGAAGAAAGTTCTAGAGGAAGAATAAGAATGAATATATAAGCAACAAAGACAAAAATCGAACAATATTATTCAGCCATTAAAAAAGACAACCCTGAGAAAATCCTGCCACTTATAACAACACGCATGGACTTTGGGGGCATTATGCTAAGTGATGTAAGTCAGACACAGAAAGACAAACACTGCATGATTTCATGTATATGCAGAATCTAAAAAAAATCAAAGTCACATGTAAACAGAGAGCAGAATGGTGGCTCCCAGATGTGGGGTGTGGGGGAAAGGGGGGATGTTGGTCAAAGGTACAACTTCTGTTGTTGTTTTTAATGTTTTTTAAATTGAGAGAAAGAATGAGAGCAGGGGAGGGGTGGGGAGGGGGCGACAAAGGATCTAGATATTCTGTTACGGCATGAACTGTTTTCGATCATCTGCAGAAACAGGAGGAGTTTCCACCCAAGCTTTGGTGCTGTTGTCAAAAACGATGACACGCACGCACGCACAAACACACACACACACACACATGCCGCCACTGTGACCACCACCGCCGCCACCACCAAGAGAGCATGAAAAGGTTTATACTTCTATATGAGACTTTCTGGGGAAAGCAAGGAAGACTTTCCAAGATGGTCCAAAAATGGCTCGATGTTTTTATGATGGTTGGGGCTTGGGGCTGGGGTTCAGATGAAGACCTTAGCATGTGGACCAAAGGAGGGGGAACTGGCTTTTCTTATCAGCTCATCCACGTAGGAGGACAGAGGGAAGAGGGATGAGTGAGGCCTGAAAGCCTCAAACATCAAAAAATGAGGTCAGACTCTTTATTACACCTCTGATTCTAATGATTCCTAGGTATGCAAGAAAAATGAAGAGATGTAAAGGAATGTTTGCGATAAGAAAAAAAGTGACATAACCCAAATGCCATGAATCAGAACGTGGATCATCACACTGTAAATATCCTCACGATGGATATTGACACAGCTGTGAAAATAAATGTGCTTTGGTTCCACAGGACAATGCAGAGAGAACATAACAAAACATTGCTGAGTGGAAAAAGTCAGAAAGCATTCATCATAATATCCTTTTTTAGAAAGTTCAAGAACAGACACAATCAAAAGAGTAAGTGTTGGGAGACATCATCATCAAAAAGACGTGCCGGCTGCCTGAGCCGTGAGCTGGACCCAGGGAACCGGGGGCTCCTCAACCCCTCCCTGCCCTTGGAATGTGGGTTCTGCTTACCTTTCTCACTCCCAAAGTCTGCTCCAAGGTCATGGTCTTGAGACCGTGATGTGGTGTTGAAAACACCTGCACGGTATATGTGACTGAGCTCAGGGAGAACCCCTTTGTAACATTTAAGATTTGAGGGGCAGGTGCAGGGACCCATTCATCCCATTTCTTTTTTTTTAATGTTTATTTATTTTTGGGAGAGAGAGCAGGGGAGGGGCAGAGAGAGAGGGAAACACAGAATCTGAAGCAGGTCCAGGCTCTGAGCTGTCAGCACAGAGCCCGACCCGGGGCTCGAACCCATGAACCGTGAGATCATGACCTGAGCCAAGTTCGGATGTTTAACCTACTGAGCCCCCCAGGTGACCCCGTTCATCCCACTTCTGGCCAAGCTTTGTATGTAAGTTCCCTTTGCTTATGAAAGCTGCCGCCTTCCAACCTAGAGTGACTTGTCTCTTTCTTTGGTCTCTCACCACCTTCTGTGCACAGGAGCCCGATCGCAAGAGACTTACACCAACAATTAAGTTATTCAGACAGGTGCTTCTGTTGATAAAAGGGGGGGATTGTGAGGGAAGACACATTGACAGCTATGTTACTTTTTGGGTTCTGGGTAACTTCATAAGTATTGCTACTTATGTTATTTTTATATGAATATTTAAAAATTTTTGAATGTTTATTAATTTTGAGAGAGAGAAAGAGAAAGAGACAGAGAATGAGTACATGGAGGGAGGAGCAGAGAGGAGGGAGAGAACCCCAACCGAGCTCTGAGCTGTCAGCGCAGAGCCCGATGTGGAGCTAGATCCTGTGAACCACGAGATTGTGACCTGAGCCAAAACTAAGAGTTGGATGCTCAACCGACGGAGCCGCCCAGGCACCCGTCTATGAATATTTTAACAGTCATTAAAATATAATTTGTTAAAAAATCTATTCAAATAAATAAAATTAAGTTAATAAAATCAGGCCAACACATGAACCAATGATCAGCGGGATTAGAGGTGAACAGAGTAGGCATTCAGTCAAAGGAGAATCTAGATTGCTCTCTATGCTTACAATTCTTTTAATAAAAAGGAAGCTAAGTTTCCAAGAGTTTCACCCAGCGACTGTAAGCAGCACAGGCAGAATGGGACCGGAGTCTTCAGGGCTCCGACTGTCTGTCCGATGCCTCCCGGCTCAGGGGCCCCCGTAATGACCTTGATCTCCTTTGCAAAGCCTTGCTCTGATGCAGCGCCACATGCATTTTCACAATGTTTGCTTTTATTTCCCAGGATAGTGAGGGCACAACTTAAACCCCACAGTTATAATTGGCTCATCTGTCATGATCCTGGTGCCGGGGTGTGTGGTAGGTGAGGTGCCCCGGAGCCCCTGGTGGCCTACAGAATCCCCCAAACCACTGCTGGGTGGAACCCCAAAGGAGCCCTCTTTGACAGGTGCAATCCACAATCGAGTACTGACGGCATTCTTTTTATTCACAATTTTAGCCCAGTTCTTCATAAAGGACAGAGAAGAGGGATTTTTAACCCCAGGAATCTATGAAGATGAGGACGGGGGAAGTCGGACACCTCCTGAGCATGAAATTGCCTTTCGGTTTCTAGATCTTGTGGATTTTTATTTGGTCTAATAAAAACACCACCATGAGAATAGCTTTTGTTTTGGTAATTACAATTACTGCTGCCTGGTCCCTTACCCCCGCCCCCTGCCCCCCCACCCCGCCCTTGGTGGGGGGCTTCCATTGATTGAATGGATATGTTGTAATTACCTCGAAATCCTAAAGTGAAATGCAGGGCCTAAAGTAAATCACATTTCCTTTTTGTTTTCTTTTGTAATTTGTCGGCAGGAAAGAAAATTGCCCTCTAACGACATTTGAACTAAAAATAAGGAATAAATAAAATAAATAATAATATTTGATTATGTAGCCATTGTGTGCTCAGATTTTTTACAGGCATCTGAAAAGTCATAATGAGACTTGAGACGCTCCTACTTGCTTATTTCAACAGATGTCAATTTACATTTTGGAATACGCTTACTATTTTGGAATTTTCCCAGAATAATTTACGGAAACATTAAATCTTGCTTCTTCCGCCCACATCTCCCCCCCTCCCCTCTCATTTTATTCTCGAAACCCAGCTCCGTGATTCCTTGCCCGCGGCTCTCCACCGGGCTTCCTGAAGCCAGGAAGCCGACGCCAGTCTAGGAGCGACTCTGGCTGTTTGAGGGTAAGAGAGAGAGAGGAGCAAGGGGCGCCGGGGCAGCAGTGCCCGAGAAGGCGACAAGGTCTCAGAAGGAGGTTGGCGGGTGCGTGTACCTGCAGGGGCTGCGTGGGGATGGGACAGGCGGGGACCCAGCACAGAGACAGCTGGAGACTTGCCGTGACTCTGGATGCAGGAGGGACGAGGATGCTGGGGTTTCATCTTCCTGCCTCCAGAGCCTGGAATCTCACCTAAGTGCATTTACAGAAGACAAAGACACATAAAACGCCCTAACATTTCCCGCACCCCCGGGTTTGGGAAGCCAACACCTGCTACGCAGCTGGCGAGGTCTACACACGCAGGTGTTTGTAGCTGTGCGGCTTCCCGGGCCTCGGATCTGCTCACCTCCACCAACTTCCTGCGCCCCCCGCCCCCCCAAGAGCTGGACCATCACCGTCCCTTATGCAACAGCCCAGACCTCAGCCGAGGGATTTTCTGTCTCTCCAGCTCAATTCAGCAGCCCACCCACATTTTTCTTTTCTTTCTTTTCTTTTTTCTTTTCTTTTCTTTTCGTTTCTTTTCCTTTTCTTTTCTTTTCTCTTTTCTTTTCTTTTCTTTTCTTTTCTCTTTTCTTTTCTTTTCTCTTTTCTTTTCTTTTCCAAACATTTTATTCATTTTCTTTTTTTTTTTGAGAGACAGGAAGTAACAGTATGAGCACAGTTAGGGACAGAGTGAGAGAGACACAGGATCCAAAGCAGGCTCCAGGCTCTGAGCTGTCAGCGCGGAGCCTGAGGCAGGGCTCCAACCCACCGCCCATGAGATCCTGACCCGAGCCGAAGTCAGACACGGTCAACCGACTGAGCCACTTCGGTGCTCCACGCTCCATGTTTTTCGAGGTCACCGGGAAGCCAGAGCCAGCACTTCTTGGCGGGTTTCAGCCAACTCTTGCCGTGAGTCCCCTCCTCGCTGGGGTCAGACTCCAGCCCGGGGCAGGCCCGATGCGCGGACCCTCCACAATTCAGGCCCTTTCTGGCTGCGAGCATTTGCCTCCTCCGAGACCAAACCCCACCTGACACCAGCGGAAACCTTCCTGCGGACGCCGCCGCAGCAGCAAATCTAGTCACTGGACTCTCCAGACTCACTTTTGGTCCCCGGCAGGACGCAGATGCCTGACGCTTCCCCTCAGGCTCAGCGTCTGGGACAGCTTCCCGCCGACCACCCTTCCTTCCCCCCGGCCGGTGGCTTTACTCCCTACCTCGGTAAGAAAGTAGAAGCCTTTGGAAGGATTCTCTCTTCTCTCCGCGAGTCTCACCTACTTCCTGGCAACTATGTGCCTCTTCTGTCCCTTCAGGGGGTAAAGTCCCCTCCTTCTGTCAAAGACAAGCCTTGCCTGTTCTGAGGTCCCTCACCCCCTACTGCGTCTTGACCTCCTGTCCCCAATTCGCTGCACTCCTTCTGGCCTCACTGAACTGGGCTCTTCCCAGCATGGCGCAGACACAGTCCAGGAGCTCTTGAAAAGCCCGTTGTAAAACCCTCCATTTCCACTCCTCTGCTGTCCAAATTCTCTTCCTTTTTCTCAGTAAAATTTTTACGGAATAATCACCCATGTTTGCTGGGTCAACTTTCTCGCCACCTCTTTTTATTTTCATTTACCTATTTTGAGAGACGCAGAGACGGCATGAGTGGGGGAGAGGTAGAGAGAGAGGGAGAGAGAATCCCAAGCAGGCTCTGCACTGTCAGCTCAGAGCCCGATGCTGAGCTCGAACCCACGAAACCACGAGATCATGACCTGGGCCGAAATCAAGAGTTGGACGCTCAACCGACTGAGCTTCCCCGGCTCCCCCTTCTCACCCCCTCTTCATTCCAGTGGCCTGAGGGAAGCCCTAACAAGCAGGGGCACATCCTGGGGACTGGTGTTCAGGGAGTGCATTGGCTTTCTCTGGCGGGTCCTAAGTTGGGAAGTGGGACCGAAGCTGGGAAAGCTGCCAGTTATTAGGTAAGTCCTGGCCGTTTTGGCCTCATTGTTCCAGAAGTGATTATTTGGCTTCATGTAGTATTCACGGAGTTACAAGTCCGGCTTGCAGCAGGCTGCCTTCCTGCGCCAGTTGTTCTAAAGAAAGGGTTGGCTTCCGAGGCAGGGGCTGCAGGTTTGGGGTCAGAGTTCAGCGTTTGCGTACACTCTGGCCATGGTACCTGTGGAGAGGTGGTCTCTCCGTGTCTACAGGGTCCCGTATTCTCCTGACTGCCTTCCCCAGCTGCCCTTCTCAACAGCCTCTGTCCCTGCCCTTCTGTAAACAGTGACCTTGTGGATGCGTCCTGCGCCCCAAGCACTCTCCTGTTTTCTCTTTACACGCCCTTTCTGGGTCACCTCCTATAATCCCGCACCTTTCAATAGACCTTAGCAGGTAAGGCCGTAATCTGGTTCTCTGGGGTGACGCCCAGTGTTACGTCCGCAGCCTCTTCCCAGAGCTCCAGACCTGCACCTGCCCAAACATTCTCATCTCACCTGCCAAATGCCCAAGGTTAGAGTCTGTGGGCAGACTTGGACTCCAGGCTATTTCTTTTGGCTTTCAGTCATCAAGATTCTGGGTGACCTTTGGAATTTTCATTATTTATGAATGATTCGTGATTTTGGAAGCAATCTGAGAAGATGAGAGAGAATGTCAAATACTTCATGCGTGTCTTTGAAAGGTAAGACACTCTTCCCGTCGGCACCTCCTTGGGAACCCACAGTCTCCTGTCCAGGCCCTCGTGGTCCGTGGGTGACATTTCTCAGATGGTGTTGGGCTTGGAAGGAGGCTGGGAGGAGAGAGAAGGTTGCTTGGAAATCAGAGAAATCGTTGTTTTTATTGTGTGTCCTTAAACAGGCACCCATTTGAAAATGCTCCTTGTGACCAAAATCAAAAGGTGATATGGTGCTTGAGGGAATCTAATTTAAATATAGCCTCAGTCTATATATATATATATATTTTTTTTTTTAGTAAAACTGTCTTTTGAGTAATATCATATCTAACTAACAACTGCTAGTGATGGTGACATTTTTAGGGGCACGGAAAAGAAACAGGCTGTTCCTTCTTGAACAGGTTGCTTCCTCACCTGCGTAACCTTTCTCTCCACGCTGATTTTGACTCACCCTACTTTAATTAATTGCAGAAAGCCCAGTTAAAATTTCCTACCCCTTGAAAGCCTCGGAAGTATTTCTCCCCGATCATGCCCTATTTCTGTCTGGTCTGTTCCTCTCTAATACTTATCAGAGATACTTAGATCCTCTATGTTCTGCGTGTATGTCTGTGAATCCCCTTGGATGGGGGCCTTCTTGAGCACCGCTGGGATGCCTTCTTCATCTCCAGACCAAGTTCAGCACGTGTTCTGGTACGTAATACTAAGTAGAATGTATCCTTTGACTTGAATAACCCAGAATCTTTGTTAATTTAAAATTCAGTTTCTCAGATAGGCAAGTACTGAGCGGTGAGGGGACACAAAATAGTTTACATGTACAAACTTCACCAGGCCGGTGACAAAATCGGTCTTGTCTCAGCTTTCCTTTGCTCGTTAAGAGCAGAACTGATTCCCACCCACCAGGTCAGATATTTGATTCATTCTTTTTGATAGTGGGACGGTACCAATACCCACCAATCAGAGTAATTGCAATGAAATTGATTGTAAGGGAAATAGCCCTTTTAAAGAAGGATGGTGAGACTTGGTGGGGGCGGGGGGACAACTATGGTGAGGGAACGAGAGAAGCAGAGATACACGAGCAGCCTTCCCAGGAAAGCCGGAGAGCCAGAGGGGAGACTGGTTTTGTCTCCAGCAGACAGTGGGAACAGCCAGAGCAGGGAGGGGATGTCATGAGGCTGTTCCAGCATTCAGGAAGTATGGTTCTAATTTTCTAGAATGCATGTCAGCTTCAGATGAGAGCCTATTATCAGATCCATGCACAGAGTGTTAGGCATTAACTAGGAGAGACACCGTGGTCCAGAACAAATATGAGCCTGCGTGTTTTTAACAGAGAAACTTAGCATATTTATTTTTTATTTTTTATTCAAGACAGAGAGAGAGAGAGAGAGGGAGAGAGAGAACGTGAGCGGGGGGAGAGGGGCAACGGAAGAGAGGGAGAGGACCTAGGCATGCCCCACGCTTAGCACAGAGCCCAACACAGGGCTTCATCCCACAACCCTGGGGTCATGACCTGAGCTGAAATCAAGTGTGGGGCCCTCAACTGACTGAGCCCCCCAGGCGTCCCTAAACTTAACATGTTTACTAGATACTGTGAAATCTTAGCTCTTATGAACCAAAATAAAAGCAGAGAAAGAGTGCAGACATACATTTTTGAAAGAGCCCAGTCTTCCCCTGTGTGTCTCCGAGCAGGGATACCCCGCTCCCTTAGCTTACAGACTGGTGCATGCAGTGAGACTCGCCTTCGCTCTTTGTTAAATTTTCAAAAATTAAACCCATGACTCTCAAGCAAATGTAAAATGAGTGTATATCATAGACTTAATTAGCTCATTAATAAAAGAACCAGCATGATATTAACACGGGTTCAAGAGAATTGGATGGAGTAGAAGCCTTTACAGTAGCTGGAAAAGAGAATTCTTACCAGGGATTACTAACTTTAGGGAGAAAACCAGCTAAAATTATAAACTTCGGAGATACTCTCTCCTTTCAGACAGGAATCACTTGTACCCACCCTGGACAAAGTTCGTTTGTGTTGCTGTCTGACAAGAATCGTTTTGGGGCGCTGGGGGGGGCTCAGTCAGTTAAGCATCCAACTCTTGATTTCAGTTCAGGTCATGATCTCGGTTCCTGGGATTGAGCCCCACATAGGGCTCTGTGCCGATGGGGAGGAGCCTACTTGGGATCCTCTCTCTCCCTCTCTCTGCCCCTACCCTGCTCGCATTCTCTCCTGTCTCTCAAAATAAATAAACATTTTTAAAAAGTATCATTTTTCTGCAAGTTGGCATCAACCCTTTCAGATAGGCCATTCCCAATATTAAGTTGGTAAGTCAGGTAAAGAAACAAAGGCACCTGCCTGGAGATTCAGATAATCCTCAGGCTGACCTGATAATCAAGCCCTAACCCAGCCCCGACAGAGCAAGCTAAAATTGTTTAGCTTTTTTTTCCCAAAGTTTTTTGGATCATTTTTCTTAACACCAATGTACAAGGATTTTTCTCTTTCTTATCTAATAGATATCTGGGAGACTACATATTGCCGAGGAGGAGATTCCCAGATACATTATTAAGCTGCCCCCTGTCACAATGAATCTTGAAACAGTTCACATTACTTAAAAAAAAAAAAAAAAAAAGAGGGGCACCTGGGTGGGTCAGTCGGTTAAACATCCAACTTTGGCTCACTATCTCACAGTTTGTGGGTTCGAGCCCCACGTTGGGCTCTGTGCTGACAGCTAGCTCAGAGCCTGGAGCCTATTTCAGATTCTGTATCTCCCTCTCTCTGCCCCTCCCCTGCTCACACTCTGTCTCTCAAAAATAAATAAATGTAAAAAAAATTTGTTTTTAAAGGTATGTTGGGTATAAATCTGAGTGAAAGCAGAAATTGCTCTTAGAAAGCATGGTATTGGTGAAATCCTACAGGTTCTCAGGGAACCACATCACTGCAAAGAATGAAGCACCAGAAGATGTATTTTACTCATGATTGGCCAGTACGAGGGAGAGTAGTGTTTTCTGCTTTTTGACACAGTCCTGGGGTGGATATCGATATCGTACCTGAAATCCATGGGCATGTTGCGCTTTCTCAAGGGTCTGCCCTGTGTGCTGAGCCGCTGTCGTGCTTAGAACATGAACTAATGGCTTTACCTCAAACACGTTTAAAGGGAAGTAAGGAAGTAGTTTCTAAAATAATATCTGTATAGAGGGCTCACATTGCAGAGAGCACATTACGTTCCTGGGCGCTGTAGCTCTCCCAGCTGTCATGGGAAGCACAGGCAGGACACGGACATTGAGGAGGGGTGCTCAGGGCACAAGGCTGATGTGACTCGTGTGAGGATTCGATCAGCTCCCAAGTTTATTCTTTTTTCACCGCTAAAACACCACTAAAACACGTTTTGTCCGGGGCGCCTGGGTGGCTTAGTCCGGTGGTTAAGCGTCTGACTTTCGCTTAGGTCATGATCTCGCGGTTCGTGGGTTTGAGCCCCGCGTCGGGATCTGTGCTGACTGCCAGCTCAGAGCCTGGAGCCTGTTTCAGAGTCTGTGTCTCCCTCTCTCTCTCTGACCCTCCCCTGCTCACGCTGTCTCTCTCTCTCTCTCCTAGAAATAAATAAAAATATTTAAAAAAAAATAAAATAAAGCACGTTTTGTCCTTTTTCGCTAAAGTCAGGGAAGAACATCATTTCCCCTACGTTTCCTTCTCTTAGACTTTGTCCCTGGAGGAGCGCAAATTTAAAGTAACAAAATACAGATTAATGGGAGAAAGGACATAACATTTCTTATTGAAACTTTATTCTGGATGAGAGTCCACAGAAAAGAGGTGAAAAATCAAAGAATCAGACGGTGGTGGTGGCGGAGCTTAGATACCCTTTTTAACAAAGGAAAGGGGGCTCGGGCTTCAACGGATGATAAATGGTAGAAAAGTGAGTAGGAAATCTATGAGGGAAATGAATGACTGAGAAGAGTTATATTGGTAAGATTTGTTAATGTGAACTCCTCTCTGTGCTGATTATCTCTGGTGGCGGGTTGCCTGGGGGCAGGCACCCCTTCCTCAGGGAAATTGAAGCTCTGATTTTAGGCAAAGAAAAAGGGGAGGGAAGAGTTCTTGCTGCATCTGTTGATTTTCAGTTGCCTTTATCTCAAAGCAAACTTGATGCGAAGGTGGCGTATTTTGGGGTGGCGTGTCCTGGTCGCCTTCACTAATCCTTCAGCCCCTTCAAGTACGTGGAGGAGGCCTTTCTGCCCAGGACAGGAAGGGCCAATTTTGTTCTGTTTTCAGGAACCCTTTCTGAGGGTTTATTAGTGAAGTTAAATTCTATGCTTTAATTCCACCACTTGCCTGCAAAGAGGAAAGGTTTCTGGATCCTGTATTGGTCTTTCTCAATAGGCTTATTAATTCCAATGAGCTTCTTGTTTTCATTTTATTGCTAGATTTCTACAAACTTTGTCCTCAGTATGGTGGTTTGTTTTTCCGAGTGTAAGGTGCATTTTTCAGAACAGCTTTCCCACCAGCGCACTGGGGTGGGGTGATGGTGGAGAGGCTGAGCATTGTTTAGGGCATTTTTGGACTGTAGTACGTCTTTTCTATACTTTTATTGGGTAGATGTGTGTTTAATGGTGGAACAGCATCTCACAGAAAGAACAAGTGGAATGTGTTATCTGATCCCTTGAAATGTGTCTTAGGAGTTGATTTTTTTTTTTTTTTTAACACCAAAGAGAACACTTTAGAACATTTCACTGAAAAACTACCATTTAACAAAGTGCCTTTGAGAATTCTAACTCAGTAAAAATAATAATACTCATTAACTAATATTTTTACATTCTCTTTTTGTAGGAATATTTTTCTTTTTAAACAACTTTATGGAGGTATAATCTATATGAAATAAACTATTTTCAAGTGTATAATTTGGTCACTTTTGGGATATGTATACACCCATGACCCACCTTCACAATCTAGGTAATGAACATATATCTGTCTCCCCTGAAGACTTTTCTAACTCATTTATAAACTTTTCTTGTCAGCTTTATCAATCAACCATGACTGATCTACTTTCTGCCACTATATAGAAGTTTGTGTTACATATAGAATTTCAGGGGCGCCTGGGTGGCTCAGTCAGTTGAGCGTCCGACTTCGGCTCAGGTCATGATCTCACTTTCCGTAAGTTCGAGCCCCGTATCCAGCTCTGTGCTGACAGCTGGCTCAGAGCCTGGAGCCGGCTTCAGACTCTGTGTCTCCCCCTCTGTCTGCCCCTCCCATGATCATGCTCTGTCTCTCTCTGTCTCTCCGTGAAAATAAACTTTAAAAAAATTTAGAATTTCATACAGAGTTCACAAAATATATGTTACTTTTTCCCCCAGTTTCTTTTACTGTTTGTAATTATTCTGTGATTCATCTAACTTCTTATACTTATCTATAATGCATTTATTTTTATTGTTGTATATTCTGTATGGATACATCACCATTTATTTATTGATACGTATTTCACCTATCAATATCAATAGATAGATATTGTACTGTTTCCAGTTCAGGGTTATTCCAGATAAAAATAAAATTGCTATCATCTCTGTCTTTTTAATTTTAGCCATTCTAATAAGTATGTGGAATAATTCCATTGTGAATTTTATTTACATTTCTCTAATAACTGTGACTCAGAGCATCTTTTCCTGTGCAAATTTGCATTGTATCTATCCCTGGTGAGGAGTCTATTCAAATTCTTTGCCCATTTTTTTTTTTAAATGCTTTTTATTTATTTCTAGGAGAGAGAGAGAGAGACAGCGTGAGCAGGGGAGGGTCAGAGAGAGAGAGGGAGTCACAGATTGAAACAGGCTCCAGGCTCTGAGCTGGCCGTCAGCACAGAGCCCGACGCAGGGCTCGAACCCACGAACCGCGAGATCATGACCTAAGCGAAAGTCGGACGCTTAACCGACTAAGCCACCCAGGTGCCCTTCTTTGCCCATTTTTTAAAAGGTTGCATTGATTATTATTTTTCAGTGAAGTGTAATTGATATCCTAGAACATTATATTAGCTTCAGATGTATAACCTAATGACTCAGTATGTGTATACACTGCAGGCTCATTATACACTAGGGCTGCTTAGCACCTGCACCATATATAATTTTTCTTCTTGGGATGAGAACTTTTAAGATTTGCTCTCTTAGTAACTTTCAAATATACAATACAGCATTATCAACTGTTGTCACCATGTTACCTGACATGCCCAGGACCTACTTATTTTATAACCGGAATTTTATTTCATTTGACCCTTTTTACCTATTTGTCCCCATCCTGCCCACCATCTGACCAATCCCCCACTCTGGTACCTGCCAACCTGTTCCTTGTATCTATGAGCTCAGTTTTTTGTTTTGTTTTTAGATTCCACATTTAAGTGAGATTATTCAATATTTGCCTGATTTATTTTATGTTAGCATAGCGTCCTCAAGGTTTATTCCTGTTGTCACAAATGGCAAGATCTCATTCTTTTTATGGCTGAGGACTATTCCCGTGTGTATGTGTGTACCACCAACCCCCCCGCCCCCATTACTCAAGCACACATATTCTTTGAACCATTCATTTGTGGATTGACATTTAGGTCGTTCCTACCTCTTGGCTAGTGTAAATAGTGCTGCAGTCAATATATCTTTCTGAATTAGTGTGTTTTGTTTGGATATATATCCAGAAGTAGAATTACTGGATCATATGGTAGTTTGATTTTTAATTTTATGAGGAACTTCCACACTGTTTTCCACAGTATTTTGCATTAATTTACATTTCCACAAACAGTGCATGAGTGTTACCTTCACTGGACATCTGCATCAACACTTGTTATTTCTTGTCTTTTTGACAAGAGCCATTTTAACAGGTGCAAGGTGATATTGTGGTTTTGATTTGCATTTCCCCGGTGATGAGTGATGCTGAGTATCTTTCATGTGTCTGTTGGCCATCTGTATATCTTCTTTGGAAAAATGTCTGTTTATATCTTCCCTTTTTTTTTTAATTTGAGAGAGAGCACAAGTGGGAGAGAGGGGCACAAAGAGAGAGAGAAAGAGAGAGAGAATCCTAAGCAAGCTCCATGCTCATCACAGAGCCTGATATGGGGCTTGATCCCATGAGCCTGGGCTCATGACTTGAGCCGAAATCAAGAGTCGGATGCTTAACTGACTGTGCCACCCAGGCTCCCAAGTTCTACCTATTTTTAGGTTGAACTGTTTGCTTTTTTGCCATTGAATTGTAGAGTTCTTTATATATTTTGGCTCTTAATCCCTTATCAGGTATAAGATTTGCAAATATTTTCTCCCATCCCATAGCTTGCCTTTTTATTTGTTGATGGTTCCATTTGCTGTGCAAGAAGCTTTTTAGTTTGACGTATTCCCACATATTTATTTTTGCTTCTATGGCCATTGATTTTTGGTATCAGACCTCAAAAATCATTGCAGTGACTGATGTTAAGGAGCTCACCATCCATGTTTTCTTCTAGGATTTTTATGGTTGTAAGTCCTTCTTTCTAGTCTTTAATCCATTTAGGGTTTGTTGTTGTGTATGGTATAGGATAGTAGGCCAGTGTCATTCTTTGGGATGTGGCTCTTTTTCAACGCCATTTATTGAAGAGACTGTCTTTTTCCTATAATACATTCTTGATTCTTTCATCATGAATTAATTGCCTCTATGTGTATGGATTTATTTCTGGAATCTCTGTTCTGTTCCATTGATCTATGTGTCTGTTTTTATGCCAGTACCCTACAATTTTGATCACTCTTGCTTTGGAATACACCTAGAAATCAGGGAGCAAGACGCCTCCAGCTTTGTTCTTTCTCAAGATTTCTTGGTCTCTTCAGGGTCTTTTGTGGTTCCGTATACATCTTGGGACTTTTTTGGTTCTATTTCTGTGAAAGATGTAACTGGAATTTTGATAGAGATTTCCTTGAATCTCTAGATCATTTTGAGTAGTATGGACATTTTAACAACATTAATGCTTGCAATCATGAGTGTGGGAAAACTTGTATTATTTATTTATTTTATTATTTGTTTCCTTTTCAACTTCTTCCATGAATGTTTTGTAGTTTTTAGTGTATGGGTGTTTTACCGCCTCGGTTAAATCTATTCTTAGGAATGTTATTATTTTTGATGTAATTTTAACTGGAATTGTTTTCTTAATTTCTCTTCCTGCTAGTTTGTTCTTAGTGTATAGAAACAGAACAGAGTTTTGTATATTGATTTTGTGTCTTACAGCTTTACTGAGTTCATTTATTAGCTCTAACAGGTTTTTGGTGGAGCCTTTAGGCTCTTTTAAAAATATAAAATCATATCATCTGCAAACAGTGACAATTTGACTTCTTCCTTTCCAATTTGGTTGCTTTTAATTTCTTTTTCTTGCTTAACTGCTGTAGTCAGGCCTCCAATACTATGTTCAATAAAAGTGGTAAGAAGAGGCATCCTTATTTTGTTCCCAATCTAAGGGGAAAAGCTTTCGGATTCCCACCATGAAGTATAACGTTATCTGGGGTTAAATGAGGTCCATTCCTTCAATACCCACTTTGTTGACAGTCTTTACTATGAATGGATGTTGACTTCTGTCCAATTTTTTTTATTTTTTCTGCATCTATTGGATGAATAAATGATTTTTATCCACCATTTTGTCACTGTGGTGTGTCACATGGATTGATTTGCAGATCCCAGACCATCTTTGTTTTCCTGGAGTAAACGCCACTTGTCATGGTGTATGATCCTTGTAACTTATTGTTCCATTTGGTGTGTTCCTATTATGTTGGGGATATTTTTGCATGTATTCATCAGGAATATTGACCTCTAATTTTTTTTTTTTACATCCTTTCCTGGTTTTGGTATCAGGAATTTTTTTTTTTAATGAGTTGGGGGGTGTTCCCTACTTTTCTATTTTTTGAAGGTATTTGGGGATTGGCGTTATTTCTTGTTTGAAGGTTTGGTTTAATTCACCAGTGAAGCTATCTGATCCTGGAATTTTTGTGGTTGGTGTGGAGAGGTTTTTGATTACTTATTTAATCTCCTGACTAGAAATCGGTCTTTTTAGATTTTTTTTATTGAGTTTTAAGAGTTATTTATACATACGATTTTTAAATAAAATCTGTTACCTGCAAATATGTTTTTAAACCAGTCCATGGCTTCCAATTCCATGAAATACAAATAGCTCGTAAAAATATGAACTGTGAATGCTTCTTTCAAAGAGTCGGCGTTTTTATCTTGATAAAATCCAGTTCACTGATTTTTCTTTTACATATTGTGATTTTGGCATCCTAGCTAAGAAATATTTGCCTAATCCAAGGTCACAGAAACTTTCTCCTATATTTTCTTCTAGAAGGAGTATTGTTCTCGGTTTTATATTTAGGTCTATGATCCATCTCGAGCTTACCTTTGTATAAAGTAGGAAGAATGAATGAAAGTTCATTAAAAACAGAGATGCAAGAACCAAATTCCTCCTGCAGTAGGTCTTGCAATGCCTTCCTTCCCGGAACGTCCTTCTCCGGAACTGCCTCTGTCCCTCATAATGAGCCTCAAAATCATCACTCTCACGCCATAAGAGTTTCCCAAGCGCAGCCAAGGTCTCCATCTTGCAAAACCCAGCTGAAACCATTTGAGTCCAGATTCCAAGCCCTGTAAATGTGCTCCCACAAGGGCTGCATCTGACTAGCGCTTCCATTCTGTCGAGATGGTCACCTCGCTTACTGCTAGAGGTTTAATTAACTTAGGCGCGCTTCACTGAGAGATTACCTGCTGACAAATTCCAATCCCATCGGATAATTTCCCCATCTCACATCACAGTAATTATTTAGGAATGTGTTTAGATGAGAGATGTTAGGTTTAATTAGAGTTCTTTTGTCAGGTGCAATTTCCACAAGGAATGTTTCTATCACAACTTAAAATTTTGTTGTGAGAAGATCCGATAGCGGCTTAAGAGCGCCGGAGTCAGCTTTTCACTTATAATTGAAGTTCTTTTATTTGTAAATTAGAATTGCTCTTGCTTTAATATTTAATATGAATTTCATAGGAATGTTTCTTAGTTTAATTGTTTATTCATACAAAAAGTACTCCTGAGAAGCATCCTTCTGTACCACTACAACAAGGAACTACGGGACTAGAAAGCCAATTTCATCCTGACATGTCCTGGCAAACGTAACATAGACTACAGGTCAGGGGCCACAGTAGATTAAATCCTTGGGGTAGAAATGGGGGACCCACAGTGCAGAGTCTGCTTTGGATCCTCTGTTCCTCTCTCACTTTGTCCCTACCCCTCTTTCTCTTTCTCAAAAATAAATAAACATTAAAAGAGAGAGAGAGAGAGAGGCACCTGGGTGGCTCAGTTAGTTAAGTGTCTGACTTCTGCTCAGGTCATGATCCTGAGGTTCATGGGTTCAAGCCCTGCCTGGGGCTCTGTGCTGACAGCTCAGAGCCTGGAGCTGCTTCAGGCTCTGTGTCTCCCTCTCTCTCTGCCCCTCCTCTGCCTGTGCTCTGTCTCTGTCTCTGTCTCTCTCTTTCAAAAATAAATGTTAAAAAATTTTTTAAAGGTAATAGAAATGGGTGACCCAAAATGCATTAGGTTATTAAACACGTTCTTAAGAGATTCTTAGAGTTATATCTATTACTCGTAATGTGCATTTATTGAATTATCATTCTGTAACTGGCCCTGGCCGTTTTCCATGAAGCATTTAAATAAAATACAGGTGATTTTACCTTCCCTCCAGAAGTGTGGGGACACGTTCCTGGGGTCCTGGTGAGGGGCCGAGCACCAAGGTGGCGTGTCCTGGCTTCTGGACTCTACTGGCTCTGCGCACAGAGACTCACGTACCTCAAGTCTCCCGACACTGATCTGGTCCTCTCTCCTCAATGCCAGCCAGCCGGGTTCTTTATGTCTTCCTTGTTCTCATACACTATGTAGGTCATGGGCTGGAGGACGCATTTGCATGCAGGCTGGTTACCGTGCACGCCAGGAAATCCCTTCAGGTGTGTTCCCCAGTCTCTGGCCGGGCTGCTGGCGGCGGTCTGGATTCCCTCCTTCTCCGTCACCGCTTTGCTGTGGAGTCAGGGAATCCTGACAGCTGATGCACCCTGAGGTGTCTCTCCTCCTCTTACACTTCATGATCTGAGAAATGCATACATCTTACAGGTAGATTAGAAACAGAATTTTCAGGGCATCTGGGTGGCTCAGTCGGTTGGGCGTCCGACTTCGGCTCAGGTCATGATCTCACCGTTGTGGGTTCAAGCCCCGTGTTGGGCTCTGTGCTGACAGCCTGGAGCCTGTTTTGGATTCTGTGTCTCCCTCTCCCTATCAACGTCCCCTGCTCATGCTATCTCTCTCTCTCTCAGAAATAAATAAAACATTAAAAATAAAAAAGAAACAGAGTTTTCCCCTTTGATTTTTATTTGCAGACTAGATTTTCAAACCTTGAGTTGGTTGAACTTTATCTTGTTTCCGCTTGCTATCTGAGTCACCAAATGGGGGTGACTTTGGTCCCCAGACCTCTTTTCTGTTGCCCACCCCCAAGTGGCTTCAGTCCAGGGCACCAGCCATGTGTTGGTTCCCTGAGGAAAAAAATCCCACTTTCTAAGTGAAGGCTTCCTTCTAGCTACTCACTGTCACATTACAGACTTTGTAAGCCCAACTTTTCCTCTTACTACTTGGAGATTAATTCTACAATTCCCCCATTCTTCCAGAAGCCGAGTTACCCACATGAGAATAAAACAATTGCTTCTTGAAGCCACTTTCAACCACATCAGGTAGGAAATGTTCTGCTGAAGATGGGAAGATCTCGTTGGTGGGTGGATTTGATGGTCCTGAATCTTCCGTAATATTCTCTGCTACATTGTGTTGAGAGATTAAAGTCTGCCGTGAGGCTGTCTGGAGTTCCGAAACACAAATGTTGACATCGAAAACAATTTCTCAAAGCTCATTTTATCTTTCTTAAAGTAACATGATAGTCTTATGTTTAATTCCGATGAGTAAGATAATATCATCTGTTTAATATCCTACATAGTTTCAGCTTTATAACTAAGGGCATGTTTTCGGAAAGAAGCATTTCATCAGAGATGAGAATCGCAAGTATTTATGATGGCAACTGTCATTTCAGGAATTTACCTGGGACAAAAGTTTGGTCCACCTTTTCCATAAAAGGTCAGATGGTATATATTTTAGGCTCCACGGGCATATGGTATCTCTTGCAACTACTGAACTCTGTTGAGTGGGAGTAGACTTGGACTGTATCCAGTGAATGGGTGTGGCTGAGTCTCAGTTAAGCTTTCTTTAAAACAGATTTGGCCCTTAGGCCAGAGTTCGTTGACCCTTGCCCTAGACAAAACAGTGAAATATCGTGTTCATTTTTGATACCTTCCATGCCCTTTTTTAAAATCACCCCCCACGTCTGTATTGCACCCTAATGGAGACTTGCCAGAGTTATATTTGTTCAGTATAGATGTGTCCCCCAAACGACATGTTCTCTGACATTCAAATTCATCCGGGCTTGCTATAATTTATCTTGGCAAACCTTGTTCCTTCTATCTTTTCTTTACATATGTTGCCCTTTCTTGGGGCTTGATGTCCTTCCCCAGGTCAAAGAGTAGGGATCAGATGAGGGAGAATTTAAAGCAACATTGTCGACCTTACAAAGGCCTTTGCTGCATGTTTCAAACAATAATGCGGAAAAGGATACAAGGTTTTTGTCTTATGCTAAATATTAGCAAGTGTGTAGCAAACAAGGGAGATTTGGTGGCAACAGAAGTTCATTTCATTCCCTGAAAACCTGCCCTGCTCACAGGCAACTATTGTTCCCATAGAAGGTTAATCCTGATGGAGTCTGCACGGAGGATGATATTTCAAGAAAAGAGGTCACAAAGGACATCTGCGGGAAGCTTTAAACTTTAGGGCTGGGGACATCAGGATGTGCTACAGGTAAGCGATGAGAGACTCCACAGAGCACAGGTCAGTGCCTTTGCACGTGTGCCCATTATTGTCCATTAGTCTTTATATGCCCGTTATCGTTGTTAGTTCGGTATAAAAAATTCAAAGAAAAACTCTACTCATCTACACTGTATGTGCCCGATTAGGAAACAATTTATTGGGGATAAAATTTAGAAGAGTGTGGTGGTAGACGACAGTTTGCTGATTCCTGAGATGAAGGAATGTCATCACTCCTCTTAAAGGCCATTTGGCTTTGGATCCCAGTTCCCATTACATTCCAGGCTGGCTCTGAAAGGGACAAAATTGTTTTCCAGAAAATGTGGGCCAAGTTGTGCTCGGCTGTGAGAAGTCAGTTCTCATGTTCTCTGGCGTGTGAGAGAACACTGTCTTTCCCCATAAACACCGAGGGAAGGCAAATGGGCTTGGGGGGGGTGGGGCGGGCTTCCTGACACTGCAGGTAATGAAAAACGCCTTCATACCTCTGTTCAGCACCATTAACCTTCCTGGTAATTGGAACACACGGAATGTGGAGGTGAGGGAGAGGCAGAGCTCTGGTCTATTTCCTGGCAGGTACAATTACTTAAGCCTCCAAATAAAGGATCGGCTTCAGATTCCTACCTGGAGCCACCACTTTTAAATCACTCCCTATAAAATCAACCACAGCCGCAACTTAAAAAAAAAAAAAATCTAATGATACAATCATTTCTTTCTTCGGATCCTTGCCTGTGGATGAAAAGTATACCCAAGACTGTAAGGTGGGCATTTGCTACATAATTCATGTAACTGATACAGTCCATCATGCAGAAAATGTAACAACAAAAAAGGAGGTCTTAAAGGCTGACCACTGAGACCCATTTAGGATTCAAAGTCGTTTGGGACTGACAGGCAAAAAATAGGATTTCATTTTCCACCTATGAAGCCACTCTGGAAACAAAAAGCGCAAATCTAAAAGTTTAATTCAGAACAAGATGCAGAAAAACATCACAGTGTAATTACCACACAAACAAAATGAACCTAGTCCGGTCAAAGAAGGTAAAGAAAAAGTTCTCATCCGTTACATCAATGAGATAGCACTTTTTCTCCACAGTCTAGAGCTGCAGGGGTGTGTGGGGGAGGGTTGGCGTGGCCATTTTCCTAGACCGGTAGACTTGTGCACACAGGCGTGCATTTCAGTGATAAGACAAGAATATTTAGAAAGGCACTTTAAAAAGTAGTTATCTTTGGAAAAGCTAAAATTTCCTATAATTAAAAGGTAAGTCATCAAGCCGGCTTCTCCGTAGTCTGGCCGTAAGCGTCTTTGCTACAAGTATTTTTGCCACAAACACTTTGGCCACGTTCCTAATTGGCCATGAGGTGATTTTGCCTAAAAGCTAAAAGTCACGAAAAAATTCTAAGGAGAGGCACTCCTTAAAAGGGACACAATGAAACATTGAAAAATTGATAACATTTAAAAGGCTTTATTGAGAAGCACGAAATATTTGAATGCATTTAAGATGTGTAGATTCATGGTATCACTGTGAAAATAATGGATTTTGTGGATTGTACTTAAACACTTATCTTTAAAGACTTCGTTCGGAGTATCATATATATATACATATATATATATATATTTTTGCTTAAGTTGTCTCCTCATTTGGCATCACACTTTTTCCTTTCTTTTTCACTAAAATTCTCTCCTTCCTTAAGAGGGGTATCCATTTCCAAATACTAGGATGCATACTTGTAACTGAGTTTGCTGGCCTGTTGTGAAGGCCTTCACACTGTTATTTTCTTGGCATACTGTCAACAAGTTCATTGATGAACATTTCAAAGTTCTATTGGAAATGCGGGTTCAAATCCATGCCACTGTGTGCACCGTTATGAGGGCTAAGATTTATAGGTTGTAAAAATGAGAGTTTCATGTCAATGGAAAAATGAAACCACGCTGTCAGCCAGTTATTTTTTTTTATCTCTTTAAATTTTTTATGGCAAAATTGCCTCGCCGCTAAGTGACACAGCCAAAATGCTCCATGGTAGAAATATTTTCCGCCAAGATGTCTGCTACAAAGATGCTTTACAGAGAAGATACCAGACACAGTCAAGGCTCCCGTCCCGCACAATATTGTCCGGTGGCGTTTATGTCAGAATGTGCTGTTACAGATTAGATTCTATTTGCTTTTATTTATTGTTTTTTAAAATTTTTAGCATTTATTCATTTTTGGGGGGTGAGGGGCAGAGAGAGAGAGGAGGACACAGAATCTGAAGCAGGCTCCAGGCTTGAGCTGTCAGCATAGAGCCTGATGCGGGGCTTGAACCCCCAGAACCGTGAGATCATGACCTGAGCCGAAGTCGGACGCTTAACCGACTGAGACACCCAGGCGCCCCGATTCTATTTGCTTTTAAATCTACTTGAATTATGCAGTCATTATCAAGCTGAATTACAAAAATGTTAAAGGTTTCCATTATTTAAATCAAGATTAAACTGGGGGGAAAACCCAAGATGTCCCCAAGTTTCTGATATGATAGTAAGTGGAAGTGGGCAGGAAATAAAGACGAGGCAGAATCTGCTCTCCTGGTCCCGGATTCAGAGTTAGGCCAACGTGACACCTGAAGAGGCTTGGGACAGCCTTGCCTCTGTCCCATTTCTTCTCTTGCTTCTGCACCACCATTGTAAGGGCTGCCTGGGTCTGTTGGCCCCGTGGTGAGACGAAAGTGAGTCATCCCAAACGGGCCCATTCTAGATCAGCCCAGATTGGCCAGCGTCCCCAAGACAGCTATGCCAAGCTGACCGTGGCCCTGAGAGTAGGGAGCTCAGTGTGGCAGTGGGTGCCATTGAACTTGGAGGTTGACAGCATTATTATGGCAAGAAATAACTGATCGCGCTGCTTATGGATTTGAACTCTCATTACATTTCTGTTTGGAATGGCTGTGGGAAAGTAGATGTCGATGGCTTCCGTGTATTTCCAGAGTTCCTGTATTCTTTCTTAAAAATAGCTTTGAGATACCTACCACCCAATTCACCACTTTAAAGCATTCAATTCAATGGTTTTTAATGTACTCACAGAGTTGGACATTCATCTCCCACAATTCATTTTAGAGTTCTTTCGTTACCCTGAAAAGAATACTCTGAAAATAGCTGCTTCCCTTAGTTATCCTTCTGTCCCTCCTCAGCCAGAGGCAATAGCTCGTCCGCTTTCTGTCTCTATGGATTTGTCTTTTCTGGGGAAGTTCGTATCAATGGACTCCTATAATATGCAGTCCTCAGGGCTGACTTTCACTCATGTGTTCAAGGTTCCTCCATGTGGGGGTATGCATCAATCCTTCACTAGGGTTTTTTCCCCATCAACATTTTTGTAACTACAATGAATCCAAATTGAGATCTGTAAATCTACTAAGGTTACAACTGTTATATCTAATGAAGCTGTATGTTCTTCCTTTTTTAAATTGGGATACGATATGCATCACACAAAGTTCACCGTTTTAATCATATAAGTAATTGGCATTACTTTCACAATGCACAGTGCAACCCTTCCCCACTGTACCTTCCAGAACCTTTTGATCTTCCCCAGTTGAAGCTCTGTACCCATTGAACACAGCCTCCCCAGCCTGCCCCCCACAGCCTCTGGAAACCACCACTCTGCTTTCTATCCCTGCATTTGTCTCTTCCAGGTGCCTTATAGAAGCGGGATCGTATCACGTTTTGTCTTTCTGGACTGGCTTGTTTCACTGAGCATAAGGCCTTCAAGGTTCATCTAGGTCGAAGCGTGTATCAGGATTTCCTTCCTTTTAAAGGCTGAGTAGTATTTAATTGTATGTATTGGCTATATTTTAGTTATCTGTTCATGTGTTGATGAACATTTGGGTTGTTTCCACCTTTTGGCTACTGTGAATCATGCTGGTATAGACATTCGTGTACAACTTTTTGTGTGGGCATTTTCCCTCTTGCATATGTACCTGGGTGTCAGTCACTCTGCTCCGTATCATGGTAATTACACGTTTAACCACCTGAAAACCCTCCGGATTCGTTCCAAAGAAGCTGCACTACTTTACATTCCTGCCAGGAGTGTATAAGGGCTCCCGCTTCTGTACATCTTTGCTAACATTTATGATCTTCTTTCTTTCTTTCTTTCTTTCTTTCTTTCCTTTCTTTCATCATCGCCACCCTTGTGGGTGTGATCTCTTCACGGTGAGTTTCAGTATTCTCCAATTCTGCACAGTTTGGGACATGCTTTATTGTCAAAGTAAGTGTCAAATACAAATTGATCAAAAATGGTCACATTTCTTCACCAGTGACTGAATCCACATAAATGGCAGTTTTGAGTATCATTTCTGCTATGGGACTTGAAGCCCTTTATCCAGAAAAAAATAAAGGAGGGTAAAATTAATACAATTTTTTAATCCAAGTATTAACTTAAAAGGAGAAAAAAAGCAACAATTCCCATGCTTCCTGAATCTCTGAAGCACGGACTTTATACTTATTGACTATAGCATACAAAATATCGTCCATATCGTCTCTGTGAACAGCTCCGCACCTTCTGGTAGATTTCACATGGAGGCTAAAGCGAACTTCATTCTTGACCACACTTAGAAAGTATGTTTTGTACCTGGAATTGGACGCTCAAGATGATATTATTACGTGTTCTACCCATTAATAAAACTTCACACAGACCACAATTTATTTTCTTTTCTCTTTCACTCTCTCTCTTTTCTTTTTTTACATTCTTCTAAACTTGTTTGAGGTGGCCACGATTTAGAGATTAAGTACATACACTATTTAGAGATTAAGTATATACTTCTGAAAAAGAGTTTCTTAGCTTTTCACCATGAAGCCTAACAATTTCAATAGCTAACCTCGTAAAAATGTGTAACTCCCTTTCAGTTTCTACTCACACTCTACTCAAATGGCAGTATATTAACTGGCATTTTGCTTTCGGACAAAAAGCTCCATTCAGTAAATGAGATCTCTCAATCTAAATGTATGTATGTATGGATGTATGTATTTGTTTATTTATTTATTTTTTTCTATATTGAGAGAGGCATGATTTAGATTCTGAATGTATAAAATTATATTTAGAAACCATGCCTCTTCAAGTAGAGCTCTTAAAACTCTTATGTCCAGATCAGATGTTGATTTTAATTCTAAGTGAGAAGCAACAACAACTTTTCAGATACACTCCGCCCTGCCTCCTTCCTCTTATCCCCAAAGAAGTTAGGAAAACATCCAGGAACCTTTTATGCCTTCCATAAAATCAGAAATTTGATTCAAAAGGTACAAATATATCTCAATCACTTTTCTAAAAAGGAAAAGAGAAGTGTTTGTGGAAACTCGTGTAATTGATGCCGTGAATATATTGGCCTGAGTGTTGTGATTGAAGGGAATTCCAGTGGCTCCCTTCTCTTCTCAAGGGTGTGCCCAGTGTTGCCATCAGAAGGTATGTACAATGATTGGCACTGGAGAGGGGAGTGTTCGAATTGCGTTCAATGCTGACCAGCTGACTCTGAGCTCCATTTTAATTTAATTTAATTTAATTTAATTATTTCTTTTAATGTTTATTTATTTATTTTGAGAGAGAGAGACAGAGTGTGAACAGGGGACAGGCAGATAGAGAGGGAGAGAGAGAATCCCAAGCAGGCTCCGTGCCACCGGTGCAGAGCCCGATGTGGGGCCCGAACGCACGAACCATGAGATTATGACCTGAGCTGAAACGAGGAGTCAGACACTCAACCAGCTGTGCCACCCAGGCTTCCTTCCATTTTAATTTTAAGCTTCTCTGATTCTATCCAAGCCAGAATGTCAGGGAACCGGTGTGTGATTATCTAGAAGTCATTAAGAGGAATGCCTCCTCATGCACTTTGGGAAATACCATGCAGTACTGTTTTCATACTTCAAGTTCTTCAGTGGTGGCTTATTTTGGGTTGTCTTAGGTACCGGTGCTAGTCACCAAAAGTCCCACTGGGTCGAAACAGGCTGAATTTGTAAGAAAGATGAGGTTGACTATTCTTGTAGCTGAGATTTATGTAATCAGATGCATAATCCTTTGGCCATTAAAACCCCTGCTTTCCAAGGACTAATTATAGGGAACACAGCTCATCAGAGAGAACCTGAAAAGACGCTGTGCAGCGCGTCCTATATCACACATGTGACATTTATTCTCGCAGGAGTCTGTCT
The DNA here is from genome assembly GCA_017311185.1 of Proteles cristata cristata. Taxonomy (NCBI): domain Eukaryota; kingdom Metazoa; phylum Chordata; class Mammalia; order Carnivora; family Hyaenidae; genus Proteles; species Proteles cristata. The sequence goes on from JAESUZ010000103.1 coordinate 210,378, forward strand.
CTCGATAATTGTTCTTCAGGATTTGTTGCTCAGGGGCTTATGGGAAAAACTACTCCTAATAGAAATACTATTATATTTTATTCACAGTATTCTAACTTTCAGAGGATTTAATGACAAATCTGTTCCCATTATGAGAGTAAAGTTAAATGTATTTCTAGATTTAAATAAAACATGCAGAAATAAGAATTTATAGGGAAAAAATTGCTGAATGACGAGGGGATTAATGGAATCTCGTTTTAATCTGAGGAGGGCCTTGAGATGGGTCTTCACTCTGGTCAGGCGTGTTCGTCCTTCAGCTGCTCCGGGATGGAGTGGACCCAGGTGTGCTGGGGGGACAGAGGACATTGGCCAGGAAACGCTACATGCTCGATTTCACTTAGAACAGGCACCCTGTCTGCAGTTTCCTATCTGAGTGCCCACGAACATCAGTAGTGGATTCCTTCCTTGTCTTTTGTTTGTGATTCACGCTGATATTGAGTTCTCTTTTGTGTTTCGTATAAACTCTGCTGCTACATGGGCGTGCACAGTTTGTGGGTTTGAATCATCAGCTATAGAAATGTGTGCGACTACGTCTCCACATCTCCCCTCACCCCCCATCTTTCCTACTTAAAATAGCAAAGAGCGGAGAACATGGGTCAGGGATGGACTCAGTTAGCTTCCGATGCTTGCGGTGTCCTATCTCCTCGGAGCCCGGGGCTCCAGCATCACAGCCCCTGACCCAGTGCCCTCTCGATTGACATGAAGTTAAGCGCTCAACATACATTTTCTCCTTGAATGCGTGGACCAGCCTCTGTGGAGAGGTCACGAGCACCTCACCGGACAGACAAGGACGTGGGGGCTCCCAGGTGTTGAGCAGTCAGCAGGGTCTCAGGGCCTCGGCCAACTCTTAAGACAGCTGTGCGGCTGGTACACTCTACAGCCTCCGGCCTTCCTGGCGGGGGGGGGCTTCAAATCTGTGATTTCATAATGGCTGCAGAAGGGGCCGTGATCCCCATTGCGCAAGCAAGAAAACCAAAAAGCAGGTCGCCAAGTCTCCTTCCACAGGACACAGCGGGAGAGGGATGAGCGGAGGAAGCACATGGGCCACCGGCCAGCAGGTCTCTGCTTTGGGTACTGCTGTGCGTGGGATCAGCTCTCACCTGACACCCTCCTTGTCTGAGAGGCCACGCCGTGACCCTGGGCTGATGTCCAGTCCAGCATTCCGTTAAAAAGAAAAGCACAAGCCCAAAATAGAGTCACTTAGGCTAGACCCAGCCATCAAACCAGGGCTTACTATCAAACCTAAATAAAGTTTCAACCTCCTCCAGTGCTGGGAGTCTCTCCGGCCTGAGAGACAAGCAAGGAGATGGCAGTGTCTGCACAGCTCCTGCCATGAGAAACGAAAACTGGTATCTCTGCTGCTGCTACTGGCTCATGTTGGTAATGAGCCTGCGGGTATGGACCAGGCCTCACAAATTCCAGATCAGACCGATATTCCGCACACAGATACCTCATAAGGAAAAGCATATTCCTGCCTTTACAAAAGAGATTTTAGATGAAAGCTCTGTGGTGATTGTCAAAAGGCTTTTCCTGAAACTAATTGACAATCAAGAATGACAAAGCTTAAAAAAAAAGAAGGCTCTTCCTATGGGCCTTGCAGGTCAAAGACAATTGAGCCTGAGCCCTGAGACAAAGAGCCTAATTTAAAGCTAAGGTACAGATAAGGGCAGAACATAAGTTACTACATGTATCTTTGCTAATTGGTGAAGCATAGCAGTCCCTTCCTCAAGGCCTACATTCCACAAACCCCCTGCCTTACGCTGGCAGCTGGGATGAGGATGGATAAGAGCAGCTGAAACATAAACCCAGGTGCAAAGACGGACACATTCAGGGCCCCCTGGTGCTTACACATTCAGCATCAAGGAAAAGGCTCACTCAAGCAACTTAGGAACGAGCCTCATACACATTCTTCCTCTTGTGGTTAAAAACTGTCTGGAGGCCTACCCGTGCAAAGTAAGATACGTTTGTTAGAACCTTAATCTGGGGGACCGACGTCAGGAATATGGGGAGGTTCTGCAAGAATACTTCTGCAAAGCCTGTTTCTGTACACCTTCCGCTGATCAAAGCATCTTGTTACAAATAATTAGCCCCTGTAAAAGTTCTGTCTTCTGATGTCATGTTGTTGTTGAACCTTTAAATAAAGACATCGAAACCGACAGGACGGAGATGCCTGCCTGGTGATCAGAAAGAATCTCGGGGCTCCCTCACTCTCTCTCGCCGACACCGTCCATCCTTCGGGGACCCCTGGACCTGCTGGGGCCGGCCTCCGGCACTCCAGAAAACGTAGTCTTATCTGATGAGTCAGGACTTTTCTGGTCAGCATTAATAAGGTAAGAAGGGAATCTGAGCCCTGGGCCCTCTCCAGTCCCCAAGGAAGGTAAAGCAATCCACCCAATAAGACCCTTGTCCCTAAAGGAAGATGACCTCACCCAAAATAATCCTTTTTTTTTTTTTTTCCCTGTTTATGACTTCCTCAGGCTTTCTTTTAAAAATGTTTCCCTTCCTATAGCCCTTTGGAATTCCCCCCACTTGCTAGATGGGATGGAGGTGGCCCAGTTCTGGAATTGATTTGAAAAGTCGAATAGACTTTAAAATGTACTCAGTTGAATTTTTGTTAACAGCTGGGCACGGTGCACCGCAGGGATGGGGGCGCCGCCCGGGCGCCTCACTCCCTTCTGTTGCTGGGTCTCATCTGACTTTAAAAACTTCTCCTCTTGCTTGCTCAAGTGATTTACCATCACTGTCCTTTCTGGCTTTGTGGCATCAATTATTGAGGTGATTATTAATGAGTTCTAAATGGGTTTCGCGTGAATCCCTGAGCGCACTGTGACGCCTCTGCTGTTGCAGGGACACTGAGTCTCTGCGCAAAGGTTAGTCTGGCTTCCAATCCTGCTGCCACACGCCTTACTCTCTCTGTGGTCCAGCCTCTCTGTTAAATGGGCATAGTATTGATTTCAAAGGAATGTTGTGACCATTTATTTAGACACACACACACACACACACACACACACACACACACACAGTGCTTGGTCTATGGGTTGTTTAAGAAACATATTACATCCTTAATGTGAATTGTTAATTTATATTTGGTTTACAAACTTAGAAATCCAGGGTTCTTGTCCCAGGTCCCCTGAGGGGCCCCAGAGAAGGGTCTGACGAATGAATGAAAGTCACTTCATGAATGTGCCTTTTGCCAGCCTCCAAACCCACCTTCTGAACAAGCTTTGCTCTCAGTGTTTTCCCGCCAGTGCCATTCGTTGGGGTGGGATGGAGTGTTCCAGATTTCCAGGGAGGGGCCCACGTGGGTGCAGAAAGCTGTAAAGTTGGGATCAGAATCTCTATATTTTGGTCGATTTCTCGGCACTTCTGGCTGTTAATTCTTTGACTTTGTCAAAGTTATTTGAATTTGCTGTTTCTTGTTTGTGTCTATTTCCCAGGCTGCAAAATAAGAATAAGAAAGTCACCTCTTCTGCCCGCTTTGCAGTCAGGCAAGCGGGGCTCTGCTAAAGGTTAAAGTTCCCTTTGTATTCTGATCACTCTGGAAGGTACAAGAATGCGTGGAGCCTGTTTTCCAATCTCAGCACATTTGTGGGGAGTCTGATCACAGCTGTAGGAGAGTATTGATCCTGGTGATGCCATGCTCACCACTCCTGGATTTACATCTGCTGGCCGCTCTTCCAGGGGGTAACTAACCACCAACCTGGCAGTGGATTTTGAAGTCATGAGTCTTGAAATCCTTCTCTCTCCATGGGCCATGTGGCTTCTGTCTTTAAGCTGCAAAGCACCCCCTCCCACTATTTTTTAGATTATTTTCCTTTAATATTCTATCATTTAAAAAATGTGTCCCTTTGGGGGATTGTTATGAAAGAATCTGAGTGGAAAGCAATACACTTGCAGTAGGTACAAGTTATTTCAAAACAACTTCGCTTTTCAATGAAATCTATTCCTTTCGCCTCCTTAGCATAAGGTCACTTCTGCGATGGGATTTGGAACATTCCTTCCATCAGGACGCCAGCTTACGTTTTTGTCTACCTGCTGGTCAGAGCCCTCACATTTCCAAGCCGGAATATACATAATACAGCGCTGGCCCTCTAGCGGAAGTGGGGAGGGGGTTAACGTTTAAAAACACATCTATTTTAATGTTTCCCAGCCTTATTGAGCGCTGACTGCACACACATTACTGCAGACGTTTAGAGGGTTCAACGCGATGATCTGAAAACACGAACTCGGACTTTACGAGGGTGTTTTTACTACGGAATCATGAAATGAGTTCAGACAACCAGAAATCTTTACAATAGTTTCAGTGCATGTGGATATTCTCTTCCAACCCGATTCGTTATTTCTCTCCTAACTTCACCTTATCTACTGAAAAAAAATAAAATAAAATAAAATAAAATAAATAAAATAAAACAAAACAAAATAAAATGAAGTTAAACAAAACAAAATAAAACAAAATAAAATAAAATAAAACAAAATAAAACAAAACAAAACAAAACAAAATAAAACAAAATAAAACAAAACAAAATAAAATAAATAAAATAAAATAAAACAAAATAAAATAAAATGAAATGAAATAAAATGAAATGAAATGAAGTAAAATAAAATAAACAAAACAAAACAAAACAAAATAAAATAAATAAAATAAAAGGCCTGGCGGGTGCTCCAGCATCATCACGCGGGTCCTGCGGCTGCGGCTCGCAGGCAGGGGGAGAAGGGGGGACCCGCAGGGGCGGGAGCGGGGCTCGCGGACGCGCGGCGCCCCCTCGGATCCCCCCCTCGGATCCCCCCCACCTCGCTCAGCGGCCACCCCGCCCCCCCGCGCAGGCGGAAGGCGAGCGCACTTCCGCCCGCCGCCGCCAGGGGCGCCCGGGCCGCGCGAGCCCGCAGCGCGGGCGCGGGCGCGGGAGGGCGGGGGTGTGGCCGCAGGTGGGCGCCCGCCGGGGCCGCGCGGCCGCAGAGCGCGGCGGCGGCGGCGGCGGCGGCGCGGCCCGGCCGGGAGCGAGCGGGCAGGCCCGCGCGGAGCCCGCTGCCGGGCGCCTCGGGTCCCGCGGCGGAGGGGAGCATGGCCCGCGCGGCGGGAGCCCTGCTCGGGGCGCTCCTCCTTCTGTGTGCGCGGCCGCGGAGCTCGGTGGTGGCGGGGAGCGCTGGTGAGTACGGCACGGCTTTGAACTTGCGTCCACAACTTACAGTGTGTGCTCTTATTCGCGCCGAGCGTTTGCAGATGCCGTCGCAGGCGGGCTCTGGGAGACGAGGCATTAAGAGATCTCTCTCCAAGTACCAGCGCCAGGACAGGGGGGCTTCTCGTGCTTTTTCCCCCTCCTGCCAAGTCTGAGATCCAGCAAACGCCTGTATTTGACTTTTTTTTTTTTTTTTTCCTGTCGGCGAGCTGAGTCTTCATTGAGAAAGCTCAAGTTCTAGTAAAAGCTGCAGCGGGCGTGAGGGTGCTGAGGCGCGGAGGGTGCAGCGGGCGAATAGCTTCCGAGGAGGGGAGGCCAGCAGGCCGGCGTGCGGCGCGGTCATTTATCTCCTTGCGGTGTAGACGCCTTCGGTAGGAAGCCTGTCAGCGCGAGGCGGCGGGTCCTGCTTTAGCGCACACGCTTGCGGCGCGCGCTCTGCGAAACCTGGGACCCCGCGGCGCCCCCCACCCTGCCCTGGAGGGTCCCCGCGATCCGGGGACGCCGGACCCCTGGCGACGCAGAGGGGACAGCAGCCTGGGGTGCGGTGACCTGCGTGTTTCTGGTTTTGTGGGTTCACCGAGGCTGCCGTAGCCTCTGGGTCCCGGGCTGGCTGCCGCCGAGTCTCATGTAAAGACGCTACCAGCCCACCTGCAGGTATCTGAGGCTGAAATCAGAAGAAGTTTTGAGAGTGTTGCTCAGATTGAAATCTCCATCTAGGGCTTTTCTGTCCTTGAGGGATTTTAAGAAAGCCCCCCCGCCCCCCGTCTTCCCTCCCTTCCCCATCCACCTAAAGAAAATTGAAAAAAACCCAACAAAACAATCAGGTGTAGGGCTTACACACGCTAGTATGCGTTTCCAGGAAGTGCTAGCAGATGGTCAGAAACCGACCTTGCTGCTAGGTGTCCCGATTTAGCTCTTGGGACCCCAACTCTGTCCTCCCTGGGAAGTTTGCTAAAGTGGGAAGCATTGCTCCTAAAGTTACCTTCCCACCCATTCCTGCGCGGATGCCGCAGGGCTGTGCGGATTTTGTGGTGTCATCATCTAGTATCAGCTCATTTAATGCCATAGTCGTGTTCGAGTCACTCCTAAAAATGAGCCTTAATCTCCTCTAAGCAAAGACTGCCCCGTGTTTCAGACACAATTTTAATTTAGCTTCATGGGACAACGGCTCTGAATTAACTAAAATGGGGGCATTTACGTGAAATCAAATCCTTAAATCCTGCAGTAGAGCACCTGTCATTTTGCTCAGAAGCTCCAAATGACTGGTACTACATGATTTGCTGATATTCGTACAGTAACTCGACGTACCTACTCTGAGGTACCATTAAAAAGTCACCGGAGGTCACTCCTACTTAAAGGAAACATGGCTTCAAAAATCCTTCCCACGAGAGAAAGCAGAGTCCCGGCTTGCGTTTCTCGCTTCCTTAGTTGTGATTGCAGCTTATCGGCAAGATCAGTGGTATTTATTTTCACTTAGTGTTTTATTCCCTGAAATCCATAAATATATCATGTTCTTTCACACGGAGCATCCTTCTGACAAGGCACCTGCTCTGGGGCGCTCCGTGTCTGATCATCCATGCAGGTTCCCATGTCGGAACGGGGTGTGTCTCCAAACTCAGTTCCCCCTGGGGACTGGTCTCTGGCTGGCTCTTCAGCCTCGAGTAGTTGTGTGTGTTTGGTACTCTTATTCAAAGTTCAGTAAATGAAAGAACCTATGTAAATTTGCATTGCTGAGCACATTTTGGTAACTAAAATTAAAGTCCTTGATGGGAGCACCACAAAGATGACCCTCTGCAAGGCTCAAGTATATATTTAAATGACTTTGCACAGTTGAAGATTCATAGAGGCCACCCAGATGGCATCTGATAATCTCCCGGTGATCTCCTTTGGCAGTATCATTTGTAGCAGTAAAAGTACATGGGAATGAATCTCGTGCCTGAAGTAGCTGATTAGCCCGATTCTGTTTTTCTTGAACTCCTGCCTATTTGGGAAGTGTGTGTTCTATGTGTGTGCAAGCAAAATGCATCAAACATGGATTTGTAATCTGCTACCGCTAAGTCAAGGCAGAGGGCTCTTTTCTTGCTCTGCCCCGTCATTTGAGAAATTCTAGAGAGAAGTTTGCCAGCAGGTGTGGGATTCAAGCTATGAACGAGAAATCACGAACATAACGTTGCTCACGTTTTTTGTTGACTCTCCTTCCCCTTCCCCCTGTTTCAGGAACTCAAGTAATCCTTTCAGACAGGACTTTAAAATGAAATATTCTTGAGCACTACACATAGTAATGAGAGTTGTATATGACTAACAACAACAAAAAAAGACAAAAATCTTCTCCCCAAATGGACCCAGAGACGTATTTACTCTATTTATATTGGTTCTTAGTAGTAAATTGGACAGCCAGAGGTCAGCCTGGAGGAGATGCCAGCCTGAGACACCCTCCCCAGCAACAGGGCTTGCTGGAAACCTTTGACGTCTCAGAGATTACACACATGCGACATGAATCTTTTTAATCAGTGGGAAATTTTAAATCAGGAAGATGATACACCAGAGGGAGAATGTTTCTAGATGGCCATGACCACAGGCTTGTTTGTTGTCCTGTGTTCTCCATCTTTTTGAAGAGAAAACAAGTTGAATGGATTGCACTCTCCAAAATATGGCCAAGGACTTGACATTCAGGAAAAAATTGTGAACATCTCTCTGGGTCTGCCTGTTAGAACCCTCTGGCCTGAGTCAAGACGAGAGTGCTCCATAGGGATCGGTCCTCTTAAATAGCTCAAGAGGGAGGTTATCACATAGGTTTCCAAGTGAGAACCCTGCTTTCTAGAAGTTGTCAGGTAGGCTGTTGGCTCCTTTAATTCTTACCAAGAGCCACAAATCGAAGAAGGTGATAGTTGCCTGCTTCAGAATTATTCTTGGAAGTCCACGACTCCTTTATGAATTTCAGGACCTTATGGGAGGCAGAAGAGATGGAATCTGAATATGAAAATGTCAACATTTTCATTGTGTAGTTAGTGTTGTAAGCCTGTTTCCTGGATTGCGCCTCAATCTGAGGAGTCACGTTCACCCCCCGCCACACACACTTAGGAACAACACAAGTGAAAGCTAATACACAGCTGACTTATCTTGCCCGTGCAAGTAAAGCGCAAGCTATAGCTGATAGCCGATGTCCCCCCGCCCAGCCAGTCTCCACTGAATAAGGACGGAAACATGTTAGAAACTTCAGTCATTGATAGTGATTATTTGTGATATAAATGATGACATTTTTACAGATCCAGGATTCCGTTCAGTGACTATGACTGACTTGCTTTCATTTTGTTGATCTCAGTACTTGCAATATTCTCTAGAAGCTTCCTTCCCCTGTCAAAAGTGTTCTTCTTGCTGCAAGAAAAAAGGATCTATTTCTGGCCCACTGCAGGTGGGGTAAACCCTTTGAATTGCCCTTGTAGGAGTGATAATGTGAATTTGTTTTTATATATCGACCCCTGCCCTCTTCCCCATTAAATCCTAGACCATAGAGGTCTCGGACCATGAAAGGGAGGTGTGGATCGAGCCCATTTTGTTGGCCAACGTGGGAAACAAACCCATGACCTTCTTGACCACCTAGTGTTTGATCTAAGCAATAAACATGTTAGCACCTCAGTTTGAAGATTTGTACCAGACTTGAACCCTCTCTTCGTTCGAGCCTAAGCTTCTTTATGTGCAGAAGCATTCCTGTATCTTCTTCGATGAAAGTGCATTAATATAATCCTATAATAGAAATGATCGCACAATAGTATCCTTTTAAGGTACGAATAACATACATTTGATACAATAGTGAGACACTTGTCCAATATGAATAGTCCTAACCCGGTGAGATGCTTAACCTTAATAATTTGGTATAAAAATATATGCAGAACTGGGTGACTAGACGTCATGCTACAGTTGCTAAGGAGTATGAAATCACGAGCATTTATTTAAGCAAATGGATTTGCCATATGTCTCTTCTCGAGGGTTTTGTTTTTCAGACACAGTGGACACAGATTCTTTGTAATTATTTGCTAAGTGTCATCAAAACTCTTTATTGCTAACGGAGCCCACTCAATCTTCCAGTAATGTCATGAGTGCTCCGAGGCTCAGTATAGTCTGTAAGGAAATTTCGCCTTGGCTACTAAGGACTAAAATCCTTACAGTGATTGTCTAGAGTGAGTCCAGTCTTCGAAGTTAACCAGCCCGGGGTGTCTGAGGGCGTGCCCACGGCGCAGGTGAATGGGGAATCCATTCTGGACGCAGTGATATGTGTTGGGGAAAATGAGCACAGAATAGAGGGAGATGTGTTTTAGCAAGAACTAGAGCTGAGATTTTTTTGGAAAGGGGCTTCAACAACCTAGTGAACAGATCCTTAGTTACAGTATTTGAATACACTTCCCAGAAATACTGAGGTGAGGATGCTTTTGGAAACAGAGAGAGAACGAAAGCATCTTCTCTCCAAAAAGCTTACCAAGTCCGAGGTGACGATCAGCACGAAGTGACAGGCAAGAACAGAGCCAGGTTGATGCTTACACGATTTGGGGAGACTCTTTAAGCAAAACCAAATGAGGTGGCCCCGAGGACACATCTTCAGTGACCTTCCCAGTCCTGGAAGGGTGTTTGGGGGAGGCCTGGAGGTCGTGAACATCCGCTTCTTTGAGTTGATTTGGAAAAAAAAAAACCCCAGATCATTCCAAAGTGCTTCGTAAGGGACATACTCACTAACATCTCAACTGAACCAATTTTAAGTTGAAGTTTTCTCCTCAGGTCACAATTAGACTTTGAATATAAAAGAATAAATTAGCTCCAGCAGTTTGGAAGTAATAGACCCAAGGCTCTTCTCCCCACTTACTTTCAGAGCCTTGGAAAGGCGTGGCCTCCACATACAGAATTCTTCAGGGTAACTTCTGCAGGGTCCCCGCTCTGCCCGCCTGCCACCTGTGGCCCGTGTGCTGCTGATGGTTTCAGGCGCCGCCGCTCTGTGTGGAGTAACTTTTAAAACCTGAATTATTGATGTCGGCCTGTTTCTGAAAGGCATTAGACTAAATGTAACATGTGGACTAAATGTAACATGTTCCTTCAAAGTAGACATCCTTGGGATTCCTAGTTTGAATTTTACGGCATAGGATTACAGGCTTTAAAAACATTGTGGGGCGCCTGGGGGCCTCAGTCAGTTAAGCATCTAACTTCGGCTCAGGTCATGATCACAGTTCATGGGTTCGAGCCCCATGACCAGCTCTGTGCTGACAGCTCGGAGCCTGGAGCTGCTTCAGATTCCGTGTCTCCCTCTCTCTCTGCCCCTCCCTCCTCCTCTCAAAAATAAATAAACATTAAAAAAGAAAAAAATGTCTTTTATCATGTGTTAAGAAAGATTATACAACAACTTGTAAATACCGCACAAAGACAGTGTGACAGCATGACCTTTTTATCGTTACACGCGGAGCATTGTTTAATGCCCACGTGATCGTTGAATTATTCAGAAGAACGCACCCATGTCTGACTTGGTCATTTACTATTTGATGAGAGCCTAGACACTAAGATGTTACAAGTGAAATTGATTTTTTTCCAGGTTCAAAGGGTAACTACAAAGGTTTTATTGCCCCGGAGCGCAGTTGTAGGACAAAAAAAGTGACGTAATGTATCTTCTGTGAGTTGTGGCTTTTATCACTTGGTAGCACTCGGGAGAAGATGCTCACGGGGGGTGTGTTACCTCTAACTCAGAGGGCGAAACATGAAAGAGTTTGCTTTTTAACTGGCAAGTGTAATATTTTTGGATGCGCCCTTTCAGCGCGAGGGTAAGCAGCGCGGCAGATACTTACATGCGTGTCTCTGTGAGTTCTGTTGAGACGTGGCTCTCCGATCCTGTGTTCCTAATCGTTCCGCCACCTAATCTGTGTGGTTGTCACCACGGAGGGACTTCTATGCCCCGTGTTCGCTGGGCCACCGGGGGACGCGGCTGGAGCACCCTGTCCGGAGTCCGTCGTGGTTCAGTAACCTCGGGGGGCCCCTCGGGCGCTGTGGCTCAGCCCCACTGTCCCCCACGGCCCTGTCCTCCTCGTCCCATTGCTGGGGGTGTTCCAGACCCAGCCGAAGATTTCTCCGGAGCGTGCGAGCAGGCAGGGAAATGACAGGCTTACGTGATAGCAGGAGTGACCCACTGCCTTGAGACATTAAATTAGGTGCTGCCTCTAGGACTCACGGTTCTAATTAGTTTAGTTTTGTTTTAATTTTAGCATCTATAAATCCCCAGGCAACCAGAGAGCGTGAGAAAGTGAAGCTAAGCACAGTGTTTCTGGGCGGGCGGAGCTGACCGCAGGGGTGGCAGAGTGACCGCCGCGTGCCTGGCTCTGTGTCTGTGTGACCCGAGGATGCGGTCGGGCAGAGAGAGCTGCTGGAGGCATTAGGAACCCGTGTCAGTCTCTGTAAGCGAGGCACGTGGTGGATTAGGCGGCAATCCAGTTCTGTGGAATTGGGTCATTTCTTATCAGCTATTGTGTGGAATTCGTCTTCTCCAGTTTGAGTATCCGAGCGTGTGAGCGATTAAGGAATGCGACATCCACCCTGTCCCGGTGGATCTGGAGCTGTGTGCAGCCATCCTGACCCCACAGCCTCTACCCTATCCTGGCCCCGGGAAGAGCTTAGTAAGCAGTGGCGGGTTGCGTTTTTATTTAAAGTCTAGTAGAGGGGCGCCTGGGTGGCTTAGTCGGTTAAGCGTCCAACTTTCGCTTAGGTCATGATCTCGCGGTTCGTGGGTTCGAGCCCCGCGTCGGGCTCTGTGCTGACTGCCAGCTCAGAGCCTGGAGCCTGTTTCAGTCTGTGACTCCCTCTCTCTCTGACCCTCCCCTGCTCTCCTAGAAATAAAAAAATAAAAATAATAAAAAAAACATTTTAAAGGCTAGTAGATACATGACTTTCCAATTAGCATTAGAAAATAATGCAATAATTTGGGGCGCCTGGGTGGCTTAGTCGGTTAAGCGTCCGACTTTCGCTTAGGTCATGATCTCGCGGTTCGTGGGTTCGAGCCCCGCGTCGGGCTCTGTGCTGACTGCCAGCTCAGAGCCTGGAGCCTGTTTCAGCCTGTGACTCCCTCTTTCTCTGACCCTCCCCTGCTCACGCTCTCTCTCTCTCTCCTAGAAATAAACTAAAAATATTAAAAAAAAAAATAGTGCAATAATTTGATTCAGACTGAAGAAAGTCATTTTAATCAAAACTAGTATAATGGAAGAAAATATTTAAAGAACTGTGATCTATTTTAATGTCTCAGATTTGGCAGATTTAAGAAAAATAATACATGTCTGTAGACATCTCTTCAAATGTTTGGGGATTATCAAGATTAAGGATTTATTGTGTAGCTTTTCATTTGCTGTGTTTCTGATGTCTAAAACTTGAGAATAATCGAGGTGCTGGGGTGGCTCAGTCAGTCAAGCCTCTGACTTCAGCTCAGGTCATGATCTCACGGTCTGTGAGTTTGAGCCCTGTGTGGGGCTCAGAGCCTGGAGCCTGCTTCGGATTCTGTGTTTCCCTCGCTCTGACCCTCTGCCGCTCACGCTCCATCTCTCTCTCAAAAATAAATAAATGTTAAAAAAATTTAAAAAAAATAAAACTTGAGAATAAGAGCATGGCGACACTAACGGTATTACAACATGAAAAGAAAAGATAAATAGCTGTGTACTGTCACCAGGAGGCAAGCCCCTCTGTGTCTGTGATTCTTAGACTCTTGTTGTGTTGATTCATGAGTGTTCTCATTGAAGAACTTGTGAGCCTTGACATCCCCAAGCACATCCTTTTCTATGATGGGGAATGTGTAGGCATTGCTAGGAGTGAAAAAAATTGGAAGGCTCAAAGAGAGCATGTTGATAGAGTTTAAGACATATTTCAGGGAGTTTGGGAGAGCAAACACCAAAATTAGGCTTTATTAAAGTATCACCAGCATTTCTGAAAAGCCTGTTTACAGACCCCAGGAGAGTTCACAGATACCGGAGTCTATTCCCTGCTGGGGAAAGTCAGATGATCGCTTCTGAGTTATAGTGCAAGGCCAAGAAAACACAACGTTGGTTTTCTGGATCATAAGAACAAAATTTTGGTCGTAAGAATTTATTTTTCTTTGTCATGATGAGCTACTGATCTGCTTTAGTAAATCGGAAAACCTGGTCTTCGAGAAGGTTACATCACTGCTGATGATTGATTTTACTCGTTCTCCTTCTGAGTGTTGGGACTCATTTCTTAGAAGGCAGGTGGCCCATTTGCCTAGGAAAGAGACCTTTTCTGTCGTGAATATTGTTAGCAGGGTGAGGCAAGAGGGATGGAGGGCTAGTGTGTGCATTTTTTAAAAAAATTTTTAGTGTTTATTTATTTTTGAGAGAGAGGGAGAGACAGGTGTGAGTGTGGGAGGGCAGAGAGGGAAAGAGACAGAATCTGAAGCAGGCTCCAGGCTCTGGGCTGTCTGCGTAGAGCCTGATGTGGGGCTTGAACTCATGAACCATAAGATCATGACCTGAGCCAAAGTCAGACGCTTTACCGACTGAGCCACCCAGGCGCCCCATCTAATGTGTGCTTTAACCTGAAAAAGTCACCTATGTCATTAATCATGGCCCCGTTCTCCCGGATGAGGCTGGGCGGCCCGCCTGGGCCCCCCACACCCCCATTCTCAGAGCCTCCGGGAGCCTCGTCCTCCTCCATTGTCTTGGACAGAGGGTGACTTGGCTCTGAGGCTGTGTGTCCCCCTAGGTTGACTGGTGTAGACTAGGCTGGCCCAAGTGGTGTGGCTTCGCCTTCACTGCTGCCCCCGGGATCAGCACTGAGTGGAGTGCGGCAGCGAGGGGGAGAAGGTTGCATCGTGCCCAAGAACACTTCTCAGGTCTCAGTGGTTGTTTGATTTTGTATGTCAACCGGGGAGACACGGGAGGTTTGCGGATTAGGTGGTGGCAGGCGTCTCCCAGTTACAAGTGAACAGAAAACCCAATCTCATGGACATAAACCAAAAGGGGACTCATCGGTGCACATCATCTCGTTTCAGGCAACTTGGAGCCACTCGGTGACGCTGTGCGACGAGTGGTGGCCTCTTTTCCTCTTTCAGCTCTGGCGTCCCACGTGTGCCGGATGCTCAGTCAGCCATTCTGTTGGGCAGCCTCATGGCCAAGGTCGAGCCGTCTGGGCAGCAGTGCTAGCGAGAATGCCTTCCCCTATTGGACTTCGGCCCTTATCGCTGTGACGCAGTGAGCACCTATTTATTTGCTCACTCCCTTGCTTCAGACTCCAAGCAAGCAGGGACTTCTTGAGGCAACGCGGGGGGCGGGGGGTGGGGGGAGAGGGTCGCAGAGACAGTGTTGAGTAAGTAAGAAGGGGAATGACTTCCTTTCCCTAGACATCCGACAAAATCCCCACGTCTGGCTTCGTTGTCTCCGCCGGGTTGCATAACCGTTCTTCCCTGGGGACTGACAGGAGGGGTGGCCTTCTAACTGACCAGGGGCAGGGGGGGGGCTTCTGACTGACCAGGGGTGGGGCAGGAAGTGACCGGGACTTGGCCGTTGACCAGGCGCTGTATCTCTTGACGAGGATGAAATGCACCATCCATTTAGGTAATTAGTTTAATATCTCTGATGAAAGCACTGGCTTTTGGGCTCTTATCTGCTTTATACAACAGATGGCTGGTTACGTGTTTGCCTCCTTCATTAGATTTTAAACTTCCTGAAAACAGGATCACATTTCTTTGTCCCTACAGCTCTGCTGACGACACTCAGTAAGTATTTACTAGAAGAGAGAGAGAGAGAGAGAGAGAGAGAAGAAATTAATAATTGAAAATACGCTAGTTTGAAAGTATATGGTGAAATCATGGAGAATCCTCCTGGGTGTTTTATAATCATTTTGCAGTTAGCCTAATAAAATTTTTAATTTTTACGTGAGTATCCCTGAGCTCACCGTTTGCCCATTGGAAAGATCCACTGGCTGATTTTGAATGTTTCATTTTCTTTCGGTAGCCAAATGCATGACATCATTTCTGGCCCAAGGCTTTGATAAGAAGCATGATGCGTGCTATAAAAGCTGCTGGGAACCCCCGAGGGAGCATCTCGAAGGCCAGGTGTCAGGGGTGCTACCCAGGACCGATGGTCAGGAAGCAGGAGGCCAATGGGCAGGGGCCGCTAGACAAGATGCCTGTTTCTAGGAGGTCCTAGATCGAGTCTGAGCCAGGCTCCAAAGTTAGGGTCTGAAATAGAGGCGCCTGGGAGCAGGGTGGAACTGGAGTCTTCCAGAAGTCTGGTTTATCAACTGGGGAAGCGAAGCAGCATTTATCCTGCTGGGAAAGGCTGGTGGCACATCAGGGCGGACAGATGGCCATTGCACCTAAGTGTGGGTGTCCAGTTCTCTCCTTGGCAGCCAGGAGGCTGAATTCATTTGGGTCACAGCTGTCTCTGGCATGGCGGTCATGGACTCGGTGTCCAGTAACCTGTCACGCCGAGAGGAAGCTCCCGATGTGCCTTCAGACTTGACACCCCTGGTCTGGGGGGCGGGGGGAACTTCTAAGTCTATTCTTGGCTGCTCCTTATTGTCAACAAAACCTGCTATTGAACATTTTTATGACTGGCTAGCTAAAGGGCATGATGACATGTCAAGATTATCTCTGTTTTCAAATGAGCATGGTTTCTACTTTTATTTTCAGAATTATATACCGGGGACATCATGGAGGTATATAAACGAAGATGATTCCAGCAGCCTTCTTTCAAATAGCATAAACCTGGGACGCCTGGGTGGCTCAGTCGGTTAAGTGTCCGACTCCAGCTCAGGTCATGATCTCACGGTTTGTGGGTTCGAGCCCCGCATCGGGCTCTGTGCTGACAGCTCAGAGCCTGGAGCTGCTTCGGATTCTGTGTCTCCCTCTCTCTCTGCCCTTCCCCCACTCATGCTCTGTCTCACTCTATCTCTCAAAAATAAATAAATGTAAAAAATTAAAAAAAATTTTCAAATAGCATAAACCTATGAAATTCAACAAATGTTTTAAAGTCAGGGACCACACTTTCAGATAGGTGAGAGGGAGAGGTCTTTGGAAGTATAGCTGACACACAATGTTACCTTAGTTTTGGGTGCACAGTGTGGTGATTGGATAACCCCATACCTTGTGCTGGGCTTACTACAAGTGTGGCTCCCGTCTGTCACTCCACAACACTGTGACAAACCATTGACCACTCCCCAGGCTGTACCTTTGAGCCCATGACTAATTCGTTTCATAACTGGAAGCCTCTGCCTTCTGCTTCCCTTCATTCATTTTGCCCTTCCCCTCTGGCAACCACCAATTTGTTCTTTGCATGTATGAGTCTCTTTCTGCTTTTGTTTGCTTGTTCTTTTTTTTATGTGTATATTCCACACATAAATGAAATCCCGTGGTGTTTGTCTTTTGTCTGACTTATTTCACTTAGCATAATACCTTATAGGCCCATCCGTGTTGTCACAAATGGCAAGATCTCATTCTTTTGTATGGTTGAGTAATATTCCATTATGTATATACATTATACACACATAAGCACACTGCATCTGCTTTATACATTTATCTATTGATGGACACTGGGATTGCTTCCGTATCTTGGCTATTGTAAATAATGCTGCTATAAACATGGGGGGACATTTATTGTTTTGAATTAGTATTTTAATTTTCTTTGAGTAAATACCCAGTAATGGAATTACTGGATCACATGGTATTTCTGTTTTTATTTTTTCTTTGAGGAACCTCCATACTGCGTTCCGCAGTGGCTGCACCAGTTTACATTCCCCCCGGCAGTGCATGATGGTTCCTTTTTCTCCACGTCCTCACCGACACTTGGTTATTTCTTGTCGTTTTGGGTTTGGCCCTTCTGACAGGTGTAAGGTTTGGATTTGCATTTCCCTGATGCTGAGGGACGCTGAGCATCATTTCATGTGTCTGTTGGCCATCTGTGTGTCTTCTTTGGAAAAATGTCGATTCAGGTTGTGTGTCCATTTTTAATCACATAATTTATTTATTTATTTGGTGTCCAGTTGTATAAATTCTTTATATATTTTGGATATCGAGCCCTTATCAGATATTTGCAAATACTCTCTTTCATTCCGTACATTGCCTTCTCATTTTGTTGATAGTTTCCTTCATTGTGCGAACGCTTTTTTGTTTTCGAGCAGCACTGTCAGTTTTATTTTTGCTTTTATTTCCTTTGACTCAGAAGACATAGCTAGAAAAATGTTTCTGTGGTGCCTGGGTGGCTCAGTCAGCTAAGCATCTGGCTCCTGACTTCGGCTCAGGTTGTGACCTCACGGTTTGTGAGTTTGAATCCCATATCCGGCCTCGCGGTGACAGCGTGGAGCCTGCTTGGAATTCTCTGTCTCTCACTCACTCTCTGTCCCTCCTGTGTGCTCTCTTTCTTTCTCAAAATAAATAAAATAAACATTACAAAAATTATAGAAAAATGTTTCTAAGGTCGATGTCCAAGAGATTACTGCTTACATTTTCTTCATGGGGTTTTATGGTTTCGGGTCTCACATCTTGGTCTTTGATTCATTTTGAGTTTATTTTTGTAGGTCTTGTAAGAAAGTGGTCCAGTTTCATTCTTTTGCATGCAACTATCCAGTTTTCCCAGCACCGTATGTTGAGAAGTCTCTTTTCCCCACTGTATATTCTTGCCTCCTTTGTGGTAGATTAATTGATCACAATCATGGGTTTATTTCTGGGCTCTCTATTCCATTCTGTTGACCTCCATGTCTGTTTTTGTGTGGGTACCATACTACTCTGGTTAGTATAGCTTTGTACTGTATCTTGAAGTGGATTATGATACTTCCAGCTTTTTTCTTTTTCTCCAAGATTGCTTTGACCATTCAGGGTCTCTTGTGGTTCCATATATATGCTAGAATTATTTGTTCTAGTTCTGTGAAAAATACTATTGTCATTTTGATCAGGATTTCATTGGTAGATTGTTTTGAATATATGACATTTTAACAGTATGAATTCTTCCAATTCATAAACATGGGATATCTTTCTATTTGTGTGTGTGTCTGTGTGTGTGTGTGTGTGTGTGTGTGTGTGTGTGTATGATCTTCAATTTCATTCATCAGTGTTGTAGTTTTTAGAGCACAGGTCTTTCACCTCTTTTGTTATTTGTAGGTATTTTATTCTTTTTGGTATAATTGTAAATGGAATTATTGTCTTAATTTTTCTTTCTGCTACTTTGCTATTTGTGTATAAAACTGCAACAGATTTTTGTATATGAATTTTGTATCCTGCAACTTTATTGAATTAATTTATTAGTTCTAATAGTTTTTTTTTTATGCAGTCTTTAGGGTTTTCTATCTGTAGTATCATGCCATCTGCAAATAGTGCCAGTTTTACTTTTTCCACACCAATTTAGATGCCTTTCCTTTTTTTTCTTTGATTGCTGTGGCTAGCACTTCTAGTACTATGTTGAGTAAAAGCGATGAGAGTGGACATCCTTGTTTGGTTTCTGATCTTTGTGGGAAAATTCAGCTTTTCACAATGAGCATGATGTTAGCTGTGGGTTTTTCATGTGTGGCCGTCTTATGTTGAGGTATGCTCTCTCTAAAACCACTTTGTTGAGAGTTTTTGTCATGAACAGGTGTTGAATTTTGTCAGCTGCTTCTTCTGCATCTGTTGAGATGATTATATAATGAGGGGTGGCATAGTTTTGCTAGGAACGCTCAGACGGGAATTCTGCTTCGAAAAGTGAATGTCCGTTGTGTGATCTCGGGCAATTTACTTATTCTCTCTGTGCCTCACTTTATTCATCTCTAAAAAGTATAATTAATAATAGTAACCTGCCTCATAGAGCTGCTAGGAAGATTACATTAATCATTATATGTAAATAATGTCTGGAACGTAGCAAAGCCTGAGTAAATTTTAGCCATTATTATTACTCTTGCTGACCTCAAGTACAAAATCAGAAATGTGTCTTTATTCCGTGATCCTGGCTAGAATAATGAGATAAGCAATATTTTAAGGAAAACATTTGTACTGGGTATTTCCATGATCCAAAATATCATTATAATCAAGATTAAGATAATATTACAGAATAATAATATTATAAAGAAGACTATGGTACAGAATCAGAAATTCTTACAAAACACAGACATGTTTCGGCTGTCTGTAATATCCTATCTCTGTGAATAATAAAGTTACTTAGATTTAGCTCTTTGGATTAACTTGTCAGTAACAGTGTTAATCTTTAACTTCTTTCAATTTTATATATTCTTTCATTAGCCAAGAAGGATTCCCCAGATCAAGATAACATGCCCCTCAAACTTGTACTACCTGTTATCTGGCTGTTTGTGCTGATGTCTTCTAGGATATATAGTATCTGTCCATCAACACAGATTGTTCAGCCTTTATGATTATTAGATGAGTGGTAGTCTGAAGCCAAATATATTTGCCTGTGCTTTCGGATGCTGTCTCAGAATGCGTATGAAGATGCTGATGTGGATCCTTGGAGAGGATTGATTACTGCTTGATTCTGAAAGTTTAGGTTTGCCTCTGTCTCTTCAGTTTGTTCCAGTTCCCTTTTCTTCAGTTATCCCAGCCCTGACTCATTCATACCCTCCGTATCTCTGGAATTTGTGTGCTGTAATAGTCCCCACAATTTCCCTGTCACCAACTTACCTCCTTCTAATCCGTTTTATCTATGGGCAGAGTAATCTTTCTAAAGATTGCTTACCTGATGATCTTACTTTCATCATTAAAACTTTCGTATATTTTCTCACATCACACACACCACAGACCACACACACACACACACACACACACACACACACACACATTCCTTGAAAGGTTCCTTCCCTTTAGTCACTGCTTTCATCCCGTTCTTTAGCTGACCCTGAACTACAGCCACCTCACTGTGCTGGTTTTCTTTGACCATGGCATTCACTCCGCCTCCCTCTGCCTCCAGCTCTGTTTCCCCATGTCTTCTCTTCCTGTTGAATGTGTTTTACTTCTGCAGTCATTCAGGCTTATGGATCCCCGTACAGGAAACACATGCTTGCAGTAAAAACAAAAACATAAAACGCAGAAAAGAAACAAACCACCGTGAGGGGGAATCAGAAGAAATAAGAAACATCAGATGAAAATAAATGTAGATCATCAATTTAGAATGTACAATTTGTTGTCTGTGTATAAAGAGATAGAAAATGGGCAGAATGGAAAGAATAAGAGATGAATAGCAGAAGTGTAAAAGAACAGTGTTGAGAAATTAAAAATGGACAGACTGTGTTAAAGAATTCAGTGACTGCAGACATGGCAGATTAGACACAAGTGGAGAGAGACTCAGCAAATTAGAAGACAGATGTAGACTAAATAACCAACACGCACCACAGGGAGACTGAGAGGCAGGAAGTATGAAAGCCAGACGAAGATGAAGAGCATGACAAGATCTCTGTGTCTGATAAGAGTTCTAGAAGGAGGACATGTGGGAAGAAGGAACACTCAAGAGGTAATATATAGAAATTTTTCAGAATAGGGATGCCTGGGTGGCTCAGTCAGTTGAGCATCCGACTTTGGCTCAGGTCATGATCTCACAGTTTGTGAGTTCGAGCACCATGTTGGACTTGGCACTGATCACACCGAGCCTGCTTCGGATTCTCTGTCTCCCTCTCTCTCTGGACCTTCCCTGCTTGTGCGCTTTCTCTTTCTCTCTCTCTCTCAAAAATAAATAAACACATTTTAAAAAATTAAAAAAAAAAATTGCCCAGAGTTGCCAAGTCACCAATCTTTAGATTCAAGTAGCCTCTTAAAATCCCTAGTAATACAAAGAAAAAGAAATTCCCGTTCACAGCAATGCTTTATGTTGGAGCTGCCGAACACCAGAATTGAAAGATAAGAGCAGCGTAAGACAGGAATAACAACAATAAAAGTAGAGGCATGAACTCTTAAGGTTCCGGCAGAGAATAATCACCAACCAAGAATTGTAGACTTACTGACTTTATGGTTCAAGAATGAAGGTAAGATAAAATCAGTAAGAGAAAAAAGAAAACCCATGAGCACTGAAGACCAACAAACTTCCACTAAAGAAGTGTTGATGGAGGGGCGCCTGGGTGGCTCAGTCAGCCGAACACCCTACCCTTGCTTTTGGCTCAGGTCATGACCTCACGGTTTGTGGTTTAAGCCCTGTGTTGGGCTCGGTGCTCGGTGCTCACAGCACAGAGTTGGGATTCTCTCTCCCCTTCGCTTTTCACTTCTCCCTGCTTGTGCTCTCTCTCTCTCTCTCTCTCTCTCTCAAAATAAATAAATAAAACTTAAAAAAAGAAATGTTGATGGATAAGTTTAGTAAGACAGGAAATGATTTCAGAGGGCAGTTATGAGAGGTGAGAATCTAGCAGTTAGTGTGCAAATCTGATCGCACATTTGAGCAATAATAAAGCTGTATGTACGGCATTGGTGTGCAACGAAAGGTGGTGGAATGAACACAAAGAAGACAAGATAAATTTATGTGAGCAACTGAAAATAAACATGGAAAAGGATGATCAGAGAGCATTCTGTGCTCCTGCATTATTATTTGGAGGCATGAAAATCTGTTTAATTGTAGACTTTGTTTAATTGTTAACCAGATGCAATGTAAAATTTTAAGGAGGCCCCTGAGAAGAATAGTAATAGGAAGTATATATTCCAAACCAATATAATTTAAAAAAACAAAACAAAACAGAATAAGTCAAGGGGAAAATTTCAGTCTATTCACTAGAAAGCAAGAAGAGAAGAGAAGAAAAAACAGCTTTGGATAAAATAGACAAATAAGTGCATAACGTAAAATATGCCAAGTGACAAGGATACAGAGATTGGAGGGGCATCTGGGGGGCTCAGTCGGTTAAGCAGCCGACTTCGGCTCAGGTCATGATCTCGCAATCTATGAGCTTAAGCACCACGTCGGGCTCTGTTCTGACGGCTCAGAGCCTGGAGCCTGCTTCCGATTCTGTGTCTCCCTCTCTCTCTGCCCCTCCCTCACTCAAGTGCATATGTGCATGCCCTCTCAAAAATAAATAAACATTAAAAAAATTTAGAGATTTGAATGAATTATTTCCAGTTTTTATTTTTTATTTTTTATTTTTATTTTTTACAAATAGTTTATTGTCAAATTAGTTTCCACATAACACCCAGTCCAGTTTTTATTTTTATGGGTTTATATTACATTGGACACTGTTATTCAGACTTTCAACTATATACAGAATATTTGCATTTTACTTGACCAAAAAGCCAATTTTAATAAGTTTCTAAGTATTGTTAACGTAATAATAAAGGAAAATTTCCTAAAATGGAAAAGGAATAATGCATTTCGATTACAGAAGCCCATGTTGTGCTGAGTTAGATAAGCGGAGAACAATAATGGAACTTGTCAAATGAAAATAGCGGAAATGGGAAAAATAGGGAAATGTGGTCCCAGGTTCAGCCGCCAAAGAGAATGATGTAAACCGATTTGCTCTAACAGAGTGAGAGCTTGTTTGCCACGGAGCAGTCATATCAGAAACAAAAGGAAGGGCAGAAATAACTATAAGTTAGGAGGGAAAATAACTTTTACACTAGAAATTTACAGTCAAGCTATTATTAAAAACACCATAAGACATGAGTGGGGAGAATAATGAGGGAGAGTAAACTCTTACTAATATTCTTTGGGAAATAAGTAAAATTTCACCTTAGACGTTGTTCAAAATTTGAGATCAAGCATTGTGTTAAAAGTAGAAGGATGATCAGCAGAAAATGAGTTAAATGTGATATTGTGCGTGCTGTTCAATGTCACGAAACTGATTTTCCTCTTTAGGAAAAAGTCCTGTTTTCCGCTTCAGGTTTTGATATGATTGTATGTTTATTCATTCGATTGTCTTTAATCTGATATTGAGAGTATTCTTCATTAAACAAAGAAAACGTGTTTATACTTGAAAACGAGTGAGTGGGATCATTTAAGTGTGTGGAGTTTTTCATCTAATCCTCTTTTCTTGTCAAAGTTTAGTTATTTAATTTGAAAGAGAGAGCGAGCAGGGGAGGGGCAGAGAGGGAGAGAGAATCCCAAGCAGGCTCTGAGCTGTCAGCACAGAGCCCGATGCGGGGCTCAAACTCAGGAACCATGAGATCATGACCTGAGCCGAAGTCGGATGCTTCACCGACTGGGCCCCCCGGGCACCCCCCATCTCCTTTCCTTAGGTACTTCTGGCACAGTTCCAGTGAGAATTGTAAACATGACAGTTGGCAGCGCTGGGTGGATCTGGGTGGCACAATTTAATTCATGCTCGTGACACCTTAGTAGTATACTTATGACCCTGAGAAGTTTCAGCATGTCTTCAGCATGTCTTATTGGTGGTAAATTACGGGGACATTTTTCTATGGGTGATTGAAATCTTGTGCTATTTCTCGTATTTTAAAAGAGAGCAAAATATTGGATTTTATCATGCGTTTTTTTCTGTTAAAATCTGGAGTTCCCTGAGGTTAGCAGATTTGTATCTTGTATAAACTAATTTTAGGTTCTCTGGTTTTATATAATGCTTTACATGGTGCAGAGATAAGAGTCAGGTTTATAAAAGAAAAGATGGTATCTATACATGGTATAATTCAACACATGCTGTGAATTTTAAATTTCCACTTGCTGCTGAATTAAAACATTTCCCCTCCTTTTTGACGTGAGTGCTATGTATGGAAGGTTAGTAGAAAAACCCGCCCTCTTCGGGTAAGTTTTTTAAAGAAGGTTTAGTTGCACCCTGTGAAAATAACCCCAAATAGATATATTATCTTTATAAATGTATCTAATGAGATATCTGAGACTGTAGTGCTTTATTCAGTAGTAATCTAAGTTCGATGTAGATGTACACTCACTCAACACGCACACGCACGCGTGCTTCCTAAAAATGACTGGCTTCCCACTCGTATAACAGCAGCGGCCTCTAGTTTTGAATAAACATGAACAATTAAACCAGATGATTGTTTTATGGAAATTTTTTTGGCAGAGACCCAAGTTTCCAGTGAACTGTTACTATTTAAATTTAAATAATTTCTAGGTAAACATTACATTAAACAGCCATGCCGTAATATACTAGAACCTCAGTGGATTTAAACCAGGGAATATTTAACGGTGAGTGAATTGTATTAAAACTTTAGGTATCATCTGAATTCCATACTGTGTCCAATTCCATACCAAAACCTTTCTTTTTCCCTGCTATGTGTTCTGTATACATTCTTGGGACTCTGCAAAGAAATGACTGTCCGGGGCTTCCCTGCCCCCCTCCCCCCCAACAAAATGGGAAAAACGGTATTTTGTGGAGGATAGTGTACAAATGCCCGTGCTTGGGATGCATTGATGGTACTTCCTGCCACCAACTACAAACCTCTTTTGAACAACTGCCCCTTGTTACCTCTGAGAGGAGAGAAGAAAGGAGGGCGGGAGGAAGACAAGGAAGAAGGGGGGGGGCGGGGGCGATGGAGAGCCAAAGGCAAGTGTATCCAAATTACAAACCAAAGCTTGTGGCCAGACGTTTACCTGTAGTCACACCAGTGTTTTGAACCCCCGAATTGATTATTTAAAGCCAAAACATACATATTTCTTTTCTTTTAATTTTTTTAATGTTTATTCATTTTTGAGAGACAGACTGAACCCAGGCAGGGGAGGGGCAGAGAGAGAGGGAGACACAGAATGGGAAGCAGGCTCCAGGCTCCAGACTGTCAGCACAGAGTCCCACACGGGGCTTGAACTCACAAACCATGAGATCGTGACTTGAGCCGAAGTTGGACATGATCCAGATGCCCCAGGAAATACATGTTTCCTTACAATGGCGTGTATTTTGTTTCTCATTCTTATAAGCAGCAAGTCCTTAGCTTGGGAATATGTTAGTTATTTTGTTTATATTGTTTTAAATTCTTTCCAGTGAAAATGCCCAAACATCAAATATTCTTTCCAAAATAGTATAGAAAGTTCTCATGTAACCCAAGTCTTGTCCTAAAAATCCAATGACTTGTTATAATATTTATGGATCAAATATGATAGCATGTTGTTAGGATTTTTTGGTTACATTTTGGTAAGTTTGTGAAAAATTCGTGCCAACAGTTTTCAGTTGTTTTACAATCATGTAGTCTCAGGGAATTAAATAATTTTAGGGGCGCCTAAGTGGTTCAGTCAGTTGAGTGTCTGACTTTGGCTCAGGTCATGATCTTGAAGTTCATGGGTTCGAGCCCTGTGTCGGGCTCTGTGCTGACAGCCCAGAGCCTGGAGCCTGCTTCAGATTCTGTGTCTGCCTCTCTCTCCCTGCCCCTCCCTTGTTTGCATGTTCTCTCTCTCTCTCTCAAAAATAAGCGTTAAAAATATTTTTAAAAATTTTGCTTCCAATTTTTAGTGGAGAAAATTGAGAAACTTTAAAAAATTTGTCCAGCGTTTCAAAAGAAATCATTCCTCACTCAAGAATGTTTATTAGATACTTGCTACAGGAAGCGGCTTCTCTAGCATCAACATTTCTAGAATGAAGCTGTATGATCTTATGACAATTACAGTGTTTTTGTAACTCACGCGAGCAACGTGTGAACAGAAATATTACGAACAGCATACGTGATTGCTCTGTGACCATTTTTTTTTTAATTTTTTTTTTTTATTTATTATTTCTAGGAGAGAGAGAGAGACAGCGTGAGCAGGGGAGGGCCAGAGAGAGAGGGAGTCACAGGACTGAAACAGGCTCCAGGCTCTGAGCTGGCAGTCAGCACAGAGCCCGACGCGGGGCCCGAACCCACCTAAACACGAGATCATGACCTAAGCGAAAGTCGGACGCTTAACCGACTAAGCCACCTGGGCGCCCTTTTAAATATTTTTTAATTTATTTCTAGGAGAGAGAGAGAGACAGCGTGAGCAGGGGAGGGTCAGAGAGAGAGGGAGTCACAGACTGAAACAGGCTCCAGGCTCTGAGCTGGCAGTCAGCACAGAGCCCGACGCGGGGCTCGAACCCACGAACCGCGAGATCATGACCTAAGCGAAAGTCGGACGCCTAACCGACTAAGCCACCTAGGCGCCCCTGACCATTTTAACAATGTAAGGATAGTTTGTGGGATACTAGATTTTGCCCCTCGACGTGCATATTTCAGATGTACATGCAAGCGGTAAGTTCTCCAGGTAATGAGCTATGGATGGCGAAAATCTTTGAAGCTAACCATTTAGGACGAAATCAATACCAATATGAGCCGACAACTTTGTTTCTCACGTGCATCTTTCCAGGCAGTAGCTTGAAGGGGTTTGAGACTTCTCAAAGTGTGTCTTCTATGCTGCCCACTTGCCAGTACTGGTTTAAATGATGCCCACAGAACAGATCACAGAAGCCGGGGCCACTCACGTGAGAACAGGTGGCCACAGGGGGATGCTCTCCGTACAAGGGAGTTTTTCCTGCAGGGCGGAGAGGGTGTACCTTTCCTCCTCTGAGAACAGAGTGCGTCTGCCTTGAGGACACAGATACCATCAGTTGTATCTGAAATACCCTGGTGTGGTGGGGCTTGGATGAAACACGCTCACTAAACCAGAATTTCGGGGGGGTGGGGCAGGGGAATACCAGTTTTCTTTCTTTCTTTCTTTCTTTCTTTCTTTCTTTCTTTCTTTCTTCCTTCCTTCCTTCCTTCCTTCCTTCCTTCTTCCTTCCTTCCTTCCTTCCTTCCCCTTTCTTTTCTCCCTTCCTTCATTCCCTCCCTCCTTTCTCCCTCCCTCCTTCCTTCCTTCCTTCCTTCCTTCCTTCCTTCCTTCCTTCCTTCCTTCCTTCTTTTCTAAATGTTTATTTCTGAGAGAGAGATTTGGAGACACAGAATCTGAAGCAGGCTGCAGGATCTAAGCGGTAAGCACAGAGCCCAATGCCGGCTCGAGCTTGGAAACCTCAAGATCATGACCTGAGCTGAAGTCAGACACTTAGGTGACTGAGCCACCCAGGCGCCCCAATTTTATATTTTTAGTTTTTTAAGTTTATTTATTTATTTTGGAGAGAGAGCATGAGCGAGGGAGGGACAGAGAGAGAAGGAGAGACAGAATGCTAGGCAGGATCCACGCTGTCAGTGCAGAGCCCTATGCGGGCCTCGAACTCATGAACCATGAGATCATGACCTGAGCCCACATCAAGAGTTGGACACTCAACCGACTGAGCCCCCCAAGCGCCCCTCAGGGTGCCAATTTTTAAAATGCTCCAGGCACTTTTCTCTGGTGTTCAAGTCTGGTGACGGTTGCTTACTGACATTGGAGGGATCAGCGGGTCCTGCCCCCTTTTGTCCAGAGTGCCTGTGTCTTTGGGAGTCCTATCAGAAAGCCACATAATTTCACATCTGAGGAAAGGTCTCGTGGGCATCAGTGTACCAGAAGCTATTGCTCTGCCCGCTTCCCCCTGAATTATATTGCACAAAATTATACAATCTTGACACTTCAAGAGATGTTACCTTCTTCTAATGCAGGGATGTTCTGTTCTTTCGATTGGTGAATTTCTTTCTGAAAAATACCAGAGTGAGGAGGATCACTGACTCTCACTGGCACGCCGTGCGTAAGCAGGAGCTGGGACGTCTCCTGAAATGAATCCTTCCCGCGCTGTCTCCACGTGCTGCTGCGGACCCCTCTTCCCTCCTCGTGTGGGCCTGCGTCCCTCTGTGACACACCTGCCCCATGCCCGGCACGGAAGTGCAGGCTTTCCCTCTCAGGATGAATTTGGCCACCTCAGGGTTGTCAGTTCATTGTGTGTCAGAGAAGAGCTAGGACTTAGATATGGAGATTTAAGAAAGGTTTTCTCCAACTTGTGGCCAATTTAATTCCGCACGCATTTACCAGATGCCTGCCACGTGCCAGGCACGGCGCTAGAAGCTAAGGAAACAAAGATAAACGTTGGTTCTTTACAGCACCTGCTGACCCTATATGAGAAGCAGATGAGTCATGAAAATGGCACCAGTTGTAATTTTAGAGCCACAGTCATCATTGGGTGCCTTTTGCTGAATATAAGTTTTCAGGGGCCTTGGTGGATAATAACTGGGATTGTTAAAATTTTGCCTTTCAAACGGCTCCAAATTCTCAGCTCCTTTAGGGTGCAAAAGCAGGGGAATCTGGAGCAGTTCTCTCTCCAGAGCTGGGATCCCTCTGAGGTTTGGAGCTCACACAGTGTTGCCTGCTTTTAAAACTAGGAAGGAATAGACTTGATCCTTTCGGTTGCCAGGCTGAGTGCTAGACCTAAATTTCCCAAAGAGCCTCCTTGACATAAAGCTGGAATAAAATCAGTGTGAAGATTAAGCGTTTATGTCCTTTCTCAGGCAAGTTATTTGAATCACAGCCTTTATTTGTAAGTGAATTCTCAATTGTTGATAAAAAGAAAGGCTTCGTTTTTTTAACAGACACTATTTTTTAGAGCTGATTTATGTTCACAGCAAAATTAAGCGGAAAGCACAGAGATTTCCCCTATCTCCCCTTTCCCCACACCTGCGCAGCCTCCCTCATTATCAACAGCCGCAATCAGAGGGGTTCTTTTGTCCAAATGATGATCCTGTGTTGGTACATCATAATCACCTAAAGTTCACCCAAGTTCAGGTTCACCCTCAGTGTATATTCTGTAGGGTTTTGCCAAATGTGTAGTGTCATATATCTCTCATTATTGTATCACACCCAATCCCCTGTGTCTACTTCTGAAACACTGGCAACTACTCATCTGTTTACACTCTCCATAATTTTGCTTTTTCCAAAATGTCCTATAGTTGAACTCAAACTGTACGTAGCCTCTTCAGATTAGCTTCTTTGACTTAGAAATATGCGCTTAAGTTTCCTTCATGTTTTTTCATGGCTTGGCAGCTCATTTCCCTTTATTGGTGAAAATACCCCATTGCCTGGTTGTGGCATCCCCAAAGTTGTTTTTTTTTTCATCCATTCACCTACTGAAGGACATTTTGTTTGCTTCCAAGTTTTGGCAATCAGCGAATAAAGCTGCTATAATTAATGTGTGCATGTTTTTGTGTGGACATAAGTTTTCAACTCCTTTGGGCAAAACCCAAGGAGTACAATTGTTGGGATGCGTGGTAGGAGTATATTTAGTTTCATAAGAACCTGCCAAATTGTCTTCCAGAAAGACCACACCGTTTTGCATTCCCACCAGCAGTGGATGAGAGTTCCTGTCACTCAGCTTCCTCGCCTGCATTCCCGATGGCAGTGTCCTGGGTGTTGGCCTTTCTGATAGGCGTGTGGTGGTATCTCATCGTGTTAATTTCCATTTCCCTGAGGACATATCGTGTTGAATCTCTTGTTATATGCTTATCTCACATCTGCATATCTTCTTTGTGGAGGTGCCTGGAAGTCGTTGGCTCATTTTTTAGATGGAGGTTTTTTTGTTTGTTTTTAATTGTTGAGTTTGAGTTCTTTTTATACTTTGGAGAACAGTTCTTTGTCAGATGTATCTTTTGCAAGTATTTTCTCACAGTCTGTGGCGTGGCGTGTCATTTTCTTGACAGTGTCTTTTGCAGAGAAGAACATTTTAACCTTAGTGAAGACCAGCCTATCAGTTCTTTCTTTCACAGATCGTGCCTTTGGTGTTGTATCGAAAATGTCATTGCCAAACACAGGTCATCTGGGTTTGCTCCTCTGTTATCTTCTGGGAATTTTATCGTATCGGACTTGCCAGTTAGATCTGTGATCTAGTTGAGTTAATTTTGTGAAAGGTGAGAGGTCTGTGTCTAGGTTCATGATCTTATGGGTGTCCACTTGTTCAGTCCTGCTTGTGGAAAAGACTCTCTTCTCCATTGTGTTGCCTTTTCTCCTTTGAAGATAAGGCGGCTGTATTTTTGGGTCTGCTTCTGAGCTCTGTTCTGTTTCACTGACTGGTTTGTCAGTTCTTTTGCCAATAACGCATAGTCTTGATCGCCGTAGCTTCGTAGTAAGTCTGGAAGCCAGAGGGTGTGAGTCCTCCAGCTTTAACATTGTGTTGGCTCTTCTGGGCTGTTTTTTCTCTCCACATAAACTTTAACATCGGTTTGTTGATAGCCACAGTCTCGCAGAGATTTTGATGGAGACTGCCTTGGTCGATAGAGCAGATTGGAAGAACTGACATCCTAATAGCATTGAGTCTGCCTATCCTTGAATATGGAATCTGTCTCCATTTATTTAGTTTTTTTTTTCCCTTTATTTTATGCATCAGTGTTTTTGTAGTTCTTCTCATGTAGATTTTGTACATATTTTGCTAGATTTATGCCCAACTATTTCATGATTTGGGGCAGGTGCTAATATAAATGGTGTTGTGTTTTTAATTTTAAATTCCACTTGTTCATTACTGGTATATAGGAAACCAACGTTTGTGTATTAACCTTTTATCCTCTTGGCTTATTTGTTTCAGGGATTTTTTTTTTTTGTTTTTGGTCAGTTCTTTTGGATTTTCTACCTAGATGATCGTGTCATTTGAGAACAACAGATTTCTTCCTTCCCAATCTGTATCCCTTTTATTTCCTCTTCTTGTTTAATTGCATTAATTGCAACTTCCAGTAGGATTTTGAAAAAGAATGGGACATCCTTGCCTTGTTCCTGATCTTCGTGGGAAATTTTTACATTTCTCACCTTCAGGTATGATTTCACAGTAGGCTTTTTGTGGATCTTCTTTTTTAAGTTGAGGAAGTTCCCCCTCTTTTCCTCGTTTAAGAGTGTTCACTCTGAATAGGTGTTGGATTTTGTCAAATATTTTTTTGTGCACCTATTTATGTGACTGTGATTTTTCTTCTTTAGTTTGTTAATGTGGTGGATTACATTAATTGCTTTTTGAATGCTGAATCAGCCTTGTTTACCTGAGATAAATTCCACTTGTTTTTGGTATATAACTTACTTTATACATTATTGGGTTCAACTTGCTAATATTTTGTTGAGGATTTTGCATCTATGTTTATGAGAGATATCGGTCTATAGATTTATTTTCTTATAATATCATTGATTTTTGGTATTATGGTAATTCAGTTGTCATAAAATGAATGAGAAAGTATTCCCTCTGCTTCTTTCTTCTGAAAGAATTTGTAGAGAGTTGGTAGAGTTTCTTCCTTAAATATTTGATAGAATTTACCACTGAAGCCATTGGGACCTGGGAGTTTCTGTTATTAATTATAGAAGGTTATTAATTATAGATTCAAATACTTTAATAGATATAGGCTTATAGAGATTGTCTTCTTATATGAATTTGGTGGATTATAGCTTGTAAGGAGTCTATATCATCTAGATTATCCAATTTGTGGGCAGAGTTGTCTATATTATTTCTTTATTATCCATTTAATGTCCATGCGATCCATAGTGATGTTCTTCCTTTCATTTCTGATATTGCTAATTTTTGTCTTCTCTCTTTCTAATTTTTAAGCCAGCCTGGCTAGAATTTTTTACTGATCTTTTCAAAGAGCCAGCTTTTGGTTTTGTTGATTTTCTCCCTTGATTTCCTATTTTTGATTTTATTGATTTGTGCTCTCACAAGAAGGCTTTTTCAAAAGTGATTTTGTGTATTTGAGTTACAGATTTTCTGGAAGTTTAAAGTCAGAGCAGTAGGCAGGAAGCCCCTTTTATTAACAAACATTTGCCCAGCTACATCTTGTCTACCATTTGGATTTTAGCATTTGGAATATACTATGTTGTAATTTAAATTTTTCTCTAAAATATGTAAGGCATTTTACAAATGCTTTGATCCTAAAAGAGGAAGCACTACCAGTATGAATTCACTCAACTGAAGGGAACATGAGGTATAATTTAATTGTAAGAACAATGATTATTTCAAATTCATACCTAATAATAGGTGCAATTAATGAGTATTAATTTGCTCTATCACACCACCAAAATCAATGGCAAATTGTTTTTGTAGTGTTACTATTTGATTTACAATAAACAGTGAATCCTTCAGTGCTGAGGAATAATTTCATAGGCAACATCTGGATCTAGATGTATTCATTCAACATGTCTGATTCAATAGCGTGAACATAAACCAAATCTTGGAGATAATTCATAACATATATTACAATAAGAGAGGAAGCCTAGAAGTAGAAACCAAAGTGATTCACTCTGGACTCTGCTAATGGGCAGGTGTGCATCCTCTGCAGGTGTGAAAGTAATAAAGTAGCCAGGAACTTGGAGTAATGTGCCCTTTCTGACTTTGTTCTCACAGAAATAGAACTATATTCTATTATTGGAATGCGTAACTTATTGGAGCAGACAAGAAATCTGAAATCATCTCTGCTTCCCTCCACCTGAATTTCTAACAGGCTGGGCCTTGAGGGTCATGCAAGCAACCAGCACAGACTGGTGCAGTTGTTCAAGCTCATGGAATACCTCACTGGTATTGCCAAGTATAGACCCATGTGGTAATTGCAGGTCTGAGCACACAGCAGCACACATTTTCAGGGGTGAGTGAGGGTAGGGGTGGGTAAAACGGGGCTGGAGAATCATGCAGGGGTCACTAGAGCATCCTGTATGCCACGCTTACAAACTTGGAATGTCCTGTAGATTCTGGGAGGTCGTTCCCTCCTGTCCACTGTGTGTGTATCGGAAGGTTGGAAACTAGCCCGGGCCCCAGAACATTGGGTCAAGTTCAGAACTGTGGTCCAAAGCAGTGAAGACATGGATTGGGAATCTGCAAGCACAAAGCTCGGGGAGGGTAGGGAGGTGGCCCTAAATGTTCACAAAGTTCTCAGAGGTCTTGATGAGCCACCAGGAATGGTGGCTACTGGAGTGACAGACCAGCTCCAGACCGCAGTCCTCTTGATAGAGAAAGATTCCCAGGTATCATCGGGCTCTTCTGAGTTCAGATGTTCTGCTGGTCCAGTGGCCAGGGCCGCCGTTGTGTGCCTCTGGGCCTTGATTCAAGCTGCCCACTTGGGAAGAGCAAGTAGGGCCAGAAGTCCAGTTTAGGGGACCTCCCTCACTCTTTTTTTCCATTCCAGGGACTAGAGTCCATTATGATATGTTAAAGTCTGAAAACCAAGCAGCCAGCAAACATGAATTTTCTGTGTTGAGGAATTGTTAATCTTGTCCAAAAGGTAATGCATCTGGGGCACCTGGGTGGCTCATTCGGTTAAGCATCTGACTGTGGCTCAGGTCATGATCTCACAGTTTGTGACTTCAAGCCCGGCGTCAGGCTGTGTGCTGACAGCTAGAGCCTGCTTCGGATTCTGTGTCTCCCTCTCTCTCTGCCCCTCCCCTGCTCACACTCTGTCCCTCTCTCTCTCTCTCTCTCTCAAAAATAAATAAACATCAAAAGGTAATACATCCTGAAAAGATACTATTTATACACAATTGAGTATAGACTGAATTTGAAGTGCCAAAGAGCAGAGCACGCATATTACCAATGGGCTGGCAGGGAGTCTGTCCGGAGTTGTTTTCTGTTTGCGGGGAGGGTAGATTTAAGTTGTTTAGGAGGTCAGGAGCCTTGAAGACACTCAGATCAGCTCATCCAGACTGGATATGTTCCCCGGTTGTGGGAATTTCCAGATTTCTAAGATGTCACCTGGAAAAAAAAAAAAGACATATGATTTTGAAAAACGGAAGCTGAAATGTTTTTGTATAATTTCAGTCTGAGGCTGTTCTTCTGGTAAGACAGGCAATAGGCTTTTGATTAAAATGGCATTGTAGTAGGGACAACTACTGAGACCAGGTTTGAGCATTTCATAAATTTGAATTTATCTGAGCAGAAGGCACACAAGGAAGTCCCTCCGACCTGAGTCATACATAAATCATGAACAATTGTGGTGTGTTTGTTTTTTTTCTCTAAAACTCATGACAGTAGATCATCGCTTTTCCATTAGGATCCTTAAGCTTCTCTGAAAACCCAACCTTGAGCACCTCTGAATCGCTGACGGATGAGTGCCTTTCAAAATTAAGATTATTCCATAGAATCCCTCTTATTAGTATGAGTGGTTATTATAAGGGGAATAAAATTGCTTTAGCTTCTTTAACTGTAATATTCTCTATTTTCATATGTTAACTCTCATAAGCTTATTATTTGTACTCAAGTTGCTTTCCCCCTAAGTGATGGATAGTGGTTCTTTAAACTTATTTTGTCATTTCACTTGTTAAAAACCGTAATTTGTGAATAATTCTTGTAGCTTTGAAACGTTTCAGGGATCCTCTATTTTTCTGAACAGAAGTAGTATTTATCAGATTATTCATAAGAATGATACTCATTTAGTGGTATTCAAATGATTTTAATGATGCCAGAAAAAGAAAATGAAATTGGGTCTTGACACTTTTTTGCTCCAGGAATCTTAGTAGAAAATAGAGACATTTTGGATCGAAAACAGTAGTTCCTGGAGGTCTGGACTCCTGGGCCTTTGCCTTACGTGGATGTAATTCAGTTAGAAACACACTGATGCTTGGAAAGCACTGTCCACATCCATGGCCGCTCCTCTCCAGGCGCCTTGTGGGATGTGACCGCCTTGTTTTTGGATAACACATATTGTCAAGCTTTACTGTGTTGGGGTAAATTAGAACACTGTTTTAGAAACCTCTAAGTTAGACCAATAAAGACAGTTGTCACTTTAAAATAATTGTATAAATAGTTCTTCCAAAGGAAGGATTACATCGCAAAAGCTATTACTCCTTTTATTATTTTTTTTTTAGACTAAGCTTCTTATGCCTTCTTTGAGGAAAGAATAGAAATTGACAATATGGTTTGGAACTTTGAACGCTGGCTTCCACATATATGGGAAAATGTCCTTCTAGAACATTTAGAAGGACCTTACTAAACGTTGACTTGTTTTACCATAGTCCGAATGGCAAAAACAAATACTTTTCATCCTCATAGCCGTCCTCTTGGTGTGTGACTCCCCATCGACACTTAAATGACTCTTTGCTGTACTGCCGGGTGACTTCCAGTATGAGGCAGATAGCTTCCATTGCACAGTTGTGGGAGTTCTCTCCCTGTTGTATAATTAATTATGTGATATCCTCATTGTACAGTTGTGGGATCCCCCATTGTATAGTTGTGTGTCTATTGTATAGTTGTGGGTCTCCTTACTGTGCTATGTGTGATTCCCCATTGAATAGGTGTGTGTCTCTTCATTGCATAGTTGTGTGATTCCCCGTTGTATGGTTGTGTGTCTCTTCATTGTACAGTTGTGTGACTCCCTGTTGTAAAGTTATGTGATTCCCATTGAACTGATGAGAAAACTGAGGCTTAGGGAAGGGTGAGGGACACCCCAAGGGTAGGCAGCCTGGTGAATTCCAACCCCACCCAAGTCTGGCTCCAAAATCTATGCTAGTTCTCATTAGGTTTCCAGCGTAAGGGGAGATCATTAGTAGTGAGATGACAGTGGTGTGTGTGGAGGGGGTTAACGGGGTAGCATCAGGAAAGACTCCCAGAGGAATCTGTGTGGGGGCCAAGGATGCGAAGGGAGCAGGCTTCCCAAGACAGACAGTTAATGGAAATAATCCTCTCTTGCACTCAACCTTCAAGGTAGTGGCGAGGCCCCTGGGACCTCTTTACACACAGGGAGAATAACACAGGCCTGGTCTGCTCAACATGCTGGCTCCCCTGAGAAAGTTCTAGGCTAACACTCAAATTAGCACTGTTGACTGTAAACTGTAGACATGGCCCCCTCCTCTGGAATTTTTTGAAATATTAATGATGCTCCGGTAATAACTCAACAGCTTTGTGCTTCTAATACACACACCCATGTATGTGTGTATATATGATTGCAAAGAAAGCCAATTATAGTGAAATACTGATAGCAATAAATTAGAAACTATAATACAATAAGTCTCCTTAGTTATTAGCTCATTAAATAACAAAATCTGGTGGTGCATTGAATACTGTTATCTTGAAGTAATGAGAATCGTAAACAACATTTCTAGATATCCATGACAATGGCTGCCGTAAAAATATCTGTAACTTAGGATGGTAACGCATGCGTGGGCGCTACTGAAAATGTTGTGGTTTGTCTATATTCGTGATTAAGGAAAGTGCTAAATTTGAGCTAGAGGTTAATGAAAATGAAGATGTAGGGGTTTTTTCTCCTATGTGTCTTTCACAGGCTTCTTAAAACATATTTGTATCCCATGTTATGAACTGGGCTGTGATTCCTTGATTCAGTGTCTCTGAAAAACCCTCTGAGGCTTTTGATTGGACTTCTACTGAATCTTTACCTCAGTCTGGGGACAACTGATCCTTTCACAATTGTGTCTTCCTGTTGGCAATGACTGAACACTGTATTTTATGTAATGTCTTTCAGTACAGTTATCATAATCCCCATAAACGTTTTGCAGTTTGGGAAGATTCGTTTTTAGATACTTTATGTGTTTTGTTATTATTTGATATTCTGGTTAATTTATTTTCTAACCCTAGATGGAATTTAAAATGAAATCAGTTTTGGGATATTGAGCTATTAAGCCAGTCAGTTACTTTTGGACTTTCTACCTGTGCAGTCATGTCATCTGGAAGCGATGACAGTTCCTCCCCCCGCCCCCACCCCAATTCTGGGCTTTTAATTTTTAAATGTTCTCTGATGTACTGATAGGACTTTGAGAGTAGCACTCAACAGAAGCAGTGAGGCCTATTAAAATCTTCTTTTTGATTTTAAACGAAATTCTTCTGATAGTTCCCCATTGAGGGGCAGTGGGCTGGAACCAACTTTTAGCAGCTAGCACGAGCCAATCATTCACTTTTCATGAATTTTGTAAGCCAGCTGTTAAGATACAGCCATCATTAAAGATTAAATTATACTAAGTTACAGTTAAGTAAATCATGTTAAAAACAGAGGTAAATTTTCCAAACACACCACTTAATTACTTAATTTCATGGCATCTTCCTATTCATTATCTATGCTCTTGATGTTATTTCCGTATCTTGCATCTGCATCGTGGAAATACTGTGAAATGATGTGACATGTGTGCATCTCTTTCCAGTTCCATGGTTGATGACGTCACGTTGACAGCTCTGAAGGGGCCCCGTTGGGAATATTTACACCATGGAAAATGGCAAATGCTCCCAATCAGGGCTTTTATTTGCTTTAAGAGGCTGTGGTGATACGTTTGCTAACACACTTCTGATTAAGACTGATGTTTGCTACAGGTTCTAGCATTTTCTTAGCCTGTTAACTAAAAAGAAAGAAGGAAGGAAAGGAGGAAGGGTGGGAGGGAAGGAGAAAGGGAGGGGGAGAAGAAGACAGAACAGCCTTGAGCAGTGGGTTAACTTGAACTTGGTATTTTCCGCACAGAGAGCTGTGACGCCCCGCTGGCATCCACCCTGCCCCGAGCGTCCTTCAGCAGCTCGTCGGAGCTGTCCAGCAGCCACGGCCCCGGGTTCGCAAGTCTTAATCGCAGAGATGGTGAGTGTGATGCCGTCTTGTTGCTAATCCATCATGATTCTTTCTTTCTCAGAGAGAATAATTATCATTCTTAGTTAATATTCATTCTTACGGTTCAAAAAAGTATTTATATTGCCGTGCAGAAGCTTTTAATCTTGATGAGGTCCCAATCGTTTATTTTTGCTCTTGATTCCCTTGCTTTTGGGGATGTGTCAAGTAAGAAGTTGCTGCGGTGGAGGTCAAGGAGGTTGTTTCCTGCTTTCTCCTCTAGGGTATTGATAGTTTCCTGTCTCACATTCAGGTCCTTTATCCATTTTGAGTTTATTTTTGAAACAACCCACACAACTAATAGGCAACCAACGGAATGGGAAAAGATAGTTGCAAATGACATATCAGATAAAGGGTTAATATCCAAAATCTATAAGGAACTCCCCAAACTCCACACCCGAAAAACAACCCAGTGAAGAAATGGGCACAAGATATGAACAGATACTTCTCCAAAGAGGACATCCAGATGGCCAACAGACACAGGAAACGATGCTCAGCATCCCTCCTCATCAGGGAGATACAAATCAAAACCACACTGAGATACCACCTCACGCTGGTCAGAGTGGCTAAAATGAGCAAATCAGAGAACTCTAGATGCTGGCGAGGATGTGGAGAAATGGGCACCCTCCTACACTGTTGGTGGGAATGTAACTGGTGCAGCCCCTCTGGAAAACAGTGTGGAGGTTCCTCAGGAAACTAACACTAGAACTCCCCTATGACCCAGCAATAGCACTGCTAGGAATTTACCCAAGGGATACAGAAATGCTGAGGCATAGGAGCACATGTACCCCAATGTTCATAGCAGCACTCTCCACAATAGCTAAAACATGGAAAGAGCCTAAGTGTCCATCAACAGATGAATGGATCAAGAAGATGTGGTTTATCTATACCATGGAATACTACATGGCAATGAGAAACAATGAAATCTGGCCATGTGTAGTAACATGGATGGACCTTGAGGGTGTTATGCTGAGCAAAATAAGTCAGGCAGAGAAGGACAAATATCATATGTTTGCACGTATAGGAGGATTAGGAGGAACTTAACGGAGGACCATGGGGGAGAAGAAGGGGGGAAATGGTGGGGGAAACGGAGGGAGGCAAACCATGAGAGACTCTTGAATACTGAGAACAAACTGAAGACTGATGGATGTGGGGGGAGGGGGGAGATGGGCATGGAGGAGGACACTTGTGGGGATAAGCACTGGGTGTTATATGGAAACCAACTTGACAATAAACTATTTGTAAGGAAAAAAAAGGTATTTATATTGCAGTTCAGTGAAAATGAGGAAGCAGGTTCAACATGTTTTCATTTTGCTAGCTTCCTTCTTCTTTAGTATTAATCTTTTTTGTTTGTTTTGACATCTCCCTTCCCTGTTGATTGCCAGCAAATGACCATAAAGGAGATTCAAATCAGAAGGGAATTATTGGAGGCTTTATAGTATTTTCTATTTTGTCATCCCTTTTCAGTTTTAGCACTCTGTGGATGGGTGACTAGTCAAGTACGCTTATCATGAGTAACTAAAACGACAAATGAATGAGCCAATGTCACAGGCCCAGGAGAACACTTAACAAGCACTGTCCGGCATCCATGAGATGTGACGCTGCCATGGGATCATGATGGGGAAAAGGCTCCATCCAAACCTGGCTGGTGTCCGGGCGACAGCTCCTGCTGAAAAGAGATTCCCTTCCTATCAGTGGGAAGGGAGCTTATGGCTTACTTTTTGGAGATGCATTCATTCATTCTTGCTCCTTGAGTGTCACTGACTAAATTACTTTATCTTGTGCACGAATAATAGTTCAACGGATTAAATAACTTAATACGCACATTTAAAAGTCACACATTTTACTAGTGTTTAAAGGAATAGATTAGGGGCATCTGGCCAGCTCAGTCAGAAGAGTGTGTGACTCTTGATCTTGGGGTCATGAGTTTGAACCCCACGTTGGGTATGAGATGACCTAAAAATAAAGGGAAACATTAATTTTTTGGTGAGTGATGAATTCAGAAAGTGAAAATTTTAAATTAACCCTTGTAAATGTAAATTCTGAAGAAATTACTAAGGGACCGAGGTTTTTTCTCCCTTCCTTTGGTATTTCTAAGAGCGTAGTTTAAGTATAGCTTGAATTTTGTTGTGTCCTTAAAAATCAAGTGTGGGAACCTAGTAAGTGACCAAATAGACTGTAAGGGCAGAGTATGGACCGAATGAAGAATTTTGGTGAGTTTAGGATGGGAGAATGTGCCCGCTGATGACCTGAGGACCACCTTCACGGCTGTTTACCATGAAGAAGCATTTCTGGTGAGATATTTACTCCTCCAGATATTTACAAAGCATCATTTTTAATAACCTTTAGTACTCCAGTAAAAATATCTTCTCATTTGAAGCCAGATTTTAGTTAATAATTAAATGATCAGGGGAGCTTGGGTGGCTCAGTTGGTTAAGTGTCCTACTCTTGATTTTGGCTCAGGTCATGATCTCACTGTTGACGAGTTTGAGCCCCGAGTTGAGCTCTGTGCTGACGGCATAGGTGCCTGCTTGAGATTCTCTCTCTTTCTCTCTCTCTCTGTCTCTGCCCCTCCCCTGCTTGTGCTTGCATGTGTCCTCTCTCTCTCTCTCTCCCTCAAAATAAATAAATAAGCATTAAAAAATAAATGATCAAATTTACTAGTTTTGGTCTGGTGGTTACTCTAATAGCCAGCTTAACATCTAAACTTTCCAGTGGTTGCCCAAAGACTGTAAAAACTAAATAAGCACATATTTAATTAGTTTAAAGGATCCCAACGGGTCTGTATATTGTATTTCTGATTTGCGCGGACAGAATATCTTTATGATTCAGGCTTCTGTGCTGTCAGTATGGTGGCCCTGCCAAGTTTATAAACATTAGAAGGGAAATTCCTGATGTTTAAGATGAATTTATTTCTACTACATTTAATTAAAAAATTAATAACTTAGCATATGATAAGCAGCCTTTATAAAATGGTAAGCATAAAGCTTATTTATTATATTCAGGCCACTCTTTGCAAATTTAAATTAATTTTTTTAAGAGAGTGGCAATCAACTGACGAGGTCGTTGCTACTCTAATCATATACAATGCACATTTCACTAAATATTGCTTCATTTCACCATCTGATTTCATACCCATTCCTAAAACGAGATTGAGACGCACAGTTTATCGATATTCCTTCTGAAGGATTATCTACGTATATTTTCTGTTAAAAGCCAGCATCCCTGATTCTTTACTGGCATTTCCTTCCCCTCTGTAAATGCCGGAGAACATCTTAGTTCACTTCAGTTTCGGGTATTATGATGCAAAATGTGAATTGTATGAAATGTGGATGATTACAATGATGATGATTCTTCATATATAGTACTTTTTGCTCTTTTGAAAATTCGGTACATGCTCTGCTGCTGCAGATCTTGTTAGACCACCTGATTATATGATTAAAGTCTCCTTGGTCTATGTTACGGTACTTGGAGGTTGTAAAGAAGGTGGTCTTTCTTACCTTCCTAGTTTCTTACTTTGCATAGAAGTCATTGAGCTTTTACGAGTTATTATGAAAAATTAGAAATATCTGAAACATCATGGCTTCTGCCAGGAACTTTATATATAGCTGATCACTGCATAAGGTGGTGAGAACAGTCAGTATGTAATTTTAGATTGTAATATATATATAGGAAGGTTCAAGGGGTTCAGAAAGCCATGAGTCCTGACTCCTATGTAACCACATGTTTTTCAGCATTTTTTGTGAGTTCCCTAATGGAAGTGCCTGTCACTCTTGAGATAATACTGAGTTAGTATCATCTCTCAACACAAGACTAAGTGCTCCTGGAATTTATTTAATTTTATTTTTATTTTTTAAATGTTTTATTTATTTCTAGGCGAGAGAGAGAGAGCCTGAGCAGAGGAGGGTCAGAGAGAGAGGGAGTCACAGACTCCAAAACAGGCTCCAGGCTCTGAGCTGGCTGTCAGCACAGAGCCCGACGCAGGGCTTGAATCCACGAACCGCGAGATCATGACCTAAGCGAAAGTCGGACGCTTAACCGACTAAGCCACCCAGGCGCCCCGCTACTGGAATTTATTTTTGAAGTCTCTATTCAGGTTACTCTAAAGTTCCCATTTTGACTTTCTGGAGTTGGGTTCCCAATAATCCGTTGCACAAAACACCCACACTGATGCAACGCACACTACTATTTTATCCAAAGGGACATCAATTGCTGAAAAGTTAGCATCCCTAAATGCCTGAATGTGTAATTTTTCAAAACTTGTACATTTTAAGAAGTAAATATTAGACACCTACATTTATTCGTGTACCTGCTTCAGAAAATTGATGCCATTAGATAAAAATGTCAAGTCCTTGAAAATTGGGTTTGATCATTCATATTGGCGGATTTTGTTTCCATCAATACTAAATTGAATATTTCCTAAAATTACAAGTTACCTAATATTTTTATGCAAAATCAAGTTTGCAGTGTCAGTACGAACATGCTTGACTTCATATCTGTCTCTGTACTCCAGGTTTATCCAGACAGAGGTTAATTAACAAAAACAACCCCCCCGCCCAACTATGTTCTAGTAAGCTGTGTTGGACTCGTATCCTGCAGTTTGCTTGTAAAATAGCCTTCTGTGTTTTTCCAATTATTGTTGCTCTGGTTGACCCTTCTTCAGGCTGGCTCAATAGTACCGAAGAGGTTGTTTTCCAGCTCTGGACGCCATGTTCTTGTCAGTCATGCGATCTGTAAGCGCAGGCATGATGGTGAGATGTGTGGTCTTCCCAGAAGCTATTAGAAATTGACTAGGAAGAAACATACACCCATATTGCCCTCCCTGTTTGCTCGCCCCAGATGCTTGCATGACCAATCACTTTGAGACAGACTGCTCTGTTCTTCACCCAGATGCTGAAAATCATGGGCTTTCATGCAGCGAGTTACCACATTGGTGACAATGCAGTGAGATTGCTTGAAACTTAACTTTATTGGGCACCTGGGTGGCTCAGTCAGTTAAGCGCCCTTCTCTTGATTTCAGCTTAGGTCATGATCTCACACTTTGTGAGATCAAGCCCCGTGTCAGACTTCATGCTGATGGCACAGGACCTGCCAGGGAATCTCTCTCTCTCCCTCCCCATCTCTCTGTCACTCCCTCACTTTTTCTCTCTTTCTCTCTCTCTCTCTCAAAATAAATAACCATTAAAAAATATGGGGTGCCTGGGTGGCTTAGTCGGTTAAGCGTCCGACTTTCGCTTAGGTCATGATCTCGCGGTTCGGGGTTCGAGCCCGCGTCAGGCTCTGTGCTGACTGCCAGCTCAGAGCCTGGAGCCTGTTTCAGTCTGTGACTCCTCTCTCTCTCTCTGACCCTCCCCTGCTCATGCTATCTCTCTCTCTCTCCTAGAAATAAAACATTAAAAAAAATTTTTTAAAAATAAATAAATAAATAAACTTGGGGGAACCTGGGTAGCTCAGTCAGTTAAGCATCCAACTTCGGCTCAGGTCATGATCTTGCTGTTTGTGAGTTCGAGCCCCGCGTGGGGCTCTGTGCTGACAGCTCAGAGCCTAGAGCTGCTTCAAATTCTGTGTCACCCTCTCTCTCTGTGCCCCTCCCCAGTTTGCACTCTGCCTCTCTCACTTTCAAAAATAAATAAACATTAAACATTTTTTTAAAAACTTGATCAAAAATGGCATTTCAGAATACTATATTGCTTATTGCACACAGAAGGTAAATCGGGACAAACTGAACTGATCAGGTGTTTTCTTTTCTTTTTGTATTTTCCATCCTTCCCATATTGAAACACTGAGCACATAAAACCCAGCCTGTGTTACCTGCAGGCGGAGCCAGGAAAGATTTTGTCTAAAGATGCCAATACAGTTCAGGGCTGAGCATTTCAGAGCCTATTCTCAGCGCTATCCTATTTATTTCTCAGCAGTGGAGTTCAGTGACAAGTACAAGTTTGTACTGGAGGCTTT
Organism: Proteles cristata cristata; assembly: GCA_017311185.1. NCBI lineage: Eukaryota > Metazoa > Chordata > Mammalia > Carnivora > Hyaenidae > Proteles > Proteles cristata. The sequence goes on from JAESUZ010000103.1 coordinate 253,827, forward strand.
AGCGAGATAAATAAAGAGAAATGATTACATTAGGAAAAATGCTTAGATACGCTTTCTTATAACATGGGGCCTCAGATTACTTGAACTCTGCAGTATTCTAAACAGGACATGATGCAGAAGCCCTTGATTTTTAACAAAGAAATGTTTTTTAAAAATTGAAAGAGTAAATAAAGTAAAAATGTGCCAAGTCCTGACATGCATCAGAATATTACATCAGAAAGGTTTGATGCAAATCTCATAATAGTCAACTTTTCTGTCCTATTTTTTTCATTAAATTGCAGTTCCTGTATATTCCTATTTTATTTTCAGGCCAGGAGGCTGAGGGGACCTGGCCAGGATCCCCAGATGATAGACTGAGCAATTCAAATTGCAATGAAGGGTCTTGCACACCAGATTTTTAAAAAAATTTTTAATGTTTTATTTATTTCTGATTGAGAGAGAGAGACAGCGTGAGCAGGGGAGGGCCAGAGAGAGAGGGAGATACAGACTCTGAAACAGGCTCCAGGCTCTGAGCTCGCTGTCAGCACAGAGCCCGACGTGGCTCAAATCTATGAACCGTGAGATCAGGACCTGAGCCGAAGTCGGTCGCTTAACTGACTGAGCCTCCAGGCACCTCGCACACCAGATTTTTATAAGGGGACATGAAAGGACTGGGAAAGTTTTGCCTCTGGACATCAGATTCTGATTTCTGTTTCTCTGTTCTCCTTAAAGGTTTTTAGACCTATTAGGGCTAATACACATCCTCTTTTTAATTTTTTTAATTCTTATTTATTTATTTAAGAGAAAGACAGAGTGTGAGCAGGGGAGGGGCAGAGCAAGAGGGAGAGACAGAGAATGAACAGGAGAGGGGCAGAGAGAGAGGGAGACACAAAATTCAAAGTAGGCTCCAGGTTCTGAGCTGTCAGCACAGAGCCCAATGTGGGCTCAAACTCATGAACCATGAGATCATGACCTGAGTGCAAGTCAGACACTTAAGTAACTGAGCCACCCAGGTGGCCCATACACATTCTCTTTTTAAACCATAATTCCCTTCCCTTCCCTTTCCATCCTTTTCTCTTTCTTTCCCCTCCCTTCCTCCTGTCCTCCCCTCCCCTCCTCTCTTCTCCTCTCCTTTCCAAAATAACGTTGCAGATGCGCTGTGGAGACTGAGTGCAGTGGGCAGGCCAAACATAACAGCATCGATGTAAATTATGCCCAGGTACTGAGGCACAGAGCACTGTCTCGGTGGCCGTGCAGCTTTATTAAATCACAGCTTGTCTAAAATGCGAGACGGCGGCCAGTGGGAAGAGAAGCCCACGCAGGGTCTGTGTGCACAGACTCTAGTGTAGACTCATCCTACGGACCGCACACAGAGCTGCTCTGATCCTCCCGCTGCCCTCCGCGAGCTCCAGAGTCTCCAGGTTCCTACCATGGAATCGACGGTACTTGACGAGACAAACCAGAACAAACCCAATATTTTCCAGTGTTGCCCAGCGACCCTCAGGGAGGTGGAGTTGGTCAGTTTCTCTGCCACGCGGCCCAGACTGTGGAATTACCCTGGGGGAGGGCGTCCCCCCTCTCTTCCAGAGCCAGTAACCTCTAGTGGGTGGGTGAGTGTCCCCCGGAGATGCTCGGATTTGTGGGTGCTTTTCGTGCCGGCTTCGAGACTGAGTTTGGGTCTTGCCTGCCTGGGGCTGGATGGTGGGAGGGCCTCATGCTGCTGTCTGTGAGGGTACGTTGTTGGCTCTTAACCCTGCGGGTTGGCTGGCATCCTCTCCGAAGCCCATGGTGCTTTCTTGGCAAGGCCACACTCCCTGGGTCATCTGTCCCTTGAGAATATACATCCCGCGTCACTTCCTGTCTCCCTGAAATCTGACAGTGAGTCTCTCCTGGCTTCCGGCCTGAGCCCTCCATCACAGGTTTAATTTGCTCTCGCCAAGTTGACCTTCTGTTTGGATTGAATCAGACTCTCATTTTAACTTCTGTGTCCCCTTTTGATGGCCAGTGGGGAATTCTGGGTCACCATGCTGAGGGGAAAAACATCGCATGGTTTTCTGCTGGCAACGTAGGCCCAGAAGTGACCTGTCACTTTGACTCATGGCTTGTTGGCCAGAGCCGGTCACGTAGCCTCGTCCCTCTGCAAGGGGCCTGGACTGCAGTTCCCCTCCTGCCCAGAAGGGAGAAAGCAGGCGATGTTTGGCAAACGGTGTAGTGACGGCATGGCCCCTGCCAGCGCATCTGCCAGAATTCCAGTGGAAGCCACGCCAAAGCCTGTCCTCTGCTTTTTGCTTATTCCTCTCTCTTTTCTTGGCCCCTGGGGCTTCAGTCCTGAGCAACGTGTCTGACCCCCTACTTTCACTTGTCCTCCACCCCCTCTCTTTCCAAGGCCCCCCAGTTCCCACCTTCTCTTCCTGTCCCACACCAACTGCGCACACATGGGGTTTCCTGCTTTCCGAGCTGTTCTTTGCCCTCCTGGCTTCTCTAGGGCTCAGCGGTATAATGGTCACTGGCCACCAGGATTTGCTGGACGAAAAGAGTGAAAAACAGAGCAACTTAACTTTTCAGAGTTATTTCTAGTGTTTATAATCTGCACAGTAAGTGCCTCACGGTGGCCAGAATTTCGCCATGAGAGTTTTCCTTTTTCCGAGAGTACGCAACTTCCCACCTAGTGTGTGGCAGCCTTCCTCAGGGCTTACCGCATTCTAAAATAGTTGTCCAGAAAGTCTAGTCTGGGCTCTTTTCAAACTAATTCACTTTTTATATCACTCACAATACACAGAGAGGTTCGTGAAAGTTATTTAACAGTATGTACATTTTTAAAAAAGGTTTATTTATTTTGAGAGAAAGAGAGAGAGAGCAGGAGTGTGAACAGGAGAGGGGCAGAGAGAGAGAGAGGGAGAATCCCAAGCAAGCTCTGCACTGTCAGCACAGAGCCCAATGTGGGGCTTGAACCCACAAATGGCGAGATCATGACCTGAGCTGAAATCAAGAGTCGGACGCATAATTGACTGAGCCGCCCAGGCGCCCCAACAGTATGTACCTTTGACATACACCATGATGTCTTCGTCCACTGAACTTTTGAATACGCGTCATTCCTACAGAGGCGTATTTTGTCTGATCCCCTCATACGCGCCTCCAGGGTCTCCCATCCAGCCACATTCAGCTGTAGTGCCCCTTCTATGGGTTTCCTTCTTTTTTCCCCCGTGCCAGGCCCCTGGTGAAAGTGCACCTGCTAAATGACCTTCCTTTCCGCCAGTGTAGTAAGGTCCCATTAGCAGTCTTTCATGAGGGACCCGGGATCCCTAATGGTCCCTAGATGCCACGTTAAAATCAAAGCACCCGGGAGCCCTGAACTGCGCATGTCTGTCGTGAGACAGGAAGATCAGAGCCCGAGACAGCGGCCGGTGGGCCTCTCGGTGGGCCCCGTGGCCAGCGGCTCCGTGGCTCTGCAGACACCTGCCCGGGCTAGGGGTGGCCTGGGTGGTGGTGATTCAGGGGCCCACTGTTCTCACGATTCTTGCTGCTCGGCTCTCTTTGTTGCCACATTTCATCTAAGGAGATTCAGCGGAGCAGGCTTTGCTCCGACGTGTTTGAGTGCCTTCCTTTGCCCCCAGCCCTAGGTGCTGCACATTTACGCAGCTCCGAGCTTGCTTGGGCCTCATCCTCCTCGCATTCACTAGAGCACCCTATTTTGCAGAACAGGTAATCTCTATGTGACTCCTTTCATCTGAGGCTTACAGTGCGCTTACAGATTGTTATGAATTAAGCCGTACGACATCCTTAAAGAAAATGTAAGTGTTAGCCTCAATGGAATTCTTTTCCAGAGGCATTTGGCTGACTGAGCCGTCGCATACGGGCGGATAATTTAGTCATCTTGGTTTTATTTCTGAGCATCTCATCCTTGCATCTGCTGACATGATCCTGCACCATATTTAATTCTTAAAAAAGGAGAAGTGCCTTGAGAAAAGCAGTGGAAATTCCTGGGGAGGGGTGGGGATGGCGCACGGGGCCTGCACCCCTGCCCTTCCTGGCGGCGTGGACGCAGCAGAGTGAGGGCCCGCTGTTCCCACTGGCCTCGGCGATCGACCGCTCTCCTGTCTGCTCTGGATAACTCTGCGGACCTCTGGAGTGATGCTTTCATGGAATTAGGACACGTGCACACTTGGCACCGCTTGTCAACATGGAGAGTTTGCGGGACCTGAGGGAGCTCAGTGCCACATTGTATTTGGTCGTAAATGAGGGACGGATCACGTGTTCAGTGGTGACGGGCTTGCTGGGCAATTCTGGTTCTACTTCGGGGGCGGGAGGTCAGCAGACCCCTCCTCCAGTCTTATCAATCAGAGCTCCGAACAAATAAGAACTGAAAAGCCTCAGGTTGACTCAGGTCTGAGTGCTTCTCGAGTGTAAACGTTCTTTTTTTATTATTATTTTTAATGTTTTTATTTATTTCTGAGAGAGAGAGAGGGAGACACAGAATCTGAAACAGGCTCCAGGCTCTGAGCTGTCAGCACAGAGCCCGACGTGGGGCTCGAACCCACGAACTGTGAGATCATGACCTGAGCCAGAGTTGGACACTCAACTGACTGAGCGAGCCACCCAGAAGCTCCGAAACGTTCCTTTAAAACTCTGTCAGGAATATTTGTGAGCCCAGCAAAAGGAAACACAGAGTCTCTGTAGGATTTTGTTTATTTTACACAGAAAGAGCAACATGCTCGGGGCCTGTGACTTTCCTCTTAGGGATGCGCTTTTTGGGAAATGGCCCTCCCCACTTGCCACCCGCCACCTCCTGCCTCTCCCCGTCCCCACCCCTGCTCAGGCTGCTGGCAGCGTGCAGGAAGCACTGGGGGAGGGAACCTGGAAGGGGATCGGAGCCCACATAGGCAGGCAACATCTGCAGGGCTGTGACCCCAGCTTCAGCGTGTCAAGCTCCAGGATCTCCGAATGGGGAGATCAGGGGGTGTCTGTGTGCCAGCCCTTCTCCCCGGGGGTTACTCTGCTGCTCTTCCCTCTCGGCCTGTGGCCCCTCATTCACCTGAAATTTACACCCCGTGGTGACCATGCCTGTCTCCCAGCGCACCGCAGTGTAAGGGAGGAAGAGTACTGGGTGCGCAGCACCTCTTCTGGCCGGGTCCTCGTTACAGCCCTGACACCCCCCTCCCCACACGTGCCCGAGGGGCTAGAAGGCTATTTTGCGATCCAGGCATTGGACCCTTGCTGTGTGCAAGTCGGGGCCTCTGGATATGTGTTCTGTGGTATGAATGGGGACACTTTATTCAGTAAGGGGCTGAGGCGGGGGAGAGGCAGGTGGCCATGGAAAGACAGTGCACGGTGCCTGCGGGAGGGAGTTCACGGCAGCCCACGCCGTCACCTGGGGTGACCTGGGGGTGACTCGGGACCCTGTCCGCTGTGAAGTGAGCTGCCCAGGACGTAGTTAATCAGAGAGCCTAATGTACATACGAGGAGCACCTGCAGTGCTCAGGCTCTGTCTCCTGTAGGTAACGGTAGGTGTTGAAGGCTGCTTGGCATGTGGGACAGGCTGGAGGGCAACATTCTGGAAACTTCTGATATGTTTGCTCCCTTGTGCGCTTCTACATGGGCAGTACCATGAGCGTGACATTTCCTGGCTTCAAGAGAGACTAAAAATGACACAGGAAGATTACGAACTGCAAAACTGGTATCGTTAGTACCTTCTTTAGAACTTCACTCCCAACCCGCCGGAGCTGGCAGGCAGGACAGTAAGCGGTTTCTCGGAGGTTTGAACTGATTCATTGAGAATTCTCAGTGTGGAGTCTCCAAGGTAAAATGATCAGCTAAATGCCGACCCCTAGGATTTCACTTTAGTTCTGTGACCATCATACAACCACACACAAGGGCAGAGTAATGTTCCCAGGACTGTGAGCTCTCTCTCAGCCAGAATCCAGAAGGAGGGGCGCCGGGGTGGCTCAGTCGGTTAAGCATCAGACTCTTATTTTCGGCCCAGGTTGTGATCTCATGGGTTGGAGCCCCAAGTCAGGCTCCACACTCTTAGCACAGAGATTGGGATTCTCTCTCTCCCTCTCTCTCTCTGCCCTTCCTCTGCTCCCTCTCTCTCTCACACACACACACACACGCGTGCGCGCACACACAAAATGAATAAATAAAATATCTGTAGAATCAGGAAGGACTTCCATTTCTCAACGATTAGTGGGACCCTCACACAAAGCATTAGAACCGCAGGAGTGCTAGGTGACAGCCCGTCTTGTCATCAGAGACAAGGGAAGACTGAGGAACTGTCCCAGGTTGGAGGACATGAAGGAGACACAGTGGCTAAATAGGATGCTGGTGCAGACACAAGGAGCTAGGGGGGAAACTGGGGAAACCAAAATAAAGTTCATGTCATTGCTGCTGTACCTGTGTAGATATCTTAGTTTTTATGTCTATTTGTTTATTTTGAAGGCAGCAAACATGAGTTGGGAAGGGACAGAGAGAGAGAGAGAATCCCAAGCAGGCTCCACACTGTCAGCACAGAGCCCGACGTGGGGCTAGATCCCATGAACCATGAGATCATGACCTGAGCTGAAATCAAGAGTCAGTCTCTTAACTGACTGAGCCCCTCAGGCGCCCCTGTAAATACCTTAGTTTTGATAAAAGCCCCATGGTCATGTAAGATGTTAACTTGAGGGCAACCTGGGTGAAAAGCGGACGGGAGTCCTCTGTACCACGTTTGCAGCCTTACTGTCCATGGGAGAATATTTCAGAACAAAGAGTTAAGAAGTGCATTACAGAACAACAAATCGCAGCATATTTAGGATTCTGAGTCCAAGCAAAAGGCATTGTGCTTGTGGTACATCGAGAGGAAAGTGTGGGATATTTGCAAGGTGATTCACTGCAGGAAAACGGGCAAGTCTTACAAAGCATCTGGGTCCTAAGGAAGGTGGAAGCTATAGATTTTGCTGAAGGCCGCACACCGAGTGCTGCTGGTGGAAGACGCGGTGAAGGGGTGGACGCGCTCACCGCCTAGCGACGCCCCCACACACCCTGATGCTAGAGCCCCCCTTCTGTTCCCCTCCGAGCTGTCGTGTGACCACGTCACACCCCTCCGGACACACACCTGGTCCTGGTGGCTCTACCGAAACCGAGTGTGGACGTCAGTCAGAGGTCCTGATGAGAAGATAGTAAGTGTTGTCTCATGCATTACACCTTATTACGAGGACCTCAAGCTAGGTGTCGGGGCAGTGGGGGAAATGAAAAGAAAACCACTTTTGTCATATTAGGGATGGTTTGCATCACACGTGTTTCTAGACATGGATAAGTAGCAGAATATGAATTCCAGAAGGCGTTTCAAACCTGCTTCCCAATTTTATATCGCACATTCATTTAAAATCAAGAAAACTCCACGTGACCTCTAAATCCAAATTCAAAACTCATGTTTCTGTTCAACTGGAAGCCCCAAATAGGGCAGCACCACGCCTTCGGGTGCCTCTGATTTTCTGTTTCTCATCAGCACAGGACAAAACAAGCCAGTGATTTCTGCTCTGCACCTGTTGTCTCAAAACCAGAGGCGGTCCTTGCCTGTCACTCACTCTGGGCTCTCCCTTTCCCTCCCTGCTGCCTTTCAGGGCTCTCTCCCTGCACAGAGCACCCTTTCCCTCCACCCCTGCCACGTAGCATTTCGAATCGTTCTTTGAAATGTCTGTTTCTTGCATGATTCTGTGAGTGCATCGCGTGTGACGCTGTGCCCTTGCTCTTCCCCTATCCCGATATTTAAGACTGCACTTCCTCGCCTTGGGATTCCAGAATTAAGTTCTTCAAGTTCTCCCATGGTCTGAGCATTTTCCTTTAGGTCCAGCCAAGGGTAGGTCGTACATCAAGGCCAGTAAAGACACAGATCTGAGCGCTGATACGGTAGGGTCAGCAATACACCCGTCACGTTAAGCACTTTCACTTAGTGGGAACCAGCAGCGAGTGAGGGGTTTTGAGCCAAACACCCAAGTGATTTATGTAGGATTCTTCTATTTGCTTAACCCGTAGTTTTGAGTGTGTGTGTGTGTGTGTGTGTGTGTGTGTGTGTGTGTGTGAGTGATTAAGAGCAGTTATATGTTCCAGAATTTGAAACTATGGTTTTCGTAACTTTTCCTTACGATCCCCTTCTTACAGGATACTATAGATCTCACACATTTCTTTCCCTTACCATTTTTTTCCCTGTTTCTGTTTCCACAAAAAGGGGCTGGTGGCTGGTCTCCTCTTGTGTCCGATAAATACCAGTGGCTGCAGATCGACCTTGGAGAGAGAATGGAGGTCACAGCTGTGGCCACCCAGGGGGGATACGGGAGCTCGGACTGGGTGACCGGCTACGTCCTCATGTTCAGCGACGGCGGGAGGAACTGGAAGCAGTACCGGCGAGAAGAAAGCATCTCGGTACGTTCCTCCCTGAAGGCCGTCTTGTGCCAAATCCTGCATGTTGCTGCGAATCTGTCAGATCAAGTATAGAAATGGAGCCTCCGAAATTACTCAAAAAGTCTTTCCAAGCGACTGTAAGGCATACGCGGCATTTTACAATGTGCTGCCCATTATAATTTATGAAATAAGTAAAAGTGAAACAATTTTGTGTAGTGGAATATTGAAAATGCCTTCCCATCACTCCTTAACATAGTGTGAAATCTAAGGGATAAACCACGGACAACCTACTCTACTGTGTGTTGCATAACCCGGGAGGTGGTAGCGCCTCGGCGCTGTTCAGTTAAGTAAATTCATTCTTCTGTGTCCACTGATTCAGCGAGGTTTCTGGAAGACCCCAAATGTTTAAAAATATGTGTAATGGACGGTCTCCCTATGGACATGTTGGGCACAGGTCCGGCCCCAACAGGAAATTGTGTACTTGTGTGGCCCTTGTGATTCCTGGGCGGTATATCTCTGGGATCTTCGGAATCATAATTATTTCACATCAGTGTCCTAGTTTTGACTTCTGATTGCTTATCGTGTTTCTTTTGGAAGAATCAAATTTTGCTTGCCTTTTTAAAAAACATTTAAATATTTATTTTAAGAGACAGTGTGTGCATGCATGTGCAGAGAAGGAGGGAGAGGGAGAGAGAGAGAGAGAGAGAGAGAGAATCTCAAGCAGGCTCTGTGCTGTCAGTGCAGAGCCCGATGTGGGGCTCAGTTTCACAAACTGTGAGATCATGACCTGAGCTGAGATCAAGAGGTGGACACTCAGCTGACTCTAAGCCAGCCAGGTGCCCCTTGCCTGACTTTTTGACTATTAAAATGTATGAACTTTATTATCTAGGTAGCATTTTGTGTCTATAAATCATGATCTGTCCTGAATGAGAAGCTCTGTGTGCATTCACACTTGGCTGGTGGGGCAGCTGATGGGGGGCCTGGGGCAGAAGATGTGTCAGCTGGAGAAGGAATCCTTCCTTTCTTATTATTGAAAATGCAGTTTAGATGGTCGCCAGGGGCCAGGAGAGCAGGGAATGGAGAGTAAGTGGTGAATGGGGACAGAGTTTCAGTTTAGAAGATGGAAAGTTCTGGAGATGCAGGGAGGGGGTGGGCACACAAGTGTGGATGTTCATGCTGTAGAACCGCACACTTAAAAGTGTCCAAAGTGGGGGGCACCTGGGTGGCTTAGTCGGTTAAACGTCCGACTTTCGCTTAGGTCATGATCTCGCAGTTCGTGGGTTCGGTCGGGCTCAGCTGACTGCCAGCTCGGAGCCTGGAGCCTGTTTCAGAGTCTGTCACTCCCTCTCTCTCTGACCCTCCCCTGCTCACGCTGTCTCTCTCTCTCTCTCTCCTAGAAATAAAATTAAAAAAATATATATATTAAAAAAAAAAAGTGTCCAAAGTGGTAAATTTTATATTGTGACTGTTTTACCCACAATAAAAAAAAGTATACAGTTTAGCTTCCATTTAATTTAGGCTAAGAATATTATGTAACTCTTTTTTTAATATATTTTTAAAATGTGTGTTTAAAAATTTTTTTAATGTTTATTTGTTTATTTATTTATTTTGAGAAAGAGAGAGACAGACCGTGATGGGGGAGGGGCAGAGAGAGAGGGAGGCACAGAATCCAAGACAGGCTCCAGGCTCTGCACCGTCAGCACAGAGCCTGATGTGGGGGGCTCGAACCCACTAACTGTGAGATCATGACCCGAGCTGAAGTTGGACACTTAACTGACTGAGCCCCCCAGGCACCCTGGACATTACGTAATTCTTAAAAATTTTTCTCATTATGGTAGGAGGAAAAGTATCAGCTAAGAAGCCATCACTTGTTAGCAGATAACTTAGCTATAACACTAACCAGCAAGAAAATGATAATATTCCCCTCATTTGCCCCTAAATTGCTCCCGTTTGCACTTCCTTAGAACTCTGTTATTCAGTATAGCTTCATAAACTATGGTCTATTTAATTTTTTATCTCTGGACCTCTTAATAGTTCATCAATACGTGTTGATTTAAACTGAATTAAGAACTAGACAGTTGTGTTAACATGAGGTAAAAAAGCAGAATAGGAGAAAATTTGGGCTTTTAGGGCTGGCTGACTTCCCAAACCAGCAGTTGCCAAGTGTGTGAGCAGAAGTAGATATTGATGTTGAGTTAATTCTAAGAACATCAGGTCAAATGCAGGGTTAAGATAAACATTAATTAAGAATGAATAACAGTTAGGGGGGTCTGGGGGGCTCAGTTGGTTGAGCATCTGACTCTTGTTTTCTGCTCAGGTCAGGATCCCAAGGTCATGTGATTCAGCCCTGTGTCGGGCTCTGTGCTGACAGATTCTGTTAAGATTCTCTCCCTCTTTTTTTCTCTCTCTCCCTCTTCCTCTCTCCCTCCCTCCCTCTGCCCTCTCCCCCACTTTCACTCTCTCTCTTACAGAAAAGAAGAATGAATAACAGTTAAGCTTAATGAAGCATCTACTTATATAGAGAACTTTTATTCAAAATTAAGTCTTGTTTTTTGAAATCAGGTAACTGATAGTTAATGCATACCTATTTTTTATTTCAAGTTTTTTTTTAAGTTTATTTATTTATTTTGAGAGAGAGAGAGGGAGGGAGAGAGAACACCCATCGGTGGGGAGCAGAGAGAGTTGGGAGGAGAGGATACCAAGCAGGCTCCACACTGTTAGCACAGAGCCCAATACAGGGTTCAAACTCACAAACATGAGATCATGACCTGAGTGGAAATCAAGAGCCTGACACTTAACCGACTGAGCCATGTGGGTGCCCCTAATTTCAAGTTTGTGTTTGAATTCTAGTTAGTTAACATGTATGATAAACTCAGCGGCAGGTGCAGAATTGAGTGCACACCTATTCTACGGTTCATGGTTTTGCCCCCATCCCACCCCAGTACCTGGCTGAGAAAAGGTGTGACAGTTCCCGCAGCTGAGCAGCTTGGGGGAACCATATCCAAGCGTCACCATCTGGCACTTGGTGTCAAGGAGCCCCAGGGAAGCAGAGGCAGGGACAGTGGCACTATTGATCCTGGACCACGCAGGTGAGGACAGACGCGGACCCCTGGGTCCTAACGGCCATCGTGCTGTAAAGACTGGTGTGGTGGCCTACCTCCCACTCCTGGGGACCTGGAGGCCTGCCTTCCTCCTCTGCATCCCTGGAACTTCACGGTGCTTGGGACTGAAAGTCGGGAGGTGTTTGCTAGATTTGTGCGGGTGTGGAATTTCCCTTCCGGCAGGACGTCGCTCTTGAGCTCTTAAAGCCCTTGGTCTCAGGGGTCTTGGACGCTCCATTGCAATGATTTCTTCTGCATCTTGATCTCCGTTGGGAAAGGCGCCTCATCCTTGCCTCTTTGTCCATCACCGAGGCCTAAATGGATTCATTTCCTGCCCTGGGCCTGACTGTATACCGTTGACCCTGACAGAAGGAAGTCACACCAGCTGAGCATTATGAGATTGTGCCTACCGTTTCTGGGAAAGGCTCAGGCTGGTTGGGCCACTCTGTGGCCCTCCCACATAGAGCCAGCAGCTCTTAACGATAAGTAAAGCACATACCCTACCTGAGGCTCGACCCATTCTTCAGGGCGTGGTTTTCCTTATGGGTCACTGACATTAATCGGAGAGTGAATGTAAGATTCTAAAAAATCCCCGTGAAATGTTGACACTCTTTATTAGCGGAAGTAACACTGCCATTTTCTTAGTCTTGCACGGCCACTATACCAAGTTCCTAGACACCTCATGGCCTAATGCAAGACAGAGCTGCTGCGTCAGAGTTTCTGCATGTCTGAGGTCTGGGTACACATGGCTGGGTCCTCTGTGCGGGGTGTGAGAAGAGCTGCATTTCCTTTTTTTCCTGGGCAAGACTTCTCCTCCAAGGCGTCTGGAGAGCCCCAGGGCCCTCCTCAGGTTCTGTGACTCCCTGGGGGACCCACAGGGCCAGTGTGTGGTTGTAAAACTGTGATTTGTCGAGGGTACAAAGCAAAATCAACAAAGGAAAAAGGTGCATGGGACGCGGTCCAAGGCAAACCAGGCATGAGCTTCTGTGAGTCCTCTCTGCGTGGACACCTATAGAACGTGCTGAATTCCTCACCAGAAAGTTCTAGCAATCTACGTGAGGTGTCGCCAACTGCGGAAACTCATTAGAGGTTCAGCAGCCAGGGTATTCATGTGGGGCTGGTCGCAGAGGCACCCTCTGCCCTCTAAGACCCCTGCAAGGAAGATGGTTGAGTGTAAACTACACTCTTCGCACAGACGTTAGGCACACTGAGCCGCTCTTACCACGAGGGGCTCGGGAACGGGCCGGCCTTGGGAACTGAATCCGTCTGGGTGACTTGGGAGTCCAGCCACGCCGTAAAGACGGGGTCCGTAGCCTCTCTCTGGCATGGCTGTACCCAGGAGCTAGCCCTGCCCCTCGCGGTCCCGGGGTTTGCTCCTGGCATGTATTTCCCCATCCTGAAGGGCAGGCTCAGCAGTCCGGGGAGGCGTGCGAAAGGGCCGTCTGAGAACTCACGCCTGTGGTCATCGGAAGAGCCGGTGCCACCAAGGTCTCCATCTGCCCCACACTAGGGACCAAAGCTTCTGGGCTGTGGGTGGAGCCATGTCAGGGTCTAGTGGCCACCCTGATGGGAGGGCCATGTTATCAAATCTCCTGTCCTTCGTCTCTGTCTCCTTCAGCCTTTGCTTTCTTATACGTTTCTCTGCGTTCCCTTCCTTATGCGGCACGTCTCTACTCCTGTCCTCTCCTTCTCTACGAGAGAGAGCACCGAGATGACCCTGGGCCCTATGGCTCCGCACGTGGCCCACGGGCCCTCAGCATCATCCGGGATCTCGATAGAAAAATGGAAGCTCAGGGGGGCTGGATCTGGCCCACTGAACCCGAATCTGCATTTTAACAAGATGCTCAGGGATTCCCGGAAGTGCTGACTGAGAGGACCAAGGGCATCGTTCTGCTCCTTCACCGTCTGTACATGCCTGGCTCCCAGGGGATCGTACCCCTGCTGAAGGACGCAGGTGTCCCACACAGCGTCAGCCTGTAGGACCCTTGCCCCAGTGTCCTGTGGCTGGAGGACACCCCTCTTCTCTCCAACCTCATGGAACACAGCCCAGATGTCTTCTCGTTGCTTTTATTGACCAACCAAGTACTTAAAGTTAGTTCCATCTTTGAGAACTATGTTATTTCTTGAATCTGTACATTTTGCTTTAATTACAGCTTTATTCTTTCCATTACGAACTCATCAGAACTCCAATTCAAAGATTATATATATCCTTTGGGAATTTAAGATTGTGGTGTTACTCTGAATGCACTGCAACTTAGAATTTAAGTGGATTTTTCCTCCTGTGCAGGATATTTGTGTGAAAAAAGACATTCTTCTAAGAACAGAGTGGTAGAATGTATTTGAAAAAACATAAGAAAAATTATTTGATATAAACATAGGATCGAGTATAAATGATTCTACTGAATATTTTCCTTGAAAAAAATGTGTATCAGAAGGTCCATAGCTGAAAATAAAAGAGAAATAGCAAACCATTTGAACCTTTATTCTACGTTGGGTAATTTATAACCTTAGCCAAGTAGAAAATGTAGACTAATTAGTGAGACTAATTAATATCGTATTGAAAGACACAACAACCTTACGATGCTCTGCAAGAGTGACAGAGGTGACCCCAAAGATTTGGGGTAGAAGAAATGACAAAGAAATGTTGGAAGCAAGACACATGGGATGAGGGGGTGTTCATCGTATCTGCAGTGGTTTATTCGTTGGGGAGAAGGAGTTGATGTACAGATAACAAAATATTCACCTTGTTAAATCCAGATCACAGGTACCTGTGTGTGTGGGAAACATTTGAAATACTGCATAATAAAAAAAAAAACCCGTAAAAAATATTGAATTCAGGTTTAAAAGAACCATGGCTGCTTGGTATAAATAGGAAGACCATGTGACCCATATGTGATTTCAGAATAGAGAGGGATAAGAACCATGCAAATTATAGTAGGAACGACTTGAATCAGAAATAAAGACGAGCGTTTGTGTGCAGGGAAGTAGACACTCTGCTGTGTAGGAAGCTTTTGGGAGCAGAAGTAGAAATTCACCTGACGGAGGTTCATATTCATTCAGTCATCTAAATACGTGCTGGTGTATCTCAGGTCTAGGTTAGTACATTTGTCATTGAGTTCATGACTCAACAGGTCCAAGCCTCGCATCACACGGGACGTTGCAGAGAGGGTCTGCAGGGTCCGGCGTGAGGCCCCAGCCAAGGCCGTGCCCACCAATTCCAAGTTCGGCTCTGAGACCGATTGGCTTTTAGCACAACGAACGGAAGCCACACTTCAGTGATTTCTGTTATCGATCACTTCCGTGTACTCAGCCTTGTTGGGGACATGACTGCCTCCTTATCCAGCCTCCTCCTCACGTACAGCACATCCGTCACCACGGCAGCGACTCTGCGCCGTACTTTGGTACTTTGCGGATTGCGCTTACCACTGTGGACCACAGTTGGATTTCCTGTGCGTGGCTCCCCCTCCTGGGCTCTGAGAGCCATTAGGTCAGGGATTGGCCTCCCCAGAGGCCCAGGCCTGTTACGGTTTCTCAGTAAAGGGCTGTGGGATTGAATTAAGGAAAAGCTGCTGTTCTCAAATAGACCGCAGCCAGATGGGTAGTGAAGGCATCTCGAAGCCTTAGCCAACCACATGATGCTGCTGACGCAGCAGGAGGCTTTTGGTGCCAAATCTGAGTGTGAGAAGTTTAACGCTGGCTTCCCCACAAAGCTGTACACCCTGTTGGACCTAAGGTGGTCCCATCTGCCCTTAACTACAGGTGTCAGTGACAAGAAAGATAAACGCTGGATTCGATCTGCGGAAAAAGAGTAGAATTAGTGGAGCAGCTGGAAAGGTTGAGGCAGAGAAGAGAAAGGGCCTTGTGAGCTTTCAACACAAAGTAACCAAGGGCTCCCCCAGAGGCGGGGTGACCTGTAACAATCGCCTCTTGTCCGAGCTCCCTGCTTTCTGTGCAGAACATCCTTCCTTCTTGGTCACTGACAACCTTCCGCAACCCGGAAAGCTTCACGGTGTACCGAAATCGCTTAGACACACCCTTCTTTTTCATTTCTCACATATTCCTCTCTTTGACTACATTTACACATCTCGTGCCTATTTCACGTCCATTCTGGAGTCCGAGAGAGACTAAGGCTTGTTTATCTCTATACCCTTGGTACCCACTTCACCACTTTGTACAAGTAATGATTTGGCTTACCTGAGTTGCCACATGTTATCACCTTGGGAGGGAGGGAAGTAGAATCTTAAATATGTAACAAGACAACTAGGAAATCTGAAGACATAGTACAAATTACAGGTTTAGTTTTCATATAACCAAGTGGTTGCAGAAGTAGTGTTTTTAGCAATCCATGGAAATCAGGATGGAGTTTATGTAAAAGGTGTATTGTAAACCATAATACGAATGGAGTTTGGCAGAGTCACAGGGGAGACAGCTTGAAAAGTAGGATTATTTATTCATTGAAAGAACACAAAAATACTCCTTTTTGTCTTAAGCAAGAAAGGCGAATGGTGGAAAAATTAAATTCTTAACAAAATAGCTCCTCCAGCAGCACAGTCATTGAAAGGAAATGGTGCCGAGCCCAGTCCTGGGGCAGGGGTGGTGGGAAGCAGGGGTGGGGGGAAGCATTTCCATCCGGGTCTCCTGGAACTTCTTCCTAGCCTGTTACAACTAGGGCAGCTCAGTTTCAGAGGCTGTTGTACTAACACCCGGTCTTCTGTGCAGTGGCGTCACCTCTGTGGACCCCACGGCTCGCACGCACACTGCAGACACACAGGCTGCAGAAATAGGGTGTGCACTTTGGTCTATCTGCGAAGGAGTTCCTGGGCCTATAGTTTTGACATAAAAGATTCAAAAGTGCCTTGGTGCCAGGCTGACTGGGGTCTTGAGGAAAGGGCCCCCGGGGAGGCGGAGGGGTGGAGAGCACTGTGGTGACACAGCTCCTGGTCACTTCCTTGGCGCCATGCACGGTGCCCCACGCCGTCTGCAGTTTGAACAGCTTTCTGCCCCTGATGCAGAGCACATTTTAAAATTTGTCTGCCCAAATGCAACAATGAAATAAATAATAATATTTTGCAAAAGAGGAGAACAGGCTTTGAGTATTTAAAAAAAATGTCATGGGCTCAAAACTCTGAGATGACGAGAATTTCTGATTAGCAGTCCTCACACTTTCCGAGCAGTTAGGTCAGGACATCAGGTGAGAACCTGGATGTCATCCAAATATGTTCATAGGTCTCACATTGAGAGCGATGGTGGTGTAGCCCACGGGTCTGCAGACTTTTTCTGTAAAGGGACAGATAGCAAATACCTTCAGGGTTGTGGACCGCACAGTCTCTGTCATGGCTACTTAACTCTTCTGTTGTGTGAAAACAGCCACAGTCATTAGGTAAATGAACAACTGTGGCTGTGTTCTAATAATACTTTATTTACAAAAACATCCAACCAGCGGCCTTCGGCTCTGGCCTGCAGGTTACTTGATCCCTGGTTTAGTTCATTTTGTGTCTATTTAAGGTGTGAGGTAGGGATACGACTTTATTTATATTTTCCAGATGGCTATTTCGTTGTTCCAGTATCATTTATTGAACTGTATGAAGCAGGAAATAGTATTAACACGCATGTGAAATGGATGCCTGTTCACCAATCTGAAGTAGATCAGCGCGTGTCAGCATTTCTGTGGTGAGGGCCCCATGGGTGCGTTGTCTTCATAAACAGGCTGTGTTACTTAGGTCAAAAGTCGTCTTTCCCCTTATTTTTTGTTCATTTATGGATAAAGTCCCAGACTTCTACTTCTGCCTTACTTCAGAACATAGTCCCAGGGGGAATCATTTTGGGGTTTCCCTTGCTCTTGAGAATATAGAGGGTTTTCAAAAAACCTTTATGTCATATGACCTGAAGAGATGAATGTGTGAAGCCCTTTCTAAGTCTCTACCTCAAGGAATCAAGTACATTCAGGTGGAGAAGGAAATAATACAAGGGGCACAAAAATTAGAACTGAAGGTAAATTATCATTATATGCTCCTTGAGAACATCAAAAAATCTCCTGAGAAAATAAAATTTAAAAAATAACTCAGCGATGTACTTCCTTATGAAAGTAATTTCCAAAATTAATTAACTTTTCATTATACCTACAAGTAATTAGGTAACAGATAAAGGAACCGTGGACCTCATTTATAATAGAATCACAAACAATAAAATTGACAGGAAATGCTCCAAAAAATGTTTAAAACACCACAAAGAGGCATAAAAGAAAAGTGGGATTAATCCCTGTCCTTGGGTATCAGGACTTGATAGTGTAATAATGATGTATATTCATCCTAAACTAACCCTAAAGTGAAAGGAGTTTTTCTGAATTTCATCTTAAAATGTTTACATGTGGGAAGAACCTGAAATTGGTAATAAGAACAGTATTAAAGGTAGTTATTCCTGGGAAGCTAGGAAAATGCCTTCTAGAGCTTACATCTAGCTGTTTGAAGCTACCTGATATTAATAATGTTTATATTAGCATATCCATGTGAAAATTAGTGACAAAACATAATAGCGTTCATTAATATATTTACAGAATTAGCATGAAATAAAGGTGGCGTTTCAAATAAGTGATAAAAAATCGATTATTCAGTAGATGATACTGGGACAAGTAGGTAGCCACCTGGAAAATATAACTAAAGCTGAATCTCTGCCTTAAATGCCAAAAATAGATACAATTTAAAAGAAGCCAGCCACAGAGAAAGGACTAGACACAATTAGAAAATGTTTTGTATTAATTATTGGAGAGAGCAGCTAAGAAAACCCAGATGCCACAAAAGAAAAGATCGACACATTTGATTAATTTAAAAGTGATGTGCAAAAAAAAAATGCTATCGGGAGATAACAAACCTACATTGGGGGAAATTAAATATATATGACAAAGGACACGTTTTCCTAATTTATTTAATTTTTTTAAGTTTATTTATTTTGAGAGAGAGAGAGAGAGTGAGGGATGGGCTGAAGGAAAGGAGAGAGAGAGAATCCCAAATAGGCTCCACACAGTCAGCCAGTACAGGGCTGAACCCACGAACTGTGAGATCAAGACCTGAGTTGAAATCAAGAGTCAGACGCTTAACCGACTGAGCCACCTAGGCACCCCCAAGTTTTCTTAATTTATAAAACATTCTTAAAAAATAAATGGGTAAGATTTAAAACATCATATAAAAATGGGTGAAGATACAGACAGTAAACAAAATGAAACAGAGAGGCTTATGAATGCATGAAAAGGTATTCACTCTCACACACCCTTGCAGGGGGGAAGGGTTTTCCATAAAATTAAAATGTCTAAAGCTCCTGATGTTCAGAGCTCTGAAGATGAAGGTCCTAAAAGAGAGGTGCTTGAAGTCTCTTCAGTACACTGTCTACACCAAGAAGAAACTTGATTTCTGGGGATGAATGCCAGAGAGACAAGGGAGGTGCCCAGAAGGGTCCCGTGACTGCAGTGCTCAAGTCCTTAGGATCTATGTCAGGGTCTCTGCTGTCGCCCAGCACATAGATAAATTCTGATACCTCCATTTTATGGAATAATGTAGCATTGCGTAGAATGAATGCATTCCTTTGAAAAGAGTGTGGTAAATCTATTTATTGATAATGAGCTTTAGGAAACATTATTTTAAAGCAAGGTGCTCCAGGGGCGCCTGAGTGGCCCAGTTGGTTGAACATCCGACTTTGGCTCAGGTCATGATCTAGTGGGGTTCGAGCCCCGCGTCGGGCTCTGTGCTGACAGCTCAGAGCCTGGAGCTGCTTCGGATTCTGTCTCCCTCTCTCTCTGTCTCTCTGTCCCCCTCCTCAGCTGGCACTCTCTCTCTCTCTCTCAAAAATAAAACGTTAAAAAAATTTAAAAAATAAAGCAAGGTGCTCCTATTTAAAGTCCTATTTACATATCTATACTGTAAACATGTATGTAACATACATATGCATGTAACATATACATGCATGTAAACATACGGAATAGTTCTGGAAAGATACACAATAAATTATTAATAGCATTTCTCACTCGGGTAAAGGGCTGGAGGCTAAAAATTCATAGTAATTGTCATTTTTAAACTACATGTGTGTATTACTGTTCAATCAAATATTTGGTATTGAAACAATTAAAAAAACAAAAAAATGCAGAATAGGTTTTCTTTTTATTGTGGTATAAAGCACAGAACATTAAATTCAGTGCCTTAGCCATTTTTGGGTATACAGTTCAGTAGTGCTGAGCACATTCACACTGCACAGTACATCTCTACAAGCTTTTCATCCTATAAAATGGAAGGTCTGAACAACTTTGAACACAAATTCCCTTTCCCTTTCTCCCCCCAGCCCTTGGCAACCAACCACCTTTTTACTCTGTTTCTATGATTTTGACTACTTTATATTCTTAATGTAAGTGGGATCATTCAGTGTCTGTTCTTGGGTAACTGGCTTACTTCACGTGCCATAACGTCCTTGAGATTCATCCATGATGTAGCATGTGACAGGATTTCCTTCTTTTTAAAGAAATTTTTTAATGTTTTTTATTTATTTTCAGAGAGAGAGAGGGAAATGAGCAAGCAGGGGAGGGCAGAGAGAGAGGGAGAGAGAGAATCCCAAGCAGGCTCCACGCTGTCAGCACAGAGCCCAGTGTGGGGCTCAAACCCACGAACTGACATCATGACCTGAGCCAAAATCAAAAGTCAGATGCTTAACTGGCTGAGCCACCCAGGCGCCTCTCCTTTTTAAAAGCTACATAATAGTCCATCGTTGGTACACTGCGTTTTGTTTATCTGTTCCTGTGGTCTGAAATATTCATGTTTGTGTCCCATGAATATTCATCTGCTCTAATCCAAATCCCCCCAAGGTGATGATGGCATTAGTAGGTGGGACCTTCTGGAAGTACTTAGGTCATGAGAGTGGAACCCTCTTGAAAGGGACAGCATCTCATAAAAGAGGCTCAGAGAGACCCCTGCCTGCTTCTGCCCGGTGAGGACAGAAAGTGTGCAGCCCAGAAGAGCACCCTCACCCAGCCATGCGGGCATGCCAGTCGCAGACTGCCGGCCTCCAGAACTGTGAGCAGTTCAATATCTGTTGTTCATAATGCACCCAGCCTGGGGTGTTTTGTTATATTAGCCTGAACGGACTAAAATGTCAATTCATCCATCAATGGCCACTTGAGCTTCTACTGTGAATAATACTGCAATGCACATGGGTGTGCCCGTATCTCTTGGAGGTGCTGCTTTGAATCTTCTGGGGCGGGGGCATAACCCAGAAGTGTGATTGCTGGATGTGGTACCTCTATCTTAACTTTGTGAGGACCCTCTGAACTGGTTTCCACAGTGGTTGCGCCATTTTGCATTTCCAGAAACAGTGCGCTAGGTTCTCGTTTCTTCGCGTCCTCATCTGAATAGTATGTTTGTTTGGTTCTCTTACCCTTGAGATGTGTAAGGAGAGGCAATCCCACACGGACCCTGGGCGGCCCTCTGTGTCCTTGCTGGGTACGCCAAGAATGCAAGTCCTTGGCTGGGCCTTAATGCCGGCCATTCTCAAGGTGTCTTTGAGATTAGCAGTCCTGAGAGGTGAGGGGCTGCCTCCCTGTGACGAAGTAGAGGTTTGCTTCTTCTGCTCGCGGTCAGTGGAGCCCCGTCTCCCAAGCTCCATGCTCTCTAAAATAGCCTACTGCATGCACCAGCATCCACCCGGGACCCTTTGCCTCTCTGTGGTGCTCGGGAAGGCTCGATCAGCTGACCCAGCATTCACTAAGCTGTGTCTTCCCTATCAGGTGAATGGCTTCCTGAAGGGTGTCCTTTCCCAGGTACTTTTCTGGGTGACCAGATGCCCCGTCTCTCCCTGCCGGGATCTGGAATGCCTGAAGTCATTACTTTCGTCTTTCATGGTGCTTCTATGCTGGCCTTTCTCACCAGATTGTACTCTTGATGCAAGTCATGTCAAATCTGAGACTTATATGCTGATGGCTAAAAGGCATATTGTTCATACTGTCTTTTTATTAAACATAAAAAAATAAAAATATGTTCAGCACTTATTCGAGATTGTCAGCTGAAAAGATGATTTAGGCTCGAGTGTCCTTCATGTAAATAGGATCTTAAGTCCTCTCCACTGTGAATATATTTCTGATATGGACTTTGTGATGGTACAGATCAGAATAAATACTCTTCCAGTTTAAGGGAAACTTTTTTAGGTGACTTTCTTCTTGCATTTAAAAGGACAAGTGGTACAGAAGTTTCTGGGCATGGAGACGAGGCCGTCTCTCTGCCACGTGTCTCTCTACCAGGTGAGCACCACACCTGAAAGTCACGGCCACCCATCAGTCACATCCTGGTCACCCTGTGCTGTGCTCACAGCTCCCTGTTAATTTCCTTACTGGCATAATCTCCCTTTCCTTATGCCCTTGAGGAGAAATCACGTAAAATGATCAAAAAAGCCCCATTTTGAAGAAGAGCCCAAGGTCCGAGCCCTTTTCCAGGAGGAGCTGTGAGCCAGAAAGGAGAAGGGCAGGCAGCAGGTTCCAGAATGTAGCCTCACGTTCCATCTGTGACCAAGGGGAGAAATTTAAAATAAATCACATTGGATGTGCATTAGGCAAATGCACTTTATTTGGATTTGAAGCCCTGTCTTCTCTTGTGTACTTTTAAATGTTCTTAATCATCCAAACCTGAGTGGTTTATCTTCCTTTCAGACCTTTGAACATTTTAATGATTCAATATCCTTCTTTTTTAAGAGAGAAGAGAAAAATTTCAGGAGCAGCAGAAAGGGCCCCCTGGGGAGCTTGCATGTATGCTGCAGAAAAAGCTTTATTAGCTCAAGTTCCCACTGAGGGAAAATTCAGACACACAAAAAACGCCTGTTTCCTGTAAGGAAATTTGAGGGTTAGCAGAAAAGCGTCCTGAGAACGGAGTGCAAGATTACTGTGACAGCGCTTTCCCATCTGTACGTCCCCAAACCGTAATAAGCGAGATGGTCAATGCATTCATTGCATTGCCAATAGGTTTTCTACCCTTAAATTAATTAAATACATCAATCAGTTATTTAAGGAAGCACACCGTGCTCTCCAGGCTCTCTTGAAAAACCTGCCTCTCAGACATTCTCAGGCACCTTTAGGTGGAAAGGAATTAAGTCTCTCCCTGTAAGTTTTTCCTAGGGATGCTGTTAACTAAGTACCTAGGGCTTAAAACAACAGATATTTATGGCCTCACATTTCTGCAGGCCAGAAGTCTGAACTCAATCTGTTGGTGGGGCCGTGCTCCCCGTGAAGGGTCTAGGGGAGAATCTTCATGTCTTTCTCATAGCGCATGGTGTTGTCAGTGACTTTTGGGGCTCCTGGCTTGCAGATGCATCAATCTGACGTCCGCCTCTGTCATCACAAGGCATGTTCCTGTGTGTCTTCATGCCATCTCCTCTCCACACTTGTCTCTCCTCCTCTTATAAAGACCCTGGTCATATTGGGTTGGGGCCCATCGATGACCTCATCTTTTAAAAAAAAAATTACTTCATTTTATTTATTTTTGAGAGACATGAGAGCATGAGCAGGGGACAGGGCACAAGGAGAGAGAGAGAACCTTAAGCGTGCTTCACACTCAGCGTGGAGCCCGGCGCAGGGCTCAGTCCCACAAACTGTGAGATCATGACCTGTGCTGAAATCAAGAGTCAACCAACTGAGCCACCCAGATGCCTCCCTGATGATGTCATCTTAACTTGATATTTGCAAAGGCCAGATATCCAAACAAGGTCACATTCATGGGTTCTGGGATGAGGACTGCAGTGTATCTCGATGTGACCATGGCCAAGAAGGATGGAGGTGGCTGGAGTCAAAAGCTATTTATCAGACGGGAGGAGAGATACTTTCTCATGTTGTCTGTTGCGACTATTTTTTATAAGGGAGGAAGAGCAAGAATCTGGAATTGACCCAAAATTGAGGGAAAAAAAAAAAAGCAGCTTTTGGACTCCCTGGCAAATAGCACGTGGGAGAATGAGCAAACAGCACTGCCAAGTGCTACAAGGAATGGGGTCCAGAGAGGGAAGCCGGCGTTTGAGTCAAGGTGAAGCACAGTGGCTGGTGTCTAACATTTACTGTGTGTTTATTGTGAGCCTGGCATGGTTTTTGGCATTTTAGCTGCATATATCATTTCATCTTTTTCAGCGAGTGTCTTCATTTTCCAGAGCAAGAAACGGCAGGCCAGAGTTACACAACGGGCAGTGTCTGTGCTGTCCTGCAATATTGTAAGATATGACTGAGGTGGCCCTTTGTTCTCCTTTGCATTATTGTCGTTATTGCTGTCACCCGCTCTGAGATAGAGTCCCAGCAAACCAGAAGAAGGCATCCGAGAATGGAAGCAGGAGGCATCGGAGGATGGTTGTGTTCTTGGTGAGTTGGAGGCAACCCTGCCTCACCCAGAGCTTGGGTTCAGCAGGTGAAGGTGCACCCGAGGATGGTGGTCAGGAGATGTTTGGGGACTTGCTGGCCTCAGGATCCTTGGCAGAATTCAGAACGATGGGATTTGCTGCCATCCCAGCCCAGACTGTGCCTCCTCCATTCCTAGAGGTCCGCCATCTTTGTTCAGGGTCCCCACATGGTGCCTCTGTGGATTTTTTGTCTCCAGTAGGAATGAAACGTAGACTGGGTGTGGCTGTCCCTTTAGGTGTGGGACCCAGCACAGAGTTGCTCAGCATTGGGAAGACCTGTCCTGCTTTATACACCCTGCGATGTGGACTCACTCAGCATCTTGGGGCATCTTGTTTTGGGACAGTGGAAGACAGTGAGGACTGCCAGACCAGGCTTGGCTCCGGTTTTCTCTGGCCCCTGTCCAGGCACACTGTCTCTGAACTCCCTTCTCTCTCAACCTCTCTGCCTTTCACTGGCCCTTTCCGAAGCCTCTGCCACAGGAGACCCTCCTCTCCAGCCCTTACACATCTTGTTCTCAAACTTACTCCAGACCCGGAGGCTGGTCCTAAAGAGCCCCTTCAGGCCAAGAATGAAGGAGGAGAAGGGAGAAAGCAGGGAAGGGGTGCAGGGGCGAGGCGGTAGGAGGGTCCTGGCTCCAGCCCCACCTGTAGAGCCTCAGCCCAGCGGCTGCCTGCGCCTCGCTCCGTCCTCCCCCGGCCGGGGCTGGCCAGTGCCCCAGATCAGTGCTCTGCGGCGTTGTCAAATCTCATTCTTAAATTCCCTTTCTCATTTACACTTTGTGGGAAAACCTGCTTTGGTTGTGATTCTTGCTTTTTTTCTCCTGAGTTTAGCTTTATGACTTCCAAGTTACACTTTTTTTTTTCCCATTTGCCACTTTCCCTTATGAATGCCATTTTACGTTGTTTGCCAAAGTCCTGCTGAGATGATCCCCTTCCTACTTTGTGTTCCCCGAGAAGCCAGGACCGGCCAGGTTCATGTACAGCCTTCTGGGAGAGGCCGCTACCTGGTCTCAGCGCAGGGCAGTTTCAGCCAGAACTGATTGCTCAGCTATACAGACTATTACCTATGACTGAGTGAATCATAAGGGGGTGGGTGGGCAGACCCTCTGCTTTCATCCTGATTGAATCCTGGGATTATAGTTTTCTGTTTTTCAGGGCTTTATTCGGATTAAGGTTTTGGAGTTCATTACCCTTAAGATTAAAAAGGTGTCCATGCTGGCAACACCTAGATACAATAGTGGGCATTTTGAGACTCTCATGGTGTGAAGTCGATTGTGAGTATATTTCCTGGTACAGATGAGAAATTGTACCATGCATCCTGACACTCTGACTCCAAATGGGGCACAATGGCAGGTGGGTCCCATGTCATCGACATGAAGTTGGGGATGGGCATGGTGGCCGAGGCCCAGGAAACCTGTACCTGTGGCCGGGATGGGTGGAATTCCCATCACCACAGGGAATTTATATGCAGGAACTGATCACAGATCAGTCTGGGTCTCATTGACAA
Source organism: Proteles cristata cristata (assembly GCA_017311185.1). Classification (NCBI taxonomy): domain Eukaryota; kingdom Metazoa; phylum Chordata; class Mammalia; order Carnivora; family Hyaenidae; genus Proteles; species Proteles cristata. The sequence continues at coordinate 279,189 of JAESUZ010000103.1, forward strand.
CCTTCACATTAATGAAAATGCACCTATAATTTTGTTTAAAATTTTTTATTGTGGTAAAACATACATACCACAAAAGTTACAGTTGTAACCATTTTTTTTAAGTTTTACTTATTAATTTTGAGAGAGAGGGAAAACAGGGGAGGGGCAGAGAAAGAGGGAGAGAGAGAATCCCAAGCAGGCTCCACACTCAATACAGAGCCCGATGCAGGGCTTCATCTGAGATCATGACCTGAGTTGATACCGAGTCATATGTTCAACTGACGAGACACCCAGGAGCCCCCGTTGTGATTATTTTTAAGTGTACAGGTCAGTGGCATTAAGCATATTCACGTTGTGTGCCACTATCCCCGCCATCCCTTTCCAGAATCCCTTTCATCTTCCCAAACTGAAACTCACTGTCCACTAGATCCTAACTCCGCAGTCGTCCCTTTCACCAGACCCCGGCAGCCACCACCCCACTCCCTAACTCTATGAATTTGGCTAATCACGGTACCTCACGTAAGTGGAATCACACACTTGTCCCTTTGTGACTGGCTTCTCCCACTTAGCATAAAGTCCTCAAGGTTCATCCAAGTCGTGACATGTGTCGGAGTTTCCATTTTAAGGCTGAATGTTCTACTCTGTGCCTGTGCCCAGGTGATCCATCCCCTCACCGGCTGATAGGTACTTGGATTGTTTCCACCCTTTGGCGGTAGTGAATCACATTGCTGTGAATCTGGGGGAGCAGAGCAGATTCTCAGGATTCTCTTTGCGACCCCGCTTTCAATTCTGGGTGTGTCCCAAGAAGTGAAATTGCTGGATGATACGGTCCTTGTATTTTTAACTTTGTGAGGGTCTGTCACACGGCCCGGCACAATGCCTGCACTGTTTCCATCCCCTCCAGTAGTGCACGGGGTTTGCAGTTCATCCTCATCAACACATCTTATTTTCCATTAAAAAAAAAAATAGCCATCCTGCAGGGCATGAAGCGGCATCTCATTGTGGTTTTGATTCGTATTTCCCTAATGACTACTGACGTTGAGCCTCTTTTCATGTGCTTTATTGGACACTTGTCTCCAATCTCTTTTGGACAAATGTCTATTGAGAACTTTGTGTGTTTTAAAACCAAGTTGTTTGACTTTTTTGTTGCTGGGATGTATGAAGTCCTTTCTATAGTTTGGATACGAACCTCTTATCAGATATATGATTTGCAAATATTGTTTTGTCATTCATGGGTTGCCTTTTCGCTCTGACAATAGCCTCCTTTGATGTACTAATGTTTTAAATTTTGATATATTTGAATTTATCTATTTTTTTCTTATGTTGCCTGTGCTTTTAGTGCCATATCCGAGACAGCGTTGCCAAATCTACTGTGACAAAGGTTTTGTCCTGTTTTTGTCTCCTCCCTAAGAATTTCATAGCCTTATGTCTTATGTTTAGGACTTTGTTTCATTTTGAGTTAAATTTTGCATATGGTATGAAGATAAAGCCCAACTTTATTCCTTTGCATAATAATATCCAATTCCCCAGTGCCATTTCTTGGAGAAACTGTCCTTTCCCGATTGAATAGTCCTGGCAGTGGTGGTGAAGATTACTTATAGATCACTTTGAGAAACACTGACATGTTAAAAATATGAAGTTTTCCAAAACACGAACATGGTGTGGCTTTCCATTTATGTGTGTCTTCTTTAATTTCTTTGAGCAACATTTTATAGTTTCCAGGGAATAAGTCTGTTGCCTCTTGGCTAAGATTATTCCAGTGTATTTTGTTCTTTTGGATGCTGTTGTAAATGGAATTGTTTTCTTACTTTCCTTTTTAAATTATTCATTGCTAGTGTATTGAATTGCAGCAGATTTTTCTATGTTGATTTTGTATCCTGCACCATTACCAAATTCACTGATCAGCTTTAAAAATGGCTTTTCTTTTTTTTCCCCTGGAATCCTTAGTTTTCTACATAGGAGATCATGCCATCTGCAAAAAGATAATTTTACTTATTTCTTTCCAATTTGGATGTCTTTCATGCCTAATTGTTCTGGCTCGTACTTGCCGTATATGTTTAGTAGAAGGGATGGAATCTGGCATCCCTGCCTTGTTCCAATCTTAGGGGAAAAGCTTTGAACCTTTCACCATAGGATATGCTGTTCTTTGTGGGATTTTTATAGATGGCTTTTATTATATGGAGGTAGTTCCTTCTGTTCCTAGTCTGTTGAGTGCTTTTATCGTGGAAGTGTGCTGAATGGTGTCAAATGCTTTTTCTGCATCAATTGAGATGATCATGTGGTTTTCCCTTCATTTTGTAATACGGTGTATGACACTGATTGTTTCTTGTATATTGAATCATTCTTGCATACCAGGAATTAATCCCACTTGGTAATGGTGTATAATCCTTTTAGCATGGTGTCAAATTCAATTTGTTAGCGTTTTGGTGAGGATTTTTGTGTTGTTCTTGATAAGGGATGTTGGTCTATAGTTGTCTTTTCTGGGAGCAGCTCTCCGAATTTGCATCAGGGTAATGCTGGCCTCACTGAATGAGGTAAGAAGTTCTCCCCCACTTCATATTTTTGGAAAACTTTGAGATGATTGGTGTTCATTCTTTAAATCTTTGTTAGTATTTCCAGGGAAGCCCAATGGTTTTCTTTGTCAGGAGATTCTCGATGGCTGATTCAGTAGCCTTACTTGCTATCAGTCTGTTCATATCTTCTATTTCTCTTTGGGTTTAGCCTTGATGAAATTTGGGGTTTCTAGGAATTTATCCACTTCGTCTAGATTATGCAGTTTGTTACTAAACAGTGTTCCCAATACTCTCTTAGAATCCTTTTTATAGCTGTAAAATCTCTAGTAGTGAACTGTGTTCATTGCTGACTTTAGCCGTGTGAGTCTTCTCTCTTTTTTAATTAGTCAATGAAGCTAATGGTTCGTCAATTTTGTTGATTTTTGAAGAACTAACTCTTGGTTTTGTGGATTTTCTCTGTTTTGCTTATCTCCACTCTAATCCCTATTATTTTCTTCCTTCCTCTAGCTTTTGATTTAATTTGTTCTTCTTTTTCGAGTTCCTTATGGTATAAAGTTGGGTTGCTGCTTTTGAGATATTCTTTTTTTTTTTAATATTTTTATTTATTTCTAGGAGAGAGAGAGAGAGAGAGAGAGAGAGAGCAGGGGAGAGAGAGAGAGGGAGATACAGACTGAAACAGCTCCAGGCTCTGAGCTGGCAGTCAGCACAGAGCCCGACGCGGGGCTCGAACCCACGAACCACGAGATCATGACCTAAGCGAAAGTCGGATGCTTAACCAACTAAGTCACCCAGGTGCGCCGAGATCTTCTTTTTTAATGTGAGCATTGACAGTTATCAGTTTCCCTACTAGCACTTTTTTGCTGCATGTGGTAAGTTTTGGTAGGTGGTGACTTCATCCTCATTTGTCTTAATATGTTTTCACATTTCTTTTGTGACTTACTCTTTGACTTAGTGTTATTCAATATCCACATATTTGTAGATTTTCCAGTTTTCCTTCTGATACTGGTTTCTGGCTCCATTTCATTTTGATCAAAAAAAGGTACTTTGCATGCTTCTTATCTTTCTAAAATTTTTAACGCTTGTTTTGTGGGCTAACAGCTGGTCTATACTGGAGAATGTCCCATGCCTTTTTGAGAAAGATGTGTATTCCACTGCTGTTGGATGGAATGTTTTGTAGATCTCTATTAGGACTAGTTGGCTTACAGTGTCGTTCAGTCCTCTAGTTCTTTATTGATCTTCTGTCTGATTGTTCTATTATCGAAAATGTGGTATTGGAGTCTCTCTCTATTATTCTAGATCAATCTATTTCTCCCTTCAGGTCTGCAGTTTGCTTTATATATGTAGGTGCTCTGATGTGGGTTTCTCATATATTTATAATTCTTATATCTTCTTCGTGTAACTGACCCTTTAATCATTGTGTAATGTCTTTCTTTGCTACTTGAAATAATATATTAGTATACCCATCCTGCTCTTTTGGTTACTAATTGCATGGAATAGCTTTTCCTATCCTTTTTACTTCCCATCTATGCTTGTGTCCTTATATCTAAAATGAGTATCATGTAGATAGGTTGAAGTTGGATCCCCTTCTCTTCTCTTCTCTTCCCTTCCCTTCCCTTCCCTCCCCTCCCCCCCTTTCCCTCCTCTCCTCTCTCTCCTCTCTTTTCTTCTACTTTAAGGCAGTTATTTTTTAAGTGTTTATTTATATATTTTTGAGAGACAGAGACAGAGATTCCCAGGCAGGCTCTGTGTTATCAACGTAGATGTGGGGCTGGAAATCATGAACAATGATTCATGACCTAAATCAAGAGTCAAATGCTTAACCAGCTGATTAAGCCAGTTGTTTTATTTTTTAAAAAATTTTTAAATGTTTTTATTTCTGAGAGAGAGAGAGACAGCGTGAACAGGGGAGGGTCAGAGAGAGAGGCAGATACAGAATCTGAAGTAGTAAGCCAGCTGTTTTAAAGTGTTTCCCTCATAAGTCCAAATAGCCTGTATTTCTTTCTTTTTTTTCAGTTTATTTATTTATTTTGAGAGAGAGAGCAAGCAGAGAGGGGGCAGGGAGATTGAGAGAGAGAGACAGAGGGAGAGAGAGAATCCCAAGCAGGCTCTGTGCAAACGTTGAGATCGAACCCACAGACCATGTGATCATGATCTGAGCAGAGATCAAGAGTCGGATGCTTAACTGACTGAGCCCTTCGGGGGAGCCCCCAAAGCCAGTGTTTCTTTAGGGATGGTTCCTGGAGATGTATTTTGTTCCTTTGAAGGAGCCATGTTTTACTGCCTCTTTGTATGCCTTATGATCTTTTGTTGAAAACTGGACATTTTAAGACACAGTCACGTCTCCCCGTCTTTGTGTGCTGGCTTCATGCAGGGAAGACCCTCACGAATCAGGCCTTCTCAGGCCTGCGTTGTCCCTGGATCCGTGCCTGTGCCTTCTTCCCAGTTCTCCCATTTATACGGCCGCTGTTAAATGTCTTCGTTTCTGTAAGGGGCTCAGCCTTGCTCACTCTAGGGCCCTTAGCTGTTCTGCTGTGCTCCTCAGTCAGTAATCTCTTGCCCCGGTGTCTGTGTCTCTACTTCCCTTTAGGACAGTGTTCACAGGTCGTACCTGCTGGTTCCTGTGGCTTCCCAGCTTCTGGCCTGTGACCCACGCTTGGTTGTCTGAACTCTGAGCTGGGCGTCCCAAGACCAGCCCCCCGGGCTCCCACAGGCAGGGTAGAAGGTGACAAATCGGTTTGCTCTGCTCTGTCGGGTTTGCAGAGGGGTCAAGCAGGTGGAGGTCCCTTCCTTAATCTTGTGGCCCTGCACTGGCGCCAAGTCCCCCACGCCTTTCCGTGTGGCTTGCTCTGGATCGGGTGCTCACTTGGCTGCAGTAGATCTTTGATCGTTTCCACAGTTTCCATTGTTTCCATAATGTCAGTGGAGCCAGTCTCGAGCTGTTCATGGAGGCGATGCTTCTGCAGGGGGCAGGCCTGCAGTCTTGTCTGTCATCTTGCTGACATCACTCTCCTTCATTTTGAAAGTACGTTTTAAAAATACCAGTCTATTTCAGAATGTGCTGATGCACGCACGTTCGTGCTCTGCCATTTCTGTCGGCCTCTTCCCCGTACTTTGAAAATGAAAACAAAAATGTGAATAGATTCCAGCCACTGCTGGAAGCAAAAGGTCTTTCCTCTGCCACCCTGTCATATGTGATGGTTAAGAGGACCTTTTGAACTGCGCGTGGCCACCGTCACTTTTTACAGAGGACCAAGTGGCCATGTTTAGTTGGAGACGCTTCTCCTTAAACACAGATTCGCTTCCTCCGCCGGGGCCTGATGTTGGTTTCACAAGTCGACAGCTGGATGCCGCTGGAAACACCACCGCGTGGCCAGACACCCGCAGGAATTAAGGGTACTGACATCCCTCCCGTGAACCAATGACCAGGACCGTTCATGCCCAGGAGGTGACAGCAGTATTGTAATGTGACGACGTGCCAGTGACTAAGGCGGCCTTCACCCCTCCGGGAACGTTTGCGACCAGGACGTGATACTGTCATCACATCTAGGACGCGGCGGGGAAAGCGCACTCCCTTAACGCCTTCCCCTCACATGTCCCGTTGGGCCCCAGGCGGTGGCCCGCGTGCGTCTGCTGCGCCCTGCAAACCCTCGCAGCCCTCCCCCTTCCAGCATCCTCTCCTTGGGCCCATTTTCCGTGCCCCGCGTGTAACACTTCCCATCAGGGGTTTCCCGAGGGCCGTCTCCATGGGCCCCTCACCCAGGCTGAGCCGTGCCGCACGGATGCCTCTTCTGTGGGTCACATCCTCACAGCCCAATGGCCCTAACAAGCACCAGCATGGAGGCCACAGGCAAAGGAGGGACAAGCCCTCAGAGCCCCACCCCTGGGCCCCCCCGCCAGGGGAAGGAGGGACAGCCCACCTCTCCGACTTCAGGCTGGGGAGTGAGGGCTGGGGGTCCATGGGCGCTTTCAGGGCGCTGGCTCTCCTCCTGGGGAGGCCTGGATGAGCCATTTCCATGCAAGGACATGGGGACCCTGCTTCCTGCACCCCCTACCTGCCAGAGTGACTATTCCTGGACCCTGATTTCACTGCCGTTGGTTAGGAAAGGAGGCAAAACTATCCACCACCATGTGCCCTGTGGCATCTGCGTGTCCCGCCCGCCGCCTCCTTCCAGCTCAGCGCCTTCGCCAGCAGGTGCTCTGCCCCGGACACCCCTCCTCTCCTGGCCACCCTCTATACTCCCGGATGCCGAAGCCCCTCACCTGAGGCCTCCTCCTCCAGGGAGCACTGCCTGACTACCCAGCGAGCGCACCTGCTGCGTCTCCCCGCGGACCCAGGAGGAGCCTCAGAACTGCGTGGTGCTGCTTCTCCGCCTGTGTCAGCAGCCCACGCGCCCCTGCGAGCCCCGCACCACCTCCCTCTGCTCCCTGCTCTGTGCCCCGTGGGTTTTCTCACCAGTCAGTCGTCTGAGTGTGTAAGGGAAGTATGTACTGCATCTCCCGGTGCAAGCCGCTGCCTCATAGACAATAACCTTTTTGAAATGATTCGCTGTACATAGAACATACTGTAGTTTAATCATTCATGGGTGGGCAGAGCTGATACAAAATATTTTACATCGTCCCTACTGCTGAATCACCAGAGTGATGTTTAAAAGCAAGGGCAGCTATGGCAGTGTGTGTAGAATAATTGTTAATTCACAAAACCCATTCATTCTAAGACTGCACAGTTGTATGTGACCTAAGCACGTGGTTAATATATCCACAGACACATTGTGACAGTCCCTCCCCCCCCCTCCGCCGAGGGCCTTGGGATGCACTTAGATCCTCTTTGAACAGGTTAGCATTTAAACTGCATTGATGACTTCTGAATTGCCGATACTATGCTATCCCACAGCTATTTTATAGTTTGTGTAATTTAGTAAGATGAGACCTAAAAATCACATTCAAATAAATATCGAGCAAGGGTCAAACAAGCTCTTTTCATAGTGATAAAAAGATAATATTGGGAAGTATGATTGTCCTTTTCATAAAACATTCCAAAATTATAGAAGGTAAATCACATTTACTTAGCACGGAGCATCATTTTAAAATAAGCCGTAAATGGCAAGTGATCTGAGCACCTGCCCAGAGTTTTAGCTGCGTCTCCACCTGTGCTTGGTGGTAAATCTGACATCCTTGAATCATGGTTTAGAAAGTTATCTAGGGGGGCGCCTGGGAGGCTCAGTCGGTGAAGCCTCCGACTTGGACTCAGGTCATGATCTCTCCGTCCGTGAGTTCCAGACCAACATCAGGCTCTGTGCTGACAGCTCGGAGCCTGGAGCTGCTTCAGATGCTGTGTCTCCCTCTCTCTCTGCCCCTCCCCTACTTGCACTCTGCCTCTGTCTCTCTCAAAAATTAACAAACATTAAAAAAATTAAAAAGTTATTTAGCGATTTAAAAGAATATGGCAGGAGCCTGACCCCTTCTGCCTAAATCACTTGTTGTGCAAGGTCCTCATTGTGGTGCATTTTGCATGATAGGAATTTACTAGGCATAAACCGTGGCTGATGGTCGTGAGGACAGGGTTCACTGTGAGCAGAGAAACAAGGAAGGGAGCCGACAGAAAGTGAGCTGTTGTGACCCGCTCTCCAGGAAATGGGCTCTCAGCATTTATGAGGCATCTAGGGGGCAGTGAGACCTTCCAGAAGTCTGGGTTAGCAAATCACTTCGCTTTCCCAAACTGCATATATTTGTAATTAAAGTTCTGTTTTCTGCCAGTAACAATGCGTTCTGAAGGGAGAGTTCCAGCGTGGTTGTGCACTCAGGAAAGCTAAGAAATTGCAGGATTTATTACACACACAGGTGCTAGGCAGGGGGCACAGCAGGCCACACCCGGCTAGTGGCCGCATGGCAGGAGCACCCCGGTGGTGGCCCAGCCCAGCGGGTGGGGACCCGGGACGGCGGGGGTCCCTGGCCGAGTACCCGTATGGGGGGTCAGGATGGCACACACAGACTGGAGGGGATTTCACCGGTCCGTTTGAATGTCACTGGGTCAGAGACGGGAGAGGAGTGTTTGTGATAGGAGCTGGCCTGAGCACGTGGGTGCCTCAGGTGCAGGGGACATCGCGTGTCAGGGAAAGAAGCCGTGTCGACAGCTGACCATCCAGTCACCTTCACTCTTTATTCTCATTTTCAGCCTTGTTTTCCTTCCGCAGGCGTGAGAGCCAAGACCGTGATCTTGGCCAGTACAGTTCCAAAATAGAGAAACAGACTTCAGTCACCTGACGCTGGCAGAGAGGAAATGTGTTCTATTAGCTAACACTGACACGGAATTGAGGGAATTGAGACACCTGACTATCTGCTCAGGTCTCCGTGGTGCCCGCAGGGCTCTGGACACCAGCTCCTGGCGCCTTTCAGACCCCTCGCTGCGTTTCGTTATTGTCTGAAAGAAAAGAACACCTCGTCTTTCTGGGTTTGTTCCTTCTTTCACTTCCTTTCTTTCTACCTCGCCCCATTCCACAAATCATCGGCCACGGAATTCGTGTGCTTTCTCCTGATCTATAAATCACGAACCCATCTTCCCTCTGTGGTGGGGGCGAGCCGGCACAATCCCTGCCGCCTCTGTTTGGCATAGAAAGAATGGAAGTTCGAGAAGATTGAAAGATTTATGCACAGACTCCATGCGGCTGTCAGAGGTTCTGAATTAGATCTTTTGCTTAACGAACCTTCTTTTCTTCGCAACCCCATCACTGCCTTAGTAGGTGTATACGTATGTCAAACGTGGGCAGAAGGCTCCTTAGCACCTTAGTTTCTGGGCATCCACCACTGCGTCCGGGGAGTGGATGGGCAGGGTCTGCCCCAGGGGCAGCAGCGCTGAGTGTTCTCTCTGCCCCTGAACTCCCCCATCACTCTCCTGGGCCGTGGGAAGACTCTGTGGGCAGATCCCATGGTCTCCAGGGCTCTCCCGGCGGGTCCAGCTTAGGAGCCAGGAATCTCAGAACACAGACCCCAAGGGACCTGTAAACTGTCAGTGACACAGAGGACAGGCAGAGCCACACGGGAGCATTGGAGGATGTCAGCCACTCCTCTGTGCTTCGTTGAACCTTTGAGAAACAGGCGTTGAATGAATGGAAAATGCCATCCGTGTATCAGGACACTCACCACATTTATGTCACTTTCAATGCATAGCGTTGCTCGAAAATACAAACTAAAAAGCTTTGAGGTGCCAGAACAGGACAGGAGAATTCTATCTTTTAATGGTTCTACAATATTTGAAGTGAGTATTTAAAGTGAAAATAGTAGCCAAAGGATTTTTTTTTTTAAATCACTGCTTAAGCAGCTATAAACATTTTTAAGAAAAATAGCCCAGGACAGAAATATTATCGAGATTGCACACATTCATGAATCTATCTGACTCCTAACAAGCCCAGCCTGGGAAGCCGGGAGCATTTTATATGTTTGAAGCATAATTATAAATCGTTAAAATACCCACTCGATCACACTACAGGACGTTTTTATTGCTTTGCTTTTGAATGCTCACTTAAGTATTTTCTCTGAAATGTACTCAGAGCAGAGACAGTCAAACAATAAAAGTGAGATATTGGAGGACCATAATACTATCTAAGAAACAGTCAGTGTGGAAACTGCTTAACCCTGGAAATATCTTAGAAAATTTTTTGTTTGTTTGTTTGTTTGTTTTTCCTGGTGAGAAGTCTCTGACGAAGGAAGCCTGGCATTTTGATGCTTGGAGGAAGCGATACCGGAGTCCCTGCTCTCCCTGGCCCTGCGGAGCAGACCTGTGAGCGGCCAAGCTGTACCTTTCTCTCCAGATAGCCCCAGCTCCTCCTTTTTTTCATTTAAATAAAAATTAAAAAAAATTTTTTCAACATTTATTTACTTTTGAGAGAGAGAGAGAGAGAGAGAGAGAATGAGCGGAGGAGGGGCAGAGAGAAGGGAGACACAGAATCCAAAGCAGGCTCCAGGCTCTGAGCTGTCAGCACAGAGCCCAATGCAGGGTTTGAAACCACGGACTGTGAGACCATGAGCTGAGCCGAAGTTGGACACTTAACCAACTGAGGCACCCAGGTGCCCCTCTTTTAAATAAAATTTAAATTATTTTTATTTTTGAGAGAGTATAAGCAGTGGAGGGGCAGAGAGAGAGGGAGACACAGAATCCGAAGCAGGCTCCAGGCTCTGAGCTGTCAGCACAGAGCCCGACGTGGGGTTCGAGCTCACAAGTTGTGAGATCATAACCTGAGCCAAAGTCGATGCTGAACCCACTGGGTCACCCAGGGGCCCCAGATGCCCACAGGTTATATGTTCTGTCCACAGAATGAGCCCGAGGCAAAAGAGTAAGGCTGGCAAAGAAAGGGTTGTGTCATTTCCTTCCTACTTGTTCAGAGATGGACGTTTCTCCCACCCTGTCTGTGTCCTTTGCGCCAGGTAGGAAGAGAGGGCTTTGCACTGTGAGCTCTCCCGGAAAGCGGCTTAACCGCTGCTGCCTCCCCGCTGGGCAGGACCTGACACAGCGCCTGCCCACCCCTGTGGTTCAATACGTGATGTCAGACGAATGCATGAACAAGAGACCCCGACTTCACAGAACTCTTGTAGACCGTGCCGTGAAAGGGTAGTTCCATTTCAGAAAGAGACTTCCCCAGATTGAAAAACTTTCAAGACTCATGGTGAATCAAAAGTTCAATTTCATGGTGGCTCCTTAAACTCTGTGCTAAAGAAGCAGATGGGTATTTTGAAGGAGAATGACCATTTCAGGTTATTTCTCACGTCATCCACCATAGGTTGCCCAGTGATGGTAAAGTTGACATTGCTTCTGTGTTTCGTCCTTTATAGTTCATCTACCGTAGACCTTTGCTCAGCTGCTTAAGCCTGTTGTCAGTCAGGTGTTAGGCATATGTCATTAATTCTGCCACCTTGCCTTTTTAGCACTGACATGAATGAGAGAAATCTTTGCCTTCTTTAACTTGTAGAAAACATTATATATCATATATGTATAGCATTTCTGAAATGTTTGTAGCTAAGGCTTGTGATAAAATATGGGAAGATCTGCTACACTACACAGTGGAGAATTTTCTTCTAAAACTTGGTCTCTGTGAAATAATCCAGAAGAGTGGTAATAAGAAGCAGCTTTGCTTTACCAACCAGACAACATCAAACAAACTCTTGCACTTCGTCTGGTCAGATTGATTGATTCGTATGTCAGTGGGAGTGATTAAGCTGTGCTGATCATTCAGTGAGGAGGTCTGAGCAAAGTTCTTGGCTCGGGGCTTTATTCACAGGAAGCTGTCCACAAGCACAGAACATCATCATCATTATCATTTCGTGAATAATTTGGTAATATGTTTTCTTCCCTCTTGGGTTCTCTTCTCTTGGGTACTTCTCCCATCCACATACTAACCAGGCCCGACCCTGCTTAGCTTCTGAGATCCGTCAAGATTGGGGCGCGTTTAGGGTGGTTGGCCATAGACGTCTCTTGGATACTTCTAAAGCTAGTTCACAAGTCTCAGTTAATGTGAATTTCACAAAATTTGGGAAACCAATGGTCTTTTGTTGCCTAGTAGCAAAGCACCATCAGAAATTGATTTGAGGGGTGCCTGCATGACTCAGTCGGTGAAGCGTTCGACTCTTGATTTCTGTTCAGGTCATGATCTCATTGTCATGAGATTGAGCTCTGTGTCGGGCTCATGCTGACAGTGTGGAGCCTGTTTGGGCTTCTCTCTGCCTCTTTCTCTGCTCCTGGCCCCTCCCCTCAAAATAAATAAATAAGCTTAAAGGAAAAAGAAATTGATTTGGGATGATGCATTAGAGAGCTTCTCCCTCCTGGAGGAGAACCATGATTCTATAGTAGTGTGTACTGTTCGTAGGAACATGTATTTCAGAATCCCTCGAGTCCGGGCAGTCTCCCCATGGCCCCGTGTGCACCAAGGCATTCGTGGTCACTGCAGCCTGGTTTGTAACAGCCTGAAATCAACAACGACCTAGATGTTTATCAGTATGGGATGGGTAGCTCCTGTTAAGTCAATGCTTAGTTTTTGAATATTTTATGAGAACGCCTTGATCTCTACAAAGTAAATGATAATAAGTAAATGAGAAAATGGTAAGCAGAAACTTAGCACTTCCCAAGTGCTTGGCACTGTTCCTCACAGCAGGGGAGTACTATTATCATTTTCCAGGCACGCATGGGCTAAGGAAACTGTCCAAGATCTCACAGTTCTGGGTTGACAGTGAGGTAAACACTTTTCTGAAGTCGCACAAAGAAGGTTGGATCAGATGAGCTCTGAGATCTCTGGAGCAGTTGTATCTCAAAGGGCCAGGAGCCTGGGCTTTGGGGTCAGACAGCCCTTTGGTCTGACCCTGGCCAGCTGTTCCCCTGGGGCAGACGGCTGAGTATCCGGAACCAATTTTCTCATCTGTGCAAAGTAAAGAGCAGACACCACCTCGAGGGGTAATGGGTGGCAGGAGCTAATGGGGAAGGTGCAGGGTGGGGAGCTCCTAGTGGGAGGGGGCCTTCTCCAAACCCTAGAGTCGGCATAAAGATTATTTTAAGCTGAAGGCATGTGGGAATGAACGGCCGCAGAAAGAAGCCTTCTGGAACCTTCTTAAACTGACTAAAAGAGGCTGCCATGAATCTCCTCCTCAAGGCAGATCCACTCCCAGGAGGGAGGTCAAGGTAAACCTCCCAGAAATCCCCTGTCCACAGGGTTGCATGGCTCAGAAATAAACGACCGCTCTCCCCTGCATAAACAAATATTATCATAATTTTCCCTGTCTCTGGCTTGTTCTCCCGAAACCCCTTTGTTTTTCCAAAAGACACCTTTTATTGTTGTTTCCGTGGAAGCCCGGTCGCCTCCATCTTTCTCTGCTAAATGAGGTCTGTAAGCCTCCAACTGTAACTGTTTAGGGAACCAGCTACTTCTTTTGTTAACTCTTGTTTATATGAACACATTTTTTTCTCCTGTTAATCTGCCTGTTGTCAGTTTGTTCTAATGTTCGGTTATTTTTTTTTTTTAATTTTTTTTTAATGTTTTTTTTTATTTATTTCTAGCAGAGAGAGAGAGACAGCGTGAGCAGGGGAGGGTCAGAGAGAGAGGGAGACACAGAATCCGAAACAGGCTCCAGGCTCTGAGCTGGCAGTCAGCACAGAGCCCGACACGGGGCTCGAACCCACGAACCGCGAGATCATGACCTAAGCGAAAGTTGGACGCCTAACCGACTAAGCCACCCAGGCACCCCTAATGTTCGGTTATTTATTTTGAGAGAGAGTGAGACTGTGTGTGAGCAGGGAAGGGGCAGAGAGAGAGGGAGAGAGAAAATCCCAAGCAGGCTCTGCGCTGTCTGCACAGAGCCTGATGCGGGGCTTGTTCTCATGAACGGTGAGATCATGACCTGAGCCGAAACCCAGAGCTGGACGCTTAACCAGCCGAGCCACCCAGGCACCCCACGGCAGTTTATTCTAAGACTCTCCCTCACTGCCTCCGAGAGTCAGGGAGTCTTTCCTCCCGGACGCCAGCAGGTGTTCTGTGCATATTATCATCATCCCTTGTGATTCTGAAATCTCAGGATTCTACTTTCGTCTGCATATTTAAATAGTCCAAAATGTACCCTGAGATTATAAATGAGATCATCAAGCACACTGAAGTACTGAGGTAAACATTTTGAAATGGAAAAGATCTGGCTTGTACACAGAGCATAATGTAGGTTTCTTCCAATTCCGTAAAATTGTCCGTGGGTGCAAATGTGACTGCAGAAACAAACTGTGGAGCCTAATTATAGGAGCAGAATATAGCATAGCAAAACTAATAATGAGCAAATGGGACGTAGAGTTAATGAGATGCATGCTTTTTATTATGCCACAGGTTGATTAAAAATGAATGGTAAGCAGTTTACAAAAGTGACTTGAGTGGATCCTGCTTGCAACTGATTAAGCCAAGCCTGAGCCCCTCATCTGCCTTTCTGAAGGTTGGGAGCAGGGTGGACCCTGGGAAGAGGTGGGGTCTCTCTAAGTGACCGGAACTGGTGTCCTGTGGATCCAGCACACCTCCGTGGTGGGAGGAGGGGTCAGGCAGTCTTTCCTACTGCTTTCCCCAGTGCCTGGGGCGTAGGCTGGAGTTTCTCTAGAACGTTGTTAATGGTAGGAAGGACCCTGTGGCAGATGGGTAGCAGTCATGGTGCCTGACGTGGGCCCTGTCTCCAATCACGGGGATCCCTACTAGAAAATCTGAAAAGAAAGGATTGATGGGAAGCAGTAAATGCAAAAGACCATTAAAATAAATCATTAGAAAATGGCTAAATATGGGGCTGGGGAAAGAGTGGCTTCTGCATGTTAAGCTCTCTGTACTGTTCGAATTTTCTAGCCAGAGCCATCTATGTGTATCATTTATTTTCCATGTCAATAAGGGTTTCCCTGCTAGTGAAAACACAGACCGCATTTGTTCTTTCTTGTTATTTTGTAGTAAGCAACAGTAGAACACATAGTGTTTTTAAAAAATGAACAAAATAAAAAAATAATTTGTAACCATGCATTACAAAAGGCAAACAAAAGAACGAAACATAAATTAACAGACCAATGTATCAAAATATCTCAGTGATATTGAGCTTGAATTAAATAGATTTGTTAGTCCTACATCCTTTCATACACGTTCTCCAATGCGCCTTCAGGGACAGGAACTTTAAAATCTCCCCCCCAGAACTGTGAGGTGTCTGAACTTTTGCTCTCTTTGCAACAAGCAAGCCTGCTTGTTTCCTGGATGCTGGGAGAAGACAAGAGACGTGTGGGTCAGAGATGGAGGAATGTTTGACTTACTTGGTCATTCAGAAAGCCCAGCAGGCAGCATCACGTACCGGCCTCCGTTCTCCTTGACCCTGCGTCACCCGTGGGCCATGTTTATGGGCCCAGATGGATGCCGGCATGCATCTTCTTGGGGAACTTGCGTCTTCTGTGAAGTATGCATGCCTGTTCTCAGCTTGGAGGAAAAAAATGATCTCACAAGGCTGCTTCCTATATAAACGTCCTTGGAAGACAGTTCAGAATAAAAGAGAGTCAGGGCCTCTCTTTGTAAGAGGTGTAAGACAATGGAGAATAGTCTTACCTCTGCTCTGGCCCCACATGGCCTTTTATCTTTCCCATGAGATGGCTATTATATGGGTCAGAGGACTTCCTTCATATTTACATCAACTGACTTTTTAGATACATACTTCTTTGCTCCTATTCTAAGTATGAGTCTTGTCTTAGAGTTAATTTTGACCTTCTAGTGACCCTAATCATTTTGGTTTAACGCCATTGCCGATTCAAATTCAAAACGTTAAGAAAAGAGCATCCTCATTTTGTTACTAAAACGACCCAAACAGTTTTAGATAGATAATTAGTGGAAAGACAGCTATTTGATCTTGACATAATTTTAAACTTCTTTGGCTAAATCCTATTTAACACATCCTTTGAATGCAGGATTGTAACTACCACTCAGAAATGTCTTATCTTTGTATAAAGGCTAGAAAAATTCGGTGATGGTAAGTATGTTTCCCTTAGAGACAGTGTAGGAGAAAGCTAAATGTCTGATTTGAGAAGAAAATTTTGAATGGAAAAAATTTTCATTCCGTTGCTGTAGGATTATTTAGTTTCCCTGTATTAAAAAGGGGAGTTTGTCTCTTTTTTAAAAAATATTTATTTATTTAAAGGTTATTTATTTATTTATTTATTTAAGCAATGTCTCCACTCGGTGTGGGGCTGGCACTCAGTGTCTCCGAGATCAAGAGTCACACACTTCTCCGACCAAGCCAGCCAGGCGCCCTGGTAGTTAGCCTCTTGAAAGAAATCCAGATGCACGCAGAAGGTTTCAGAAGTATTTAGTTGCTCATTCCCCCTCAGAAGTTACTGAAGAACGGAGTTTTTGTTCAAGCTGTTTATCACGAATGCGGAGACTTTGTCCCCTGGTTTATTGTGCCCTCATCGACACATCGTACGAAGGTGCCCACCACAGTGAGCTGATAGGTGGCTGTGTTGTGAGATGATCACCACAGTGAGTTTAGTTAACACCCCTCACCTCATATATTTTCTCATGGTTCTCAAGGCTAAAAGTCCAAGATCAAAGTGTGGGCAAATTTGGTTTCCCCTGCAGCCTCCCTTCCTTGACTTGCAGATGGCTGCTCTCTCCCTGGGTCCTCACAGCGGCTTCCCAGGGTCTGTCCATCTATCCAGATGTCCTTCTCTTACAGCAGCCTGGTCACATTGGATTAGGACTCGCTGCAGTGACCTCTTTTACCTCAGTCACCTCTTTGTAGACCTCTTCTCCAAATACAGTCATATTCTGACGTGCTGGGGGTTTGGGCTTAAACACACAAATTTAGAGGGGAAAACGGGTTAGCCCATCACAGTGAGTTAGTTACAGGAGTTCCCTGACTTATGAAGTATTTTATTTTATTTTTAAAATATTTTTAATTTTATTTTTATTTGAGATAGAAATAACGTGTGAGCACACAGGAACAGGAAGGAGGGGCAGAGGGAGAGAGAGAGAGAGGGAGGGAGAGGAAGAATCCACGCTCAGCATGGAGCCTGACACGGAGCTTGATCCCACGACCCTAGGATCATGACCTGAGCCGAAGTCAAGGGTCGGAGGCTCATCCAAGTGAACCACCCATCAAGAGCCCCTTAATGTGGAATTAAACACAACCTGGTATCAGTTCAAGGCACTGGTATTTCTCAATGAGAAATCTTCCCCAATTTTGTATAAGTAATCTATTTTATGTATCATTATTTCCAACATATACGAGGCCAGCAGGATAGTGCTATTCTACCAATAATCTGAATTGTTAAAGAATGCCCTCAAAACTATACCTAGAGGCTAATTTAAGTGTTATATTTAATTCTTTTATTTCAACAAATTTATTTAATTTCTTCCAGTTGCCGATAGGATGTGCACGCTATTAAACACTCATTTGAGGCATTTCCTATAACACCAGCTAAACTTTATTTTATTCTTTTGAGTTACTCTTCAAATACCGAAAGCTAATTCATTTTTCGAAAACGAAGTTTGTGCCATATTTGAAGTCACACACACTTATTCGCAATGGTGTGGTTTTCAATAGCCTCATGTTGTTTTTTATTTTTTAAAATGTTTTTTTTATTTCTAGGAGAGAGAGAGAGACAGCGTGAGCAGGGAAGGGTCAGAGAGAGAAGGAGTCACAGACTGAAACAGGCTCCAGGCTCTGAGCTGGCAGTCAGCACAGAGCCCGACGCGGGGCCCGAACCCATGAACCGCGAGATCATGACCTAAGCGAAAGTCGGACGCTTAACCGACTAAGCCACCCAGGTGCCCCTGTTGTTTTTTAAATATGATCCTGTTGGGAAACCTGGGTGGCTCAGCTGGTTAGGCATCTGACTCTTGATTTTGGTTCATGATGTCACCGGTTCATGGGATTGGTCCCTACATTGCTGTGCTGACAGCGTGGAGCGTGTTTAGAATTCTCTCTCTCCCTCGTTCTCTCCCCCTTCCTCCCTCATGCTTTCATTCTTCCTCCCTCTCTTTCAAAAATAAACAAACAAACAAACAAACAAACATTAAACTAAACTAAACTAAAATAAAAATACTGTGTGTGGTTATTGGAAATATTTTTTTTTCTGGCTTTTTATTTACCTTCAACTTCTTTGCCAGAAAAACAATGACCTTCCAGATAGCTTATAAAATGTATTTCTCCTGATCATTTAGGAAGATTGGGAAGGGAAGAGTACTGTGAAGCCCAGACTCTAATTTTTCTGTGGAGTCCAGGAAACCTGACTTCTCCCTTGGGTACATATTTCAGGCATAAGGTAAAACTAGATGGTAAAAGCCTACCACTTAGCAATGTAATTTTAGCAAAAATAGAGTTTTAAAAATACTTTATTTCCACCATATTTAGTAATGTTTACGCTGCCCTTCTTTATACTGCACAGATTTTAAAAAATCATGTCAGTTAAGAGCAGCAGCATTTGGGACCTGTTTCGTGCGTCTGCATGGGCCCTGGGGTGTGGGTGATTCCAGGGCTAGGCACCGTGGGCTTCCATGTGGTGTCGCTGTGCTTGGTCTCTGGGCGGGTTCCCCCCGGGACAGAGATGGGTGGTGGGACACGGAGAGGTGGTTGTGTCTTTTGGGTCAGTTATGGGTTTGACTTTGTGACTTGCTTCCACGAAGAGGCCATACAGCAAACCAGGAACTACTTATTAAGTACATACTTTTTCCAGCACGTTGAGACTTCCACATCAGAATATATTATGTACACACCTCTAATGCACCTACTATGTGCGTTCTTGCATACGTATTATGCACAAGTGAATCTTTTAAGTACACTTTGGGGACGTGTGTCCTGGGTTTAAGCAAGAAAAGAGATTATCCATTCCCTTTCTAGAACATGTTGAAGTAAACGTATCTGTACAGATTGACGCTTGAGCTGTCTCTGACGTGAAGCAGGCTGGTCTGGATATCTGAGATCTCAAGGGGGTGAGGGCCTCCTTCCAGGTCCCACATGTGACATCCAGTCCGTGTTACTGAGTGTCCAGTTCACTCAATAAAACTAAAGTGAACGGAGGGAACTTCCCTTGTTTTATTTAAGTATCAACGTTATGGTACTCCCTAGTTCACTAAAATGTTAAAAATAATTTATAACAAGAGTATGTAACTTTAAAGCAACTGACTGCAGCTTTTATATAGTCTAATTACAGGAAATGATTTTAGTACATCCTCTCACGGTCCCCACGCCTCCAAAAAGAACAGGCAAAACATTATCTTTAATAATAGCAATAATTATTAGTATTCCCCCATTACTCATGAAGGCGCAGAGACGTGGGGAGATTAAGTATCTTGTCCAGGACCGTCATGGTCCAGCACTTAAAATGGCCAGAATTAGACCTCAGAGCTCAGGGACTTCGGCACACTCCCTTAATCCCAGCAACATCCGCTCTCCTACCGCAGAGGTCTTAAAATACAATGAACGGCGTGAGTGCATAATGAAGCTCGATTTCATAGAGGCCCACCTTAGAGCCCTAATAATTATTTATTTTTCAAATCACTGAGACCTATTTCTAGAAACAGCACCGTTCATGTTTTGAAACAAGGAATTATATAAAAGCCTTTCTCACGACACAGATATTTCAAACGTAAAATAGCAAATACGTGATAGGCATCTCGAAGGTCATTTGTTGACTCTCATGCAGAATGGGATGGGGCACGTCACTCTAGACACTGGGGCTCTGCGTGAGCCTCAGCACGATTCCCACCCATGATTTAGATCCTACTGATGTGACTGCTGAAGAAACGAAATGCAGAGTTGGCAGCTTTCCAGAAATGTCATCGATTGCTAAAACAGATGATTTTGGAAATGCGTCTGTAGCACGTGAGCGGAGCCCAAGCCATGCAGGTCCCTGCAGCCTAGCTAATGGGGAGACGGAAACTTCATCAAACGTTGTTTGTTCCTAATCGCGGATGAAGCATTAAACTGTGATGCCTTTAAAACGATTGAATATTGAGTCCACATCTGGCTGAAGTGTTTCTGGTGATCGATAGTGGGGAAGGGTGTTGGTTTTCTTTTTTTTTTTTCTGTTCATGTGTTATTTATTCATTGTGATGTATAATGCATATTGAGTGCAATTAGTTTATTTAATTGTGATATATAATATTTATTATGCCAGGTACTGTTGTGAACATTTTCAAACATTAGCTTATTTTTTTAAATTTACATCCAAATTAGTTAACATATAGTGTAATAATGATTTCAGGAATAGAATTAGTGATTCATCACACTTGCATGTAACACACTTGCATGTTGCTCATCCCAACAGGTGTTCCTTAATGTCCATCACCCATTTAACCCACGCCCCACCCAACCCCCCTCCACCAGTGACCCCCAGCAGGAATGCCATGAAGAAAATGGTTAGATGATAAACCCGTGAAACTCTCACACTAACTCATCAGAATTGTAAGATAGCTTTTCTTGTTCCTACTTTATATATGAACGTGGTTCCTTTTCTGAGGTCACTCCTGTAACGAGAGACGAGGAAGAAATTGGAAGGGGCCGATTTTCAATTTTCGCAGGCCCCGGTGGAGGGGACCTCTAACCTGGGCAAGAGCCACTGAGGAATTGTGCAGGGCAGCTCACTTCCACCGGGACCGCTTCTTTCTGCTCCTGGGAGGTCTTCACCTCCCTGCATGTTAGAACAGCACAAAAGTGAGCCTTTGTCCAGCCTGTGCATCCCTGACTGTTGTGGAAATGCTAAAGCAAACGTATATGATGCAAATAATTGATTAGACCTCCTCCAAAAAAGAGACACATTAGCTTAGCAGTATCTGGGATCGTTTCAGTAATTAGCCCCAAACGTGAGAGTGAGGTGCTAGCAGAGATCTCTCCTGTGCCAGACTCATTTCACTTACTCTCTGTATCTCTCAGGAGATGGATCATTGAGCTATATCCAAAACGACTGTTGATAATTCTACGTAATACAAAAATAATGTAATTCCTTAAAATCAGAATGAATTAGGATAATCACATAGGTGTGCACACGCACATACATACACCCCAAGTATTTGAATATAATTAAAACCATACGCAATGAATGTTTGGTATTGAGCACAGATTCTCAGAAGTTGTAAAGAGGGCATTCTGAATCTCCACTTGTCATAGACTATCAAGACATTATTGCCACTTGAAATATTTCTTAAGCAGTATTCTAAGTTCCTTTAAAATGGAACTAGAAATTCCTTTTGCTATCTGGTACTGTCATCACACAATCTGAAGGATTATTTTCAGAATTTATATTCAATAAACAAAGTATTTTAGAGGGAAGTAGTGATATATAAGGAAAATAAAACAATTTAAGTATCCTTCTTAGGAAATAATTTAATTGTAGGGTTCATGCTGAGGTTTAGAATTTTTGTCAGCTACACTCAAATATTGACTTCAATTATTTTTTTAAAGTTTATTTGTTTATTTTTAGAGTGAGAGAAAGTACATGGTGGGGAGGGGCAGAGAGAGAATCCCAAGTAGGCTCCGCTATGTCAGCACAGAGCCCGACGTTGGGCTTGATCCCATGACCTGAGCTGAAATTGAGAGTCAGTTGCTTAACTGACTGAGACACCGAGTGCCCCTTGACTTCAGTCCTTAAAACGAATTGTAAGTTTGGCATCACCATGGATGTGTGAGCTGATGCTCTTCCCTTCACTGTTTATCTGCACATCTTGGGTATTGAACCTGAGATGTTAGGTAACAGGATGCTGAGTTTGACAGATGAGCCACCCCGGCCAAATGTACTGACAAAAACCAAAATGGCAGCCAGGAGCACAGCCTCAGTGGCCAGCGCTCATGGACCGCCCACCTCCTGGCAGATATGGGAACGTTACTTTTCAGATACGATCTCAGTAGCATCACAACCTTTGGAGTTAGGTTTCACAAGCTGGTTTGTAGATGAAGGAACTGTGGCCTGCAGCCCATAATGACAGCCAAGACCGTGGGCCGGCGGGTGGTGGAGCTGGTACCGTGTGGTTCCTGCCCGGGTCAGCCTGCGGTTCCCGCGCGAAGGCAGGGGTAGGGAGTGCACATCCCCAACTTCCCACTCGGAGTGCGGAGGCGGTGGAAAGAGTTTACCTGATCTTGGCATAACAATTGCTAACCCTTGAGCAAAAGATGATGTAGGGCAAAGATTACGCTTTCATTGAAAAAGAGAGAAATGACTGAGTGCCTCTGAGTTAGTGTTTCATTTACCAGCGAAGAGGAGGGATTATAGCACCTGACTGCTAGAGCACCCCCCGCCCCCCGTCACATTGGAGGTTTTGATATTCTTAGTTCCCTCTGTTTATACCTGGTTGTCGTGGCTTATGTATTAGTGATTGGGCTTGGTTGGGTTGGGTTTGGTCGTTAAGCCGGGCCTAGGGTTTCACAAAGCCAGACAACGAGGCCGGCGTCATTCCCGGCCGAGCTCAGAAGAGCTTCGCTCCTGTGCTCTACGATCGTATCTGGCTGTTTGTGTTAACCGCGGGCAGGAGGGTGAGTCTGACCTGATGCAGGCCCAAGAAAGGGTCGACTTTTGTTCCCTGATTTTCTTACTCTCATAGGAAGGACTATTATGAGGACATCTCTGGCTCTCTGGATCATGAAACCTGGAGAGAGCAAAAGGCGTAGAACTTGAAGTTTTGACTGTGGCTCCCAAAGAACTGAGAAGTTTAGATAGATTTAACATTCGGCATTAGATTTTAAAAGACGCATACCTCAGCTGAAGGGCCCTTACTCTTTCAGAGCCTAAACTGCTTACGTTTTTGGATAGGGCAGCATTTTCTATTAAGTTGCTGTGTAACAGTTAGGAAAACTTTAGGTTGTTATGGCTTCACTATTATACCATAAGCCATCCGGGAAAATTGGTTAAGAATCAATGGAATCAATATTAAAAGGCTATGTTAAGCTTCAGGGGTGGGGCGCTGGGGGGCTCAGTCAGTTCAGCATCCGATTCTTGATTTCAGTTAAGGTCATGATCCCAGGATGGTGGGATCCAGCCCTGATTCAGGCTCCATGTTCAGCTTAAGATGCTCTCTCTCTCTCTCTGCCCCTTTCCCCCGCTGGCTCTCTCTCTCTCGCTCTCACTCTCTCTCTTTCTCTCTAATTTAATAAAATACAAAGCTTCAGGGGCAGACTAAAATGCTCAGAGCAGAAAGAGCTGGTAGCAATCCTGGTCCAAAGGAGGCTAGAGCCGTTCTGGGGCTCAGGGGGCGGGACGGAGGAGCCCAGCATTTTGATGGCCTTTGGCGACGCAGAGTGGAGGAACTGTTAGCACACGAGTTGTGGTCTTCTTTTTTTTTTTTTTTTTTTTTTAATATTTTTATTTATTTCTAGAGAGAGAGAGAGAGACAGCGTGAGCAGGGGAGGGTCAGGGAGAGGGAGACACAGACTCTGAAACAGGCTCCAGGCTCTGAGCTGGCAGTCAGCACAGAGCCCGACGCGGGGCTCGAACCCACGAACCGCGAGATCATGGCCTAAGCGAAAGTCGGACACTTAACCGACTAAGCCACCCAGGCGCCCCGAGTTGTGGTCTTCTGATACATCCTAAAGCTCTCTGAGTATTGATGTGCGAGCGTTAGTGCTTACTAAGGTGGGCAAGGCAGCAGGGGTGAGGGAAGGGGATTTGCTGATAGGGGATAACAAAATTCGTTTCACCTGAAACCCACCCGTCTTTTTTTTCCCACATAAAAGTACAGAACACTTGGGTAAACGCTGTTAAGGAGACCTTGCCTGGATGGGGTCGAGAGGCTGCATAGGAATCCGCCTCTGTGTGTTGCAGTTTGTGCTCTTTTATAGTTTTTCTTGCACGTATGTAAGTGTTACCTTCAAAATGATTAAATCACAAGTAGCATATCTATAGCCAATGTGTACGGAAACATCACCTTTTTGTTTGTTTCCCTATATGCTGATGTTTACATTAAAAACAACACCATGGGGAACAGGTCACATATGCCTTATAGCGACCTCCTTTGCTCTCATGCTGGCTCCTGCAGGCGTGGGGCCGGATGCCTGTGGCTAAGCAGACACCCCCTCTGTCTTGTGGGCCTCCCAGGCACTCCTGAAGTGCTCCTAATTTGGGGCAACCTGAGAACACCCAGTGAGCACCGGGATTGACATCCAAAGCCCCAGAATCTAGTCCTGGCCATGGCGGATCATGGCTCTCCTGCCTCCGCAGAATCTTCCTATTTTCTTAGACCTTGGTTTTGCATTTATTAATCAAGGGTTTTGGACTAGAACCCTGTCTGGGTCCCTTCCAGCTCCCAAATTCCTGAGTGTAGGGTTCAAATTGCACAGACTGCAGGTTGGCATTGCCTTTGACTGCCTTGGATGTGGGGTCGTGTGTGAGCGTCTGCAAATTCCTCATCTACCTGCAAATAAGGAAAACCTAGACAATGGCGACCCATCCAGGCAACCCAGAAGAAAGGTTGTCACACAGCCTCTCAAACATTTGCAGTGTTTCTGTAAGGCAGGCAGCCTTTTGCATAGTAACAAAGTGAGGCATCCGTCCCTCACGGGCATGAGAGGTGACAGCATGTATTTGACATTCTGCAGACACATTGACCCCTTTCTCCGTTTTCTCCCAGGGTTTTCCAGGAAACACGAACGCAGACAGCGTGGTGCATTACAGACTCGAGCCTCCCTTCGAAGCCAGGTTCCTGCGCTTTCTCCCTGTGGCCTGGAACCCTAAGGGCAAGATTGGGATGCGGATAGAAGTGTACGGATGTGCCTACAGTAAGTGTGTTAATCACCCCGCTGACATCAGCAACGGGGGGCAGGTGGGCGGACATGCTCTAAATGCCTAACTGAAAACCGAACTTAACATTTTTCAGCCTTTTAAATATCTCTCCGTGGAAAACTGTTTTTTATGGAACGCCTTGATATTATGCTGTCTTTAGTTATTTTCTAGCCGAACATACAGGTGCACCTGAACTAAGCCTCCGAACCTGTTTTACAGTGGACACGTCACAAAATTATTGAAGTTCAAATCGACAGCAGTAATTGACTGGGACTGATGACGCTGTTCCCTGACACTGAGGTGACCCCGGTGTGGGGACACTTCACCCCACGATGGTGACTCAGTTCCTTTTTTATGTTCACTGCCTGCATCTCCACTTTTCTCTACTTGAACCTTCTTTTGAACCTCATTTATGCGTTGTGTCTTCCTTCTTTCCTCCACTGATGAAAAGAGTAACAAAAGTCGCATAAACGCTTTCAGTGAAATATGTGGGGAAATTGAGTCTATGGCTGCCATTTTGATGATCTGGAATATATTAGTATTTACTTAAATTAATACAAAAAGAAAACATTATTACAAAATACCTTCTAGAAAACTGGAGAGTAACTCAAAGAATATATCGGATGGGAACATCTCGTAAGGTTGGGTTGTGGTCCCACCTCATTTCAAAAATGAGGTCTTTTTTCCCCCAGATTTGGTTCTCAGAACTGCTACATTATCCTGGCTTTCATTTCCTTATTCCCTCACTTGCCATCTAAGAGTTTATTGGACTTGGCCATTTGCAAAGAACCATGTCAAACGTTGGAGGTGGGGGGCCGTTCTAAAATGATTCATTTTTGTTGTCGGGATCTCATGAGAAGTCAGAAAATTGTACAAAACTGGGGCACCTGGGTGGCTTAGTCGGTTGAGCGTCCGACTTTCCCTTAGGTCATGATCTCGGTTCGAGCCCCGCATCGGGCTCTGTGCTGACTGCCAGCTCAGAGCCTGGAGCCTGTTTCAGAGTCTGTCACTCCCTCTCTCTCTGATCCTCCCCTTCTCACGCTGTCTCTCTCTCTCTCTCTCCTAGAAAAAAATTTAAAAAAATATTAAAAAAAAAAAAGAAAGTTGTACAAAACAAATGTAAAATACTGGAACGTGAACCTGGGGCCTAGGGAGTAGAGTGGTCAGTCAGCTTTCCAAGTGAAGGGCTTGGGAGGGGAGCTGCGGGCACGAGGGGTTCCAGGGAGGGAGAAGGAGCCTGCGGAGAAGTAGTGGCTCCAGGAATCTCGGCTTCCTCTGGCTCAGGGATCGGGGAGGGAATGGGCGCTGTGGGGCGCAGGGAGTGCTTAGCAGTGGTACCATTGCCGCTTTGCTACCCCTGCAGACAGTGAGACCTTCTGGAGGTGAGGCTCCCCATCCCAGAAGCAACCCCATCCTAGATTCAAGGGTCCCCTTCGGCCACAGCGTCATCCGGCTTCTGGACGACAGGCTCCCCTTCCGCTCTGCTAAATCCTCCCTCTGCGCTGGCATTTCTGGGCAACATTTACCGTGCGTGGCACTGTGTTGCGGTCATCCTTTTTTCTCTCTTTCCATTGGTCATCTCCTTACGTCTTTTTGTTTCTGGAATCCATGAATGTGCTCACGGCTGCAACGGCTGACACACCTGATATTCCGTTTCTCTTTGATCCCATAAAATGAGTTTCTCCTTTCTCCCATTACCCTGGAAACAACTTCAGGTTTACTACTTCAAAGCAGTGCATGCTCTTTGATGGGGACTTGCCATTAGCTTGATGTTCTTCTTGAGGAGATATTACTATGGTTCCTTTGGTTAGAGGTCAGTTCCAGAAAGATCAAAGCTGTGTGCCTGATCCTTGGAAGGGCTGGTTGGCTGTGTAGCTTGTCATGGGGTCTGTGTGCATCTGAAATTCAACAGACACGAACAGTTGGGCATCCGGGGCTCCTACCATAACTTATAATAGTCATCACTACTTGTAAAACGATGCGGAGTATGTTCCTTAATAGTAGGGCCTCTGTATTGTCTTCATTTTTATTATTAATAAGAATAATTGTTCAAGCATAGCACTTTGCACTTTTATTTTTGACAGTAATTGAATATGATATGGTTTATAGCCCAAAGGGCTAATTATTATCTTTTTTTCCCCATTTCTATTTTCACTGCTCTGTTGATAATGAGAAAATGTCCAGATTTCTTATCTTGGCATATAATGTCTCTTAGATGCAACTTCTCTGTTTGGTTTCATTTCTTTGTACTCTAATTATAATGATACTGGCCATTCCTATAAACCCCATGCATTTTCATGGCTTCCTGGCCCACATGCATTCTCTTCCTGAGACTCCCTCCCCCCACTTCGAGAGTGAGCGGTCTGTTTAGAGTCCCCCACCCCCTCGAGGGGCCCCTGTGTCCAGTGCCTGTGTTCCCCGCCATGGACTCGTTCTAGGCTTTGTATTCTACTCTGAAAAGTTCTCTCCTTGGGTGCCATTCTGCTTTCCTAAGTTTTCAATAACGTTTACACACTGTGTGATCAATTGCAAATTGACATCTTTGATGCTGGTCTCTGAGGCCACGGACACGGCATCCTGTCCCCAGGTCCACCTTCATTTCTTTCTGCATTGTTATTCCTCGTTGGGGCATCTTCTGTTCCTTCTTTTTGGCCATCTGCTTTGACTCCCCATGTTCAAGGTCAGTGTCTTCCAAAGTCTTCCCTTGAGCTGGCTCCATTCCCATCATGTGGTAGTGTGCTCTGGTATTATTTTATGTTTACTAGTGTGTTGACTGAATAAGAGAAGGAAAAAGGAGGAGGGGAGGACAGAAGGACAGCAAAGAGGGAAAAAGGAGTACGTGAATCCTGAGGAATGTGGAAAACATAGGCACAGATTGGCTAGAACTATGGTAGTCTACCAGTCGTCCATGTGACCCCCTGGTCCTATGTCAGATCAGGCATTGAAAATAAAATGGGTTAGCAGGGAAGAGGAGAAGGAAATAAAACATGTAATTGGCTGTTTGAAAATATTGTGTTTATTTAAAAAATATATTGGGAGGGTGCCTGGGTGGCTCAGTCGGTTAAGCATCCAACTTTGGCTCAGGTCGTGATCCATGGTTCATGGGTTCATGCCCCACGTTGGGCTCAGTGCTGATAGCTCAGAGCCTGGAGCCTGCTTCAGATTCTATGTCTCCCTCCCTCTGTCACCCTCCCCGACTTGCACTCTGTCTCTCTCTCAAAAGTAAAAATAACATTTAAAAAACATAAAAAATATATTTTGATGATGATTGCATCAAAAATGTTTTATTTAACAACCTCAACATGTGTTTATAATCCTTCTGTTAACATTCTATTTTATATATAATATATTGTTAATATTTCATGTATGAGATACATGTATGTATCTCATGTATACATATACATATATATACATGTATACATGTATATGTATACATATACATGTATACATGTATACATATACATATATGTTCATCAATCCATGTAAAGCCTGATGTTCTTTATTCCTTTGTATTGATCACATTTCCACGTTTCATTTTCCTTCTGCCTCAAAAGCTTCTTCTATTAACATTTTTTGCTGTGTGGATCTACTGGTGAGGAATTCTCTCACATTTTGTATGTCTGGAGAAAGTTGGTATTTTGCCTTCATTTTTGAAAGTTATTTGAACTCAGTATGGAATTCTAGGATAGCACTTTTTCATTCATTACTTTCAAGGTGTTGCTCTTATTTCCTCACTTGTATCCTGTCTACAGAGAAACCTGCGACCATCTGTATCTGTGTTTCTCCAAATGTGACACGCCTTTCTTTTTCTCTAGCTGCTTTTTAGATTCTGAGCAATTTGTTTCTGATATAATTTGGTCCTGTTCTGTTTCTTGTGTTTGGAGCTCACTGGATTATTTTGATTTGTGGGTTTATAGTTTCAGCCATTTGGAAAGCTTCATCCAATTTGGAAAGTTTCAGCCATTGTTTTCCAAATGTTTCCTAAAATTTCCCCTCATTTTTTCCTTAAGAGACCCAGTTGTCATTAGATATAACATGTATTAGGCTTTTTGATTTTGTTGTGTCACACAACTTTCCTGGTGTCCTGTTTATTTTCTCAAATTATTATTTTTGTACTCTGTTTCATTTTAAAACATTTTTATTGCTGTGTCTTCAAGTTCGCTAATCTATTTTTCTGCAGTGTTTAATCTGCCAGTAATCCCATTCAGTGTATTTTTGAAGTCAGACATTGCCATTTTCACTTTTTTAGAAGTATCTCTCGTGTTTCTACTTGACTTCTTGAACATATGGTTGACAGTTATAACAACTACCTTGATGCCTTTCTTTGCTAATTATAATATCTGTGTCAGTTCTATTTTGATTGCTTTTTTCCTCACTGTGGGCCATAGTTTCCAGTTTCCTACTATTACTGGAAAATTTTGAGTAGATGCCAGATATTGTGATTTTTTACCTTGTTGGGTGCTGGATATTTTTGCTTTCTTATGTACTTGAGCTTTCTTTTTTCTTTTTTCTTTCTTTTTTTTTTTTTGGTAATTTTAAAAAATCTTTATTTATTTTTGAGACAGAGAGAGAGAGAGAAAGACAGAGTGCAAGTAGGGAAGGAACAGAGATAGAGGGAGACACAGAATCTGAAGCAGGCTCCAGGTTCTGAGCTGTGAGCATAGACCCCAACACAGGGCTCAAACTTGTGAACACGAGATCATGACCTGAGCTGAAGTCAGACGCTCAACTGACTGAGCCACCCAGGTGCCTCTATGCTTGAGCTTTCTTCAGGGACACATTGAATTGAAGGGATTTTATTCTTTTAGGTTTTGCTTTTAAAATTTTTTAGCCCGCACCAAGCAGTGTGTAGTCCAAGTTGATTATTCCCACCACTGAGGTAAGACCTTTCTGAGTACTCCACCCAATGGCAGATATTGGTGAGGTTTCCAGTCTGGATGCTAACAGTGGGCACTGTTCCCAACCCATTCATCCTCTTAGATGGTTCATTTCTCGGTCTTGATGGGCTTTATCCCATCAAGTGCATGCACTGATCAGTACCTTGCTGAATACTGAAGAAGGGCATGTTACTGACCACTGATGTTCTTAGTCTCCTCTTCATACTCTGCCTGTGGACCTCAAGTGCTTTGTTCCCACCAGACTTCCGAACCTGTCTCCTCTTCCCAGAACGTCTGCCGGGCTCTGCCTCAGTTCCTCCTTTCTGCCCTGTGATCCGGAAACTCTCTCCAGGCAGTGCCCAAGTGGTGGTCCCGGGCTCCTCTTGTTTGTCTCCCACCCCTTGGGCATGAAAACCATTGCTTTATGTCCTCTCCACTTAACCCTCCTCACCCCCATTCTTTGTCTGGCTTCAGGTGAGAGAGTGAATCTGGTTGCTCCATCTTGGTCAGGAGCAGAAGTCGTAAATGCAGTTGTAACTCTTGCTGTGTTTCCTTTTCTTTGCCCAGGACTCGAAGATCATAATGTAGTCAACACCCACGTTTCGGGCACTGCTGTACACACTGTCTAGACGTTGAGTTGTTTAAGACTCGTGTCAGTGCTGTACGGGAAAGCCCTCTTCATCCTTCTCCTGATGAGGAACCAGACAGAGACAGGTTGAGGTTTTCCACAGTGTGATCGGGATTTGGACCCTCACAGGACAACTCAGGTTCTTTCTCTGAGCTGCTGCTCTGTGCTGTTCTGAAAGGCTGTTTGTGGGACCAGATCCAGAAGCTCTGAGTCTGTTAGCAAAAATTTAGTCTCACTGCTGCTAACGTGGATTTCTCTCCCAAACTGGCTAGTGTGGAGGGGCCTTTTTTCATAATATTGTTGGTAATTCAGCCATCAAAATAATAACCTCAGTTTAAAAACTGATAATTAGTGGTGCCTGGGTGACTCAGTCAGTTAAGCATCTGACTTTGGCTCAGGTTATGATCTCATGGTTTGTGGGCTTGAGCCCCGTGTCAGCCTCTGCACTGACAGTGCGGTCCCTGCTTGGGATTCTCTCTCTTCCTCTCTCTCTGCCCTTCTCTAACTCATGCTTTCTGTCTCTCAAAATAAATAAAATAATAAATAAATAAATAAATAAATAAATAAAACCAATAATGATAAATTAAAATGATGTAAAATTGGAGAAACACTTTTATTTTCAATCAAGTATCACATTTTTTATTTTGTAATGTGGGTTCCATACTCTTCCAATAGAGGAAACTATCGCCTCCTATGCTAATGCATAACAAGTGACCTCTATTTCACGTACCCCAATTATTTGATCAGTTGAAGACGTACAAAGACATTGTTCATGAAACATTCTTGTAAAAGCGTTATGCTAAGCGGTAATTTACTCCATCATTTTAGTGTTTTTATTCAAATGCATCTTATAGTTATTTGTATCAGTTATGGACGTTGTGAGTTATATTTGCTCTTGTAATTGTCCAGTAGCAAAAACTTTACCTTACTGGGCTGATAACTGTCACCTTAGCATCACCAGTGAGCTCTGAGACTGGACAGTCGGTTGCTCTAGTCAGTGTGTCATCAGTGGTATAAAGGTCAGGAGAGCGTCTGTTTAGTGGACGTCACTGCCAAGGTGGGGCTTGAGGCTTGAGGACCCTCAGACTGCCCCCCATCCATACTTGGAGCGCTCACTACTGCTGACGCATCAAGCTAAGCCTTCTCTATCCCACAATATGATGTTTTGCTTTCATTTTTAAAAATCTGTTGCCTTTAAAAATTGTGTTTGAGCGATACGTGTTTAAAAAAGTGATTTTAGATGTGCCGACTTGTCCATTTGTTTCAGATATTCAAATTGGCCTTTGAATATCTGTAAGTAAATGACATTTTATAGAATTGTTTCTCTTTGGTGAGGCGTATCATGGAGTTTGCAGGCTAAATATTCCCATTGTCAATCACCTTTGTGATAATGTGTATTCCTGTTTATCACGTGGTCTTCACAGAGGGGCTTCTCGCTTACTAGGAGAGCCCAGTGTCTGGGTCCTGGTGGCCTCTTTCTGGTGCCTGTCTGTACGTTGCCTGTGACAGGTACCATGTGATGGGGAAGATGTTTACATTCTTTCTTTCCAGATGCTTCCCCAGAAGAAAGCCCTCTCACCCCTGCTTCCTTCATCTTGACTGCAAGTGGCTTCCTTGTCACTAATTTTCTTAGTCCCACAGTAAGACTAGGTTATTTCTGCAGAAGTGCGCTCCTTCATGAGAGCAGCAGTGGGAAGACGGGAAAGCACTGTCCGCTCTGGGAGGGGCAGATCTCGTCTGTCCACTTCTCTTTTATCCCAGCATCAACCCCGTGTGGCATCTCGTGGGCCTACTTCAGTATTAAATGAAAATGCAGCTGCACTTGGGAATGAATGAAAATGAAGTCAAGGCAGGGGTGAGGGGGGAAGAGGGAAAATGGGGAAAAATGGTCTTTTAATAACAAAACTATATTTGCCAAAGCAAAATCCCTGCTAATGTGGAATTTGAAGCTACGGAAGCCTGTCAATATGAAGCCAATCTTTTATAATACTACGCAGGAGCCGAAATATTTACCAGTTTTTTTCACCTTATAAAAATATACATTCAAGAATAGTCACAAACGGGGGTGCCTGAGTGGCTCAGTCAGTTAAACGTCCAACTCTTGATTTCAGCTCAGGTCGTGTTCTCATGTTCAGGAGATCAAGCCCCTCTCCTGCTCTGCACTAACAGCTAGGAGCCTGCTTGTGATGCTCTCTCTTCTCCCTCTCTCTGCCCTTCCCCTGCTCATGCATGCACAATCTCTCTCCCTCTCTCTCTCTCTCTCTCTCTCAAAATAAATAAATAAACGTTAAAAGAAAGAAGAGCCACAAATGAAGTGTATTGAATTGTGCAGTGGCATATCAAAAAAATAACTAAGTACATGATTTCCCATCTAAAATAGGGTTTTTAACTTTGAAATCAAAGAAAGATCACAAAACATCTGGCCATGAACTGGTTCTCGTCACCTGGAAACAATGAGGAATCCAGCATAGCGCCTGTGACCGGTTGATTCCTCAGAGTAGATAATGGACCAACATCAGTAAAGGGCAAGACGGCACACATTTCAGGCTCGGTGGGCATGTATGCTCCCTGCCGGAGTTCTTTGTTTTTTAACAAACCTTTGTAGAGTAGCTCATGGGGGCTGTACAGGCTGCCGACTGACGTGGATCATTTCCGATGAAGAGAAGGAGCATCCTAACATTCCAGACTTCTAAGAGCAATTCCTGAATTTCATTTGTGTTTTCACCTCCCTAAATTCAGCTTAAATTTGTTACCATTTAAGATTTTAGGGAGGGCCACTTGGGTGGCTCATTCGGTTAAGCGTCCAACTTCAGCTCAGATCGTGCCTCACAGTTCATGGGTTCGAGCCCCGCGTTGGGCTCTGTGCTGACAGCTCAGAGCCTGGAGTCTGCTTCAGATTCTGTCTCCATCTGTCTCTCTGCCCCTCCCCTGCTCATGCTCTGTCTCTGTCTTTCTGTCTCTCTCAATCTCTCTCAAAAATGAACATTAAAAAACAAATTAAAAAAAAGATTTTAGTCAGACTAACCAGGATATATTTTTGAAGTGGTTTTGCTTTACTTGGTTGATTACCTAGATAGATTATAATCCAGCTACTTTATGGGCTTAGAAGACCTGTCAAAATACATGTTAAATCTGCCTCATAAGATCTAATGTGATGATTAACATGCGGTTGATTGTTCTAGGTCCAAGCGTTAGTGATCTCACTGGAGAGAAAGCTGAAAACATTAAAGGGTTTTAAGGCCATTCTTCTCTATAAATCCAATAAATTTTTTGCTGCTCCATTTTGCCTGAGGGGAATGTTCCAGAAACAGAATTTAGGTGCTTGAGAGCAGTGGTTCTCAAACGTAGTCTCAGACCAGGAGCAGCACCATGGCCAGGGGTCATGTCACAAGTGCAGATTCTCTGTCTCCGTCCCCAACACCCCCCCCCACCTCTGGGCCAGCAGAGTCAGAACTCTGAAGATGGGGCCCAGCAATTTGTGTTTACCCTACAATCCAGAATGTTCTTATCCCTAGAAGGTCAATATTACACTTACAAAGCAGTAGTGGGACCAGGAAAGCTGAGGGCCAAACTACCTGATCAAAATAATCCCGACAAAATCATTCATGGAACAAACAGTTCTTATCCGCTAACTGCAGGAATGAGCCTTAATTGTTACCGTTGCCTTTCAGTGACGTGCCTGCAGAAAAACTACACTAGTAAAATGTGAAAGCATTTAAATCCTTCATTATCAAATTTGCATTACTGTCATCGAACACGCTAAAGGATATTGTTTGGATTTGACAAAGGGTTATGTTTTTATCAGGCACATTCATTTAATTATGCAATGGAGAATAATTGCATGTTTACATGATTTTTAGACAGACTGCAGTGTTTATATATTTTCCACTGTGTATGTGAACCTGAAGTTTCCTGTTTTATTGGCTTTCTCTTACAGCTTTATTTATTATACATCAGTGCTTTAAATTTTTTTCTTTTTAGGGACCCCTGAGTGGCTCAGTCAGTTAAGCGCTGGACCCTTGACTTTGGCTCAGGTCATGATCTCAGAGTTCGTGGGATCGAGCCTCACATCAGGCTCTGTGCTGACAGTGCAGAGCCTGCTTGAGATTCTCAATTTCCTCTCTCTGCCCTTCACTCCCTCTCTTTTCTTCTCTCTCTCTTCATGAAATAAACATTTAAAAATAAGTAAATAGGGGCGCCTGGGTGGTTCAGTTGGTTGAGCCTCTGACTTCGGCTCAGGTTATAATCTCGCAGTCCATGAGTTCGAGCCCCACGTCAAGCTCTGTGCTGACAGCTTGGAGCCTGGACCCTGCTTCAGATTCTGTGTGTGTGTGTCTCTCTCTCTGCCCTTTCCTTGTTCGTGCTCTGTCTCACTCTCGAAAATAAATAAACATTAAAATTTTTTTTTAAATAAATAGAGTTTTATTTTTAAAAATTTATTTGAGCGTAAGGTACACGCAATGCTGTGTTAGTGTCAGGTGTGCAGCATAGTGATTCAACAACTGTATGGGTCATGTTATGCTCGCCACAAATGTAGCTATTGTGTGTCACCGTAAATAAAACACTATCACAGCACCATTGACTATTTTCCCTGTGCCGTACCTTCCATTCCATGACTCATTTGTTCCATAACTGGAAGCCTGTACCCACTGCCCTCCACCCATTTTACCCACCCCCTCACCCCTTTCCCTTTGACAACTGTAGTTTGTTCTCTGTATTTATAGGTCTGGTTCTGCTTTTTTGTTTGTTTGTTTTTGTTTTAATTTTTTAACATTTATTTATTTTTCAGAGAGACAGACATATAGACAGAAAGACAGACAGAGTAGTGCAAGCAGATGAGGGGCAGAGAGAGAGGGAAACACGAAACCTGAAGCAAGTTCAGGCTCTGAGCTGTCAGCACAGACTCCGACGCGGGGCCCCAAGCCACGAACCGTGAGATCATGACCTGAGCCGAGTTCGTATGCTTAACCGATTGAGCCACTCAGGCACCCCGTGCTTTTTTTGTTTGTGTATTGATTTGTTTTGTTTTTAGATTCCACACACGAGTAAAATCACATGGTATTTGTCTTTTTAAAGGCACAGTAATGTCTTGTCTTTTTGACTTGTGAGATACGAAAACCAGACTTTTCTGGGTAATATGAATCCTTTGGTGCATCTTTTGTTTTCTCTTCAGCTGGCTTGACTAATGTTCTTTCTTTCTTAATGATAAAATATAACTTTTTCGAATAAAATGCAAGGGACCTTGATAGATGGAAAAAGGAAACTGCCAGAACGTGGAGAGAAAATGGCAGCTTCGTAGCGATGATGTGCTGTGGCGGGGAGTGACTTCAGCTTCTTCACTGATCTTCATTTTTTACAGGATGAGAAGTGGCCAATAGAAAGGCAGGAGCAATTGGACTTAGTCAACACAAGTATTCCCACATGATACATTGTGGAGGAAATGTCAGAAAAGGCAAAGAGTGGAGTTTAGGGATATCAGCTACTGGTAGGAAGGGAACATTGGCACATTTTCCCTCTGCGTGCGTGTGTGTCGACTTATACATCTCAGTGTACTAATAAAGATATGTCGTTCTTAGGTTTCTTTTTAATGTCTCACTGTAGGATCCGAGGTGGTTAATTTTGATGGAAAGAGCTCCTTTATATACACATTGAATCAGAAACCCGTGAATCCATCAAAAGATGTTATTTCTTTGAAATTTAAAACCGGGCAGACCGATGGAATTCTACTTCACAGAGAAGGACAAAATGGCAAACATATCACCCTGGAGTTAGTTAAAGGAAGACTCATCTTATCCCTTAATTCAGGTACAAAACTACAAGGTGGTGTTTTCGAAAATGAGCTTATTTAGATGAAAGTATCTTTTCATGCTTAATTTTTCACAGTTAGTTAATTCTTCCTGAAGCCAGAACACTTTTTAAAAAATTTAATGTTTTTAAATTTATTTTTGAGAGAGAGAAGGAGGAGGAGGAGGAGGAAGAGGAGGGGGAGGGGTGGCAGAAAGAGAAGGAAACACAGAATCCGAAGCAGGCTCCAGACTCTGAGCTGTCAGCACAGAGCCCGATGCCAGGCTCGAACTCACAAACTGTGAGATCATGATCTGAGCTTAAGTAAGACACTCAACTGACTGAGCCACCTGAGCGCCCTAACCAGAACACTTTTGAGAAAGAAAGAAGACCCTGTAAATAGTTACTCTGCAGCAACAGGTGTAAACCAGAACTGAAACCGCAAACGGAAACATCATTATCCTCTGGTTGAGATGTGCTATGGGCAACATGAATATATCTTGAATATACTTTACTGTAAAAAGTTGTAAAGCTTGATAACTGTAGATGACCATTTGTACTCATTCAGTAAACAGCCTGATAATATTATAAAGACCAGGGTAGACCATTGCATTTTTGAGGTAGTACTAGAAATGGGGTCCTAGGAAGAAGATATGGTCAAGAAAAATGAAAATGCAAAAACTAATAATAGTAAAAACAAGAGCCGCCTGCGTGATTCAGTCAGTTAATCGTCCGACTTCGGCTCAGGTCATGATCTGGCGATTGGTGAGCTCAAGCCCTGCGTCGGGCTCTGTGCTGACAGCTCACACCCTGGAACCTGCTTCGGATTCTGTGTCTCCCTCTCTCTCTGCCCCTCCCCTGTTTGCACTGTCTCTCTCAGGCTTTCAATAATAAATAAAATATTTAAAAATCAGAAGAAGAAATGCAGAAGAATTTATTCATGAGTGAGAGAAGGTTGTCTGTAGGAGTAAGATCAGAGCAGCCGCCTGGTTTGTGGGGGAGGAGGGGGTGAGGGAAGCGTAGCTGTGAGAAGTGCTCCCCTCCGCGGGGCAGTGGGGGGCTGAATCGGAGTGGTTCATTTCCGTCGCGTGTCCTCTCAAGGCCATGCTAACCTGCCCCCCCGTGACGCCCGTGTGACCCTCACCCTGGGCAGCCTGCTGGACGACCTGCACTGGCATTCTCTGCTCCTGGAGCTGCTGAACACACACGTCAACCTCACCGTGGACAGGCACGCTCAGCACTTCCAGGCAAAGGGCGAGTCCCGCTATTTGGATCTTGATGATGAGGTGGGATAATTACTTCCTAAATATTACAGGTTTTATTACTTAAATGCAACACGGCCTTCTAGGAAAACACCATGACACAGAGACATTCTCTTGGCTAGCAATTCGGAGTTCTGGTGAAGCGTTTCCCACGTGCCGTCGAGGCGTTTTATCACTCCTCGATGTTGGTTTTCACGAGAGAGGCAGTGGGCGCGAAACCTGGGGAATGTGTGCATGAACAGCTATCAGTACAGCAGGCAGCGCTTAAAAATGCATTTGTTCAGACAGTTTTTCTGTGCTACATCTGGTGTCGGATGTCAGCAGTTACCTTGGAGATTTGTCGGTGGTTCAGGGCAATCCTATCCAGAATTAGCCATCTAGGGTACCTGGGCGAAATGATATAGATTCCAACCTGATTTTTTGAGGAGCAGGAGAGACAAACGTGCTCGATTCGAAATACCATTTCTTGGGATATTTAAAGGCTTAACGTATTCGCGGTGTGTTGCCTACACGTATCGAACCCACACTGAAATATCCCTTTCGTTCTGCCAGTTCTGTTCAGCACATCTGTCAGAGCAAATGGGATGATTTCAACATTCATTTAGTATAAGTGGCCTCAGCAGGGGAGGCCAGCTGGAGAGCCTGGCCTTGAATGAGATTAGCAATGGCTTTATTATCCTAACCTATCAGCAGAGTCACGGCAAAGACCAGGACCCTAACGTCTGGGTTCTAGAAAGGTTTATAAAGTAGAATGTCATCACGGTCAGCTGTATTGTTGCACGGATCAAGAGTGACCGTTGAAATCGATGTGCGATATTCCTCCTCTACTAAGGCGACAGAATCGTTTGAGCAGCCGATTGCAAGAAGGGTATTCAACCTGTTTATCTAGATAGAATAAAGCATTGCTAAATCTACATCGAAAACTTCATTTGAAGTTGACACAAGAGCGCAAGATAATGCCGGATAGATTTGCGAAAATTTTCCTACACCTGCTCCTCATAAATGTCTTAGTCAGACAATCTGAAAATCATTAAACAATATTATTTATGTCATTTTTTTTATTTCTAAGATCAGCTTCGGAGGGATTCCCGGACACGGAAAAGCAGTGGCATTCCCACATAAAAATTTTCGCGGCTGCTTCGAAAATCTCTATTATAATGGAGTGGACATCATTGATTTGTCCAAGAAACGCAAACCACAGATCCTTGTCATGGTAAGACAGTCTACTTACAAGGTCAAGAGAGAATGAGAGCCGCAACCTGCCTGATAGGTTCAAGTTTTTACGATGCACCTCCTCTGCAGGCAGAGAAATTACCAGTCATATATAATTGTTAGTTCATGTTTAGTTCATGTTCATGAGTTGATTACTTTTTTTTTGAGTTGATTACTTTTTAAAATGTAACTTACTTACAAAAATTTTAATTCCAGTTAGTCACAGTGAGTTTGTATACAAACTTTTTAAGGCAGGGGCGCCTGGGTGGCTTAGTTGGTTAAGCGTCCGACTTTTGCTTGGGTCATGATCTCGCGGTTCGTGGGTTCGAGCCCCGCGTCGGGCTCTGTGCTGACTGCCAGCTCAGAGCCTGGAGCCTGTTTCAGTCTGTGACTCCCTCTCTCTCTGACCCTCCCCTGCTCACGCTGTCTCTCTCTCTCTCCTAGAAATAAATAAAAAAAACATTAAAATAAAATAAAATAAAATAAAATAAAAAAAAACAAAAAAAAAAAAACTTTTTAAGGCAATGTCTTTGTTTGTGATTGATTTCCTCTCGCTTCTTCCTCCTGTTACCGAACTCCCATACTCCAAGTTCAGCTGCCCGTTGCTTGCTCGAAAGGCCAATACACAAGAGGTGAATTATGATTAGAAAGGAGTGTGAGATTTATTTACTTTGAGACCACCAACCTGGGGAGAAGGTGGACTCTCGTGCAAAAGCCAACTCCAAGCTCTCTGCCTGGCCCAGGCTCGCTTAGAGGGGTTTTAGGATAGCTCATCGATAAAGGGAGTGCAGTGGCGGGCAACATTTCTTGAGCACGTGCAGACTCGATGACACCAGTCTGGAACCTTATCTCGGTGCTCAGGGACTGTGCGCGGGTGTCTGGTCCTGTCTTGTGATGTGTAAGAGTGCTTCCTTGTTTCTGCAGATACACAAGGGGAGGTTAGTAAAAGCGTTTGTGCGACTCACAAAAGAAAAACATCCTGCTAAAAAAGTTGCTAGGCAGCTCAGAAAGCGGACGTGGCTTTGAACAGGCTGGCTGGGAACCTTCGGGTCCCTCTTTCTTCAAGGCCAGTGGTCTAACTGCT
This sequence comes from Proteles cristata cristata, assembly GCA_017311185.1. NCBI lineage: Eukaryota > Metazoa > Chordata > Mammalia > Carnivora > Hyaenidae > Proteles > Proteles cristata. Next base: position 318,765 of record JAESUZ010000103.1, read on the forward strand.
GTGGAGGCAGAGATGTGGGTCAGCAAGTAAGGAGCGTGTTATCTGGAAGCAAGCTAACGCCTAAGGTGGAGTGGAGTGTTGTTGCAATTCCGTCCATCCACGTGGCTGCCGGCCCTCGCCCAGGCTGGCGTGTTACTAAGCCAGCGTCTGTCCATCCATGTTTGGACGAATCCTCTACAGATCAGTGCACCCAGAGTCACACACATATTTGTGAATGTAGATGCCTCCATTTCCAGCACTGTTTACAGAAATAGGATCATTTTATGTAAGCTTTTCTCCATCTCGCTTTTCCGACTCAGCTAAACCCTGTAGAAATTCATTTCAGTCACCAGGTGCAGGTCTATGTTGTCGCGGCTGCTCAGTTTGCGGCTAGGAAAGTCATTTTCTAATCAGGACATTTGCTTTATCTCTGCTTCTGTTTTACCACAGACAGGCAATTGCACCTCTATTTTCAGAGGCCGGGTCTTTTATTTTGATGGGAAAAGTTTCAGAAGTAGAATTTCTTGCCTGAAAGTTTTATATGGCTTTAAATTTCAATTAGTGTTGCTGAGTCGTTTGCCCCCCCAAAACTGTAAGAGGACATTTGTCATCCGCAGTGTATGACAGAGCCCTTCCGTCCAAACGGCGTCAAATGGCTCTCAGACTCTTGCCAGCTCAATGGACATGAACTAATATCTGATGGTTACTCCATGTTTACCCGACTACCGATGAATGAAATAATCTTTTGTCCATTTGGATTTGCTTTTCTGATCACTGTTGATTCTTATTCTTTTGCTCATTTTTAATTTTTTAAACAATTTTTTTCCTTGTCAGTTTATAAGAGAGTTTATGTTTGGTAGATGGCCCTTTGTCATTCATGGTCCACCGATTTTTTCAGATTAATCAATTTTATATTAAATAGGAAATCGTGTTCTAATATAATTATATACTGTATCTTTTATATTAAATGTTATATATTCCGTTTTTATTTTTATGTGGTCAGTGTGTCTACGTATCTTTTTTTTGTAGCTTTGTAGTATTTGGAATGTTTCTAAAACCCTAGATGCTAGATATAGTCTCATGGATTTTCCAGTAAAAAGTTCTAAGCTGTTTTGTTTTCTTTTTTTAATTTTATCATTGAAAAATATACTTAAGTCTTTGACTGTCTAGGATTTGTTCTTTCTGTGGATGAGTTGTTATTTTATGCCTAAGGGACAACCATTTATTCTTGCGCTATTTAGTAACTAGGCCCAACCTTTGGTGCCTAAGTTGAATTGTACCTCTTATTACACACTGACTGTACATATATTCTCAGATCCTTCTGTGGGCTAATTATTGGGCTCTGCTGCTATGTTTACTCCTGTACCAATCCCATATTGAGTTGACTACAGTGCCTTTATGGTGTGCGTGCTTTCGTGTCTGCTGAGTTAAGACCCATTTCACTGTGTGTCTTTGCATGATATATTTTGGAGAGAAATGGCAATGGTTAGGTACATACTCCTCTGGAATTTATGAAAATGTATCCAATCCCAGGGGAAAATTCTAGCAGAGAGATCTTCATTGGAGTTACATTAAGAACTTAAGTTCCTTCTTTTCCAAACACTAGGATTAAAAATAAGTTTGCTCCTGGAGCAAGAGACATAATCTACAGACAACAGGTATGGGTTATTTTGTAAAATAGAATGAAATAAAAATAAAAACAGCCTGCCGGGTGGTTCAGACCTCAGGTTGGGTGAACACCCTGGGCGACACGGCCTGTGAGAGCCTCTGAGAGGCAGCCTGCTCGCCATTGGAACGGCCACCTGACCATGTCCTTTCCTTCAGACCCGCAGAGGCCCCCTCCCCAGCTGAGGCAGACGTATGTGTCACCTGAGTGACACAGCTGTAAGCTCGTTCACATAACCAGGGCGAGTTCAGGAAGGGTCCTGGAGAAGGTGGTCCTTGGTGCTGGGCTGTGTACCTGCTATAAACACCTAATGCCTTGAGGGAAGAAACCTGTCACATTTGGTATATCCCACATCCAGCATGAGGTCTGGGAAAGATGTGGCTCGAGATTCTTTTGCCAACGCCCAGAAATGAAGAAGACAGAACTCCCCTAAAAGATTCAGAAATAGGGGCGCCTGGTGGCTCAGTCAGTTAAGCGTCCGACTTTGGCTCAGGTTGTGATCTCACAGTTCGTGGGTTTGAGCCCCGTGTCGGGCTCTGTGCTGACAGCTCAGAGCCGGGAGCCTGCTTCCAATTCTGTGCCTCCCTATCTCTCTTCTCTCCTTCTTGTGTTCTTTCTACCAAAAATAAATAAACATTTTTTTAAAAAGATTCAGAAATACGTTTGCCCTGCGAGGGCAGTGCTGCGGTTTGAGGGACCCGTAAGGTAAATCTGGACTTACGTTTGATGGGGAAGCCTCGTTTTGAAAGACCTAGTTTGCTAGAAGGTTGATGGGAAAGTGTAAGTTGTGGAAAAGCCTCGCTCATGAAATGGAACCATCCCTCCTGCACTTTCCTAAATCCTCTTTCACTGTGTTCACAGGGAAATGTGTCCTATTCGTGCTCCGACCCTCGCATTGTCCCTGTGACTTTTCTGAGCTCCAGCAGCTACTTGGCTCTCCCGGGAGCTGCTGGAGATGACAAGGTGTCAGCCGCTTTCCAGTTTCGGACATGGAACAGAGCAGGGCTGTTGCTGAGCAGTCAGTTAAAACACGGGTCAGGGGCTCTCATCCTCATTCTAAATGATGGAAAACTCAAGCTGAGCCTCTCCCAGCCCGGACATCCAGCGAGGGACGTCACGGCAGGTAATAGACATTTGTTATGTCTAAACCCAAGATTGGTCATCTCTACAACAAATGAGTGACCGAATCAATAAGATGTTCATAATCCTTCTAGAAGGAATTAGATTTCTTTTACCTTTGAAATCGGCATCTCCAGGCTATTGGTGTGTGACACAAAGTTAGCTACATCAAGCGTAATTATCAAAAAGTTTAAAAAATAACTTATTTAAAAGCCAGTGGTTAGTAATGGGCTGTGAACTTGAAATACTAAAGAACATTAGCCTAATCCTGAATGGTCTTGGGAAAATAGACTTCTGTTAACTGTCTTTTGAGCCTATTTACACACTTGTTTTCATAATTTTTTTAAAGTTTATTTATTTTTGAGAAAGAGACAGAGTGTGGGCAGGGTAGAGGCAGACAGAGAGGAAGTCACAGAATAGGAAGCAGGCTCCAGGCTCTGAGGTGTCAGCACAGAACCTGACGCGGGGCTCGAACCCGCCAACTGTGACAGCATGACCTCAGCCAAAGTCAAACGCTCAATTGACTGAGCCACCCCGGCACCCCCTGTTTTCATAATATTTTAAGTTCTCATTTTCCCCCTTTCTGTCAGAGCTCCTGCTTCCTTTGGGGACCCTGTTTTGGATAAAGTTCTTATAACCACGGGCAGATGTCCTACCCCACTCTTCCAAGAAGCACCATGTTTCCAAACTCACTTCCAGAGATGTGTTATCTTTCTGCTTAGAGGACTATTTGGAATTTGAGTGCTGATAGAAATTGAAACCCAAGCAGGCCTGTGTGGCATGTCCTTCCACGAATGTTGAATATGGAAGGAAGCTCTCTTGCCTGACCTGTGGTTACCAGTTTGGGATTGAAAACCCAGGAATGAAATGTAAATTGTTTGTTTCTTCTTATAAATCAGAAAAATCTGACCACCAGCGTACTGAGTTTCCCTGTGGACCTCAGCAATGAACAGAGCTAATAGTGTCCAATCAGATTCACTAAATTGCTTCAGCCCTTGCTTGTACAGATTTACAAGCCCCGTGTAATGTTAACTAAAAGAGATCGTTTCTTACTGTTGTTTCACGTGGGTACATAGCCCTGCCCCCCCACCCCCAACACGCACATATATTAGTTATTTAACTGTTTGTAAAGGTCAGCTCTGAAATGTCGCACAAACATTTTACTGCCTTGATTTCTAAGCCTTCACACGGCAACGTGTTAATTTTCCGAAACAAAACCAAAGGTGAATTTTTCTTGGTATGTGCTGCTTGCTTTGGAAGCATATGAGGGGTGGTGTTTTTTGGGTTTGAAATAATAGGCATGCCTCAGAGATATTCAGGTTTGGTTCCAGACCACCACAATAAAGCAAATATTTCAGTAAAGCCAGTCAAATGAATTTTTTGGTTTCCTAGTACATATAAAAGTTGTATCTACAGTGTACTGTAGTCTATTAAGTGTGCAGTAGCTTTATGTCTAGAAAAACAGTGTACATACCTTAATTAAAAAATACTTTATGGATGGATCAGTTGGTTTAGTGTCCGACTTCAGCTCAGGTCATGATCTCGAGGTTCACGAGTTCAAGCCGCATGTTGGGCTCTGTGCTGACAGCTCAGAGCCTGGAGCCTGCTACAGATTCTGTCTCTCTCTGCCCCTCCCCCACTTGCACTCTGTCTTTCCCTCTCTCAAAAATGAACAAAACATTTAAAAATTTTTAAAAATACTTCATGGCTGGGGTGCCTGGCTGGCTCAGTTGGTAAAATGGTCAACTCTTGAGTTTTGGCTCAAGTCACGATCTCACGATTCCCTCCATCAGGCTCTGCACTGACAGCTTGGAGTCTGCTTGGGTATCTCTCTTTCTCTCTCTCTGCCCCTCCCTACCTCTTTCTCTTTCTCAAAATAAATAAACAGTAAAAAATACTTAATTGCTAAAAAATGCTGTTATTTGAGCTTTCAGTGAGTTATAATCACTTGATTACAGATCATCATAACAAATGTCATAATAATGACAAAGTTTGAAAAACTGTGAGAATTCCCAAAATGTGACACAGAGACACGAAGTGAGCAAATGCTGTTCGAAATGGTATCAAGAGACACGCTCCAGGCAGGGCTGCCACAAACCTTCAATCCGTAAAAGACGTAGTATCTGCGAAGTGCATAAAACGAAACACAGTAAAACGAGGTGCGCCTGTCCATGGGAAATGAGACAGCTTGCAATTGGTTTTCATTTTAAACCTTGTATGAAGCATGAAAGCATGTACAAAATCCAGAAGCAAATTTTAAAGAATAAGTTAAACGTAAGTCGTATTAAAGGGCAAAAAGGACATCTAGTCATCTTTCATCCTGTTCCCAGGTTTTAGATTCTCTTTCCTAATAGTTATCTCAGTATATTTCTGAAGGGATCTAGAAAGATACAAGGGATGGGGCGCCTGGGTGGCTTAGTCGGTTAAGCGTCCGACTTTCACTTAGGTCATGATCTCGCGGTTCGTGGGTTCGAGCCCCGCGTCGGGCTCTGTGCTGACTGCCAGCTCAGAGCCTGGAGCCTGTTTCGGTCTGTATCTCCCTCTCTCTCTGACCCTCCCCTGCTCACGCTGTCTCTCTCTCCTAGAAATAAATAAAACATTACAAAATTAAAAAAAAAAAAAAAGAAAAGTCCAAGGGTGTGTAATCTAGTGTGCGTGCATTTAAGGAGCTGGCCCAGGGGAGCGAGGTGTGAACAGAAAGAAACCGGAGGACGGAGGGAGAGTGCGCTCCCTTTTATGTTTGATGGACTGGATAAGGGGCTCCTTTGCTCTCTCCAAGCTTCGGGTCCTCGCCTCTGAGATGACTCCAGTGTGACTCATGACAGAAGCGATGACACTGTGCATGACACCGTCAGCACAGTGCCTGCTAATGAGTAATCACCCGGCGTCTTTTAGTTATCATGATTCCAAAACTAGTCCCCCCACCATCACCCCCTAGATTGATGCTTTAGGGAGGGGGAGCTGGGAAGGAGTTCGGGGAAGAATTAGCATCATTTTCGCAGTCGCACAGATCAGAAACACAGTCCGCCCTCTCTCCTCCATCCATCCCTTGACTCCACAGCTGCCAGGGAAACTGGCTCCTTCTATCAGAAGTGGGGATAGTAGAGCACGCACAGGAGAAACATAAAGGGTGAGAATTATAATGGGTAGATAGAGAGAATGCACATAAGTGCAGGCATTTCACTTTTAAATGAGAATGACTAATTGTATTAAAAACCAGTCTTATTATAAAAGAGGCAAATGGCATCTATTCACCAATTCAGGGAGATTTTCCTGAGTTTTCTGCAAGCCCTCCCATGAAATGACTCTATGCCCTAGACAGGCGGGTGGGCACAGAGAGGACGGGAGGGAGCAGGAGAGATCTTTCACACCCAATTAACTATTGGGTTTTAACACCAGGTTTTAAGTGGATGTGGCTACCGTCCTGAGAGATGCTAAGTAAGCTATAAAATCAATGCCAAAGGGCAAGACCGGAAGGAACATTCACGATTCTTGTTTGTCTGTTTCTTTGTAAGCTCTGGGGCTGCAGGGCCTCGTTCAGCGGGCTTCAGGGCCAGCGTCGTGATGTATGTTTTAAGTAACCCAAATCCTCCGCATTCTGTTCTCACCTTCCTCATTATTATTCATGAAATTAACAGGCGTTGAGCCTTTGAAACAGTTTTGGCTTCACAAATTTGAAACAAAGCCAGAGTCTGGCATTTTTATCACACTGGATGCATGTCCATGGCAAAGTCACCATTGTGACTTAAAACTGTCCCCTTCCTGAAAGTGAGTGTTGGGAGTAACCTAACTGGTATTTTGTAATCTGAGAAGAACAAAGTTATAGCTATTTTTTTATGTTTTAATGTTTTTTAAAATTTATTTTTGAGAGAGAGAGAACGAGAGAGACAGAGAGCGAGTGGGGGTGGTGTAGAGAGAGAGAGAGGGAGACACAGAATCTGAAGCAGACTCCAGGCTCTGAGCTGTCAGCACAGAGCCCAACGCGGGTCTAGACATGGACTAAGAGATCATGACCTGAGCCGAAGTTGGATGCCTAACCGACTGAGCCACCCAGGTGCCCCAATTTTGTCATTTTTAAATAAGTAAAAGTGTTCCCTCCTGGCCAAGACAGTTTCTTTTCTTTCCTTCCTTCCTTCCTTCCTTCCTTCCTTCCTTCCTTCCTTCCTTCCGTCTTTCTTTCTTTCTTTCTTTCTTTCTTTCTTTCTTTCTTTCTTTCCTTTTCCTTTCTTTCTTCTTTCTTTCTTTCTTTCTTTCTTTCTTTCTTTCTTTCTTTCTTTCTTTCTTTCTTTCTTTCTTAACATTTATTTATTTTGAGAGAGAGAGAGCAAGTGGGAGAGAGGCAGAGAGAAAGAAAGAATTCCAAGCACTTTCTGCACTGTTAGCACAGAACCTAACACAGGGCTAAAACTCATAAACCGTGAAACCATGCATGACCTGAGCCAAGAGTCAGACACTCACCCAACTAAGCCACCCAGGTATCCCCCAAGACAATATGTAAAGATTCCAATTATTCACTGTCCTCCTTACCACAACATGCATCTCTGTGGATGTGGGCATTGCCATGACCCCTTTGGAGGGAGGAATCCCTTACCTTTGGCCATATAACCCATATTGGCCAATGGAATATAGGCAGAAGTGATATCTGTCACATTGGAGCAGAAGCCATAGCAAGATTCTCCCAAGCACTGTTTCCTTCTCAGCCAGGAAGCAGAAATAGGGCCATGCGTCAGCCTCAGTCCTGTAGGAATAAGGGTTGGGGGCCCAGAGGATGGAGACCCAACTGGCTCAAGACCAGAGTGGGAACCATACCCTCAGTTGTTACTCATTGAAGCTTTGGCGTTGTCTGCTCAGACAAAATAATCTAGTAGGGGCTAACTAACAAACGCTGCCTTGGGGAGTGTACTGGTATATCTACTGTTTACTGAGTTATCTTCTCTGTGACACAACATCGGGTTTTCATTCAGTGGAAGACCTGGCTGGTAAGTCTGTAGGAGAAACTGAAATCACGCACGGTTGGTCGCTGGCCACTGGCTCGACCACATGAGCATCCCCAGCTCCATCACTTTAAGAAAAAACCAGATATTTCATCTCATGATTCAAGAGATGGTGGCTGATTTAGGAGGGACTAATACTAGTTTTTCAGAGTAAGAACATAACAATAGCTCGAATGTCCTGTATCAAATTTGAGAAAACAGAAAATGGAAAAAGGACTTAAAACGAAAGCAAACACAGTTCCCTAATCCAAAAGTTAACGTTCATATCTAAGAATATTTCCTGCCAGGTTTCTTTTCCATTTTTATACATTGATTTTATACATTGGTTGAGTATGCGCGTGCACGCACAAACATACACACACACACACACACACACACACACACACACACACTATAATATGATGCTTTTTTACCTTTACATCTAATGAATTCAATGAATGTTCACGTTTTATTAATACTTAAATATTTAGGCATTTTTAAAAAGCTATATTGATATATACGACATATTTTTCTAAATAGCCTACCAAGATTATTATAGATAATGACGATACAAAAAAGTGTGAACAATATTTTATTTTTGTAACTTACAATTTTGGAAAATGCCTGTGTTTCTCAACATCCCCAAGTATTAACAAACTAGAGGAGAATGAAGTATGTCCTCTGCCCTGTGACTGGAAAGGTCTTATTGTTTCAGGATTGCTCAGAGCCAGTCATGTTATTCTATATGGCCCTAGAACTATGACCATTCAAAGCAGAATGTCTGGATCGCCCACTGTTGAGTCTTCTTTACCCCCTCTGATTCGGATCTCTTTCTTTTCTCTTCTTGTCTCCCTCTCCTTTTCTGATTTAATTGAGTGATGAGAAAGTGAAATACAGCCTTTGCAGTGCACACATTAGGGCATAAATATTCCCCACCGAGCATAATAATTTTTGTTAGAACCAGACTGACCAGTCCATGACTGTGGAGGGTCAGATGCAAGGACCCACGGCAACCACACATTTACTCAGTGAGCCTCCCTCCATGGGTGACATCTCCTTCCTAGATAAATGTGATCAGGATGCCACATCATCTCATTGCCTCTCTAGAACCCCCGGCAAGCCCACATCTATCCCAACCCTCACCCTGTCTCCCCCAGAGGCCCCAGCTGTCCTCTGTGGTGGTTCTCCATCACCCAGCCAGCTAAATGACCTGGGTGGGCTTCAGATGAGCTCATGCTGGTCTTCGGTAGGTGGTCTGAGATCCTACTCGTGTTGTTTTCAAGCACTTGCTCTGTTTAGAAGCATCTGTAGGGTTTGTAGGAAAATCTTTTACCCCGTTTTGTTCACCTCCAGGTTCTGGATTAAGTGATGGGCAGTGGCATTCAGTGTCCTTATCACTGAAAGGAAATCACCTGAGTGTGATGGTGGATGGTGAAGCAGCCTCCGTAGCTCATTCCTTGCGTGGACGGATTGATTCCGGGGACACCTATTATTTGGGAGGTAAGTGAAGAGAGCTGGCCCTGTTGGCAATCAAACCATCTTTGTCTTTCCAGCTCCCACCTTTGAAGGCAACTGACCATTTTAAATGAAGATTAATACTGAGAACAATCTTTGCTTTCAGTGATAGTCCGTGAGAATGTTGAGTGGGCAGAGACGGTAAAGTATGGCCTGAAATGCAAGTCTCCTGTGTGGCCTTGTTTAAATGTACCCGTGCTAAGACTGGTTTTAGATTTGGCCGTTGCTTTCCCTGCAGTAACCTGGAAAGCTTCAAAAATGCCAATGCCTGGTCCCATTCTCAGAGACCCAGATTTATCTGGTTCTGAGGCCAGGGCAGCACGTTCCTTAACGCCCCTCAGGCGATTCTGCGCGCGGGCAACGTTGAGGGTCCTTGTTCCCTGTCTCTTACCTTGCCTTTGCTACAGAGGATTTTACTAATGCCAAATGACTCTTCCAACCTTTTCTTCAGGTTTACATGTGACAATCTTATTACTGCATGTGGGTGTTCTTTCTGTAGACTCCTCTTCTCCCCAAGGAGCCTGGCTCCCCAAGTGTGGTCCAGGAACCAGCAGCATCACTTGAGTTTGTCAGAGATGCAGATGGAGCATCCCAGACTCCCTGATCCAGAATCTGCATGTCACCAAGACCCCCAGGTGGCCTGTTGCCCTATTATGTTTAGGAAGTGTTCTGTCCCCACTGTCTATACAGAAGGGCCCATTATATACAACAGAGCAAGAGAGCACTTTGATGGCTATTTGATGGCTAATGATGACTCATTACTTAGCAATGAACTCTACCAACACGACACCTGGCCGTTTTCCTGGACTGTGGTACATGGAACATTTGCCTGTTCAGTGGACCTTTGAGTGAGCCTGCCTGGGATCCTTTCAGCCAGGGAGGGGGAGCTTCTGACGGTAATGAATCTCCATTCCTGAGGCATTCAAGTGGAAAATCCTGAGCCACCAGAAGCTTAGACTTGTCAATTGTAAGACTTATTTCTAATCTTGGCTTGAAGCTGGCCTTGATGTTATTCCTGTTTTGCATTTTATAGTCTGGTTGGTTTTTTTCAAAAATAAGTTTGGAATCATGGTGGAGATAGCTTGGTAGCCCAACAAGAAAGTATAAAATCCTCCCTAAGAATTGACAGTAAGCACACAAACCATGAATTAGGGTGTTTAATCTTTCAAGCCCCCTAAAATGGCCATCGTGATGCACATGGAGCAGTGCCAGTAACATTGAAAGATCGGAATCCTGGCCTTCAGTGCTTACTAAATATGGTGCATTTTGGACCCAGATAGTTTTTTAAACCTTTGTGCTTCTGATGGATTTTATAGCTCTGCAGAGGAGCAGATTCCTTCAAAACTAAATACAGAATTTATCCAGGAGCTGTGACTTAAAAGGTAAAGGATTTTGAAACATGAAAAGGGGTAGGAAGAGAAATCCTTGCTATGTTGTTTAACGATACAAAACAGAATACTTGTTATTTTTATTAAAGAGTAAAAAGAAAATACTTTTCAAACCACAGAATCATCTTTCATATTTGAACATTCTACATGTTCCAAATGGGCAACGCGCAGTTATGTGAGAGGAGGTACTGGGTAGGTAGTTTCCATAGATATTTCCATGTTGATGTGATAGGAATCAGTAGTTAGTATGCAATATATGTATATCTTATTTATTTTTTAAAGTTTACTTACTTATTTTTGAGAGAAAAGACCGTGAATGTGAGGGTGAGCAGGGGGAGGGACAAGGAGTGAGGGAGACAGAGAATCCGAAGCAGGCTCTGCTCTGTCAATGCACAGCCCACCCGGGGCTCGAACTCATGGACCCTGAGATCATGACCTGAGCTAAGTCAGACGCTTAACCGACTGAGCCACCCAGGTGCCCTGTGTGTATATATTTTAAAATACTACTAACGTTTCTTGGAAATGTATGGGCTCATCCCTAGTGCACACAATTAACCACCACAGTGCTTTCAGGGCACCTGGGGGACTCAGGCGGTTGAGCAGCTGACTCTTGATTTTGGCTCAGGTCATGATCCCAGGGTCGTGCGATCAAGCCCCGCATCAGGCTCTGTGCTGAGCATGGAGCCTGTTTAGGATTCTCTTTTCTCCTCTGCCCCTCTCCCGTGCTCATACTCTCTCTCTAAAAATAAAAAAGAATAATGAAATAAATATACATTACAAGGCTTTCAAAGCTTTCCTTACTCCTCCAGATTCTCATTCCCCCAGTTACTACCCTACACTTCTTTTTACTAATCTTTGTATTGTTTTTTTATTTTAAAAATTAAAAAAATTTTGTTTTAAGTTTATTTATTTAGGAGAGGTAGAGACAGCATGAGTGGGGTAGGAGCAGAGAGAGAGAGAAGGAGACACAGAATCTGAAGCAGGCTCCAAGCTCTGAGCTAGCAGCACAGATCCCGACGCGGGGCTTGAACCCATGAACCATGAGATCATGACCTGAGCCTAAGTCAGACGCTTAACCAACCGAGCCACCCAGGCACACCTTTTATTTTTAAATTCAGATAAAAATCGACATATAACAATATGTTAGTTTCAGATGTACAACATAATCACACGATATTTGTATATAGCAGGAAGTGATCCCATAATAAGACCAGTGAACATCCGTCCACATGCATTGTTACAGTTTTTTTTTGTGATGAAGACTTTTAAGATCTAAACTCTTAGCAACTTTTAAATATGTAATACATGATTAGGACCTCCAGGCACCATGCTGTTCATTGCATCCCCATAACTTACTTATTTGACAACTGAAAGTTTGTAACTTTTAATATATTGCTTTTCTTTACACAGTCTTCTGTGTTTTTTTTAATTATTTCTGTTGTTGTTTTATATTTATTTTTGAGATCCAGCCATGTGAATATTTATAGGAAAAGTTAATTCATTTTTACCACTATGTGGCTTTTGATGTATATTATACCGTGTTTTACTTGTTAAACCCATCGTCCCATTTTACTGTTGATTAGCAATTTGATTGTGCCCAGTTTTTTGGGGTTTTTTTTGTTTTGTTATTATTATAAAATTCTGTAAATGTCCTCCTACGGCTACCCAGAATCATCTTGCCAGTGACTTAAAAATTTTCTTTATGCACAAACTATCAAGCTTTCCTAATATGCACAGTCGATTGAATGAAACAAGGTCATAGTTTTAGTGGCACGCTCCAATCATTATGTTGGATCGATGCTAGAGTGTTCGCATTGGTCACATGGGTCATGCACAGAGACCCAGCCAGTGGTCTATGAAAAGACCCTGGAGATTTGGAGGCGATGTGTTGAATAAGGCCTAATAGGCCTTTCTTATGTATTTTCATAAAATTACGTTGAGGTGCAGAAAAACTGTCTTGTTAGTAAGGCTCCCAATAACAAGTAGCGTCCTTAAGATGAGCGGATTATGAAGCTTCAACATCCCAGGAGAGAGAAGAATGACTTTTCTTCATTACCGTGTTCCTGTTTTTTGGCTGTAATTATAATTTGGCCCCGAGTGGCAAAAATAGTGTCAGATCTTGCAATCACAGCACATTATCCCTAACTAATGTGTAAGTTCAGAATGACCTCTACATACATAGCTGTAAATACCCAACTGATGCCCACAAAACAATTCCAGGCAATGATTCAAACTAACTTAATCAACTGTGGTTATACTAACCTCACAGCATTTTTTTCCTAGAGAAAGCATATATACTGTCCAAAAAACTTCCACCAATGCCCTCACCAGGCTAAAACAAACAAACACAACCAAAACAAACCGATTTGCTGATGTGAAGTAAAAAGGTGAATATTATTTGTGGTCAAGGAAAACCAAGAAAGGGAGTTCTGGGATCCGTGAGCATGGAGTTCTGGTTCTCAGTAGATGTCATCATATTCACAAGCTTTATGCCCAGGTAAAGACTCCCTTGTCCCTATGGTCTATTTGACTTCCCAGCTCTGTTTTGGGTAAAGAGAGACAGGTTGGTTTCACTTTGAGTGGAAACCTTGAGACCCAAAGACGTCAATGTCAGAGTTATTTTATCCATTGCCAAGAATGATTTATGCCAGTGTCCATTTATTTAACTATCATCTTGATTAATTTCCATCAGAAGCAGAATATGCGTCATGTTAACAAGGAAATTCACTCTGTCCAATTTCTGCTCTGTAGCAATATTTGGCATTTCATGGAAAGCAATACCCCGTGTTCTGAGACCCTCCCCCCCAACCAGTGCCCTCCTCCCCTTTGGGTTTTTCCTGATGGAGTCCAACTGCAAATCCCCACTGGCCATGCAATAAGTCACATTTTGTTGTGATGCTTTCCCATAAAGGCAGACTAGTCCATCTTGCACTTACACTTAGGGTGGCCATATAACTTACTGCCCAAACCAGGACACTGTAGCAAATGAAGGAGATGATGTCCTTAACCGACGGGACAGCGGGCATACACCAGGGCTCTGTGGCTTTCTTTCCGTGAGCTGTGCCCTCTTACAAATTAGCAGCCCTTCTTATATGTCCCATAAGCCCTCTGTGTTTCCCTTTTTACTTATCTAATTTTTCTCAGTCTGAGCTTTGTTTGTAAATTGTTCTTCCAAAAGTGCTTTTGCTCTAGTGTGTCGTACAGAGCTTTGGTGAGGAAGCTTAGCATTCAGTAGCATACTTGCACCACAGACTGGGGGACAGTTGCATCATGTTCAGGATCTCTCGAGTGTCCTTGAGTGAAACATTAGCTGGCCAGGGAACCATAGACGACTGTAATGAGGGCTCACTGAGGACCCATCCTGGTAGAGTGACATAAAGTGACAATTTCTCTGTCATCCTCAGAGGTACTTAAATTTCCAACTCTTTCTATAGTGATGGGTATATTCCATTAATGTAGCAGTAAATATTCCCTGTCCGTGTCGAATCAGGTCATTGAGGAATGATCCTCTGCCATTTTCCCATCATGACTTCAGGCAATCCTGCACATGGATGCATGGGCATCTCTTGGCCTGGGCTCATCTGGGGCCATGGCACCCCTCGTTTCCCAACCTCTGCCACAATGAAGCGCTTAGCAGTTTGACCTTTCCTTCTCACAGTTCCACTTTGAGAAAGATCTCCTTGTGACCACTAAGTTCTGTTTAGTTTTGTCCTTTGTGGGGTTACTGCTCTGTGTTTTGTTTTGTTTTGTTTTGTTTTGTTTTATGTTTATTAATTATTCATTTTGGATTTTTTAAATATTTATTTTTGAGAGAGAGACAGAGTGCAAGTGGGGACGGTCAGAGAGAGAGGGAGACACAGAATCCGAAGCAGAATCTGACAGCTCTGAGCTGTCAGCACAGAGCCCAACCCGGGGCTCAAACTCACAGACTGTGAGATCATGACCTGAACCGAAATCAGATGATTAACTGACTGAGTCACCCAGGCACCCATATTTATTATTTATTTTGAAAGAGAGAGTAAGCACAAGCAGGGAAGGGGCAGAGAGAGAGGGAGAGAGAGAATCCCAAGCAGGCTCCACACTGTCAGCCCAGAGCGAGATACAGTCCTTGATCCGATGAACCGTGAGATTATGACCTGAGCCAAAATCCAGAGTTGGACACATAACTGACTGAGCCACCCAGGCGCCCCGACATTGCTTGTATTTTAGATGAGTTTGAGGCTTGTGATCCAGAAGAAGAGACGGTAGCTGGAAAGGAGTAAGCGGCTTCCACAGAACCATTGATTGACTGAGTGTTTCCTACCCTTTATCCAAATGTCCTGTTCCTAAGCACTGTCAGTGGAAGTCACTGGAAGTAAAGAAGTCAGTGGAAGTAAAGATGTAAAAATACACCGGGTTCCTTCCAAATATATCCAACCCTTCACAGACTCTTTTACAAACTGAAATGTTTGTATTTTCACATAAAGCAAGGAAATGGGAAAGAATCGTAGAGTTAAGCAGTTCTTTGTGACGTCATATTACATTTGAAGGGTCAGAGTCTCCATGAGGCTAATTCATGGGGTTGCATTGGGTCCAACAGCAGGTTTAACCTGATGTAAAACTTGGCTGGTTTTGGATTATATTTGTCAGGAATACAAAGCATCAACACTGAAAGATAAAGGAAGCTAGACTGTGCATTTTGTGGAGATTCTTAGGCAGCAGGCCAGTGGCCATTTTGCAGGGACCAGAGGAGTCTCATCTTTGGCCGCACCCTTTGAAAGGGCACCAGTGACCTCAGGATAAAAGTTCAAAGAGAGAGGAAAGAAAAACATAGTGCTCCAGTGAATAAAATCTTTTAAAAATTATGGATTCCTTTTCATTAAAAAAAAAAAACAAAAAATATAAGAGCCTTTTAAAATAACCTCAAACCCAGGCTGTAAATATTAACAAAAAAAAAATCTTTAATATCTAAATAATTGGAAAATGATTTTTTAATGATTTTTTTTTAAAAAAGATGGATAATTAAGACCTTATATCTAATAAGTTAAAAGAACACATTCCCCTGGAGGAGATGTAAATGAAACATAATTATATAAGGGAAAGAATAAATAAAGTAGGTAAGCTTCGCACAAAGCATAAAATTTACTTCACAGTTTCTTGGAATTAAAACAATATTATTTTAAAATGCTGAGCTTCTTTCATGTTTGCATATGAGAATAAAGTATTTGAGGGGCACCTGGGTGGCTTAGTCGGTTAAGCGTCCGACTTTCGCTTGGGTCACGATCTCGCGGTTCGTGGGTTCGAGCCCCGCGTCGGGCTCTGTGCTGACACCTCAGAGCCTGGAGCCTGTTTCAAGTTCTGTGACTCCCTCTCTTTCTGACCCTCCCCTGCTCACGCTGTCTCTCTCTCTCTCTTTCCTAGAAATAAATACAACATTAAAAAAAAAAGAATAAAGTATTTGATTAGGTGAACGCTCTGTGATTTTTATCCCCCTCGCTGCCTGAGAGATTGGCTTACGTGTTTTAGTGAGTTTAATTCTTGGGAACCACCCCGGAAGGTTGAGCAAGCAGCTGGGAGGAACAGAGACAAGTTGAGGTGTGGATGCGGTTCTAACCGAAACCTCAGGGCACCCCATGGAGGCTCTGACGCAGCAGTGCCCTTCAGGGATGTCCCAGGAGAGAAATGGATGTAGACCGCCGAGCGCACCATCGCATCCCGGGGCACTGGCCATCCCTAGGGAGGGCTACCGCCTTATCAGACTCAGCTCCCCTCAGCTAGGGCAGCTCCTGGGGAGACCCCCAGCCTCAGTCCTAAAAATGAAGTGGGTGGGGGTGTCCTGGGAACTAGGCTCTGTATGCAGATTTCCACCAATTGTTGCCTTTCACAAAAGCCTTCTCTTTCCTGAGCTGTTCCCTTTCCTCCATGCGAGGGGCGTCTTGCTCAAATCTGTGACTCTGGTAGAAGGCAGCTCAACAGTGGGTGGGAGAGCCCTCCCCCCCTGCTGGCCCCACGCGTGGGGAAGGAGGTGGTTCGGAACCGCATCTGCTTTGATTTTGATTTGAAAGCCATGACCCAGCTCATCATTACTATAATAGCATTGTCTTCTTGGGAAACCCAAGGGGATAAAATGAAATCACTGTACAGGAATTGTGGTTCGTAATGGTGAAAGATAACCTGAGGCATATTAAACATGTTAAGGGTTTCTTTGAGCAAAGACTGATTCACATCTGGCAACAGCAGATCCGAGGTGGTTAGGGGGGCTCCATATAGGCAGGAGCTGGACGGCAGACTTCTAGAGAGAAGGAGCAGATGTAAAGAAAGAAATTATTGATTGGCTATAGCTTACAGCCTGGTTCGCTGTTTGTGATGGGTTGTCGTTAGGTTTTGATTTCAGAACCTTGAGGCATTTATAGGCCCAGGCTTTGATTTGCTTTCCAAGGCCACTAAAGCTTTTGGTGAGCCACGTCTGTCTGGTGGCCCCCTTGCTTAATTAATTTAACAGTGATTTACGGCAGGCCAATTAGTGAGTGCAGCACGACTTGTAAAATGTACCTCTTATTATTGAAAACAATCAAAGCCCATTTCTTTTTTTCATGGAATAGTCTGATGCTGATTTGTCTGCATTATTTTCAGTGCCATATCATCGTGAGATCCTGGTTCATTTTGTGTGTTAATGTTAAAAGGTATTTGGTTAAATTGCTTAATTCAGAAACAATTAGAAATGTAAGTATAAATTGTTCTTAGATCTCCCTGAGCAGTTAACATCAAACATTGTTTTAAATATGCCTGTGCTTGGGGTGCCTGAGTGGCTCAGTCAGTTAAGCATCCGACTTGGGCTCAGCTCATGATCTTGCAATTGGTGGGTTTAAGCCCCGTGTTGGGCTCTGTGCTGACAGCTCAGAGCCTGGAACCTGCTTCAGATTCTGTCTCCCTCTCTCTCTGTCCCTCCCCTGCTCACGCTCTGTCTCCCTCTCTCTCTCCCCTCCCCACTCACACTCTGGGGGTTATTTCAATAAATAACATTGAAAAAAATTTAAACACACCTGTGCTGGTGTACACACATACTAACTTCTAGAGTGGAAGTTTCACATACATAATTATTTTTCTTTTCTTTTTTTTAAAGTTTATTCATTTATTATTTCTGTGAAAGAAAGACGGAGAGAGGGCCCAAGGGGTGGGGGCAGAGAGAGAGAGAGAGCGAGAGAGAGGGAGACACAGAGCCATCAGTACAGAGCCCAACGCGGGGCTCAAACTCACGAACCAAGAGATCATGACTTGAGTCAAAGTCGGATGCTCAACGGACTGAGCCACCCAGGCGCCCCTCTGACCAGTTGTAATCAAACCCTGTTTTAAATATGCCTATGATGCATGCACACACATGAACATACAGAGTAGAAATTTCACATTACCTAGTTATTTTTCAAGTATTTTAAACTGAGCAAGGCCTAGTGTGCCTGTGAGGTTTTTCTCTGATTCCGTTGTCACATGCCCTTTAGTTCACATAGTTTTACATCATGCTGAAAGGAATGATTTCTTCTGTGTGCTTGACTCGGTTGGTAGGATTGTCCATCCTACCTTTCGGCTCATCCGCCCACAAGCCTGGTTCCGCTTGTTATTTCTATGCTTTACCAAAACCAATAACTTGTGTTCTCCTCAGCCACCCACCACCCCGTCCTTGAGCAGTGTGGCCCTTCCAATAAGTTAGGAAGCCTCAACCTCAGGAAGAGACAGCAAACCTGCATATAAGAAATACCGCACGCTGTTTTGGTCATGAATGTTGACCTTCTCCTTTGTGTGTCTCCGTGTTCATTCAGGCTGTCCTGAGAGCGTCTCTGGCTCTGGATGTGGAGGTCCCCTGGGCAGCTTCCAGGGCTGCCTGAGGCTCATCTCCATAGGTGACAAGGCGGTGGATCCCATCACAGTGCAGCAGGGGGCGCTGGGGAGTTTCCGTGACCTCCAGATAGACACATGCGGCCTCACAGACAGGTAAAGCCATCCAGTGTCATGGTAACACTCTTGATTTCAATTTTCTGATCGTAGATTAAAAATAAATGAACAGCTGAGAAAGAGTGCCTTCTTCTAGCTCCTTCTCTCTGCCCAATATCCAGTTCGTATGGAAAAGTTCTAATTACATTGAAAACAAGAAAATGATGGTTTTAAACAATTGCTCCCTTGAATGGTAATATTGTTTTAGAAGACACACTCTCATGAATTTTCCTTGTGTGTGTCCCCAAGCTACTCGGTTCTTACAGAATTCTGTTGACGGTGCTGTAATTAGTGAGTGTAAATACTGATGAGTAGAAATACTTTTAAGAGTTTTTCCACTGCACAAAACAGATTTGAATATTCTAAAGAGATAATGAACCTCTGAAGACCAGTAAATCAGTGTGGTCAGCGGGATCACCCCACACTCCCTTCTCTGTGTGGAAAATGAAAAGTAACTGTTCCTCGGAGAAAGGTTGAGCCTTTGGGGATTTCTGGTCACATAAACACAATAAAGAATGGAAAGAACCCAGGCACCACATACCAAACATAGTACCGGCTCACTGAGGGAGAAGAGACAAGCAAAGCTTTTACAGAGAAGACTGGTGGTGCCATGGGGGTGGTGGGGAGTGGGGGTGGCTGAAAGGGGTCAAAAGGCACAGAGGCATCTGAGTGGCTCCATCAGTTGAGCATCTGATTTTTTATATTGGCTCAGGTCTTGAGCTCACAGTTCTTGGGATCGAGCCCCACGACTGTTCTATCAGCACAGAGCCTGCTTGGGATTCTCTCTCTTCTTCTTTCTCTCTCTGCCCCTCCCCTGCTGTGCATATCTCTTTCTCAAAACAAAAACAAAAAACAAGGCACAAACCTCCAGTTATACAAGAAATATCATGGAGATGTAATTTATAACGTAATGACTATAGTTAATAATACTGTTTTATATATTTGAAAGTTGCTAAGATAGGAGATCTAAAAAGTCCTCATCACAAGAAAGAAATGTTTCACAACTATGTGTGGTGACGGATGTTAACTAGACGTCTTGTGGTGGGCATTTCACAGTACAATATATACAAATATCAGATCATCATGTTGTACACCTGAAACTCATATAATGGTGTAAATCAATCATACCTCGATAAAAGAGAAAAGCGTTGAACCAACAATGTGTTACAATTGCTAAGCATTGCAGCTTTATTCATATGGTCTTATTAGTCATGCTATCTGACTTTCAGTTATTTTGGCTCAAAGGGACTAAATCTTTTTCTGTGCCTGATGTGTGTGACCTTGTGCAGTAGGATTGCCATAGATTCCTGTTGAATAACAGGCTGTAGACACCCTCACACGTCCCTGCATGGCCAGGGAGAATGAGAGAGGGGCAGAGAGAGAATGAGAAAGAGTTAATCCCAAGCAGGCTCCACACTGTCAGCGCAGAGCCCAATGCTGGGCCAAAGTAAGACGCTCAACTGACTGAGCCACCTAGGTGCCCTGCGGCAAATCTGTTCCAAGTTTCACACTAACTGGAATTCCACGTCATGTGCATTGAACTCCAAGTTACATCGCAGTTTGGCAATGTATTAGAAAACCATAAATTCCAGTACGTGAAATACTAACTCATGAGAACTTGGGTTCTGTAATGCTAATGTTCATGTGCATAGTTCACATTCTACTCATTTGTAGGAAGTTAGTTTGGTTCCTGGGAAAGTCCCTAACAAAGCATGATGTAGTCACAGTTATTTCTTCTTACATAAGAAATGCATGTTTTCCCTTTGTGCCTATAGGTCTTTTAGTGCCCTCAAAAAGTATGCATGGTGTATGCATAGGTGTGTGTGTATGTATATGATATATCACCGAATAGAAAGATTTTCCATATCCCACCAAAAAATGATTTTTAGACATATGTGTCAAGAATGGATGGAGACATCTGGGATATTAAGTGACCTCCTTTCAGCAAAAATTGAGGTTCAGGACAACTCTGTAAGTGGGTATGAAAAGAGCTGTTGGCTCTTTGGCTGATATAATCAATAATTGCAGTTTTTAATGGTTTAACATCTAAACACTACTAAAAATGTTCATTTTTCCTTAGCCCTTCAGGCCATACCCACCAACTGCATGTCCAATGAACCACAAAATAGATTCACGTAAAAATACGACAGAGCAAACATCCACGCCCAGGCTCTTGCTGGCTGTGCTGAGTCTGGGCACTTGCCCAGCCAACCCTCTGCCCATCCAGAGCAAGTCATAGTGTGCTCAGGCGAAGCTGAGATTTATTATTAAAATGCAAGTGATTGTGTAAATTTTATCCGTCAGGCATAGGAGTTCGTAATTCATGATGCGTAGCAGCATTCCTGGCCCAACGATACTGCAGGCTTATGAAAGGATGCTTGAAATCTCATGGGACGTAGGAAACCTTTCTGAGCCACCCACAGACTTATGCACATGGTGCTCTGTCTTAACCGGGGCCCCCATGACACAGGGAAAGTGGTGGGTCCTTTAGAACAAGGTTTCTGGGAGAAGGTAGCCATGAGGAGGGATCGTGTCTTACACCAATTGTGTTTTGGACATTAGGGTTTGATGTCATGTACCTCAGGTTACACAGTCCTGTCCCAGTTTCATTTTAGAATCATGGGAATGGTGTCTTGAATGCCTCTAGGCATGGGCTGTACTGATGGGGCCACGTTTCCCACTTCTTTGGCCTTTGGCCAGTGTTAATCTTCTAGATGCTAAGTGCAACATTGTGTGCTATACGCATGGTTTCTTAGAGAGAATAAGTAGGCTGAAGTTGAAGTTGTGTGGGGTTGTGGAGAGATGGGGGAAGAGCGCCTGATTTGGGACGAGGCAGGGCTTTCAGAGAGGAGGGAGGGCGTCTACACTGGGGTGGAAGGTGGGTAAGTCAGTCAAGTGACAGAGGCTACGCATCCAGCGAAGGTGCAGCCTTGTGCCCAAGCCAATGTGCGGCCAGCAGTCTACCTGTTGGAGCACGGCTGCTGCACAAATTGGGCATCTGAGGAGGAGGAGGAGCAGGGGATGGTGAGAGATGGGCTGCCTCCCTGGGCCCGGCTGCACCACAGAGGCCTGGTGGCCAAGCCAAAGTCTGCACGTTGATCTAAGGCTCCCTGGGAAATCCCTGAAGGTTTCAGTTAAGCACTACTGGCTTAAGCACTACTGGGAGAGGGTTTGAGTGTGGCCCAAAGACAGAGGGTGTGTGGCCGGGGAGCCCGGTAAGGGGCTGCCTACCTGTGAGAAGGGATGATGGCCTGAAGTGGGGAAGAGAAAAGCATGGATGACACATACATGTTTGGTGCACCGAGTGACAAGCTGATGTGTCTTGAGGCTGTGGGTGGCAGAGAGGGATGAGTCAGGATGGAGCTCAGGCTCTGGCTTAGACAGCTGGATAAAGGGTGATGTCCCCACTCAGCGGGATAGTGACAGAGGAGAAGCATGATCTTGGGAGGGACAGAGTCAACAGGTTTAGTTAGTAAGTCTTAATGTATTTTGAGAAGCACTAAATCCTTAAGTTGGGAAGAACCTTAAATGTGACACCTACATAAGCGTCCATCTCAAAGCAGGAATCTCTTTTTCACTCACCATAGAGAAGAGGGTCCTGCTTCTAGTCCATCTGTCCTGTCAGAAACAGAACGCTTCCCGTTCACCGAACGCTTTCTCAGTGGCCTGGGTCATGCCCCTAATTCCAGCATTAATCTTCATCTTCCCTGCTCTCAATCCGTGCACACTTTACCCCCGTAGCCCAACGAGCCTCCGATGAATTCCCTGAATTGGCTCTCCTCCAGGCTAGACTCTGTTCTCTTAGCAGTGTTTTAGAGTTCAGAGTGTTAAGTACTGTCCCATCCCGATTGCCCGCCTATGCGTCAACCCCGGCCACATCGTCCCTAAACGGGAAGGAACCTGGCCTATGCATGGCGTGTAGGATTCATAACCTCCGTTCCCATAGAAACTGGTACAATAAACTCGCCTCATCTGCGTGTAAGCACAGCCCGTGTGCTAGACTTGGGGTTTCTCACCAATCCCAGGTCTTCAGCGGTAGAGCAACATTCAAGTCAGGTTAAGATACACACTGGTGTGCGCGCGCGTGCGCACACACACGTGGGCGTGAGCTGCCATTGTAGTTTTCTGACTACAGCTCGCTCTTCTGCTGGTCCTCCTTGTGCACTCGGGGTCCAGCCGGGAAAACAGATTTGGGGCCAAAAAGCCAACGTCAGGTGTGAGAAAGTCCAGGCCACTGCAGCTATTGAAGAAAGAACTTAAAGGGCCAGGGACACGGGGACAGCAGTCACTAAGGGAGGGGTCCGGATGCAGACCGACTTGCTTCATAATCCTTAGAGGCGAGGAGACATCCCTGCGTTTCCCCGGGAAGCCCGCCTTCTGGTCCTTGGCACACAGTCAGGTGTCTTCCGCTCAAATGCCAGAAGCCCTAGCGGCAGCGTGTTTCTGTGTGTCCTTGGAAGGAAACTGGGCTCATTTCCAGCATCTTCCCCCCAGAGAGTAAAGGAGTGCTAACTGCTCGCAGAGTAGAAGTAACCCAAAGTTCCTCATCCCTTTGACTTCTTGAGAGGCATAGGCGTTACGCTCCAGAGGGTAATGAATAGTTAGCAGCTCCTTCAGACGTGCGAGGCTTTTGAGTGACTATATTTTGAGCTTAAACTTACCTTTAAATTGGTGTGGATCTTCATTTCTACATCATTGGCAACGCTGTGACGTAATAGTCCTTTGTAAGGCTCTGACAGATTTGCTTGCTCCATTCCTCACCGGATGGACATTTGGGTTGCTTCTACTTTTTGACCATTATGAATAATGCTGATAAGAACATTCCTGTGCACGTGTTTGTGTGCACATGTGTTTCCAGTTCTGTCGGGCGTGTACCCAGGAGTGGAATTTCTGTCAGTGGTGACTCTGGGTTTAACTGAGGAACTCCCAGATTGACTTCTAAAGCATCATTTTATATCCCCGATAGCAATATGGAAGTGTCCAAGTCCTTCTCATTCCTCTCAACACCTGCTATTCTTTTTGATTATAGCCGTCCTGGTGGGTGTGAAGTGGCATCTCCTTGAGGTTTTGGTTTGCACTTTCCTAATGACTAACGGTGTGGAACGTGTTTTCATATGTGTATTTACCGTCTTTATATCTTCTTATGTAAGGCATCTTACTTAAGATCTGATTATATTCAGATCTTTTGACTAGTTTTTAATTGGTCCTTTCTGTTGGGTGTTAAAAGAGTTTTACCTCGGGGCTCCTGAGCAGCTCCATCAGTTAAGCATCCAACTCTTGATTTCAGCTCAGGTTGTGATCTCACGGTTTGTGAGATCGAGCCCTGTGTCGGGCTCTGCGCTGACACCATGGAGCCTGCTTGGGATCCCTCTGCTCCTCCCCTGTGTGCTCCCTCCTCCCTCTCTCAAAATAAATAAATAAACTGAAAGAAAAAAAAAATAGAAGTGTTTTACCTGTATTTTCGATATCAGTCCTGTGTCAAATATGTGTGTTGCAAAGGCGGCCTCCTAGACTGTGGTTTGTATCCCCATTCCTTTCACAGTCAGTGTCATTTACGGAGAAGTTTAACATTTTAGTGAAGTCCAAATTATCAAGTTTTTCTTTCATAGACCATCTCTGAAAAGTCATCGCTAAAGCCAAGGTCAGCTAGATTTTCCCTTTTGCTATCTTCGGGGAGTTTAAGAGTTTGGTATTTTACGTTTAGGTCTATGGTCTAGTTTGAGTTAACTTTTTAAATTTTTAAAATTTTTAATTGCAGAACAATGACATATTACATCTCAAGTGCACGGTATAGTGATTCAACAAGTACATGCATTATGATGCTGGCCATGAGAAGTATAGTTACCATGTGTCACCAGGCAAAGTTCTTATAATATTATTGACTATATTCTCTGTGCTGTATTTTTCATCCTTGTCATTTGTTTTATAACTGGGTCTGCACCTCTTAAACTCCTTCACATGCTTTGCTCATTTCCCCTCCCCCCATCATCTAGCAACCACTCTTTTGTTCTCATATTTATGAGTCTGTTTTTGTTTATATTGTTTTTTTATTTGCTTATTTTGTTCTTTAGATTCAACATATAAGTGGGATCATATGGTATTTGTCTTTCCCTTTCTGACTAATTTCTCTTAGCATAATATGTTCTAGGTCCATCTATGTTGTATCAAATAACAAGATTTCATTTATTTTATGGCTGAGTAATATACTGTTGTATATGTATATCACATCTTCCTTATCCATTCATGTATGGATGAATACTTAGGCTGCTTCCGTATTTTGGATATTATAAATAATGCTGCAGAAACATAGGGGTGCATACATCCTTTCAAATTCATGTTTTTGTTTGCCTTGGGCAAATGCTGAGAAGTGGAATTACTGGATCATATGGTATTTCTATTTTCACCTTTCTGGAGAACCTCCTTACTGTTTCCATAGTCAATGCAACAATTTACATTCCCACCAAGGGTGCACGAGGCTCCCTTTTCACCACATTCTTCTTAACAGTTATTATTTCTTGTCTTCTTGATACTAGCCATTCTGACTGGTATGAGGTGGTATGTCACTGTAGTTGTGATCTGCATTTCCCTGATGATGAGTGATGTTGAGCACCTTTTCACGTGTCCATTGGCCATCTGGATGTCTTCTTTGGAAACATGTCTATCCAGATTCTGTGTTCATTTTTTAATTGGATTATTTGGGGTTTTTTGGTGTTGAGTTGTACCACTTCTTTATATATTTTGGTTATTAAACCTTTATCAGATATATTGCTTGCAAATACCCTCTTTCATTCAGTAAGTTGCCTTTTTGTTTTGTTGATGGCTTCCTTCATTGTGCAAAAGTGTTTTTTAGTTTGATGTAGATAGTTTATTTTTACTTTTGTTTCCCTTACCTGAGGAAAAATATTGCTAAGGCTGATGCCCAAGAGGTTATTACCTATGTTTTCTTCTAGGAATTTTATGTTTCAGATGACAAATTCAGATCTTTAACCCATTTTGAGTTTATTTTTATGTGTAGTATAAGAACATGATCCAGTTTCATTCTTTTGCGCATGGCTGTCCAGCTTTCCTAACATTTAATGAAGAGACTGTCTTTTTAACACCGTATATTCTTACCTCCTTTGCCATAGATTAATTGACCACATACGTGTGGGTTCATTTTTGCACTCTTATTTCTGTTCCGTCGATCTTTATGTCTGTTTCTGTGCCATCACCGTACTCTTTGATTCCTACAGCTTTGTAGTATAGTTAGAAATCTAGAATTATATCTCCAGCTTTGTTCTTCTTTCTCAAGATGTTTTGACTCTTCATGGTCTTTTGTGGTTTCATGTAAATTATAGGATTTTTTTGGTTTAGTTCTGTGAAAAGTACTACTGGCGTTTTGAGAGGGATTGCATTCAATCTGCAGGTTGCTTTGGGTCATATGAACATTGTAACAGTATTCTTCCAATCCGTGAGCGCAACGCGTCTTTCTTTTTGTGTCGTTTTGGGTTTCTGTCATCAATGTATTATGGTTTTCCAGGTATAGGTCTTTCGTCTCCCAAATTCTAGCCTCTGCTCTGTTTGCTAATGTCCCATCTGTGGGAGCTCGTCCCGTGCCCAATCCAGATTCGAGGTGGAGAAGTCGGTTATGCCTCTCTGTGAAAGGATGCACAGGTCCCGGTTCAAGAGCAGGGAAGCAGAGGGGAACAAATGTAGCTGCCCGTGGCCACTGCTAGCAGTTTATATCTCTGGTCAGGTATGAAATGGATCTTGCCTTATTTGTGAAAGAGCAAACACATTTTTTGATAACGCAACATGTAGAAAATTTATCTGTCGCAAATACATGACAATTGGCGCATCTACTGGGTTTCTTAGTTTGTGGTGGGTACTGCATTAGGAAAACTTCCTGACAGATCTAACAGTTTTTGTTCATGTTGTAATTTTTCTCTTCAAGCCACTGTCATTACCATCTTTCGCTGTAACATGTCGGTGGGAAGATACACATTTTCTCCTGAGCGAATGTGGGAAATAGCAGTTGTATCTGTTTTCTTGTAGGTGTTTGCCCAGCTATTGTGAACACGGGGGCGAATGCTCCCAGTCCTGGGACACCTTCTCCTGTGACTGTGCACACACTGGCTACACGGGCGCCACCTGCCATTCCTGTAAGCCTCACACCCTGCCTGTTCCCCTTTCTGCTCTGATTTCCACGTAGTTCTTTCCTTTTCTCTCTTTCTATTTTTTTTTAAGTTTATTTATTTATTTGAGAGAGAGAGCAAAAGTGAGAGTGAGCAAGCATGAGTGGGGGAAGAGCAGAGAGAAAGGGAGACAGAGAATCTGGAGCAGTCTCCAGGCTGTCAGCAGAGAGCCCAATGCAGGGCTCGAACTCACGAAACCGTGAGATCATGACCTGGGTTGAAACCAAGAGTCAAAGGCTTTACCGTCTGAGTCCCCCAGGTGCCCCCTTCTTTCTTTTTCATTATTTGGTGTATATGTGCCTGTGTATGTGCAACCATGTTCTGGGAAGTAACAACAAAAGCAAATATTTTAGAGACCAATGTTTGTTTGGTTTATTTTTTTTAATGTTTAGTAATTTTTGAGAGAGACAGAGAGACAGAGTACAAGTGGGGCAAGAGCAGAGAGAGATGGAGACACAGAATGTGAGTCAGGCTCCAGGCTCTGAGCTGTCAGCACAGAGCCCAACACGGGGCTCGAACCCACAAACCGTGAGATCATGACTTGAGCCAAAGTCAGACACTTAACCAGCTGAGCCACCAGGTGCCCCAAGCCTGGTTTATTTTTAATCAATTTTATTTCCTAGTGATATTAAGGCAGTTTACAGAAATACATAGTATCAAATAGGATGGGGAAAGAAAAGAAAACAGCAAGCAAAGAAAAATAAATACAGGAAAATAAAATATAATAAAACCCCCCAATACAAGAAACAATCTAGACAGCATGATAGTGTCACTCTGTTCTTTGAGTTGGACCCAGTTTTAGTTCTCAAGTCCTATCTGCCGAAGTAAAGAGGGCGAGTTATCAGATGTCAATATTTATAAAACCCCATGAGGGGAGTCGCAGAGAGGAGCGCCAGATGGGAACTAACATGGCAGCGTTTCTAGGTGTCAGCCGGAGGCGGGTAAACATTCAGGTTCCTCACAGTCTTGATGCTCAGACAGTGATGGTGGTTAACACATTGGCAACTTCCGATGTGCCTGTGGGATCCTAGTTTTCTCTAGTTCTCTGCATGTTTCAACTCCTTTGATCCTCAGAACTACCCTAGAAGCTGAGTGTTTTATTTTCTACCATTGTCCACTTGAGGAAAGAAAGAGGTCAGATCCCTGGATCAAGGTCACACAGCCGCCAGCGAGGACTCTCGACCACCTTTCCATCCCCTTGTCTTCCATCTTGAACACGAGGCTCTTTTCTGAAGAATTATTCTCTCAAGGTCACAGCTAACCAAACTTTAGTGACCCTGAATTCATTACCTACTAGAGGCTCGCCACAGAGCCCCTGGGAACCTCATTGCTCTCTAGTTCTTGGCTTTCGTTGTTTATGGTTTTAGTCTACTTTTTCCTTTATTTGTGTATCACTGCCAACATTTCTGAGCCCCTTCTTTTGTGGCACATCTCCCCTCCCTGGGTCTTTAGAGAAACAGCACCATGTGAGCATTCACTGAGGCAGAGCTTGGATTGTCAAGTATCTAACCTTGTGGGAATGGAACCTCTGAGAAGCAGGCAGCTGTGTTGGGCTGAGAAGCCCTGGTCCCCAGCCCAGGATGTTCCACAGAAGAGCCAGGAGGCTCTTGCAGTCAAAGGGAGGTGACTCACCCCCCTAAATACCGCATATGTTCAACCAAAGCAATCGTACCTTCATTTGCTATCATGGTGCCAGGTAAGAATTTTCCAGGGCACCTCTTTACCTGGAAGGAGCTGGACATCTGGGATGTCTGAGACTCAGTGACTTGTTCAGAGTCACAGCTAAGAAGGGGGTGGTCTGTTACGTACAGTGTCCCCCGCATCGCACCCTGCAAGGTGTCTTACACAAAGCAGATACCTACTCAGTATTAACGACCAAGGAATCATGGCCACAGTATTACCAGTAACTCTGATTTAAACATCATCCCAAACAACTCTGATTGAAAAATTAACAGGTGTACTGACTGCCAGCTCAGAGCCTGGAGGCTGTTTCAGTCTGTGACTCCCTCTCTCTCTGACCCTCCCCTGCTCATGCTGTCTCTCTCTCTCTCTCTCCTAGAAGTAAATAAAGCATTTAAAAAAAAAAAAAAGGGAGGGGCACCTGGTTGGCTTAGTCAGTTAAGCGTCCAACTTACGCTTAGGTCATGATCTCGCGGTTCGTGGGTTCAAGCCCCGCGTCGGGCTCTGTGCTGACTGCCGGCTCAGAGCCTGGAGCCTGTTTCAGTCTGTGACTCCCTCTCTCTCTGACCCTCCCCTGCTCACGCTGTCTCTCTCTCTGTCTCTCCTAGAAATCAATAAAGCATTAAAAAAAAAAAAAAAAGAAAAATTAACAGGTGTATTATATAGGGTCTTTCACTTGAGGTCTTAGTAATTCGATTCGGTCTAATAACTGTATTGACTATATTATGATTCTCTAACAGTATACCAAAATGAAAGGGAGATATTTCCAAACCCACAGTAAGGGATCATAAGGCTGTTCGTTTGTGGTGTAAGTGCATGATTAACTCAGGTGTCTTCCTAGTGTTTCCCCTTCTCTGCTCGTTCCCCAGGCAGGTCCAGCCCCAACCCAAGCATAACCACTGTTATCACTTTGTGTGTGTCCCTCTGGACACTTTCCCAAGGCAGTTACAAGCTTGTTTATGCATTTATAGAAACGTAAACATGAGTGGGCAAAATGCAAGCCGACACTGGGAAAAGCAATCCATGCTGTCTTGGTGGCCATCCAAGTCGATGCTCATAGGCGTGCTGTTGATTTGGGCCAATCTAATTCGACACATTTGATACCTGGCCATATTTAATAAAAGAGTGTTTCCTTTTGTAACATCCCCGGACAGGCAAACATTCCTTTGATCTTCTTATTCTGTGAGAAGGGAGAAAAACAAACCCTCTGCCCCCTCCCACCCTCTTTCCGGGTTTTTCTTCATTCTTTGAAATAGACCGGGCTTTGCAATGTAGATGACCCAGCGAGTAGAGAAGGGCATCAGTTCTGGGCCCCGCTCTGCCCTCTCTGTCCCCGCCAGGATCACCCTTTGTGGTGGATCTTGGCCAACCACTTCCTGAGTCTGTGCTCCTGGATGCCGGGCCTCATGTTTAGGGTGGTTTAAAGATCCAGTCCACACTGTTCCAGAAGCAACAATGCACTTCTTTCCTGGGGGCTGTTCGCTGCTTTTCAGGTTTTCAAAGGGTCTTTCCTGTCGAGGCGAAGAGCGATGTGCACGGGAGATACTGCTCAGTTGATTACTCATTTAAGCTTATTTGGAATATTAATTAAGTCCATTATCTGCAGATGTTAATCGCTTGCCATGTGCTAGCAAAGCACTTATTGCACATATAAAAAAATTCAACTAAGAATCAAGAGTAATTGAACTTACAAAGCGATATTTTATGTCTATACTTTTTTCTTTTTGAATTTCAGTTTTCTTGGATAATCCTTTGCAAAGCACTTAAGGAAATTTCCTTTTCAAACACACTTTAAAAAACTGAATGAGGAAGAGTTGCTGATTTGTAAAACCCATCTTGAAAACAATGCCTTGCACATGTAGAGTGTTTTAAGTAAGCAAAGAGTATAATTCCCGAGTAATTTAAAAAATCAACATGATTATTAGATAATAACAGATTGCTTAGGGAGATGAAGCCAGCACACTTCAGGTGCTTAGATATTACAGGGAAGAATAGAATTAGACTGTGTGAATCCAGGTACCACGGTTTTGGAAAGAATCTCGTTTCTAGAGCATGCAGGGTTCAGAGCCTCACAGTGAGACCTTTTAAGATCTTTTGCTCTGTGCCTCAGAGCCTTCATGCTGCCCAATTGAAACTGGGGAATCCTCCCCCAGACAAAACGCCCCTGCGAGCAGTGCAGAATAAGCGTCCCTGGGGAAAGCACCGTATAAATAACACTGCGAAGGGATCCATCTTGTTGCAGCCTCTGGCTGAGAGCCCTGTCCTTTTCAGCTTTGTATGAGCAGTCCTGCGAAGCCCACAAGCACAGAGGAGACTCTTCGGGGCTCTACTATATCGACTCAGATGGAAGTGGCCCGCTAGAACCTACCCTCGTCTATTGCAACATGACAGGTAGGTAATAGGTTTTGTTGGGCCAGTTCGGCTCGTGTGATTGGTTGCCGTGCGCCAAACTGAGAAGTTTCACTTTGTTGAGTAGCACGTTCCTGTACAGCTCTGCCTAAGTAGTATTTCATTTTTCCTAGAAACCCAATTAAAGATGGCAGATCAATGGAGGTAGATCATAAACAAGTTCTTCAAAGGATCAGTGCATCCACCCTAGGGAACGACAGAGCTGATACAGATTCTAATGCCTCTTTTACACTCGTGTCTGTTGCCAGCTTTTCTCCCTGTGCTCAGAAAACAGCCCTCCTTTATGAAACTTTCCCTGATACTGCAGTGGTGTAGACATATCAGGTACCCCAACAACGACAGAATTTGGCCCTGCACAGTCTGAGACAAATGGTCAGAAAAGAGTCCACTGTGTATGGTTCTAAGGTAACCAACCATGACTTGGTCATAATTCGGTTTCTCTGCTCTGGCCACATGTCACCCTCATGGCAGTGCAATTTCTATAAGGAAGGAGTTATTTGTGGGTGAACTTTTGATGGTGGTTTGTGAGTAGCTGAAAGTCCTGATGCGGTTTTCATACCCACTGTCATATCATACATAAAGCAGAACTGGAGCGTTTGAGCAGGGGTTAGCCGATTGCTTTGATCTTAATTGGATCAACTCTACCTTCCAGCCTAAAAACTACCCCCAAGGTTGGTATAGAAAATGTGAGGGGCGCCTGGGTGGCTCAGTCGGTCAAGCATCGAACTCTCGGTTTTGGCTCAGGTCATGATCGGTTTTGGCTCAGGTCATGATCGAACAGTTCGTGAGTTCGTGCCCCACGTTGGGCTCTGTGCTGAGAGTGAGAGCCTATTTGGGATTCTTGCTTTCCTCTCTTTGCCCCTTCCCCACTCAAGCTGCGTCTGTCTCTCTCAAAATAAATAAACTTAAAAAAATAAAAAGGAAAAGAAAATGTGAGAGCTCCCCGGTCATTTTTTTTTCCCAGTTATTGTACTAGAGGGCAATATGGCCATTTGGGGCTTTTGGGCAAGCATTTTATTCTAGATACTGACCAAAATATTACAGTGTGATCATAGGAGGTAAATGGATTGACTTAACCTTTACTGGAAGATGTGTGATCAGTAAAGTATGTGAGGAAATAGCCAAGAGGATCTTTCTAGATATTCTGGGCTCCAGAGGTTATAACAGGCCTTCAAGTTATTCAATTTCTGCTTTGTTTTGCGCACATTGTCACGGCTCAAGTGAATGCCAAGAACAGACAAAGCTAAATAAGGATGTTGGTATCCCAATAATACATCCTACTTTTTTCGGTCATATACTTCATTATCATAGAAGTCTAGGACATATTGAAGAGTCTTCTATATTTTATCCTGGTTAGTCCTATGAGCAAAGTTCCTTCTACCTTGAAGAATTTCAAGATCCATGGAAAGATAAAAATGGTCCCAACTGGCACACTCCAAGATGAGTATGATTGCAATGACTGAAGCCGTTTTCTTGATAATTAACTGTTGGCAGGCTTTGGTAAGGCTGAGGTCAAGCTTAGTATATATACTAATAATATATAAAGCACTTGCTGCCAAGAGGAATCACAGACAGCTGATTGCCTGTCTGCAGTGTATGGTTGCAATAAAAGAAAAAATATTTTAATTGTCACAAGTGGACACGCAGTCCAGGCTTCTTCATGAGGCTTTCGATGTACGTATTTACAAAGCCCCTTTGGAATGTCCAGCTGGTGCAGAGACGTTTGTCGTAACACCAATTTCATAACATAACCGATGTGTTTTGATTTCCTGTAATTAATTGCTGCTGCCTCTTCAGAGTGAGCCATGGCACTGGCTACCAGAGGGGAGAGTAGTTACAGTCAAAAATGCAAAGAGAGAGTGAGAACAGATGCTCAGCTCTTGATTTCAGTTAACTTAGGGCACCATCTGATGCTACATAAGGCAGTGTTTTCTTGTTTCTTTGGGTTTTGTTTTTTTGTTTGTTTGTTTTTATCCTTGAGGCAAGAAGGAGCCTCTGAAGACAGAACGGAGAAGGTGAAATCTACTGATTCACCCTCCTGGTCAATGTAGAGATAAGAGCAAGGCCTTGTGAACTGTTTGCCGAGGCTGTGAATCATTTTCTCCCCCATGGTGACTCGAAGAAATGTCCAAGTAAAGGCACAAGGCTGAAGAGTTGAGAAAAGTTTCTAGTGACACTGAACACCTGTGTCCTCAGTCCCTGCTCGGTGCTGGGCACGGCGCCAGCGTTCTAGCTCCCTCCCCTGCTACGGTGCACATTTCTGTGTGCGGAACAGGACCCTCGAGGGCAGCTAAGTGAATACATGGCTTGTGGCCAAGCAGCGGGTGCTGTGAAGTGGAATAAAGCAGGGGCCGGGGCACAGATCGTGGAAGGGCACGTTACTATTTCATTTTTTTCTTTCTTTCTTTTTCCTTCCTTCCTTCCTTCCTTCCTTCCTTCCTTCCTTCCTTCCTTCCTTCCTCCCTCCCTCCCTCCCTTCCTCCCTCCCTCCCTTCCTTCCATTTATTTATTTATTTTGAGAGAGAGAGAGAGCACCAGCAGGGTGCAAAGAGAGAGAGAGAATCCAAAGGAGGCTCATCACAAGCCCACAAACCGTGAGATCATGACCTGGGCCGACGTCGGAGGCTTAACCGACTGAGCCCCGCAAGACGCCCCTATTGATAAATGTTGTGTGTGTTCTGACCGCACTACCAACTAGCCATTTCCTCACCTCTGTCCCTCTTCTTGGGCTCCCCATTCCCAGACACAACAGTGTTGAAACTAGGCCAGTTCATAACCGTACAGTAGTCTCTAAGCACTGGAGTGAGCAGAAGAGTCACAGGTGTCTCACTTTCAGTCGGAAGCTGGAAGGGATGGTGCTGAGTGAGGAGGAAACGCGGAAGGACAGGGCAGGATGAAAGCTGGCGTCTGTTGTGCCAGTCAGTCAGCCGAGTTGTGGCAGCGAAGGAAAAGCTCCTGGAGGAAGTCAAGAGTGCTGCGCCCGTGACACACAGCAGATAAGAGTAAGAAAACAAAACGGCGTCATTGCTGACATGGGGAGCGTTTTAGTGTCTGGAGAGAAGCCCAGACAAGCCAGGACAATCCCTTCAGAGAAGCCAGAGCGAGGCCCGACTCCTGCATCCTGTGGAGGCCGCGGGAGGTGGGGAGGCCGCGGAGGCCGGGTCTGAAGCGGGCGGGGGTGGTTCCGGGAGGCGGCGGGAAGGAAGCGTCGCCGGGACGCGGCAGCGCAGGGACACGGAGGGGCTGCGGCGCGTTCTGGGGGCGTCTCCGCGGGCGTCCCCGGCGGCGCCTGCGCTCAGCAGCGGGTTTTCAGGGCGGGGCGCGAGCCTCCCGCAGCAGGAAGACGCCGCCTCGCGCCCCGCGTGGCCGGAAGGAGACGCCGCCAGCGCCCCGCGTGGCCGGAAGGAGATGCCGCCTAGCGCTTTGCGTGGCCGGAAGGAGATGCCGCCTAGCGCTTTGCGTGGCTGGAGAGGAGTCCGCACCCGGCTTCGAGGCCTCCAAGGACAGGCTGGCTGGTCGCGGCGGATGCAGCCGGTGACTTGCAGGTTGTGGCGGCGCCTGGTCGCCCCTTCCCAGGCCCTGGGCCTTCACAGCGACGGCGAAGCCGCCGTGCCCTGCTCTGTCCGTGTGGCGACAAAGCCTGGAGGACGGCGGTGTGCTCACAGCCTGGTGCCCTGAAGGCTTCCCGCCGCTGCTGGGACTGCTCAGAAATAGGAAAGCTCCCTGTCAAAGCAGTGTCACTACTGACCCTGCGTCCGATGACACCAGGGTTCTGATGGAGTTGGCCGGTGGGAGTAACGTCGTCTCGTGCCTGCTAACACAACGTCCGTTCTGCAGCCCACGGATCAAGGAGGCATTTCCACTCTCAAGTGTTCTCTTTGTTAGCTAATTCTGTTTGTTTTAGGAGTATAATTAACGTACAGTGTTACACTAGTTTCAAGGGTACAGGAGTACAGTATAATGATTCAACCACTCTGTACATTACTCGGTGCACCTCAAGTTATGTATCCTCTTAATTCCCTTTATTTCATCCCTGTCACCCACCCGTCTTCCCTCTGGTGACGACCCGTTTGTTGTATGTATTTGAGAGTCTTCTAAGACAACACAAGCAGAGGAGGGGCAAAGAGGGAGGCAGAGAATCCCAAACAACAAAGGGCTTGAACCCATGAGCCAAGAGACCATGACCTGGTCCTAAATTAAGAGTCGGATGCTCAACCGACTGAGTCACCGACGGGCGTCTCTTTATTTCTTATTCAAGTCTTCTTGCCTAAGAAGTCCCTTTTGTAAGACTATATGTGCCATAGGTAGGGTTCCTCTGATGGATCTGGTAGAAGTAACTTGAAAACCTTCCGGGAAGGAGTCACCATCCTAGATGCTGTGAAGAACATTCATGATTCATGGGGAAAGCTCAAAATACCAGCGGTATTAGGAATTTGGAAGAGGTCGATTCCAGTCTTTATGGATGACCTTGAGGGGTTCGAGACTTGAGGGGAGGAGGTAGATGCAGATGTGGTAGAAACAGCCGGGGAACTAGGATTGGAAGTGGGCCCTGACGATGGGACAGAACTGCTGCAGTGTCATAAACGAGCAGGTGAGGAGTTGCTGCGCATGGATGAGCACAGAAAGTGGCTTCCTGAGATTCAGTCTACTCCTGGGGAAGGTGCTGTGAAGACTGTCGAAATGACCATGAAGGATTGATTGAAAATGTTCCGTCAGCTAGGTTGATAGTTTGGAAGAAATCCTACTGTGAGTAAAATGCTATCAAATAGCGTCCCCTGCAACAGAGAAACCATTCATGAAAGGAAGAGTCCATCAATGTGGCAGTCTTCATTGTGGTTTTGAGAAATAAAATTGCCACAGCCAAGCTGACCCTCAGCACCTGCCACCCTGTTCCGTCATCAGCTGTCAACATTGAGGCAAGCGCCTCCCCCAGCAAAGAAGACACAACTTGCTGGAAGCTCAGATAATGGTTGGCAATTTTTAAGCAATAAAATATTTCGATTAAGGTAGGTACCTTGTTTTAGACATAGTTCTATTGCATATTTAATAGACTACAGAAACATGGAAACATAAGTTTTATATGCAATGGAAACAAAACAATTCCTGTGACTCACTGCATTGCAATGTATGCTTTTATTGTGGCGGTCCGGAACCAGACCCGAGGTACCTCTGAGGGCTGCCTGATATATATGAGCACTTGCTGGAAATTTGCAGGAAAGAGTCTCTGAGCATGAATTGGAGGGTTTCATTCATAAGCACATGCACAATATATGCTACAGCGTATAGTTTTCTTTGCTCGGAGAGTTGTGATTTCACTGTTCCCTGCCTTGCTCTTGAAAACTGGAATTGGCAGTAAACATGGCATCATCCTACGTCATGTGTGGTGAGACTTGCTTGAAAATAGTGTCTCTTATAGAAAATTCTATAATGTTGAAAGATTAGAATTTCCAGAGAGAGAGAGAGAGAAAGAGAGAGGAGCGGTTCTTTGATGATCATTTGACACAATGATCCTGCATCTCTTTTATGTGCACTTTTGCCTGGAAAGAATCCTTCCAGTTCCCACTGTGGGGACATCAATCTGGCCAATTGCCAGCAGCTTCTAAAGGTAATTTCTGGAGTAGGCATGCCCAGTGTGCGTGGGGATGCAAAACTTCTGAAACAGATCCTATCACTGCTCCCCAAAAGGAGAAAAGACACGTGTTTCCGGAAAGTTCACTTTCTCGCTCTCATCAGCCATGCAGGTAGGTCCTGCCTGTGGATGGATAGGCACAGGTTCTAGATGAACACTTAAAATATAAAACTCAAGAGAGCCTCTTGGCCAGTAACGTGTGTGCCTAGTTAATTGCCTTGGCATTTGAAGATGGCCGGAACAATAGTTTTCAGTATTTTGATGCCACCTGCTTCATTCTCCCCATTTCCCAAATACGGAATTGAAGGCTTAGAGGACTTTTCTGACTTTTCCAAGAAGAAAAGTTAAA
Source organism: Proteles cristata cristata (assembly GCA_017311185.1). Taxonomy (NCBI): domain Eukaryota; kingdom Metazoa; phylum Chordata; class Mammalia; order Carnivora; family Hyaenidae; genus Proteles; species Proteles cristata. The sequence goes on from JAESUZ010000103.1 coordinate 355,611, forward strand.
ACCCATATTCTCTTATTGACCATGACACTGTTCTCTGTCCATATCCAGTTTTCTAAGTGTATATGCAATGTCCTTTCTGAGGAAGTCATTCTGCTATCTTGCTGTGTGCTGGGCTCAATGCAGGGGGAGACACTAATGCATTTCAAGCACGTGTATCTGTTGCCTCAAGAGAATATAAGTCGTGTTGTAAAGTGTCCTTCCGTGGCTAACAGCAAGTGCCTGCACTAATGAACGAGCAGACACATAATGTTGTATTCCTTGTGACCTGTTAAGTGGAAAGAGCATCCTCTGGAATCCCAAGGGAAGAAGGTTGTGAAGTGGCTGTTTTCTCTTAGGGAAATCTTGTTGTATCGTAGAGCATTTTTTTAAATGTGGAAAATATTCAAGTAAATCATGAAACGCTCTAAGGCCTCCGAACAGTTACAAGAACGATGGCCCTTATAAGGGCCCTAATTCCAGTATTGATCAGGAGGGACCCAAAGGTGTGGGGCTGTGACAGTACCACCTCAGGGCCTTCTCCCATGACCTGGAAGCTGCCTGCTTAGAAAAGTCGTCCCTCCTCTCAGAAAAACACAAACCCCAAGTTGTCCTTGGCTCTGGCAAGCCAGGCCATGGCAGGGCTAGTGCCTCCAAGATCTGGAACGGGGGCGGATAAGAGCCGACCACTGTCTTCCTCAGGGCGCCCACCGGACATTCACAGCAGCCGCTTGGCCGTCACCAGCCCCGTGTGCACATTTGTGCACATACATGCCCATCATCTAGTTCCGTTTCCCCCTGGAGCGTTTTCCCTGGAAATACAGGAGAGGGGTCAGGTGGAGGCACTCGAGATGGACCTTAGTGGTCTTCGAGAACTTGACCTACTCAGAAAGCCCAGGGACTCCCACTGGGATGCTTAGAAATACATGTGGAAGTTACATGGCTTCTTGAAGTTGGGCAGGTCCCTTTCCCTGGGCTTCCCTTTCGGTTCCTGTGTGGCGGGAGGATTGGGCTGATGACAGATGCCCGCCCGCCGTCTGCAGCAGGGGTTCCCCCTGGAGAGTTCCAGAAGTCTTGACGCTCCCCCTCTCCGAGGCAGGACGTGGTGTTCACACCGCGTCTGTGGAGCCAGGGACGCCTGCTAGTGTTTCCATCAGTCTGCCTTGTGTGTCATTGCACCTCCTCACCTCCTCGGCTACCTCTTCATCTGTAGAAGGGAAGTGACAAGTCCAGTCATCTGGCATATTGCCTGCCTTGTCTTCCCTGGAGCTCAAACACCTCTCTTCCCCCGCCAGAGACTCAGGCGACTGGCTTCACTTCCAAAGAGCTGGTGTTTAGACCCAAGTCAGACTTCATTTCAGGCATCTGTGAGAAAAGGGATTTTTGCCTTCCCTTTCCTCGAGATCAACTTCCAGCCTGTGAGTGACAGATCTACTGGCTAGACAGGCATCAAATTTTTTTTGTGAGGAAGTCTTTTTCCTTCTTTTTTTCTCTGGGAAGATGAAAGTGAGCGTAGCAGAGATGCTTCGGATTCACATCTACCTTAATATGTTCTGTTCTGTCTTCCCACCTGTTTTTTCTCATAAAAGACTCTGTGTAGAGTTTAGAGGCATGCTATAAAGTGTAGAAAGTGTTGCAAATTGCAAGGTGGATATAATTTGGCAAAATAAAGAGAAACTAGGAGGTGTCCTGTGATGTGGTACGTCAGTGTTACTTTTTTAAGTTTATTTATTTACTTTGAGAGAGCGAGAGAGCACAAGCAGGGGAGAGGTAGAGAGAGAGGGAAAGAGAGAGAATTCCAAGCAGGCTCTGCACTGTCAGCACAGAGCCCGACATGGGGCTCGAACCCATAAACCACGAGATTGTGACCTGAGCTGAAACCAAGAGTCGAACGCTTAGCCAACTGAGCCACCCAGGCGCCCCATGTTATTTTTAATATCCTGCTTACCAAACCAAACCATCAGATTAATTTAGGTTGATTTGCCTAAACAAATGGGCCAGGAGTCCCGGACAGCATCCCCACACCGTGCACAGATGAGAGAAACCTCCCTGAGCTAGATGAACGTGATGTGATGTGGTCTGATCCAGCAGTTCCAAAATCCCGTTTAAAAATTTCCCTTATTACAGTGAATTTCTTCACATTCAACTTGTGCTTCAAACTATAGTGAAAAACAGCTAAGTGTTCTCCATCACGCTGGTCACTTGAGCTCCTTGGTCTGTCTCCTCATGGTTGAAAGTCAAGCTTATATTGCATCTCAGAGCTACCTTCCCATTTATAGTTTGGAAATATATGAAGATCATATGTTGCAGAAGATCAGAGAAACATAATGTGCCCTTGTTGGGGTCTTGGGAAAAAAATATTTCTGGAGAGAGCAATCATTTCAATTTTTCTTTTTTCAAAAGACAGCTTTGAGATTCTTTTCCCGGTTTCCCTTCTCTCCACTTGAAAAAGATTTCTATTATTACCTTTTAACCATGCAAGACCATGAATCCATCATGCTGACCGCTAGCCTGTATGGGCTACTCAGGCACATCATTTTTCTTTGTGCCGTAAACCATGAAAACAGATGACACACCGACATTATAATTGATGAACTCCCCAACCTAACACATGACTTCTCCGTGGCTCCTTTTCCCCTGTTCTGTCTGATGGAAGAAACCCTGAGGGTGAATGTGAGGAGGTAATTACCAAAAATAACGCCAGGTCCATTTAAGTCATTTTCCAGGAAAATGTTGAAATATAAAATGCCTGGTGAAAACATGATTAGAGGGGGGAAAAAACCTGTGGGATTCAAGTTGCTATAGGAACACTCACGGCCCTTCAGTGAGCAGCGAGAGGGGATGATCTATTAAGCCTTTTTTTCTCAACTGAATATACCCCTGCATTAGTCATGCTGACTCACAGTCTGTTCTTGTTCCTACTAGATTTGGCATATTTGGTGATTTTTTTGTAGGCGTGGAGCCGGAGTTCTTTCCCTGGCCCTCGGGGTTCTCTTCCTTGGAGTTCTGGATGTATTTGATGCACTTAGGGTGTGTGAGCACCAGCAGGGCTGTTAGATTTTTCCCAGGGCAGGACAGGGCAGGGGTGGGGGCCAGTGGAAACTCCTCTGGGTTCCTGGTAGCACTGCTTTGATTTTTGAACCTTGTATATGTATTAGACATTAAAAGTAATCAGAACGGACCTCACGTGACTGTCTCTAGCTCCTATAATTTGGAAATATAGTGACTGATCATGTATGGACCAAATATGGGTTACAGAGGAGGCTATGTAACTTCATGTTATAAATGTAGTTGAGTTAGAGCAACTTTGAAGCCAGCCTTTTGGCCACTGAACTGTGGGGGGAGGTATATTTTAGAAGAAGGTAAAAGAAATCAAGATGTTCTTCTTCTGTTGTAAAAATTGTGGAGCACTTTTTGATTGTTTATAAATGTCCTGTTATTTTTTTATTAAAAATTTTTTAATGTTTATTTATTTTTGAGAGAGGGAGAGAGAAGAGCATGAGTGATGGAAGGGTAGAAAGAGAGGGAGACAGAATCCGAAGCAGGCTCCAGGCTCTGAGCTGTCAGCACAGAGCCTGACATGGGGCTGGAACTCACAGATTATGAGATCACGACCTGAGCAGAAGTTGGATGCCCAACCAAGCCACCCAGTTGCCCCTATAAATCTCCTTTTAAAATAGAGTTAATCAATATAACAGAAATATGTCAGAGTTTGCCAGCAGACATTTGCAGAGCTATGGTTACTGCCACAAAGAGTTATATTAGATACTTACAGGCACTGCATTATTGCATGCTGGCCACTGAATGAGTTGCTGACACACGGTCAGTCAATTTTTGTCAAAAATACTTACTTTATTATTTGGAGGATCATATGCATCAGTTATTCCTCAAATGTGTCTTTTACATATTTCCTTGATTTCCAGAGAAAAAGATAGATGATGAATATACTTGTTAAATGTTTGCATATTATTTTTTATTTTTGAGAGGTAGGGGAGAGAGACAGAGAGGATCTGACATGGGCTTTGCACTGACAGTGGAGAGCCTGATGTAGGGCTCCAACCCACGAACCATGAGATCATGACCTGAGCTGAAGTCAGATGTTTAACCAACTGAGGCCCCCAGGATCCCCTAGGAATTTGCTTATTAAAAAATAAATGGACACACAATAAAAATTACCTTTCTCTTTATGGTAATGGTAAGAAATAAACTAAGGGAGAAAAAGTTATATTTATAACCTTGAGCATTATAACATAGAACTTTAAAAATTGGCCCCGGACAATGTTGACCACATTCAGAGTAATACAAATTTCGGTAAAGAGAGTCCCTATTATTAACATTTTCACAATGCCACTTATGTTGATTCTAATGTCAAGGAGATTGGATAGCTACAAACATAAAATCCTTAATTCAGATAAAAGATGCTTCTGACTTTCCTATTAGTGTTTAATTGCTCCTACCTAGTCACGGTCTTTTTCTCGCTCCCACCCCATTTCTGCCCACAAGACACCACCTGGACCTCAGTGCAGCACAATGGCTCACATCTGGCCAGGGTCAAAATCTCAGATGGAGAAGGTGCCCGCCCTGTGGTGTTCAAGTACACGGCCAGCATGGACCAGCTCCAAGCCATAATCGACCGCGCGGACCACTGCCAACAGGAGCTGGCCTTCCACTGCAAGAAGTCCAGGCTTTCAGCTCGCCACGGTGAGTAATCCGCGTGCTCAGCCATCATGGGCTGCAGTGCCCACAGGTGGCCATGGCCTGCCATGGATGCGTGACAATCTACGGCCACACTGCCCACGTCACAATCTGGAAGTTACAGAGATGCTTTTCCTTGGAGCAAAGAACAAGGTCAATGTGTCGCTCCTCGCTCAAAGCTGCGAATGATCTGACGTGTCTTCCCAGACTCAACTGGACACCTGGGCATAAAAGCCTTCTTACGAGGTTATCTTAGATTGCTGACGACACGTGCGGCTTAGTTATCTATCCGGAGGTGATTATTCCATGAGATTCTTTTTCATAGACTGAGTGTCATTAGCGTCTGGGGTAATTATTAATTAGGGAGCAATGTTAGTCTCATGCAGCTCTCTCACACAACATGCCTGCTGATGGTTCATTTTTCCTGTCTATGCTACTCTTGAAAATTCTGCTTTTGGTTTTGTATTTTCTTCCTTTGAAATATCTCATTTTGTCAGGGTGTGCAACCCTCTTCCCCTCACTGCTCAAATGAAACTCCTTGGTATTTGGGAGGCTGAGCAGACATCTGGGGGGCAGAGTGAGCAGAGGGCGGTAGTCAGGATCCCCCTGAGTTCAAGTTCAGAGCCTGTCATTCAGCAGCCATGGGACATGGGAGCCGGAACATTGCTTCATCCCTCAGAGCCTTCAGCGCTCAGATGCTCACCTTGCCACGCCTTACTTACGCAAGGTAGAAATTGCACAAAGTGAAACGCTACCGATTTGCATCTCTCCAATTTATTGAATTTATAGTTAGTGCTAGAGGGTTTAGTGCGTACTGTGAGTTGATTCCTGCTAAATAGATGACTGAGCTAAAATGGTATGTTCCCAGAAGGATGAGAAAGTGGCCTTGGGAGAGGGAGGCAGTGCTAGGGAACAAGGCGGGTTGGGCTGTGTCGCCAGGGAACGAAGGCGAAGGCAGGGCAGGGTTGGCTCCAGCCGCTACCACAGTCAGAAAACAAAACCACCCAGCGAATCTGGGGGCAAACTGCACGTGGTCCGTTCCAGAGCCCAGACACCACCCTGCTCAGTAAAGACTTCCCTCTTGGAAGGCCAGTGTCTACCTGCTGTTTTGCAAGTAGTAACTCGATTGCCATCTTTTCCCTATCAATATATAAAGCACCAACAGCAGCGACAAAAACGAGTATTTATTTGCAGTTGGGGTAAAGATGGAAAGAGAAAACACTTTAAAACTTGTTAAACACTCGCTAAGGAGACAAAGTGAGGGATTTTTATCTATGCACACTCAAGGCAGCTGCTTTTCTTCTTTCTTTCTTTTTTTATTTTTTATTTTTGAGAGAGAGACAGAGAGCAAGTGGAGGAGGACCAGAGAGAGAGGGAATCACAGAATCCAAAGTAGGGTCCAGGCTCCAAGCTGTCTGCACAGAGCCCGAAGTGGGGCTCAAACTCACGAACAGTGAGATTATGACCTGACCTGAAGTCGGACACTTAACCGACTGAGTCCCCCAGGCGCCCCGCAGCTGCATTTCTTATATTCTGCTACTGGACAATTTGTGATACAAAGTTAATTTAGACAAATTCAGTACAGCCCTGTATAATTCCAGAAGCTCTTAATTAGGGCACACATGAGGTTGGCCTAAAATAGTGTGACCTACCACACCTCAAAATTGTTGTGCTGATTTGCTGTGCATTATTGATAGACACGAACGGGCGTGAGAAGCATGATGCTACCCTTGTGTGGAAGGAGGGGCCACTGTCTTCACCTGGAGCCTTTGCTAGAATGTCGCCATGGGGAAAAGTCATTCAAGGCTGCTGCAGTGTGGGGACCACGTGGCTTAAGAATGTCATAAAGCGGATTGGGGAATGTCAGTCAAAATCCACTTTGCTCCCCAAGAATCTCCCCCTGTTAAAATTCTCAGACATTATCAGGACCCTGAGGTCTTGTTAATCGTGAGAGGAGATAAGGTAGGGCCAGGCCTCACCATAGCAGCCCCCGTGTCCTGTGGTTTCTGGAGGGCTGGTGGCGAGCAGAGCGGCCTCGACTCCCCTTAGGGTCCCACAGCGTCTTCAGCAGCTGTCAGGTTTCTGTGCTGGAGATGGTTCCAGGGGATGTGAGTGTGGGTGGCTAAAGCGGAGCTTGGGGTGGTAAGTGCTGATTCCAGGTAACTTCAGTCTCTGTACTGTGGACGCTAAGGTCCCTGAGGATTGTAGTTATGGCTGGCATGAAGGACAGCCCACCAGGGACGGAAACGATGGAGGCCTGGGGCCATGATCCTTTCCATTTTGGCTCTCATTCTTCTTCGTGTCATTCTTATTGATTCCTTATGCAAATTCTCCAGATTTCTCAAAGAAATCTTGAATGGAGCCAAATGCATTCTGTTACCGTTAGCAACACCTGATGCTTCTTACTTTATAGAGGAAATGAAAAATTCCGATGTAAACAAACAATCGTGCATTTGGATGCAACAATTCCTTCGCTCCTCAATCTATGAAAGAGCGAGTATTAAATAGTCACATTTTTCAAATGGTGTTTTGAAAATATCTGTGAAATTGAAAAGATCTTCCACCCCCTAGAGAAAACTTTTCAACATATTGGAAAAAAAAACAACAACTGCAGATATAGATTTCTTGGCACACATCTCCCCCCATGGGCCTGCGATGGGTGGTAATGAACGTGGCCGGTGTGTTTACAAGCCAGGAGGGTGCAGGCAGACGGTGAGGTCTCATCAAACAGGGAGCTGTAATGAGCAGTGACGGTCGTAAATTAAGGAGAAGCTGGGAATGTGTTCCCGACGCCCGCTGGGGGCTGGATGGGGACAACCTGAGGATCTGAGTGGGCGCGCTGAGATGGACCGGCATCTCTGCAGGCCAACTGAAGGATGTCACGTCCATCGGCCCTCCTGCTCTGATTCTGTTTATTAGGGACTGTTTTCCTCCACACTCTGAAGTCCCACCTTCCTAACCATCCTCAAGCCCCAGGAGCCTGCAGCCTCTCCCTGGGGCCTCTGCAGTGGGTTACCTGTGGGTTGTACATGGAAGGAGGTAATGCTGAAGAATTGAGTTGTGGGAGCCTCAGTTGCCTGAGCCTAGGATGCACCCCAGGCATGGAGAAGGCTCGTCAGGACCCTATCTGTAGTTTCCAAATACAAAGCCAACCCATTCAGTATAAGAAGAAACACATGTCTCCATGAGGCTTTTCAGACCTGATGAGAAGGACCAGTGTTTTCCGCTAATAAATAAAGCAAAAAGAACCCATAGGTCAAATAGTAATATTACACTATTTCAACGGTGTTTTAGGCTCTTGAAGAGATTTTAGCGTCAGTGTATAAATTACTCTGCTTTTCTATGTTTTTTTTCTTAACGACAATTCTTTTGTGAATGTTACTTCCAAATAAATGAGGTAATTGGCGTCCTCAAGAGAAATACATAAATATCACGCCTGGATTGAGTTAGGGGACTGCTTGCTCATTTTCTAATAAAAGTAAAACATATGGTGAGAACGTAAGTCTGGATATGGAAATATTCTTTAAACAGTTGGAAATCCTCTTAGAAATGGTCCTGTCGTGGAGTTAACATCTGCTCGCATCTAAAATAGTCGCTGTGTTTGGAATAGCGGGGAGCAAAGGACTGTGCTGGGGAGGCAGGCAGTGGGGGGCAAAGTAGGTGTCACCTTTCTCATACTTGTCTTTCAGATGGAACCCCAATGAGCTGGTGGGTTGGAAGAACCAATGAAACACACACTTACTGGGGCGGTTCTCAGCCTGATGCTCAAAAATGTGCTTGTGGATTACAGGGGAACTGCCTTGATTCTCACTATTACTGCAACTGTGATGCTGGCCGGAATGAATGGTGATTTCCATATAATTTCCCTGTGCAAACTGTAATTTTTGATTGTTTGAACTATGTGACTTAGGCAGACGTTGGACAAGACAGTTCTGTAAAGAGCTAAGATGAAAGGGTTCCCTAGCGAGCTCCAAGTAGAAGCTCCAATGTGTGCAGTGTAATTGATCTGAAGCCTAAAGTGTTAAGGTAGCTCTCTCTGTTTACCTGTGAATAACTAATCGTGTCCATGTTTTTTTCTAACAAGACAGAATAGCAATACCAGATTAATGTCTCCCATTCACTGAAAGTAAAATATCCAGACTTTCTAAAGTTAAGTTTAACCCGATTAATAAGATGATTGCCCCAGGGTTGTTTGCTGAGCTCCCTCGCTGCTAAATGTTGTTTTAAGTGGCCACGTTGGGGAAACCAAACACGGTCTGGCATGCACAGAAGGGGATTTATGGAACGTAAACCTCTCCGTACAGCTGGAGGTCTCAAGAGGCTTCCAGACCCAAAAAGAAGGTGGAAGACGACAAATCTTCCAGCTAGCACTCTAGGTACCAAGGAGTAACTCCCTGAAAACCCATGTCTACAGACCTACCCTCACACAGATTTGGAGTCAATGTTATACCGTCCCTGAATTCAGTTAGCGGGGCCACGGGTTGGCGGCACCGATGGCTCATCATAGAATTACATGTCATTCTTACCAGAGCCCTGCCCTCCCGCAGGGATTCCCACAGATAAAATGCCATCAAACATGAGCACGCAATCCAGTGCTACAGAGCCCAGGGGGACAGAAGTGGGAGGCAGAGGAAGCCACAGAGTAAATCGCTGCCTAAAAATCCCAGGTCACGGATACATTCAGAACATAAGACAAAATAAAATAAATATCGGAACTGGAATTGAAACACGAGAAAGCAGTGACTGACGAAGGGGATCGTGATTTACAAAAGAACCAAATGAATGTTTACAAATGGAAATATTACCATTGAAGTTTGAGACTCATTGGATCAGGTAGTAGACACAGGTGAGCAGAAAAGTGGTGAAATGGAAAATGTGTGTAAATAAATGGCATGGACTGTAGGGCAGAGAGACACACGATGGGAAGAAGGAAAACAGTGACATGAAGAGGTAGCGTGGAGAAGCCTGGACAGGCGTCTGAGTCAAGTTTCAAAAGAGAAGATTGGAAATCGTCAAGGACAATGATCAAATAACCAAGAAATGTCCAGATTGGAGAAAATACGAGCATACCAAGCAGGATAAGTAAAATTCAGTCCATCTCCAGACACATCATGGCAAAACCGAGGAAATTTAAAGAGAACATTAGAGGGAGCGGAGGTGAGGAGTAATAGCAAAGGCAGGCAGAGCCAGCCGGCCCCTCCCCCGCTGCAGTGCCGCCTGCAGTTGCTGGCTTTCCCCTCGCTGTGTGGTAGGAAAATAACTGCCCGAGTCCAAGCAGGTCCCCAGCTGAGATACAGTGAACACCCAGACAGACAGACAGACAGATGCTGAAGGAGCATACAATGTTCGAAGAATTGTTTTCAGAATCAAAGTAGGTGATCTTGTAAGGAGTATCAGATGCAAGAAGAAATAGTGAGGGAAGAAGTGTGTAAACTGAGAGGTTAAGAAAAGAACATGTGCATCCTAGTCACATGTCACAGTACATATGGAATTGAAATGGGAGGAGGCAATCCGATCCGATTAAAAAAATGATTGTGATTGACAAAGAAATTAAATTTAGAAATGAAAATGTTACTGAAATTTAAAGTTTGTTGCGTAGATATTTGTTAGCATTACATTGTTTTTAGTGCATACGTTAAAATTTTAAGTGTGACCGCTAAAGAATAGACGTGGACAGTACAATATTCAAACGGGATTTTTATTTCATTTTTATTTTTTTAATAAAGTTTATTTACTTATTCTGAGAGAGACAGAGACAGCATGAATGGGGTAGAAGCAGGGAGAGAGGGTGATAGAGAATCCCAAAGAGGCTCCACACTGTCAGCGCACAGCCTGATGTGGGGCTCCAGACCACGAAGCTGTGAGAACATGACCTGAGCCCAAAGCAGCAGTCAGACACTTAACCATTAGTTAACTCAAAAGAAGGTAGGAAGTAAAATCTAGAAAAGAGGAAGAAACAACAAGCAACAAAATAACAAAAATAATAATGAGTAATCATGCACAATAAATGTGACAAAAATAGCCATTTAAATCCAGATAGATCATATTGCATTAAGAATAGGTGTATCTCATTTGTACACCTAGAAATGTGGAATGCAAAATGCTGAACACAGATTTACCAAGCAAATGCACACAGAAGCAAGTGCAGTTTTAAAGTCTGAATATGGGAGATGATTACTCTCACTATATTACAGTGCTTTTTGATTTCACCAACAAAAACTCCATAACAATCCTAAATTTGTATGTTCCTAATAAAAATGAATCAAAATACGTAGAGAAAATAATTTACCACACTGAAAGAAGGAATATACGAATCAACCATTATAGGAAGACATTTAAACATACATCTGTTAACAATTGGTAAATCATGTGGACAAAAATGATTAAGCATACAGAATATTTTAAATGAAATGAACAGCTTGTTTTGGTAACCACCTAAAATGATAGAATATATAATTTTCTCAAGCACACGTGGCACATTTTTGCAAGCTGATTTTTCTAATGTTCCATAAAGCAAAATCCCCCAAATTGTATAGTAGTTGTTACCATATGGACAGTTTCTCTGATTATAGTGCATAAAATCATTTAGTGCATTTAGGTTAGAAATGAAGACTAGAGGGCTAAAAAATATTTGAGGCATTTGAAAACCACACATGATTAGAAACAAGGAAATGAAAATCACATTATTCATAGAAAATATGGTTGTCTACTAGGAAAACTCAAGCATAAACAGAAATATGATGAAATTAATCAGAATTTATTTCGTAGGGCTATGTACTGAATCTTAGAATAACTGGACTCCTATGTAGAACATGTTACTATAAGAAAATATTATAAGAGCCACTTGCTGGATCAGCAAAAAGAATGTAGTACTCTGGAATAAAAGATAACAAAAGTATGCACAACTTCTATGGAAAAGACATCATAAAGCTTTATTGTGAGACTCTAAGAAGACATAAATAAGTGAAGATATCACACAATGGCCATGAGTGAGAAAAATAGGTGTTTCCTTGATTCCATTTCATTCCAACGCCAAACATCTGCTGAGCGTTTGGTTCAGTGACGAGCTGGGAAAATGTACACAGAAAAGCAATGGTAAATAACAACTGAAGATGGAAACCAGGAGAGGAGACTGGCTTTGCTGGACGTGAAGTGTCCCGGTGCTGCGGTAGTTAAACCGCCTGGGTTTGTCAAAGGGATTAGCAAATAGACTAGCAAAACCCAAGAGAGAGCCTGGGAGTTTTCAAAATATGCGACTCTGGGTGGTGATGAGTAGGTTGTCTCGTCTCTCTTTTCCCCCAAACAATTAGGAAATGTGAAAGCTGACCCACTCTTTGTTCGCTGTAGCTTTTCCAGCGATTCCAAGTCATGACAGCCCCGTTAGACTTTCAAAAAAAGTCCCCTGCAAAACAGCCAGCAGTAAGGATAGTCTCTAGAGCATTCAGACTGAAAACAGAAAGGAAGTTGCTTTGGAAGTTCTCTTACTAAACGTTTGAAACCAATTGTGAGTAGTCATCATCCCTTGACGTGCAATGGCTCCAACTTTCGAAAAAGTAGAGAAGCAAGAAGAAAACTGAGGCTACTCCAAATGAGGCTGGTGACCATGATAATGAATCATATGTTACGTGAAGCGTAAGCGGTTGGGAATGACCTGCGCTGATAAATTTTAAAATTAGAGTCATTTCCAATTTCCTCAGATTCAGGAAGTTACTTTACAAACAACGGAATGAAAAAAGAGCTTATTACAGTGTCTGCCTTACGACACACAATTACCCTTTATGATTTTCCTTAAGTTGTTTTAGGGCTCTGTGTGCCTTGTAATTGCTAAGAACAATTCAAGTGTAGCTTTTCACTGCATTATAAATGTAGCTTTTAAATGGGTCTCTAAAATCCAAGGATCCTCAGTGAATAACTAACACACTTATGTTTTTCCTCTAGAACGTTCTGCCAAAATAGCAATGACAAGAATTAAAATGCATACTTGTAACATTGATTGATATTTAACATGAGGAGTTAATCTGGTGCATTGTCCCTGCATTTATAACAAGATGTATTTTCAGATTGAGTCCCCCCATAATCCATGGAGCCTTCTAGCTTGTGACCACCAGTTCCCAACAAAGCCAGGCATTATGTTTTTGGGATGGCCTACCTGTGTGCTTTCACCCACAAGAGTCTTAGGGCCTTCACCAGATAAGTGAAGTCCTGTGGCTTTATTGAGTCTGTTTTTTTGGAAACAATCCGATTTTGAAAAAAAAATTGTTTCTTAGCTTTCAGGATATTAAGTTCCAATGTTTCACGGCTTACCATAGGCACTGCCAGTCACATTGTTACATTTTTTTAAGCAAAATAAAAATGTGAATAATTTTCACCTTTCTACCTTAAAAGAATACTTTGATGCCTAAACACAGCTGAAATAATTAGCTATTAAGGTATGCAGATTGCCTATTGCAGCAAAGCTATTAGGCTGCACCATTTGAAATGGCTAATTGTTTCAACTTGCAGAATCATCAATTTCAGATGCTTCCATTTGTCCATATAAGAGTGAGTGGTGGCTTGTAATTGTTCAGCATTAAAATCTCCTAGGTTCTACACAGATATAAGGCATCAGAACCATACGTTAGATGAATCATTATTTGTTCCGAAATCAAAAGTACATATATCACTGAAATATACAGTGAAAATATGAACAGCTTACAATGAGCAGAAAAATCTTCTTTCTTTGTCCAGAGAGGTGTTTGGTGGTCAGCCAGCTTACGACCCCGGACCGCTGGCTCTTAGTCTAGTTTTTGTTGTATTGGACCCACAGATATTAATGCTGTCTTCAATATTCAGTTACATGATTTGGCTATAGTACAATTATATTTTTGTTACTATTTATAATATCCACTAGGTTTCTTGGGGACATCGATGGTGGTTTTTATATCTACGTCCCCAACCCACAGAGCCTGGCCAGTAGAAGCTGTTTAGTAAGTGTTGGTCGAATGACTGGATGGTGATAACCATGGATAAAGCACTTCCCATGCATCATCTAATGTATTAATGTGCAGCGCACATTATATCATACTTTCAATTTGGTTTTGAATCGGTAGTTTGTTTTGTTTTTTTTTTTTTTCTTAATTTAAGGCTCCAATAAATAAAGAAATGTCTAGTAACTGCTCTATGAATTTTAGAAAATAATAGTAAAAAGAAAAAAATCTGAGGATTGAAAACCTAAATCTTGGCAGTCAGGTGGGTTTTTTTTTAAACGAAGCCTGACAGATCTTGCATGGGTAAGTTCTGCATCTAAGTCTTACACAGCAGCTAGATTGGAAAAAGCAGTGAGCTGCCTAATTGCAGTGGAAGTGTAATCTCAGGCCAGCACTGAGGCTTCTGATTTTGGACCCGGCCCCTGTCTTCTTTGGGGTCATGGAGACAAAGATCTTGGGTCCCCAGACGACCTTATGTAAGTGTTCAGATCAGCTCTTTTACTTCCCGACTGTTTCGTAGTCACGCTTTAGCTTGATACCTCTTGAACTGCAGTAAAAGACTGTTGCTTCTCTGGATGTCATTCACAGTAATGTTAAGGTGGCCGTGTTTGTTTTGTAGGACCAGCGACACAGTAGTCCTTTCCCATAAGGAGCACCTGCCCGTCACTCAGGTTGTGATGAGAGACACAGGCCAGCCACATTCAGAAGCGGCGTATGTGCTGGGACCTCTGCTCTGCCAGGGGGACAGTAAGTAACGGGAAGAGGAACTATGTTGATCCCTAAAAATACACATCAGTGTTTTAGGAGAAATACAGCTGCCTGAGTTCATAAAAACACCACCTGCCCTGATGCTCCATAGTTCATTAGAATATAAAAGAAGTGTGTGTTGTCACTGTAATTGAGAAAAAAGGGAGAAAACACGTGTCACCTTTGGAGTATGTGTCCCTTATGCGGTATTGAAATCAGACTGTTGCTGTGGACGTACGGAATCCCCTAAAATAACTGTATCACCTGGTCAGCAAACATCTAACACATACAGCTAAGGAAAAGACACTCAGCTGAGTGCTGAGATGCCTAAAACTGGTAAGATAATGAGAAACGGGATCACAGAAGCCATCGAGGGTACCTGTGCATTAACACCTGTGGGCAATTCTGGAAACCTCAGCGGTTCTGACATTGCTTTCCCTCCAACTACATCTAGATTTCTTTCGTATCCTTCCTTCACTCAAGCTAATTGAAATAAAACGCATTGGTTCCACATTTAATTTACCTCTTTCTAATCCCTCAGACTTTCTCCTTCATCGCTTCCTAGAAAGTGCTTTTTCTAACTCACCAATGATACTTCGACATTGCTAAATCCAAATTGTAATCTCCGGTGTCGTCTGAGTTGACCTGTGTGGCCACTTTGGTCTCCTTTCCTGATTCTTACCCTTCTTAGTGCCGACGAACCACAGCATTCCAGGTTTCCCCCTTCCTCCTTCACTTCGCCAGTGGCAGCATGTTGGGGTGCCCTGAGCCCGCACCCTCAGCCCCTCCTTCTCTCTGCTCTCTGGCTGTTCCCTACAGGCCCATGGCTTTAAATACCACATTGATGTCAGCGAGTGCCCAGTCTACACCTCAAACCCAGTCTCCCTGAACTCCCAACCCTGGCATCCAACTGGCCGTTCAACACCTTTGCTTGTATTTCACTAGGCATCATGGAATCAGTTTGTCAAAACTAAGGGGAAAGAAGTGTTTCCACAACAGCCTTCCCCGCCTCAGTACACGCAGCCCCATCCTTCCTTTCGCTTAGACGGAAAATATGACTCCCTCCCTCCCAGTGTCTTTCCTCTCAACACGCAGCTAATTCATCCACACGTCTTGTTGGTCCCAGCTTCAAAAATGGATCCGAATCCACTTGAATGGCCACCAGTGCCTGGATTGTTGATGCAGCTTCACCGGCCTGCCTGCTAATGCCTCTGCCCGCCGAGCTGATACTCCACACGACAGCCAGCCGGCCACGTCAGGCCATGTCCTCTGCCCCACACTCTGCAGGGGCGCTCACATCAGAGGAGAGGCCAGAGCACAGTGACCACCAAGGCCACCATGGTCATGTTGCCTTCCGAGCCCGCGGAGCCACAACCCAGCCCGTAGGAGATGTTGCCTTGTGAAGAAATCCTGACATTTCTGAACCTTGCTATTGAGAAAATAAGAGTTTCCTACCTCAGACAACAGTACTGAGACATGGAAAGTAAAAATGTGAACACAGTAACGTGCCTTGACTGACGGTAGTATGAAGAATTGTTTTTCTCACTCATGACGTGAAACTGCAGACCATGGTTCTGTTGCTGGATAAGAAGAACTTAGCACACCGCACCGCCTCTCTCCCGCTGAGTCCTCCTCTGAAACCTGGACAGAATGCCCTGAAGCAGCTACCTCCAGACTCTGGGAAGCAAGTAGCAAGGAGGAGAAACCAGAATGCACCATTTATGTTTTCCTGTAGCATCTCTCGGCCAGCCCGGATGGGGACACCAGGTCACAGAGACGGTTCTAGGACAAGCCCTCCAGCCCTGGCTGGAGGAGAGAACAGAGAAGTCCCAACTCACTGGGAATACAGGGAACCCAGTTCCCTCTTTTTCCGTGTTTTCTGAGGCCCCAGCCCCCAGGCAGAACCATGGAAATAGCAACAGAACTTGCCCCAGGAGCTTGCAAGAGCCAGAACTTCAGAAAGGACCTTTTGCTCTGAATAGGGCCTTTGGCCCAACGTGGGCAGACCCCCGTTACTTTTGTTTTCTTTCTCTTCTCACCCATCGCTTGGCCATGGACATGATCAAGTGGCAGAGGTGCATAGAGCACACAACAGAGCAGTCTAAAAATAACCCATTTTCTGGTCCTGTGATTGAGAAGGGAGACCAGAGAGCCAGAAAGTACCTGGAAGGGCACAGAAAGGGAACCGTTCAGGAAGGTGTGCTATGTGTTGTTTATGAAGTACTGGGCTCACTTCAGAGCAACACTTGTGTGGATCTGATCCAAATTGTAGACCAGAGAAGCTGAGAACTGACCAGAGAAGCTACCACCCAAGACCCAGACTGGCCACTGGGTGGCGCACGAGTGAGGCAGATCCGAATACTACTGCAAATGATAAACTGGACCGCCATCAGAGACAGCCCACAGAAGGCACGTTGGAATGTGTGGCCAGGTCCTAACCAGGCCGACTACCTGCAAAATAACTAGCTAAATAAATAATAAATAATAAAAAATAAATTTGTATATTCAACATGCTCCACAAACTTTAAATAAAGTATGGAGTTTGTCAAAATTCTATTTAAAAGATCTAGGAAATACTCCAAAATTACTTAGCACAAAGAACCAGAAAAATCCAAGCTGGCTTGGGAAAATATAATCAAAAGATACTACTACAAATACGATACAGAGGTTAGAATTATCTGAGAGAGTTTAAAACATCTGTCACATAATTGCCCTACCAAGTAATCATAAACACTTACTTAGCAAATGGAAAAAGAACATTGCATTCAAAGAAATAGGATATATAAAGAGCTAAATGAAAACTTTAGAACTGAAAAATACAGTAACTGCAATAAAAGATGCATTGGAAAGGCCAAATAGCAGATCTGAGATGAAACAGTCAGGGACCTTAAAGATGAATAGAAATGATTCAATCTGAACAAAAAGGAAAAAGAATCTAGAAATAAACAGGGCTTCAGGGAACCATGAGTCAACAATAAAAGATCTAACATTCATGTAACTGAGTACTCAGAAGCAGACAGAAAGAAGAGTGTGGTACTGAAAAAAATATTTTAAAAAATAATGGCTGAAAATTTTCCAAGTTTGGCAAAAGACAGACTTGAGAAGTTGAATGAGCTTCAAACAGGATAAGTTCAAAGTCACATCCAGACACATCATAATCATACTGTTGCAAATAAAGGAAGTAAGAAATTTTTTGAAATCAGCCAGAAAGAATAATGATGTGTCATCTGTAGGTGAACACCAACTCAAATGGTAGTGATTTTCTCATTAGAAATATGGAAGCCAGAAGAAAATGGTAATACATTTCTCAAGTGCTAAAAGTAAAGATATTACTCTGGAATTCTATATACAGCAAAAATCTCCTTCAAGAATGAAGATAAAGAAATTCTCAAACAAAGGAAAACTAAAAGCATTCATTACCAGAAGATGCTTTAAAAGACTTTCTAAAGGAAGATTCAGGCAGAAGGGAAATGACATCAGAAGACAATCGGGACATCAGGGATAGAAAATCAGCATTAAAAATGGTAGATAATTGGGGCGTGTGGGTGGCTCAGTCAGTTGAGTGTCCAACTTCAGCTCAGGTCATGATCTCATGGTTCATGTGTTCAAGCCCATGTGAGGCTCTGTGCTGACAGCTTGGAGACTGGAGCCTGTTTCAGATTCTGTGTCTTCCTCTTTCTCTGCCTCTCTCCAATTCATGCTCTGTCTGTCTTTCTCTCTCTCTCTCTCAAAAAAATAAATGAACATCGGGGCGCCTGGGTGGCTTAGTCGGTTAAGCGTCCGACTTTCGCTTAGGTCATGATCTCGAGGTTCGTGGGTTCGAGCCCTGCGTCGGGCTCTGTGCTGACTGCCAGCTTGGAGCCTGGAGCCTATTTCAGAGTCTGTGTCTCCCTCTCTCTCTGACCCTCCCCTGCTCACTCTGTCTGTCTCTCTCTCCTAGAAATAAATAAAAATATTAATATAAATAAATAAATAAATGAACATTAAAAAAATTTAATGATAAATATCTGGGTAAATATAGCAGTCCATTCTGCTATTGAGTTATGTAAACATATCTGAGGGTTGAAAGCAAAAACAACAATGTTATTTCATAGGGTTTTTAATGTGCACAGATGTAATACATTTAGCAAAAACAGCATAAAGGGGAGCAGGTAACGTGACAAAATTGTTGGTGCATTTTTACAAACCAGTCAAAGAGTTGAAATGTAGATTATGAGCAGACTGAGAAAAGGTAAGTACATATACTGTAATTTCAAAAGAAAAAAATAATAATCAAGGAACCACTATGGACAAATAAAAACAGAATACTAAAAAATGTTTAGCTAACCCAAAAAGAGACAGAAAAGGGGAAGCAGACAAACAAAAGAGTGTAACAAACAGGAAAAAATAAAATAAAATGGTAGAACTAAATCCCACATGTCAACATTTTATTATTATGATTAGTCTACGCAAACCAATTGAAAGATTGTTATGACTCAACTATGTACTGTGTACAAGAAACTCTCTTCAACTATAATGACATCACAAGTTAAAAAAGAAGGACGGGAAAAGATATACTGCCTAAATACTAATGAAAAGAAATCTGGACTTTCTATTTTAAAATCTCTGCTTGAAAGCATAGAAAACTAATAGATACAAAAAACAATTAAGAAGACATGAGAATCTTAAATGGGTGTGCTAATAACTGGGCGTCAAACTACATAAAGCAACAACTGCCAGGATGGAAAGGGGAAGTGGACAAATTCATAGTTATAATTAGAGAATCCAGGATGCCTCCGTCATTAACCTAAGAGAGGGAAATGAGCACGGGTACAGAAGCTTGGATGTCACCACAAACCAGCAAAATCTAATGGACATTTATGGAACTCCCTCCCAACAGTACAATATATATTCTTTCCACATGCACAGGGTAGCTATAGCATATTTTGTGTCACAAAACAAACGTGAGCAACTATCAAATAAATCATGCAAAATACGTTCTCTGGCATCAATGAATTAAAAGAAGTAAGTAACAAAGGCAATAAGAAAGTCTCCACAAACACTTAGAAATTTAACCCCAAACTGTTAACTAATAAACGAGTTGAGAAGGTCTCAAATGGATATTATAAAGCAGATGGACCTGAATGATAAGAAAAATACAACATATCAAGAGTGGTGGGGGTGTATTGATGGCAGTGCTTAGAGGAGTATTTATAGCATTAAATGTTTGTATTATGAAAAAAAAATCTCAACTCCATAATTGAAGCTCTTACCTTAAGAAATTAGAAAAAGGAGGAAAAAATAATTCAAAGTAAGCCGAAGGAAGAAAATAATAAAGATACAAAGAGAATACCATTCAATTAAAAGCAGAACAATAGAGATCTATAAAAGCAAACAAAAATATTTTTGAAAGACCAGTAAAATGGATAAATTTCCAGCCCAGCTGTTGAAGGAGAGAAGAGAAAAATCACCCATGTGAGGAGTGAAAGCCAGAGCATCACTACAGACCCCACGGACATTAGTAGCATAGTAATGGCAGTCTACAAACAACTCTATGCATGTACATTCTCCAACATATATAAGACAGACGGATTCCATGAAAACCACTAATGACTAAAACTCACTCAAGATGAAACAGACACCTGGACCAGACCTAAAAGTAAGTCATGGAAGGGAATCCAGTCTGAGATGGTTTTACTGGTGAATTCTACCAAAGAAGAAATAACACCATATTTACACACTCTTTTGCAGAAAATAGAAGAGGAAATTCTTCCCAACATTATATGAGGCCAACATTGCCCTGATACCCAAACTAGACCAAAAAAATGCAAGAAAAAAAGACAACTACAGATAGCCTCATCACAGACACATATGCAAAAATCTTCAATAAAACATTAACAAGGAATCCAGGAATATATGAAACAATGATGCATCATCACTGACTAGGATTTATCCCAGAACACAAGGCTCGTTCAGTGCAGCTGATTTCAGAACAATGCAGGTTTGAACTGTGCAGATGCACTTATATGCACATATTTTTCCAGTAAATACAGTACATGCCTGTAAATTATTTTCTCTTCTTTATGATTTCCTTAATAATATTATGCTTTCCCTGGCTTACTTTACTATAAGAATACAGTATACAATATATATAACATACAAAGTATGTGTTACTCAAGTGTTGATGTTACTGGTAAGGTTTCTAGTCAACAGTAGGCTGTTAGTAGTTAAGTTTTGGGGGAATCAGAAGTCACACATGGATATTCAACTGTGCAAAGGTCAGTGCCTCTAACCCCCTGGTTGTTCAAGGGTCAGCTGTATTTGGAAATCAATCTATGTTATCTACCATCTTAACAGTTGAAAGAAGAAAACTCACACCAGATGCTTTTTCTGCATCAATTGATAGATACACAATAATCTCTTAGGATTTTATAATGAATTAACATGATAATTTGTATCAGGATAGCATTCACAACGAAATCCTTAACAAACTATGAATAAAAGGGAGGGGACTTCTTCATCCTAATAATGGGTATCTCTATCCAGAACAGCTAGCATTATAATTATTGGTGAAAAACTGACTGGGAACAAGCTGAGGGTATCCAATCACACCACTTCTCTTCCACAATTTCACTCACACCGGAAGTCCTTGCCAGTGCAGTAATGTAAGGAAGGAAATAAGAGTACACAGGTTTAGAATGTAAGAAGGCTGTTCCCAAATCCATGCACAATTGGCACAAATGTTAATAGCAGCTCTGTTGGTAAGTGACAGAACCTGGAAACGAAACTAACTTCTCAAATGTGGACAAAGAAATGGTGGTCCCGTCCACCTGATGGAATATTCCAGAGCAGTAACAACTTGTGGCAACTTGAATGCATCTCAGAGGCTTTATGCTGAGTGAAAGAAACCGGTTACCTACCTCATGACCCCATTTACTGACACCCGGAAAGGGCAGAACTAGGGACCGTGGTGGGCAGGGCTTGAGGGTGGGTAGCGGGTATGCCTATAAGCAGATAGCAAGAGGGAGTTTTTGGGGAACTGTTCTTTATCCTGATTTTGGTGATGGTTGTACAAATCCATGTGTGTACTTTTAAAATTTTTTTAATGTTTTTAATTATTTTTGAGAGAGAGACAGAGAGACAGAATGCAAGCAGGGGAGGGGCAGAGGGAGAGAGAGAGACACAGAATCAGAAGCAGATTCGGCTCTGGGCTGTCAGCATAGAACCGGACATGGGGCTCAAACCCACGAACCGTGAGATCATGACCTGAGCCGAAGTCGGACGCTTACCCAACTGAGCCACCCAGGCGCCTCCGCATGCATGTATTAAAATTCATATAACATACATCCCCCAAAAGTCAATTTCACTGTATGATAATTTTATTGTTTTATTTTTTAAGTTTATTTTTGAGAGAGTGTGAGTGGAGGACGGGCAGAGAGAGGGAGAGAGAGAATCCCAAGGAGGCCCCAACACATGGCTCAAACTCAGGGACCGTGAGATCATGACCTGAGCCAAAATCGAGCCGGATGCTTAAGCGGCTGAGCCATGCAGGTGCCCTTCTATGATAATTTTAAAGTAATATTATTTAAAAAAAAAACAAAAACAAAAAAACACCGGCTGTTTCTAGTGATTATCTCTCCATGCAGTGCAGCCTTGTCCGGAATCTTAATCCTTGAAAGAGTCAGTATTTCAATATTCATTCACACTTTGGCTACATGTTTGGAAGAACCCCCAGATGAAGCCTTGCATATAATTATAGCATTTAACAGCAAAAGATGCTAGAAATACAAAACGTAGTTGCTATTCGTTCTGTTTCATTGTTATGGTCGCTGTCTTTTTTTCTTTTCGGAAACAGATTCATTTTGGAACTCAGCCTCCTTCAATACTGAGACTTCATACCTTCATTTCCCTACGTTCCATGGAGAGTTCAGTGCTGACCTGTCTTTCTTTTTTAAGACGACAGCTCCTTCTGGGGTGTTTGTAGAGAACCTGGGGATCACAGATTTCATCAGGCTCGAGCTGCATGGTGAGTTCCCCCCTGGACAAAGCCACCAGGCACTCAGGAATTAGCAGTAACCCCTTTGGGAACCTAATTCATACCACATTGCAATGTTTTGTCACGTGTATTTCTTTAGTAAATACTAAAGTTCTATTATTTTACATCATTATTTTTAATAGAGAGTGAAACCGATTCAGAAAACACACGGTCTGTAGAGAAGCAGTTAGCTGCCCTAACTCTGTGTTCAATCAGGATATTTAAAACCAAACTAGTCAAATAACTCACTAAATTATAGAATCACTTCATTTAATTGACTGTTCACATCATGTATGCATGTATCGCAAGGCTCAAGTCCTTACTTCAGAATTTCACGTAGTAGGGTGCCTGAGTGGCCTCAGTCGATTAAACATCTGACTTTGGCTCAGGTCATGATCCCTTGGTTCATGAGTTCAAGATATGGACCTGCATCGGGCTCTGTGCTGACAGCTCAGCGCCTGGAGCCTGCTTCAGATTCTGGGTCTCCCTCTCTCTGCCCCTCTGCTGCTCATATTTTGTCTCTCTCTCAAAAATAAATAGGCATTCAAAAAATTATTTTAATGTTGTGTAGTACTTTTTAAACAAAGTATATGAAGATTTAAGCCACCTTTAAATAAACCCATTTATACATATGAAGCCCGCTAACATGTTAGTTTTCTTCCTCTAGGTGAGTATCTCAAGTCCTTAAAGTTTATCAGCATGAAACGTGAGCTCTGAGCTGGAAGGAATATGTTAAAATCGCTTTATTTCTCTTCCTCTGGGATACAGATTTAGTTAGCCCTCCTCGCCAGCTCAACCTGACATTCGTCTACACCAGTGTCACTGTCCTCTGCTTTCACAAGGAGCGTGTCATGGCATTTGCCTCCTGTCTCTCAAGACTAAGCTTCCTCCCCGTGAATGAGTGAGTGACTCTCCCTATCTGTCTTTGCAGCTCCCTCCGAAGTGACCTTTTCCTTTGATGTGGGGAACGGACGTTGCGAGGTCACAGTGCGGTCGCCCGCTCCCTTTAATGACAACCAGTGGCACTACGTGAGGGCGGAGAGGAATGTGAAGGAAGCGTCGCTTCAGGTGGACCAGCTCCCCAGCGAGACCCAAGCTGCACCTGCTGACGGGCATGCACGTTTACAGCTCAACAGCCAGCTCTTCGTGGGTGAGTGCGAGTGGTGCAGACCCAGAGAAATGCCGAACGGGACAGGTGACCGCGGCAAGTGCAGACTTCGGTCTGCACCTTGGGCCGATCGCCCCGGTGATAGCATCTCTTTCCCCAGATCCTTAATATTGTTCCCATAGAATGTTCTTACTGATCGCAGTTTCCATAGCCTTCCCAGTCTCGAAACTCCGAGAGCAGAGACACCCAATGCACCCAATCCATGGTGGGCTCCCCAGCTTGCACTCAATGGCATAGATGACTTGCTTATCAATACCGTTTACAAATCCATTAGCAATTTTCGTCCAACTCCCCCGCTCCACTTCTCAGGGAAGTTGGAGAGCCCGCCTTGCGATTGGGGCAGAACCTCCAAGTGACTGGCAGAGACTCACGTGGCTGCGCCCCCAGGACCCCCCAGCCGCCGTTCCTCAGCACCCCCCTCCCCTGCTGCTCAGTCCTTGGAGATGCAGGTCCAAAACCGGGCTGCCTCTTTATTCTCGGTGCCCATGCTTTAAAGATTAAAGCTCTGGGTTATGGAAATCTTCCCTTTCCTTGGCTTGCTTATTTTTTATAATGTTTTCTTTTGCCCATAGGGAAAGATAAGTTTTGCTACGTTACTTTTCAGACAACTCCATTCTAATTTGGAAACCAAGCAGATTAACGAAGTAGCTCTCACTTGATCATTTTTTGTGTATTCTAAAGTAAATAATGATGCAGTCTAATTGAACACTGATATAATCACAGATTAGCACTCAGTCTGCTTGGCCAGGAGATACTTACGGCATCTGCAGGCTGGTGCTATGTAGGGGGTTCGTGTGTGTGCATGTGTGTGTGTACAACCTATGGCCCCAAACATGTCTGCTTCAAGCACAGCTCTTACTAAGTAGGCTTCGCATCAAGTCATGAAACTGGATCAAATTAAACAATTTTATTTTCTGATTTGTGATGCTGAAGATCCATTAATGGAATTCTTAGGAACAGAGTTGCATGAACATCTACCTAGAATTAACAAAAATATTTTTGTTAATGGTTTTAATCAGTGTCATTTGATGATTCTGAATATTTGATCACAGCCTGTTTTCAAAATTGTATTTGTTCATAAAACTTTTGACGGGTCCCTTTTTTGACGTTATCGATGTGGCCTCCGTTGGACGTAGAGAAGGGATCTCGCAAAGACACGCAAGAACACATTTGCATTTGCAGTGTCTCCGTTGCAGGCGGGACAGCCACCAGACAGAGAGGCTTCCTGGGGTGCATTCGCTCACTGCGGCTGAATGGGCTGGCACTGGACCTGGAAGAAAGAGCAACAATGACTCCAGGCGTGGAGCCAGGGTGCCCAGGACACTGCAGCAGCTACGGACACCTGTGTCGCAACGGAGGGAGATGTAGAGAGAGACACAGGGGAATCGCTTGCGACTGCGCCTTCTCTGCGTATGACGGGCCATTCTGCGAAAATGGTGAGTACCACCCACGTGCAGGACCGGGACCAGAAAGGACGCCAAATGTTTTCCTGTTTGCTTTGTGTTTTTGCCGTCTGACCCTGTAAAGAAAGGATAAGGCAACTCCATGTGATTAGCTTAAATAGACTTGGTTTGGTCCTGAGTTTCTGTGTTTAACTTGGAAAGAAGTATGATTCCATTCTTGAGAAGCTCGTGACTACTTCTGTTAGACCCGGACTCATCCACACTGAGAACAGTAAGCAAAGGTATGTGAATCTTGAGGTGAAGCATTTCGCGGGCAATAAGAAAATATTGTTACTCAGTTCTAAGTTATGGGAATGTGAGTGGGGATAAGTTATCTTTTTATCCATACTTGATTATTTTCTTTAATCTTAAATATGCTTAAATTTAAAAAAAAAACAGCAAAGCATGCTGTTATTATTTTCTCTCTTGAGATGCTTAAGGGTTAGAGATACTGTGCAACTATCCATAAAGAAAAGCCTTGTTCTTCTTCTGTTGTTACTAACATAACCAAAATGAGTGTCATTCCAGAGATTTCTGCGTATTTTGGAAGTGGCTCGTCAGTTATCTACAACTTTCAAGAACATCATAATCATACCTTTGGTAAGAACTCCAGCTCCTTGGCGGCTTTATTTCATGAGGATCTGACGCTGACTGGGGAAATGGCCACACTGAGCTTCCGGACCACAGGGACGCCCAGCCTACTTCTCTACGTCAGCTCCTTCTACGAAGAGTACCTGTCCGTTATCCTTGCCCCCAATGGTGAGTGTTGGACTCTATGAACAAGAAGACTGACTTAGAATATTAGGACCACATGAGGGGGCTCTTTCAGTGTTAATCGTAAAAAGGAAACACAATTGCATGGCTTATAGATTCTCATTCTCTTAGAAGTAGTTTATTTTTCATGATAACCTTGATGTTTATCACTAGAGTTAACATTTCAATGGTTCCGTTTAAGGTGCCATTCAAGATGGCAGTCTCCCATGACAAATGACAAGGTCATTTGATGTATTCGATGTGCAGATGTGTGTCTTGTTATTCTCAGAGGCCTTTCCTACTGGACATGAACAATCTAAATTAGTTTTGCAATTCACTTTGAAACAAGGTATCTCATTCTGTACATGGAAAATACTTCCTCCTCCTTCTAAGTGAAGTATATTAAACCATAAAAAAGACAATATTCATAAGCATCGGACGAATATGATTGTTCTTTACTCATAGTGGTTGAGAAGCCATTCACGTCATCTCTACATTCAAACGAAAGTGGAAGGAGAGCTAGCCCACCCGTAGTCGCCAGGGCTTTCCCAGACTTTTCCAGTTGGAGAGGATAACCAAGTTGTAACCTTGCTTCACAGAGAGGAAGAACAGAAACTTACCTTCTGGAGCCTCTATTACAGACAGTGCGGGAGTCATGGGGTAGAAGGTGCATTTGTGGAGAACTTCAGGAGATTTTAGATATTGTAGCAAATCATTTCTCTTTCCTCTGTTTCTTGATTACGGCAGAAACATTTGCGAGAAAATTCTGGTTCTGCAAAAAAAAAAAAATTCATTATGCAAATGTCAGCAGTACATTAAAATGCATTAAAATAAGTCACCTTAAAAGAAGTTATGCTTATAGAAACTGAATGTTAATGCAATACTGCTTGAGGTTTTACCACTTAATAATGTGAATACCACATGAATAATTAACTTAGAGCCTAGCTTGGAGTTTTCATATGCTTACCTTAGACTTACTCCTTTCGTTAAGGAAAATGGAAGAACTTGGAAAGACCATTTCCAAGACTTACTCCTTTCGTTAAGGAAAATGGAAAATGGAAAGACCGTTTGGTCTTGACTTTTAAAATAGCGTTTACTAATGTTACACTGTGTGTTAACTAACTAGAATTTAAATAAAAACTTAAAAAATAAATAAAATAAAATAGCCTTTAATTGGATTCTCAGGACGCCTGTGTGGCTCAGTCAGCTCAGGTCATATCTCAGTCTGTGAGTTCAGGCACCACATCTGGCTCTGTGCTGACAGCTCGGAGCCTGGAGCCTGCTTCAGATTCTGTGTCTCCCTCTCTCTCTGCCTCTCTCCAGCCTGTACTCTGTCTCTCTCTGTCTCTCAAAAATAAATAAATATGAGAAAAAAATTTTAAATAAACTAGTGTAATTAGATTCTGAATTCGGCCCCCAAACAGCACACGAATGATCACGCTTTCAGGAAAATGGACTATTGGTGTCCTAAGTGAATGCTCACTGGATTCAAATTGTATTAAATAAATAAAATAAAATATGCTTTAGAACCTGCATCAATAGGTTTTATAAGGTTCCACTTTAGTTAAAAATGTCATTTTTCTCTTCTTTAGGAAGTTTGCAGATCAGCTATAAGCTGGACAGGCACCAAGAACCTGATGTTTTTAACTTTGGTTTTAAAAACCTTGCCAATGGACAGTTTCACCAGGTGGAGATCCACAGGGAGGCAGCGGCGGTCTCTGTAGAGGTAAGGGGTAGGGGGATTCAACAAGACGACAGTGACCAAACTCGGGACACTCAGAATGTGTGACATGAGGCAAACCTCTGCTAATCAATCCAACAAAAGAGATACACATTCAACACAGTCTCTCCATAAGTCTTGGGGACAGGAAATGTAGCCAGAGTGTTTTGGCTTAGCAACTTCTGTGTGTTTGTTCAGCAAGAGACTGACGGAGTTACTGTTAACATTGGACCATTTAGAATGCCGGGCTGTCCTCGGCGTTAGGGGGATGCTGTCTAGTTTATCACAGTGACTGCTGGAGAAATTCCGACGGGAGCCTGTTCCCATCTGACTACAAAAGAGCAAGTGCTGTAGAAATGTAAACACAAGGGAAAAAGCGAGGTTTTGCTTAAAGCGGGAATACATTTTTAAAAACATCCGTGTTTAAATGATTCATTGTCACTGGGTTTTGAAGAATAACCGTTATGTATTGAATCTGTAGACATAATACCTGTTCTGGCTCTTTACTAATTTCTATTCGAAATAAGTAAAAGCTTTAAGGTTTGAAATAGCTTTCTGCATCTCTTTGTGGATTACACCAATTATAGATCTTTAAGCCATGAAGAGAAACAGAGGGAGACGAATAAGGAATGGGGTGTTGTGAAATCTGAGTTATTATAAAAATTGCTACGAAATAGCTTTCTTCTTTAGTCTTTGGGATAGTTCACACGCACGGCTCATTTTTACCGTTTTTCTTGGTGTTCCTGTGATTCCCTCTCCCTTATCATCCCAACTGCTCGCCATTTTGATGTTTGCTTCTCGTGGGACGTTTAATAGGTTAACCGGAATGCAAGGAGGCACGTCCTCCTGTCGTCGGGGACAGAGTTCAACGCTATCAAATCCCTTACGTTGGGGACAATTTTAGGTAAGTGGCAATGCGTCCCCCCACAGTCTGTGGATCAGAAGTGTTAGGTAGCAAACACAGGAAGGTTCTTCGTGCTGAGTGATGCGCCCTGTCACAGTCACGGCTTCCCAGGGAGCGATAATCAAGGCAGAAGCTGTTCTCGTATATGAGAGCGCCTGTCATCATGAGGCTGTCCCGTGGACAAGCAAGGGTGGCCCCTGAGAAGGGCCTTCACACTCACTCTCTCCCTTGGCAATCAGGCAGAACGAAACTTGGCACTTTTCTGACAATTGAGGGAAGACACAATCAAAGCAGATATCAAGTTCACAAATTCTGTATTAATCAGGAGTCAAATGCAGAAATCATTTAATGACAAGTATAGTTTTACATTTAGAAGAAAAGGTTTGATTTTCTTTTAGCAAGTGCGTACCTGTTGGGCTGTGGCCGGGGCTCGGCTTTGAGATGCATTTAATTCCCCACCTACTTCTTGGAAAGTCACAGCATAAAGAACCCACACACTCTTTATGGCTGTGAGTTCACAGAAGTGCCACAGTAAAAGCATACTATACTATTCAGGCATCAAAGTATTTATGCCTTTATTTTTCCATGTGTCACCAAGAAGTAAATCAAAATAAAAATAAATCTTGTAAGTTATATCTTTTCTTTTTGATCATTTGTATACAAACTGTACATATTATCGATAAAGTGATTTAGGAGAAATCGTCTTATGGAATATTTATTATTCCTTTTCCAGTCCTAGACACCCACCTGGCCCCGTTTAGTCCTAAATGATCAGTGGGATGGTTGCTAGCTTTCCAGCCACTTCTTCGCAGATTCCTCCATCGTTTCTTCCTCTGTAGGCCTATATAACATCACAGACTGGAGATTTAGAGGAGGCATGTGGATGGACGTTCAAAATACATTGAGAACTCAGCACAGTAACTATGAAACTTTTTCCAAACAGGTGATGGGTAGCAGAATTATGAGTTCATATTTTCCAGAGGAAAGGTGAGGAATCCCAAAGTGCTCTTGAAAATGGTGAAAACAAACGTGTAATGTTTAGATAGTCAGTGTCACCAGAAGCTCCAGGCCGGTCATGTGCAGTTAACAATGGTGCCAATTATGCCAGCGAAGGAGGGTACCCAAGGTCTGTGCTGTGAGCGTCCTATACAGAATAGCAACCTCAGGCCGAAGTGGTCCCGCTTCATGATCGTGCCTTTGAGGTGGATACAGAACAGGCCTCCCCAATGTGTCGGCAGAAAGGCAGCTGGCGCTGCAGGTGATTTCACGTGGCTCACTGCTCCAGTCCCCACCGCGCATGCAGAATATCATCGAGCCCTTAAGGCAGAAATAAAAATGAGAACAGTTGTTTCCCCTTGAGCACTGGGTGATGTTTATGGCTATTGCAGCCCACTGTGGACAGGACCATCTCAGTCTCTAATGTGTGACTTTGGATGCGTTTTCTAGGCATTTCTGGACACCCACGTTTTTGTGATATTAGATTTTTTTTATTCTGTTTTTTTCAAGTTTTTGTTTACAATTTTTTAATGTTTTACTTAGAGAGGGGGAAAGAGCACGAGTGGGGGTCGGTGGAGAGAGAGGGAGACACTGAATCTGAAGCAGGGTCTGGGCTCTGAGCTGTCAGCCCAGAGCCCGACATGAGGCTTGAACCCACGAACCGTGAGATCATGACCCTAGTTGAAGTCGGACACAACCGGATGAGCCACCCAGACGCCCCTCAAGTTTCTATTTAGATGCAAGTTGGTCATCATAGAGTGTACTATTAGTTTCGGGCGTAGAATTTTGTGACTCATCGCTTACATACAACACCCAGGAGTTTTTTTGTTCTATTTAAAACAGTGGCATAGTCTAGAAAACCACTGGAACTGGAAAAACAATCGAAAGAAATTAGCTCCTCCCCTGGCCTTCCCACGTGAGATTCGCAGTATACATTTAGATTGAGGAGGTTATGAGATTCCTGCAAATGCAAAGCCCACATTGAGTTTCAGAGAACAGTGGGATGGAACGCCTTCCTTGGCTGTCAGCTGAATAATATTGTAATTGTTTTTAATGTCCAAGTGGAAAAGAATTTGCTCCTTTTTTATCTGATACTGAGCGCTACTCTCTGGACCAATGGATAGTTACTATCTTTGGTTTGAACAGAGTGAGTAATTGATTGTCTTAAGGGACAGGCAAGCCTCAGGGTTAGATTTCATACCGTGGTGCAGTCTGCCAGTGGAGTGATGGCTTTGCCTGCCCCCAGCCGTCTGATCCCTCCCTCCTTGCCACAGATAGGTGTCCGTGGATTCTTTTCCCAGCCACCAGGACAGATAGGGTCAATGAGCAAAACGAACACACCGCATGCAACTTCCTGACTCGAGCCTCTGAGAGGAGAGATGAGGCGTGTTCAGAAATGTCTGCGGCACAAGGTAGAAAGTCACTGTCACCAAGCACCAAGTCGACAAAGGGATATTTTTAAAGACAACTTGGCTTTCGATCGATGATGGAAATTGATTTAATAACTAAACTACATTTTATAAAAGCAATCGTTTTAATAAAAAAGGAGAATAATGAGTTTTATTAAATAAATTTTTATTTTCTCACAAGGTAATTTACAGAGGGCAATAGCGCAGAATCGAAGATGTTCATGTTTTTATTCAAGAATGGTATAGTCAGGAGCATCTCTCTCAGGCTATAAAAGTTAAACTGGAAACTCAGCAATGAAGTTTATTGCCCAGAGCAATTGAGTCTAATAAAATTATAAATATTCATTTCATCTCTACCTAGAGCTATGCATCTTGATCAAAGCTGAATAAAACTTTTCATGTTCCGGACAACTTTCAGGAAGGCTTCTGCCCTGATTCTGCTGCCACTTTCAGAACAGTTAGTACTTATAAGAAGACTACTGTTTTGTGTTCAGATCTGGAGAATATAAGCTGAGCTTCCTTTCATAAACTTACAGTCAAATAGACCAACGGATTGGTTAATAAAGAGCCATTAATTATCCAAAGAAAGTTGTCCCAACCTATGGCAAGCTATTCAGTACCTATTTTTTGTTAGGTGTTTTGACTCAATGACTTATCCATTCAGTAAAAAAAAAAACTTGGGTGGTCCCCAATGTGCGCTTGTCCTTCACAGGACGTTCTGGATGCCTAGCAAGGAAACATACAGACACACGCCTTCAAAGCACTTGCGTTACAATAGGGAATATAAACAATAGAATAGTGTTCATAACAAATCTAAATTATCATTGTTATTATTTACTCTATGTGCTTTGGACAGAATAGTTCCGGATCACCTTCTCAATCAACAGGATGTCCTTGTTCTTCCCATTCTTCAGTGGTCTTCTTCATGATGACCAATCAGGTTACATTTCCCCAGTTACTATAAAATAACTTTAGTCCTCCTGAGAAGGAATAAAATAGGTGGAATGTAATTCAATATAGTCATGCCGATAAACCTTAATGGGTCAATTTCCTGTGTGGGGAAAGGGAATACAACGAAGGATTATGTATTGAAATGGAGCTCCGTATATGAGAATTGAGTAATAAATAATTTGTGGCAATTCCCTACTGATATCTTCATGGACAGACCATAGTTTAGGTATTATGTGACTTATGTGACATATGCTTTCTATGCTCTGCCAAAGAATTTACCTCATTTAGAAAGACACAAACATTTATAAAATTTCAGGAACATGAATACAAGTGCAAAGATCCTCAAGAAAATATTAGCAAATCTAATTCAGTAACATAAAAAAGTGCTATACACTATGTAAGTATTATACTACTATAATACTTACTATAATAATATAAGTACTATAATACTATACACTATGTATACACCAAGTAAGATTTATCCTAGGAATTTAAGGTTGGTTCCACAGATAAAAATCAATCAATGTAATATGCCAAATCAATAGAATAAAGGACAGTAACCACATGGTTACCTCAAGAGACCCAGAAAAAGCATTTGGAATAAAAGGAAAACTCCACCCTGGTTTCATAATAAAAAGCACTGAACAAACTAGGAATAGAAGGAAGCTTCCTCACATGAAAAAAGGCATCCACAAAAACCCACAGCCAACATCACATTTAATGGTAAGATAATGGAAGTCTTTCTTTAAGATCAGGAAGAAGATGGGGATCTTCACCGGAACAAATCTCTCACCGGATTTGTTCAAGACTACAGTACTCGTTTGAGTGAGGGCTATTTGGCAAACAAAGAAAAAAAGGAAAAAGGACCCAGAATAAACAGAAAGAAGTAAAACTATCTCTATTTGCAGAGAATGTGATCTTGTAAAGAATCCATGAGAAAAGCTATTGGAGCTAGTACACAGTTTGGGCAAGGATATAAGATCGATATACAGAAATTTATTTTATTTCTATACACTAGCGATGAACAAGACGAAAATGAAATGAAGAATGAAATGTAAATTCCATTTTAAATAGCCTCAAAAAGAATAAAATACCTTGGAATAACTTTAGCAAAAGAGGTGTAAAACACATATACTGGAAACTATAGAATGTTGTTGGAATAAATTATGGAAGACTTACATAAATAGAAAGACATCCATGTTCATGGATTGGAAGACTTACTATTGCTAAGATGGCAGTGTTCCCCAGATTGATCTACAGATTCAACCAAATGGCCTTTTTTGTAGAAATTGACAAGTTGATCCCAGAATGCATATGGAAATGCAGAGGATTCCAAATAGCCAAAACAATCATGAAAAGAAGAATTAACTTGGAGGACTAACTCTTGATTTTAAAACTTGGTACAAAGCATGGTAATCAAAGCTGTGTGGTATTGGCATAAGGGCAAACCTATTCATCCGTGAAATAGATTGAGAGTCAAGAAATAAATTGATTTATCACTAATTGACTTTTGACATTGGTACCAGGCCCATTCAGTGGAGGAGGAATAGTCTCTTAAACAATGGAACTGAACCAACCTCATATCGACAACCAAAAAAAGCAATGTTGCCCCCTACCTCACGCCATTTACAAAAATTTACTCAAAAGGGATGGTAGGTCTCAATGTGGGAGCTAAAACTGCAAAACTGTTAGACCAAACTATGGTTGTATATTATTGTGACCTTGGGTTTGGCAATGGTTTCTTACATAAGGTTTCTCAAAAGCTTTTGCATTAGGCCGTGGCTTCTCAAAAGCACAAACAACAAAAGAAAAACAGATAAATTGGACCTCATCAAAATTTAAAACTTAGGTCATTCAAATGACACTACCAGGAAAGTAAAAAGACAGTCTACAAAATGAGGAATAATATTTGCCAGTCATGTATCTGACAAGAAACTTTTATACAGAGTATATAAAAGACTCATACAACTGAACAAAAAGACAAATAACTCGGTTTAAAAATGGTCAATGGGGGCGCCTGGGTGGCTTAGTCGGTTAAGCGTCCGACTTTCGCTTAGGTCATGATCTCGCGGTTCGTGGGTTCGAGCCCCGCGTTGGGCTCTGTGCTGACTGCCAGCTCGGAGCCTGGAGCCTGTTTCAGTCTGTGACTCCCTCTCTCTCTGACCCTCCCCTGTTCATGCTGTCTTCCTCTCTCCTAGAAATAAATAAAACATTAAAAAAAAAAAGGTCAATGGATCTGGTCAAAGGTCAAAATCAAAAACATTACTTCAAAGAAAATATACCAATGACCAATATGAAAAGATGTTCAAAACCATTACCCATCAAAGGAATGCAAATCAAAACCACAAGCTGTCATTATGCACCCAGTAGGATGGCTGTGGTCAAAAGGAGAGTAACAGGTGTTGTGGAAGATGTGGAGAAATCTGAACTCTCGCGGGCTGGTGGTGGGAGGGTAAGATGGTGCGGCCACCATGGAAAAATAGCCAGTTTGTTCAAAAGTTAAACATAGAGTTGCCCTGTGACAACACCTAGGTATATATATACCCAGGAGAATTAAAAAACATACATCCACACAGGTGTGCGCCAGTCATCACAGCAGTACTATCCAGTAATAATCCAAGGTGGGAATAAGCTCAGCAACCATCAGCTAAGGAACAAGGAAACAAAAGGGGTGTACAGTAAAATACTAGCCATAAAAAGGAATGGGGCACTAACACCTGCTACAGCACAGATGAATCTTGAAAACGTTATGCTGAGTGGAAGAAGATAAGCACAAAAAAGTCACATATTGTATGATTTATCTTGTATGAAATGTCCAGAATTGGCAAACCCATAGAAATAGAAAATGGTGTAGGTTTGGCCAGAGCTGGACAGGGGTAGAATGGGTCGTGGCCTCTGATTCGTCCTGGGTTTCTCTCGGAGTGAATGAAAGATTCTTCAAGGGGATACTAGTAATGGTTTTACCGCTTCGTAAATCACAAAACCCCACTCAACCGTTTACTTTAAAATGATGGATTTTATGGAATGTGAATTGTATCTCAATAATAAGAAAAAAAATCTATGAGAGATGTATCTTTTTTGCCAATGCCTTTTCTACATACCCAGCTGGGAGAGTTGGAGTAGTGAGCCACTAGTGGGTGTTTATTCTCAAGGGTGAATGAGGTTATTCGAGAACAGGATGTGGTGGGGGATAAGGAGTAGAGACCTGGTAGGGGCCAGGGCTCAAGACTGCTGAGACGGAGCCAGGCCACATCGCAGGGTCCTGCACAAGCCTAGCCACACTTTTGAAAAGGACCAAGAGCTAAGAACAGCAAAAAATGACAGTGTCCCCTTGTTGGGTTAAAGAGTGGCAGAGAGCGCTCGCGTCATTATGCGAGGAGCTGACATTACTTACTAAAGACTATTCTTCTAGTAAATACCTGCTGGCAGCGCTTGATCAAAAGGCCCAGGGTCCCAGATCACCCTTGATTTCGTCCAGGCGTTAGGTGCCAGTGCTGGGATACTTTGGGGTGTGGTGGGCATGTGTTTTGGGGAGGAGGGAGGTATAATCAATTCACTTCTTTCTGACTCTGAAAATCAGGTGCCTCCAGCCCTGAATTGTTGGAAAGATAGACCGGGGAAGTCGGCCTCATCATTATCTTCTAATTATGTCATTTATTTAGAACTAAAAAAAAGTTCACTCTGCTGTTTCATCAATTCCAAGATAAATAGCAGGTCAATGAAGCGGAACAGCTTTTGTCCATTGGTTGTTTCTAACATCCATTGATGCTGTGGCATGTGCAGGGATCCATCCATCGTCTTTGCTGCGCCCTTCATTGCATGAGTATCCCTCAGTGGGTTTACTCTCGTGTCGACAGGCAGCTGAGCTGTCCTTGTTTGGGTCTGTTAATCTCCTGCATCAACTTGATACTTAAACCTTGTTTAATTATGATCTGTTACTCTTAGGATTAAATTGTACATCCTTGATTTATCACATACTAATTTGTCACACTTCTCAAAATACATAAAAACTTCAAAGCATTTTATCTCCCCCTGCCACCCTCATTGTCATGTATTTTACGTTTACATGTTATTTTGTTCCTCTAGACAGTATTATTGCCATCATTTAAAACAGTCCATGTTCATTTCAGTTTATCCACATTTTTACACTTTCTGATGTTCTTCCTTGCTTCCTGCCATTCCGTGCGCCACTCACTTTGTGTGCTGATTTTTCTTGCTGACGAGAGCCTCTGGGAATGCTCCTTTCACTGTTCTGGTGTTTCCTGCCAGAAAACCCTCCTGTGTATCTTTTGTTAAAATGCTCATTCCTCACAAAAGCAGAAAGCATCCCATATGTTGGAATGCACAGCCTTGGTAATGTATCTTATGGGATACATTATCTGAGACAGTTGAGAATGTTTATGTCCTGAATTGTCATAAATTTGATTGTAATTTAAAAATTTCCTACCATGGGCATATTTTAAATGAAAAAAAAAAAGATTTAATCTGTTTTTATTGAAAATGATTTAGGGTTCTACTCAAAATTACAAAGGGAGTGAACTTTATCCTCAACTCTTAGCTCACTTTTTCTTAAACGTTACTCTGCTTCCTGGCTACACTTAAATCACATTCCCATCCCTTCCTTACCTATTGTGGAAATCTGGTCTGGATCACTGGCAGAAGAACCAAGCAGCACTCAGAGATCTTGGAAGGGAAGAGGTTTATTTTATACCGGTGCGCTCAGAGGAGATCATTCTCCAGAAGTCTGAGCCCCAGAACAAAGGTGGTCATTTGCTTATAAAGTTAAAAGGAGCCCATCCATACTGACAGAGGTGTTTAAAGCTGATTGGACATATAGGGGTAGGGTGACTTGGGGTCATTGCTATGCAGAAGTAGGGAAAAGAAGTGGGTGTGGGGAGCACCCGGCCTGGGCAGTTTCTGCAGTTTGCCATTATGACCTATATGACCTCAAGGAGTTTTCCTTTATTTTCTCCATTAACCTAGTAGTAAGCTGCAGTTGCTCTCTTACTTCCTGTTAGTATACCTGTGTCCTCAAGTGTGGAGCTGATCAAATATAGTCACCCTGATATACAAATTTCTTTAAAAATCTTTTCTTAATGTTTATTTATTTTTGAGAGAGAGAGAGACAGAGACAGAGTGTGAGCAGGGGGAGGGCAGAGAGAAAGGAAGGCACAGAATCCAAAGCAGACTCCAGGTTCTGAGCTATTAGCACAGAGCCCGCTGCAGAGCTCTAACCCACAATCCAGGAGATCATGACCTGAGCTGAAGACGGATGGATCCTTAACCAACTAAGCCACCCAGGCACCCCTGATATGTAAATTTCTAATAACGCGTATTCTTTTAAGGTTTCCCTCATGTTTTTTTCCTTGCATTTTAAAGGGAAGAAAACTTTTGAGCCAGAAGGAAGGACCTCAGTAATGGGATTTCAGGGGGCAGCCATTAGGGAAGATAGATTTGCACTCATTGTCCTTCTGAACACAGTTCTGTTAATTCTGATGCTGATGTCGTGTAGACCTGGTTGTGGGAAGTGAAATGGCAGCTTGGACCATAAACACCTGCTTCTGCTCCCACTTCAATGTGCTTGTGCCCCGAACAGAGGAACTGGAGGGCCAGCGCAGCTGCCAGGAGGGTCTGGGAGGTGTGCGTGAGAGACCGGGGGTGGGGATTTGCCCTGTGGGGTGGAGCACAGCAGGGCCTCAGGGAGGGCGTGTGAAGCCTGCAGAGCGTGGCTTGCAGAGAATTCCAGGCCTCCAGAGGGAAGGAAGGTCAACACTGCTCAGCATGGCTGTGCTCACCCTCAGGGCGACTCGTGGAGCTGAGGAGGGGCTGGATGATTGGGCCACATTCATTCTGCCATGGTGAGGGTGAGGGACAGAGACTTCTTCCTACACTTTGTTTGGGGTCAGCCCATCTGCCTGCAGGTCCACCGCTGTCTCCGAGGAAAGAACAGGTCCACTCTCCCCATTGCCAGGACCCCCATATCATTATATAAAATCCCCAACCTTGGAGTCGTGAAATTAGCAGACCAATAAATAAATAAGCAAAAAATAATAATAATGTCATCCCTCAGGAGATGGGGAGAGGGATTCAAAACAACAAATAGAATTCCCACATCAAAATAGAGCTGCTAAAGAAGCCAGAAAATAACAGGGATGAAACTTGGGGCTCAAGGAGATGTGAGGAAAGTCACATGCACACACACACTCTGGGGGTCAAAGTGAACATAACTTCAAGATTGCACTGGGTCATCTGAAGGAGGGAATCATCACTGATTATCCTTAAAGAGTGGTCTGGAATATTTTATAGATGGACTATCTCAAACCACAGAGGAAAAAAGATTAAGAGAAATTGGAAGAGAAAATAGAGGAAATGTAGCATGAATAATTAGAGATCCAGAAACAAAATTAGAAGCAAAGACAATAATTATGCATGTTAAAAAAAAAAAACAACAAATCTCTCAGAGCTGAAGGAAAACCTGAATTGCAAATTGAAAGGACTCCTCAATTCTGATGAGAAAAGACGTACATCTGTGAAAATTTCTGAATTGCAAAACCACAGAGAAAAAACCTTCCAAACTTTCTAGACAGAAGTTACTACAATGAAAAAATAATGATCTTGGCATCAGCACCCAACTTCTCATTTGTAACAGTGGGATAAAAAAAAAAAAAATGACGGAATATCATTACACTCCTGAGGAATGAACAGCAGCTCAAGAATCTAATATATAATGTATTTGACAAGGTTAAAAAAAGATGTTTTGGATAACAAGGAAGGATGGAGATTAAATATTGACCATGCATCCCATATGAGGAAAATACTGGAGAGTTATTCCAATCAAAAAATGAATGAGAACCATGACCTCAGGATGGAAAATATGAAGGCAACAGGAAACGGTGAGCAGTAAACCTTTTGATGTATACTGACACCAAAAATGCATATGTAGCCACAGCTATATCTGCATGATTAAGGATAGCCCATGTGGGCACATAAATCCACCCACACATGTCCATACCCACAATCCACATATGTGTATAAACCTCAAGTACACATTCTTGAAATACATGAAAATATACTGCACTATAATGTTCTACTCTTGAGTTGTAAGACTACCTACAGAAATGAAGGTCAGTTACCTTAAAAAAAAACATTTCACAAAATTGGTCTAATTAATTAAGGTCAATGTCTGCCTAAGGTTTGTTCTGCTACCCTAGCCTGATAGCACTCATGTCAGACTTCGACCAGGAAAGAAAGTGCTTGACCCACCCTTTTCTTTTTGCTCAACAGCTGAGGCTTTTCTTGGCCTGTACTTTTTTGGTCTGTTTTTTTGTATTTTAGCATTGCAGAAGTCCTATGGTACGATTATAGTGTTTTCCCATTTTTTTCTTGACATTCTCTCAAGTATATTCAAGTGAAGATGCCTTTCTTTAAGGAATGTGTATTGTCTGAATGCAAAAAACAAAGTTAACTGATCTTTAGAGAATTCTTTTAATATAAAA
This sequence comes from Proteles cristata cristata, assembly GCA_017311185.1. NCBI lineage: Eukaryota > Metazoa > Chordata > Mammalia > Carnivora > Hyaenidae > Proteles > Proteles cristata. The sequence goes on from JAESUZ010000103.1 coordinate 394,848, forward strand.
TCATTTAATTGAGTCGTCCCAAGCTCATTTTACTTCAATGTGAGAATCTACCTGAAACTCATCAGGCTCTCTGATGCTTCCTCATATAATCAACTTGGCCAAGAGAGCAGTATGTTTCAGAAAATTCTTTTTTGTGTGTGATTATAACAATGTAAACATGCCCCTGATTTTAGTTGCTTGTGGAGGCCTTTTACATAGCACTTACTTTTGCAAGTTTAAAATAGCCAAACAGAATTTTGTAAGTCCAAGTAGCTCCCAAATGTTAGACCATTTTTCTTAAAGATATGACTTTTTTTCCAAACCTGAAGGAGCAAGGATACAGAAGATTTGGCTTTCAGGAAGGACAGACTGAAACAGTGAGATGAAGTTTAATAGGAGAAAAGGCGAGACGAGTGACGAGATTGAAGAAATCCACCCATGAGTTTGTAGGGGAAGCAAAACTTTACATCTCCCGTCTTTGGGTTCATAGCTAGACCTGAGCATTAAATTGACCCGAGACAGATGAACAAGAGAAAAGCATGTAGATTTTTAAACGTATATGGCGCTTCCATTGGGAAATGAAGAGCCAAAGAGCACATAGTGTTTATATGCTAGATTGAACACAGGGTAGTAATTGTGCCTGAGTAATTAAATGTGCGGGGGGACAAATGGGGACAGGAGGTACTTTGACAAGGTGTGTATGTACAGATTTCTCCAGCCTGACTCCCTTTCTCTGGTGGCCAGAATGTTCCTTTCCTCCTGGCACAGGGCGGCCAGCTTTGCCACCAGAAGTTCTCTCCTACTTTTGGGCAGAACAAGGGATGGTCGGAATGCTCTTCTTGCATTTGTTGGTTTTTCAAGTGCTGTTAGCCCGAGATCATCCTTGTGCCAATACGGCATATTTTGGGGCGTCCTACTCTGTCACCCTTCCAGTGGAAGCTGCAGAATGTGTTGCTTAACTGTAGGGACACTGAGGTGGTCTTTAGTTACCGTGACATTCAGTAAAACCCATGGATGCTTCCCTGACTCACTGCATTGAAACGTTTGAAGCCTGTGCTTAGTGGCCTCTGGCCAGATTTGGTGGCCGCCCAGCAAGTGCGCCGCAGGACCTGACCGTCTTCGAAGTGAAGGAGTTGCTGTGCCGTCCTGCGGCAGTCCCCACCCCGGGAGCTAACAACCTCCGTCAGATGGGGGCGGGCGCGGGGGCCGTGATGAGGGGAAGCCACACGTACGGAGAGGGGACCGAGCCCTCCGCTGTGAGGGGCAGGCAGTGGGGTGTGGGGCCCCCGCGGCTCCTGCGGCTGGGAGGGCCCTCTCCCCAACAGCGAGCCGGACCTAAGTGTCAACGGGGCGATCAGAGCTGCCTGCGGGAAGGATTCCCGAGAACACCGTGGTCCCCAGGCTCGGGAGGCCTGTCACTGTAACCACCTCGATTCTCGGCCACGAATCCTGTTCAAAAGCCCGGAACGATCATCCGACCTACGACTGCACCGCAGAGGATTTCAATCATTTGGAACGCGCCGCCGCATCCGGGGAGGCCTCGGGTTGCACCCGCGTCAGGCACCAAGGCCGCGGGCACTGGCTCCGGCTGCCTTTTCCTAAGGGGGAAGGGACAGGGGTTCGGGGAGGGGGGCGCGCCAGCGTCCTCGCCAGACCCCCCGCGCCCTAACGTGCGCCCCGCTTCTTCTTTGCCCGCAGAGCCTCCCGGCGCCCATCCGGATCCGGACACGCGGCGGGCCGGCGCCCGCGGCTTCACCGGCTGCCTGTCGTCCGTGCGCTTCGGCCCCGCCGCCCCGCTCAAGGCCGCGCTGCGCCCCGGGGGCCCCGCCTCGGTCACCGTGCGCGGACGCGTGGCCGCCGCGGCCCGCTGCGCGGAGGGGGCGGCGCCCGGAGCCCCCGCGCGGGAGGCGACCCGCCCGCTGGCAGGCGGCGCAGGTGCGTGCACCCCCCGCGCCCCCGCCCGTCCCCGAGCTGCCCGGAGCCCTCGGCGGCGCGCCTCGCGCTGCTGGGCCTGGCGCGCGGTGGCCCGCTCTCCTCCTGCCCTCCCGCCTCTGTCATTCTCCCTTTTTCTACTGCAGGTGGTTCTGGACCAACAGACGAGGGACAGCCCTTAGTTAATGCTGACAGAAGGGACTCTGCTGTCATCGGAGGTAACAGGGCTGCGAATGACCTGGCCCTTGGCGGCGTGGTCACTGTTGGCACCGTCCCAACAGCGCCTGTGGGGGTGCGCGCCGATGTGCGAGCTCAAGGGCAGGGCGCTCACCTGCTGATGCTGGCCGTGTGCGAGGCCCTGACGCTTCCACTGGGACGCTTTGTGAATGGCTGCCAGACTACAGAATAAGAAGAAGGTTTTCACTTGAAAATAGCCGTCAATATTTCTCAGGATACATATAGGCAAGACCCATCCACCTGTACTTCTTTGGTTCAAAATAGCCACGGACCTCTCAGTCCATTAGGCCAAAACATTTAAAAATAATATTAAAAGTAAAAGATATATTGGGGAAGACACCTAAACTATGCAAATTGTCATTTTCCTAAACATAAAGATATACAACATAAAGATTTTTCTTTTTAAAAAATTTATTTTAATGTTTATTTACTTTTTAAATTTTTTTAAATACTTTATTTATTTCTGAGAGAGAGAGAGAGAGAGAGAGAGACAGTGTGAGCAGGGGAGGGTCAGAGAGAGAGGGAGACACAGAATCGGAAACAGGCTCCAGGCTCTGAGCTGGCTGTCAGCAGAGCCTGATGCGCGGCTTGAACTCACCAACCATGAAATCATGACTTGAGCCAAAGTTGGACACCTAACCGACTGAGTCACCCAGGCACCCCTGACATAAAGATTTTTTCTAAACATAAATATATAAAACTGTTTCTGGTGTCAGTCTTATCTTAGATTTATATATACTTCTATTTATAAATATAATTACTTATATATTTACATAATATATATTTTTTAGTGTCACATGTATTCTATAAATATGACACTAAAACTGGATGCAATGTAGCTCTTTAAGGCAAAGTGTGATAGCTAAGCTATATGTATATTCAAATATATACTCATATGAATATATTTATATTTTATACATGTTTAATATATCTGAAGAAGTAAAAGTAATTGCATCTTAAATACCTCTCAATGTATCCTCTGAATCAGAATTTATTTAGGTCTGACTGAAAGACTGAATATTCAAATCTCCCTCCTTACCATTCAGAAACATTTAAATGTATTTACTTAGATTAATGCAATGTGCCCATTGCAATGTCAGCTTGGTAAGGAGGAAGCTCACTGCTATCTACTCTATTGCTGTTGTGAATAAAGGAATAAGTCTCAGAGCTGGGCCATCCCTCTGGCGTTCTGCTCTTCAGGTGGGCTGAGCACCAGGTCAGATCGTTTCTGGTCATTTCACTTCTGTTCATGAAAAACACCCGTTTTCTCCAGACCATTAGGAAACAATTCAGACATTTTCAAGTGCCAACCAAATCTGTGTAAGAAGGTTAATATTCCCATTCTTATCTCGACCATTTCTATTTTTGTAGTGAGTGAGGTACGTGACACCCCGCCCAGATTTCACAACCCAAAAACCAACAAGAAGCAAATATGTTACTTATAATGTGTATTGAAAAGGAATGCATTTGTGTTACGTGTAAAATCCAATCTTAATCCTAGACTGTTCTCATTTATTTTTAATGAGATGATTTCGCTGTAAAGCAAAAGCTCATTTAAAATGAATAAAGTTAAAAGTGATTAATATTTTCAAAATAGGAATCACAGTCAAAAAGGGTGCAAACTATCATGGTTAGTGCCTTTATGAGAGCAATGGAAATAGTCAGCTGTGGTCTTCGAAGCTTTACTGGGTTTGGTTAAATATCATGGGCAAGATGTACAGAGTAAGTAAGTTGTGCCAATATTATTCCCCGGAGAGATCCTCGTTGGCTTCTGATAGTGGGATGGAGAATGAGAGCACAGATGGGGTTAGGCTGGTGACGACTCAGGCTACCGGGTCCTACAATTCACTTGTATCTGCTTTGGGTCTGCACAGTACTGTTTGCTGAGTGGTTTCTCGGCCACTGAGTATACTGACCTACAGTGTATTGCCCTGGGTAGAATCCACAGCCCTTTGTCTAGCTGATCCCGGACTGTACCCACATGTAAAATATTTGATCTGCTTAAAGGATTACTCCAGTAGGTGACTTGCTCTGGGCTCTGCATTGTAGGTGATCATTTTCTCCTCTTGCAAGCAAAGCGAACAACACAGGAGAGGAGAATTAATCGAAATAACATTCAGACCTGGTGAGCCAGAGATCACGGAGGGTTTCTTGCCAAGGGATCCGAATTGCAGACGGGCAGAGAGAGAAAGGGGCAGACGTGTAGCTAGATGGAGGGCAGGCAGACATGAGTGCCCATCACATACACATTTACACTGGAATTGCTGAAGGGAAGGCTATGGAATGCATCTGATGCATTATTCAAATTATCTCAGTCTCTTCAGAGAATGGCTGAGGACAGAGGTTCTGGGACCCCGTTGAACCTCACACACAAACAAGCTCATAATCAATTACGTACATGACACCCTGGGTGTTTCAGTATGATGGTGACCATAATTGTATAATCAAGTGGCCTGATGGCTGTTGTTGAGACTTACTGTCTTGGACTCTAAAATTGGACACGATATAGCTCTTTAAAGCAAAGTCCTCTAACTAAACGTAAAAACAGTTAAAGCAACTCTACCGTTTGTTCTCAAGTGAGATGTAACGCTTTGAGAATGATACCTATGCTACCCATGAATATTTAAGAATATTAAAAAAATCATGAATACACCGTCCTGAGCTCTCAGGAAGGAAGCATCTGGGTTCCTGAGAGTCTGTGTTCAGGAATCCCTGTGACCAAATATACACAACTAAGCTTTTGAGTTCGCTGGACTCCATTATGCTTTTTTTTTAATGTTTAATTATTTTTGAGAGACAGAGTGTGAGCAGAGGAGGGACAGAGAGAGGGAGCAAGAATCCAAAGGAGACTCCACACTATCAGTGTGGAGCCCGATGTGAGGCTCAAACCCACAGACTGCGAGATCACGACCTGAGCCCAAGTTGGATCTTGAGCCCCCCAGCCCCCCAGGCGCCCCTCCATCACGCTTCTTCATGTCTGTCCTGGAGTGTGATGAAGAATCCTCATTTTGTACAAATTTTGATTCATATAATGTGTTTCCTAGCATTTGCTAATTAGAATATTAATGCCTGTGTCAGTCATCTTAAAAGTATATTGACTAGTGAATGCTTTTTCAAACTGTTTTTGCCTCTTTGTTTTGGTCTACACTGGACATTCACTCTTTACTATTATGATAGACTTCCCGTGACCACCCCTACCCTGTACAGTGCTTTCAAAGAATCTGAGGAACTTCTAAGACAAAGCTGACATCCCAGTCTCCCACCCAGAGATTCTGAATTACTGTTTCCTGTGCACCTAAAGCTGAGAACCACCAGCATAGCTAATGTTTCCAGTACTCAAAACAATTCCAGCAGGAGGCCTCGAATGATCTATTTCCCGTAGAGCTGGATGTTCTCAGTATTTCTACAAAGTTTTAATGCAGTGCTGTACTGATCACCTATTGCTGTGTGATGAATTGCCACCCACTTGTAACTTAACCCAACCCACTTTTATTATTTCCATGGGTCAGGAGTCTGGGCTCAGTTTAGCTGGGTCCTCCGCTGAGGGTCGCAGCAGGCTGCTATCCAGGTGTGGCCCAGGGCTGGGGTCTCATCCGGGGATTCTCCGGGGAAGGAGCCGCACCCTCGCCTGACGCTTGTTGGCAGCGTGCGGTGTCTCCCAGCCTCAGGACTGAGGCATGCATTTTGCTGGCTGCTGGCCAGAGCCCGATCTCAGTCCCTAGATGCTTCCCTAGGTGCTTCCCTGCCAATTCCCCGCCGCATGAGGTTTCCCACGATGGCCGCTGGCTGCCTCACAGCCGACAGGAAGAGGGACACTCCCGTGAGACAGCGGCTACAGCCTGATGTAACATAACCCCATAGTCACGTCCCGCTTATCACCTTTGTTCGATTTCGTTGGTTAAAAACAAGTCACAGGCCCTACCCACAAACAACCGAAGGGGGCCACACAAAGCATGGACCCCCAGCAGCAGAGATCACCTAAGACTCTTCCAGCTTGAAGAAACAAGTGGCATTCAGACCACAGAACTGTAAGTCAGCAATAGATCAGCACCAAATTTTCATTAAAATACTTACCCATCAGCAGGGCACCTGGGTGGCTCAGTTAGTTGAGTGTCGAACTTTGGCTCAGGTCAAGATCTTATGGTGCATGGGTTCGAGTCCCACGTCCGGCTCTTTGCTGACAGCGTAGAGCCTGGAGACTCCTTCAGATTCTGTGTCTCCCTCTCTCTGCCCCTCTCCCACTTGTGCACTGTCTCTCCTTCTCTGAAAAAATAAATAAACACTAATAAAAAAGTAAAATAAAATTACTTATGCATAAGCATTTAATTACTCTGTGACAGGTCTATACGCTCCATCCTTTAAAAATAGTTAAATTATAAGCATGAGGCGTGGGCATGACCGCACTGTGGTTCCGCATGTAAGCATGAGAGCATAACTGAAAGCGAAGCTGATCGGTCTTCAGGATGAGGGCATAAAACTGCTGTATCTAAAGGATGTATGGACTTAGATGTAAACTCAGTGCTATAATATAACTTGCTTTCCAATGTTCTGGTCATAGATACATATAGGACGTAATGTATATGATGTATTACATGTAGGACGTAATATATGTGATGTAAATGTATTATATATATGATGTAAATGAAGCTTTATATCGTATATACTATAGTATATTACAAAGCTAACATCCTGACTGTGTTTCCTCTCTCTCCTCTCCCTAGGTGTGATAGCCGTTGTGATATTTATCTCACTCTGTATCACTGCCATAGGTATACGCATTTACCAGCAGAGATGGTTGTACCAAAAAAATGACTCAAATATTCCAAAACACGGAGACAATGCTGAGACCGCTCTGAAAAGTGAGCTCAACCTGAGAAGTACAATCACTGAAAGCCAGAAAGAGTATTTCTTCTGATGGGCGGCGGCTCACTTACCGCCCTGGTGACGTGACTTTTGTGCTAAGCCAGGGGCTCCCGGTGGACAAAGTCCCCGCTGTTGTCTTCTCGGGACAGCCGGTGGCCGTGGCGCACCGTCCGCTTGCTCGTGTGTGGGCCCAGGAGGCTCTGCTCAGCGCTGCTTCACGGTCGATTGATGTAGAAGTGACTTAGATGTGCCCGCTGATCACTGTGTGGCAGTTTCTGACTGTTCTGACCTGATCTTTGAAAATTCAGATGTATTTTGCATAATGACTCTGGGCGTTAAGTGAGGACAAGGATGTGAACTGTGGCTCTACTCTCTTAAAAAGGAGACACAGACGTTTAGAGAAGCCAAAGTGGGACTCTGATGTGTGTTGCGAGGAGATCTGTATCTTGCTCCCTTTAGCCATCACCTGCTGATGCTTGTAAAGCAGGAAGTGCTGCCCAGATGGTCTTCGAGCGGTTTCTATCTTCCTGCAAACCAGAGCCCGGTGGCCAAAAATGCATTAGGAACTTGGAAAAGACCACTTTTCTGGCTGCTTGTTTTTACTAATTGTGTCTTTTAAGTCCGTTTGCGTACATTTTAGTGGTGAAGTGCATCTTGAGTGTCAGCTACGAAATTCTAGGATTCTGTTCATTCAAGGAACAGAAAAGTGCATAGGTAGCAGAGTGCGTGAAGCATTCCGATCTGCAACACTTTGCTTATTTTTCTTTGTAACTGCTCATTTCGACCTTTGTAGATTATGATAAAGATCACCTAATGAGCTCCCCAAGACGTATATTTTCTAACTAAACCTGTGCCCAAGTATAAACTCTATACTTACCCTTGCAAATGTAGCCTTCATCCATTTCATTTAAATGACATATAATCTTGAATTTATTTCCTTCAAATGTGGGGCGATTTGGTCACTGTTCTTTGTCGTCCTGTGGTTTCCTTTCCTCTGAGCTTTTCACAACGGTTTGATCTCTTATGACTCTCTTTTCATTTACCAGGGAAGAGTCACATTTGGAACTAAGGCTCTCCAGTTCCATTTCTAAATGTTGACCTGATCTAGGCAAACCATGCCCTGAAGGTAGAAAGATGCTTTTGAGAAGGGAGGGCGCAGGCTGTCGGATCTGCACTAAGTCTGTCATTCTGGTCAAGCATCTGGGATCTTGGGGTCAGCCTCCTTTAGAGCACCCCAAATCGACGAGCCCATTTCATGGTAGCGTATATTTGGATACTAGGGGAGCCAAAAATGTATATTAACCATGGGAATCATTCCAGTAACGACTTTGTTGGCAGTGGCCATGAGCTAATTGCATGGAACCCACCCTTTGCACTCAGTAGCCAGTTACGAGTAAGATGTACTGCATCTTCACATGCCACTCGCCATGTGCCTGCCGGGAACTAGATTGCTCACTTTGACCACCCGAGGACCACCTGGAACCGTACACATTTAGCCTTGCTACTACCTTTGAGTGTACGCCTACCTTTTTGTGATTTTTTTTTTAAGAATAGAAACAGATATCCTCTATACTAAGTTCTTTCTCAAAAAATCCTTTTTTCTTATGGTTTCATACTTGTTTTCTATGAGGTATAACAACTTACCACAATTTGGTGGCTTCATGCGACACACGTTTAGCGTCTCTGTTTCTGTGGATCAGGAGCAAGGCCCGCATTTCCTGTTTCCTCCAAGCTTGCAATTAAGTATCAGTGAGGCCTGTGTTCTCATCTTGCAGACTCAGCTACGGAGTCCTCGTTCTGTGGTTATTGGCAGCATTCCGTTCCTTACTTCTGGAAGATTCGTGCAAGCCTGCTTCTGTTTAAGGCTAGTGAGAGAGTGAGAGAGAGAGAGAGAGAGACACTCTAGAGCAAGTCTGCTAATAATAGGGAGTTTTACGTAACACAAAGTGATGATGGGAATGACTGTCCATCACCTTTGCCAAATTCTGTTGGTGGAAAGCAAGTCACAGGTCCCACCCACACTCAGGAGGAGGAGATTCCATAAGGACTTGTAACCAGCAGGCTGAGGTCATGGGGGCCACTTTAAAGTCATTCGACCACAGTACTATATCTTTATTTAAGTTTCTTTAAGTGAACAATGAAGGATTTTCAGGATCTCAATACAGTAATACATGAAAAGCCTACCTTGGTGAATGATATACGTACTTTTCATCCAAAAGGTCTGTGCAGGTGGGGGAAGGATTCAACACAAAATGATAAGCACTTTTTGTTCTATGGAAGGCATAGTTGAACGTGAACATCCTGAAATCCTTGCAACTTTAACAAATGATCATATTAAGTTCCAAATGAATTCATTACTTTGGTAGACAGCATTTTACAGGTTTATAGATAGGACAATCCATTGTACTCTGCTCCCTTGTTAAAAGAGAAAACAAAACGTTTGTACCAAATTGCAGTGATGATCCATTTTCCTTTACCGATTTGTAAACTTTAACCTGCTAATTTGTTAATAAAGTAACATTTTTGAATTAAATTAGGAAAATATTTTTAAGAGAAATTGACTGGAATTTGAATTATGAATTATATTGTTTTTTCCCCTACTCTATTAAAAAATGTGCAAATGTCTACATTCTGTAATGGTGTGTGTGCTATGTTATCTCTAATGTATATAGAGGGAATACTATGATATGTTAATATTATTTGTGATGGTATTTAAATCATCAAACATGAAGTAAAACACAAAGTACCTAATAGTTACTGATTAATACAAGCTAAAATATCTGTGAATGTAGAACTTTAAACCTTTGCCAGAGAACAATAATTTAACAACCAGTAAGTTCTTTGTTGAATGCTTATGATATACTCAACACTGGTTAAGCATGATCTTCCCCCAGAGTTGGGTTTCTGGAGCACTCTAAATATACAAATTCCAGTTGCAAATAACATCCAGCTATGAAATAAATGTTGAAAGATCATCATTCCCCAAGATTTATTTCCCAGTAGAAAAGGAAAATAGTACAGAATTAACAATTATTGGGAATAACACTTTGGAACTTCTGTTTACTCCATTATGAAGTGAAGCCCCCTTTCATGCCCTCCCCAGTATTATTTAACAATGTAGAAAGACAGATCAGGGCATGCTGTTTGTCTAGAATCACCACTACTTAGAGAGCTTTTTCACTCTCCTGTAGCACATCTGACAGAGAGTTGTTTTCAACGGGCTTTTTAAAAATAAACTGTGAAGTTCACGGCTCTTGCCTTGAAGGAAGACAAATACAATTGCAGTGTTTTCCATATTGAGTATAAATTCACTCTGACGGTGCAGCTGGGTTATCGAAAATAGTCTTCCACTGTTTCTCCCTAGGGGATAGAGTGGACCCGTGTTCAATGCAAACATGTTTATTGGGTTGCTTCATTTATTGTCTTGCAATTCATGCACTAACGTGTTTAAGAAATCCTTTGGTGCCTTCAACAGATTCTGGCTCATTCCCCTTTCCCCAGCTTGGCTCGTAATGAGTGGCAATGTGGAAGAATTAGAAAGGAAGTGATAAATATGAAACGCTTTGCACTCCAAGCAGTGGGGAAGTGGATTATGTGTGTATGTGAGCCCGTGGGCACATTTATGAGCTCCAGGACTCAACAGATTCCGTGCACATCAAAATACTACAGCCGAATAAAACTGTGATTAGTGACAGATCTTTGGGCTACTTAAACCTGCATACAAGAATTACTACCTTTGGGGAAGATGAGAGTACCCATAAGCATCGGTTTGGCAAATTTAAGTTCAGAGAAAGTATCATGTTTTTATTTAAAAAAAATCTTCCTATCCTCAGAATCATAGAGATTTTCTGTTAGCAGGGGCCTGAACACAATCCCTGCAATCTTTGGCTCCTCTCTACTCAGTCTCTCTAAACAAGTCCAAGTTGCTTTTTTCAAGGAAACAACTGTAGTAGCAAGTTCAGGTTACAAAGAGCCTTGTTTTTCGACTGTTACTGCTGTAACTGATATTCTTCGGAATACCAGCCATAATATGCGGTGTAACTTTCATCGTAAGATACGGGTTGTGCTTTAGGAAGAGAGGTCTGTGTTCCTGGTACCCGTGGCAAGATTCGTCATGTATAAATCACACGGCTGGGCAGGGAAGCTGAAGGGCTTACTTCCTGCGAAACTTCTGCTTCAAAATTACTAGTAATGACTACATTTGCCATCCTCTGATCATGATGGAAAAATGATATGGATTCACTTTATTGTATCATTATTTGTGTTAAAAGGATGAGACCATGGACTCGGTTTATCATGTACTTTGTGAATACAAATGGCCCTGTCTCAGGTCTCCCCTTGCCTTTAGATTTGAAAAATGAGATTTTATAATTTCTTTAACATTTAAGACATTTCTTAAAACAGAACCTTTACAGCTACATAGAGTGCTTCGCCTCTCTAGGCTCTCCCTTTAATTTTTAAAACAAATCAATGAGGTTAGACATTCAAAGTTATCCTTTTACAGATCAGAAGACTGTGGCACAAAAGGCCTTCATTACTTAGATCAGAGTCACACAGATGACGGCGCACAGCCAGTAGCAGGCAGGTCCTGAAATTCCTACGCAACACTGGGCTGGCTTCCGTTTTCCGCAGGGAGTAAAAACGCATGACCACAGTCCGTTTTTGTTGCAATCTTTGCAGATATGAAATCATATATTCATGTTGAAGATATTTCATGTTGAAAAAATATGGAATTGAAACTCTGTCCAGGTAAACACACACACACACACACACACACACACACACACACACACAACTTTCTACCTACTGGTGCCAGAATTATGCTTTGAATGCTTTCTAGGATGTTTATTATATACAGAGAAATTTTCTACTTTAATGCTCAATATTTTAAGCATATAAATATATATATACACATATACATGCACACTCATATATATACTTATATATATCAGTCTACATATAATAGACTATATACAATGGAATTTTTCTGAACATTTAAATACTCCCACAATACGTAAATTAGCTTATAAATATTAGGTATAAACAAAATTACTTTTAGACGTTAGCTTTCTAAATAAAATCTACTCAGGCTGACTGAAAGCATCCTCAAATTACCTTAAACATTTTATGAGTTAAAATGTTTAGTCGGTTGGTGTCTCTGCAATTTTAAATTGAACTTAAAACCAGAAAAAACACTCAAATTATGAGAATGGTCATAAAAACTCTTGTGATGTTTATATCCAACTGATTGCAAACCTGTGGATGGTGTGGTTCAGACCCACTTGTATTGTTTATAATACTTCTACTGTGCGGAGGTTATAGCAATAGTTATGCTCACACTTTCCAGGGCATTCATCCGCGATTTGCTTCACCTGTAATAGAAAGGACGTTACAGTCCGCAGGCTTTCAGCCAGGATTCTTGGTGAGGACTCGCACACGCTGGTTGTATCTTCCAGCGGCCGTGACCCCCAGGGCTGGGCTCCCACTTACTGCTGATGCGCATTGGCCATTCAAGCTCACAGTCCTTGGAGCGCACTGCTCGCTGTGACATCCCAGCCGGTGGACATTCCACCTCCACGAGCAGGCTTCGAGCGCGTTTGCTTCCTGGGGACATCGGGTGCCAGCTTCTCACGAGTTACCCTTTCAGGACGTTTGGCTAACTCATTACTTTGCCATGTTGTTTGATCTGTTACCTAATTGGTAATTTTCTGTGATCCTCGCAACCAACCTAACCTTCCTGTTAGCGGCGCACAACCTACTTTTTCTAAAACTCATCATAGTTGCATTTATCCAGAGTCACATACTTTTGCACATAAACCGCTACGAATTCCTTAAAGGCACGAATTCCTTACAGGCAGCGATGAACTATGTTGTTTAAGCAGGAAATCCATCCATTGGTCATCTAATTCTAATTCACATTTCTTCTATAATAATTTTGAATAACAGACACCTTTATCTGCTTTCTGTCAAGTTTTTACTTTATGCCTCTTGACAGTCTCAACTTCTTCCAAAGAGATTCAATTATCTTTGGATAATTATATTAATTATATTAATTAATTATAGAGTTATCTATTATTCTATTTTATTATATTTAATTATTATGATAATTAGTATTCTCTCTTGTCTCTCAAATTGGTATCACCTGACTCCATTGTTCTTCAAGAATTATTCCAGACGTTATAAAAACCACACACACATTGCTTTCTGTCAGTAACATGATGTTCTGTAACATCTTGCATTTCACTGGCCTAAGACATGGAATTAGCTACCCTCAAGGAGTGTGCTTTTCATCTCTTAAAGTATTGGAGAGCTAAGTAGGAGCATCTGGGTGCATATGAGACTATTTCTCATGCATCCTGTTGGCAGAGGACTGTGTCATTGCTGGGTCACTTTAGAGACAAGGTTGGAAATAGTATTTTAAGATAGTGAATTCCAAGTGACAGTCCCGTTGAAGGCTAATTATGTTCATCTGTTTTCCTAACAAAAAGGTAACTAAGCCATATGAAGGGGTTAGTTAGCTCAGCCGAAGCCACAGCGAATGCTATCATAATTTACTGCCTTGGTTGAGTCAGTGATTACTCTGGAGATCTCACATATATACAGTAAGCTGAAATGGAAATTAAAATGGTCATTTGGGTCCTTTTCAATATAAGCAATCAATTGATTCAGATATTTCAAGCCCCAGAGAAAAACTTCATTAACTGAAAGTAACTGGTTAATTGCCATTTCACATCCATGCTCGAGACAGTTGAGCCACTTCGTCCCCAGTTCTAGGGAGGTAACAGAAGTAGCAGATGTGACCCTCCACATCACGAGAAAGTCACAGTTAACAAGAGCAAGAACAAGTGGAGCCCCGCTTCCCGCCTCGTTTGGGGGCTGTACACAGGGATCAAATTTAAGGAGAAGGTCCCTGACCTTGGACTTTAAAGCTGCAGGATGACAGAAGCCCCTGTCCTTCCCTTGATACAAGCAAATGCAGGCATCCGACCCAGAATCCTGTATTCATGAGAAGGTTTCTGAAAAAGGAGTTCAAAGTTAAGATACTTAGGATAATAAAAAATGAGTGAGCATGTCCCATAAAACCTTCAGTAAGGAAATTTTAAAGCAACACAGCTCAGTGGAAATTTCTCTGAGGATAGAAAAGTAGCCACCAGCCACTTGTAGCTATGTGGCTGCACCTGGCTAAGGAACTAAATTTTAATGTTAATGTTAGTTACCTTATATTAAAATAACCACATGTGGCTAATGGCTACCATACTGGACAACACTGGTCAGAGGATGTGTAATGAAGACACACAAAAAAAGCATCCCTGGAAACTGCAGGGTCTGAGATGCAGGAAGGAATGAAGTGTGTTAACAGTTAAATATGTGGATGAACCTGGATAAAAATCGACTGTACAAAATAATCACAATGCTGATGTCCTCATAGGATCTTAACAAATAATTAATAACAGGGACACCCGGGTGGCTCAGTCCGTTGAGTGGCCAACTCTTGGTTTTGGTTCATGCCATGATCTCACACTTTGTGGGTTCAAGACCTAACAGTGCAGAGCCTGCTTGGGATTCTCTCTCTCTGCCCCTCACCTACCCCTTCTCTCTCTCTCTCTCTCTCTCTCTCTCAAAAATAAATAAACATTTTAAAAACCTCATAAAAAATAATACCATATGTCAATAAGATAGTGAATCTATTATTAGTATTCAGGTCAACTATCAGTATTAATAACATGGTAATTACACATGGTTCAAATTAATTTGTCCTAGATTCTTAGGTTGGTAACAAGAGTGAGGGTGAGGGCATGTCTGAAAAAGAGAGACTCGGCTTTGGAAGAACAGTGGTGAACCAAAAGGCTATGGCAGGGAGAACATTCTCTCGGGTGTTCTGGGCTCAGCCCTTTGTATTTGGTACAGACAGCGGGCCACTCACCACTCTACTGACCCAGCAATCCCTCCTTTTTTTCAAGTTTATTTTTGAGAAAGAGACAAGATGTGAGTGAGGAGGGGAAGAGAGACACAGATCTGAAGCAGGCTCCAGGCTCTGAGCTGTCAGCACAGAGTCCGACGTGCGGTTTGAACCTGTGAATTGCCAGATCATGACCTGAGCCTAAGTCCAACACTTAACCAACTGAGTCACCCAGGCGCCCCTCAACCTTTTCTTTTAAGAGGGGCTTAAAGGGCTCAGAACATAGAGTCACATGGGGCATTTGTGCAAAGTCTATCCCTTAGTCCGTTTGTTTCTCACAAGCTGAGCGGTGAGTTGTTGTGGAATGTGTTGGGCTGGGTGGCCCTGCCCTCTGCAGGGGAGATGTCCCATCCAGGAAAAGGACCACAGACATCATAGTCAAGAATTTTCTCATAAGGAAAAGTCTAAGTCCTGGGGGACTCAAGTTCTACCTTATTCAAGGAGCAAGCACTTCCAATGTAATACCAGATACTTCGGGGTGAAAAAGCATGATCTTGATAAAGCCAGACACAGGTGATAAAAAAGACACTTTTCCGTGGTTGTTGGTCCAAGGCCGTATGCCAAGAATGGATGTTGAATCTTGTCAGATGCCTTTCGACACCAACTAGGATGATCACGTGGTTTTATCCTTCCTTCTGTTAGTGTGGTGCGTTACAATGATTGATTTTCATGTGTTGAATCATCCTTGCATTCCAGGAATAAACTTTACTTGGTCATGGTGTATCATCCTTTTCACATGCTGTTGACTTCTGTTCATTTGTATTCGCTGAGGGCTTTTGCACCAATATGGATCAGAGATATCGGGCTGTAATTTTCTTTCCTTGTAGTTTGTCTGGCTTTGGTAACAAGGTAATACTGTCCTTTATGGAAGGAGCTTAAAATGTTCCCTCCTCTTCAATTTTTTGGAAGTGTTTCAAGAGAACTGGTGTTAATTCTTCCTTAATTGTTTGGTAGAAATCTCCGGTGAAGCCACCTGGTCCTGGGCTTTTGTTGCCGTTGTTGAAAGGTTTTTGACCATTGATTCAATCTCCTTGCTAGCTATAAGTCTGCCCAGATTTTCTAGTTCACAATCCAGCCTTGGTAGATTGTGAGCTACCAGGAATTTTTCCATTTCTTCTAGGTTATCCAATTTGTTGGCATACAATTTTTTGTAATATTCTCTTATAATGTTTTTTATTTATGTGGCATTCGTTGTAATGTCCCCCTTTTTCCTGATTTTATTTATTTGAGTGTACTCTGTTTTTTTCTTAGTTGCTCTAGCTAAGGATTTGTCAAATTTGTTGATCTTTTCAAAAACACAACTCTTTTTTTTTTTTTTTTTTTTTTTTACAAATAGTTTATTGTCAAATTAGTCTCCACATAACACCCGGTGCTCATCCCCACAAGTGCCCTCCTCCATGCCCACCCCCCTCCCCCCCCATCCATCAGTCCTCAGTTTTTGTCAGCATTCAAGAGTCTCTCATGGTTTGCCTCTCCCCTTTCCCCCACCATTTCCGCCCTTCTTCTCCCCCTTGGTCCTCTGTTAAGCTCCTCCTAATCCTCCTATACGTGCACACATATGATATTTGTCCTTCTCTGCCTGACTTATTTCGCTCAGCATAACACCCTCAAGGTCCATCCATGTTGCTACACATGGCCAGATTTCATTGTTTCTCATTGCCATGTAGTATTCCATGGTATAGATAAACCACATCTTCTTGATCCATTCATCTGTTGATGGACACTTAGGCTCTTTCCAGGTTTTAGCTATTGTGGAGAGTGCTGCTATGAACATTGGGGCACATGTGCCCCTATGCATCAGCATTTCTGTATCCCTTGGGTAAATTCCTAGCAGTGCTATTGCTGGGTCATAGGGGAGTTCTATTGTTAGTTTCCTGAGGAACCTCCACACTGTTTTCCAGAGGGGCTGTACCAGTTTACATTCCCACCAACAGTGTAGGAGGGTGCCCGTTTCTCCACATCCTCGCCAGCATCTAGAGTTCTCTGATTTGCTCATTTTAGCCACTCTGACTGGCGTGAGGTGGTATCTCAGTGTGGTTTTGATTTGTATTTCCCTGATGAGGAGCGATGCTGAGCATCGTTTCATGTGTCTGTTGGCCATCTGGATGTCCTCTTTGGAGAAGTGTCTGTTCATATCTTCTGCCCATTTCTTCACTGGGTTTGTTTTTCGGGCGTGTAGTTTGGTGAGTTCCTTGTAGATTCTGGATATCAACCCTTTATCTGATATGTCATTTGCAACTATCTTTTCCCATTCCGTTGGTTGCCTATTAATTTTCTGGGTTGTTTCCTTGGCTGTGCAGAAGCTTTTAATCTTGAGGAGGTCCCAACAGTTTATTTTTGCTCTTGATTCCCTTGCTTTTGGGGATGTGTCAAGTAAGAAGTTGCTGCGGTGGAGGTCAAGGAGGTTGTTTCCTGCTTTCTCCTCTAGGGTGTTGATAGTTTCCTGTCTCACGTTCAGGTCCTTTATCCATTTTGAGTTTATTTTTGTGCATGGTGTGAGAAAATGATCTAGTTTCATTCTTCTTCATGTTGCTGTCCAGTTCTCCCAACACCATCTGTTAAAAGGCTGTCTTTTTTCCATTGGATATTCTTTCCTGCTTTGTCAAAGATTAGTTGGCTGTATACTTTTGGGTCCACTTCTGAGTTCTCAATTCTGTTCCATTGGTCTATGTGTCTGTTTTTGTGCCAATACCATACTGTCTTGATGATGACAGCTTTGTAGTAGAGGCTCAAGTCTGGGATGGTGATCCCTCCCGTTTTGGTTTTATTTTTCAGGATTACTTTGGCTATTCGGGGTCTTTTGTGGTTCCATACAAATTTTTGGATAGTTTGTTCTAGTTTTGAGAAGTAGGCTGGTGCAATTTTGATTGGAATTGCATTGAATGTGTAGAGTGCCTTAGGTAGTAATGACATCTTAACTATATTTATTCTTCCTATCCATGAGCATGGAATGTTTTTCCACTTCTTTGTGTCTTCTTCAATTTCCTTCATAAGTTTTCTATAGTTTTCATCATACAGATCTTGGTTAGGTTTATTCCGAGGTATTTTATGGTTTTTTGTGCAATTGTGAATGGGATCAGTTTCTTGATTTCTCTTTCTGTTGCTTCATTGTTGGTGTATAAAAATGCAACCGATTTCTGTACGTTGATTTTGTACCCTGCAACTTGGCTGAATTCTTGGATCAGTTCTAGTAGTAGGCTTAGAGTATCATGTCATCTGTGAAGAGGGAAAGTTTGACTTCCTCTTTGCCAATTCTGATGCCTTTGATTTCCTTTTGGTGTCTGATGGCTGATGCTAGGACTTCCAGCACTATGTTAAACAGCAGTGGTGAGAGTGGGCATCCCTGTCGTGTTCCTGATCTCAGGGGGAAAGCTCTGAGTTTTTCCCCGTTGAGGATGATGTTAGCTGAAGGCTTCTCATAGATGGCTTTGATGATGCAAAAACACAACTCTTAAGTGCAATGAAAAATACTATCATCTGCTACAACATGGATGAACCTTAAGGACATTAGACTAAGTGATATAAGCTAGTCATAAAAATACAAATACCTCATGATTCCACTCATATGAGAAGTCTAGAGTAATCAAATTTATAGAAACATTGGCATTATCATGAGGGGAAGGAAGGGAAATTATTTAAGGAGTATAGAGTTTCAGTTTTGCAAGATGGAAGAGTTCTGGAGATCTGTTTCCCAACAAGGTGAATATACTTAACACTACCGTATCTTACAGTAGTGGTTACAATAGGGGCACCTGATGGCTCAGTTAGTTAAGCGTCCAACTCTTGATTTGGCTCAGGTCATGATCCCAGGGTCATGGGATTGAGTCCTGCATAGGGCTCCGTGCTGAGCATGAAGCCTGCCTGCTTAAGATTCTCTCTCTCTCTCTCTCCCCTCTGCATCTCCTCCCTGTTCATGCTCTCTCTCTAAGAAGAAAAAAATAATAAAATAAAATAATTTAAAAAATTGCTGCAATAGAAAATTTTGTATATTTTTAAAATCACAGTTAAAACACACATACACCAATGACAAAAGCCTGCTCTCTCTCTGGCCAAAGGACCCAGGAAAAAGCAGCCTAGCAGGAACGAAAACTTTTAGGGTAAGTTCTACTCTAGATAACACCTCATGAAAGTCTGTAGTCCCACTGGCAACATGCCAACAAAGGTCAAATGCAGATCCTAGACTTCTTCCCTCACGAGGTGATAACGAACTATCTCAATGCATGCTCTTCACCAAGATCGTGTCAAAGAAGGTAGACTAAGCAGTCAGGACTTCCATCCCCCAAGACACTGTTGCAGAAAGCACACAGGAGGCTGGATTTTCACCCCCACTCTGCAGTAGCAAGGTGCCCCATAGGGGTACTGGTGGAAGAGACCTCATGGATGGTCAGCATTTTCCATAGACGCCTGTGATAACAAGGCCAAACCCCCACCCAGCCATGTCATTGGAAGCCACAGAGGAAGAAGTCACAGAAACTACTACTTATCCCAGTGAGGGAGGTATCATAGAGGCCTCAGTGTTGAGCCAACCCCCCACCCCTGCCTAAAAGTAATGAGGGCTCCCCCTACTGGATGTGGGCCAATGGGGGCCAAATAGGGAATCTGTACTTCTGTCCCCATCTGGCAGACTAACCTGCCATTCCCTCACTTGACGAGTATCAAAATAAGCTAGCTAAAACAGCGGGTTTTAGCTAAAACATACGATCCAGATTCTTATAACACAATACCCAAAATCAGGTTTCAGAAGAAAATCATTCATCACGCTGAGAACCAGAGGAGATCTCTGAATGACGAAAGACTGATCGATAGATGTCAAGACCAAGGTGACAAAGATGTTAGAATTATCCAGCAGAGATGTTAAGTCAGCCATCGTAAAAGAGGTTCAATAAGCAATTAGGAGCACCTTCAAAACAAAAGAGAAAATAGTTAAGTCTCGGCAATGAAATAGATCATAAATAGAAGAACCAAATGAAACTATTAGAAGTGAAAAACAGAACAACCCAAATAAACTCAATGGGTGGGCACCATAACAGAGAAAAGAATGAATGAATAGGTAGAAGGAAAACTAGAAATTGGCTCATTTGAACCACAGAGTGATCATAGTTTGAAAAAAAAATGAGCAGAGCCTGGGGACCTAGAGATTGGAACAAAGCCTCTAATGCTTGTGCATTCTCCAGATGAGAGAAGGGCATAGGGCTGAAAAAATATTCAAAGATTAGTGGTCTCATGACGACATGGATGGACCTGGAGGGTATTATGCCAAATAATACAATAAGTCAGACACTGAAAGACAAATGCCAGGTGATTTCATTTATATGTAGAATCTTTTAAAAAATGAATGAACAAACAAAAAGCAGAATCAGTTCTCTAAATACAGAGGACAAACTGAGGGCTGCCAGAGGAGAGCATGGGCAAAACAAGGAAAAGGCACTAAGAGGTACAAACGTCCAGTTGTAAAGAATTCATGGGGGTGGAAAGTACAGCATAGGAAATACAATCAATAATATTGTGACACCTTTGTGTGGTGCCAGATGGTGATGACGCTTCTCACGGTGAGCTCCTTGTATTGCACACAATTGCCAAATCACTAGGTTGTACTATAATAGTATGTGTCAACTATACTGCAATAAGAAAAAAGAAATATCGGCTTGCAGAAAACTTCCCAAATTTGGCAAAAGTCATAAACTTGTGGATGCAAGATG
This sequence comes from Proteles cristata cristata, assembly GCA_017311185.1. Lineage (NCBI taxonomy): Eukaryota > Metazoa > Chordata > Mammalia > Carnivora > Hyaenidae > Proteles > Proteles cristata. The sequence goes on from JAESUZ010000103.1 coordinate 415,518, forward strand.
CCTGTGAAACCCAAAGAATCCCAAACATTATAGTCAAAGAATCCCAAACATTATAGTCAATTTGAAGAAGACTTCAAAGAAAACATCTGGTGAGCAGCTGGAAACCAGCGCCTCACCGGCAGGGTAAAGCCATTGCAAATGTCTGGGAATTTATTATCAGAAACCATGGCGTCCACGAAGAAGGTGCCTGATTCTGTTTTGGCACTGAAAGAAAAGAGCTGTCAGCCCAGAATCCAAAACGTCCTTCAAGAGTGAAGGGGAAAGTTGGGGCGCCTGGGTGGCTTAATCGGTTAAGCGTCCGACTTTCACTTAGGTCATGATCTCGCGGTTCGTGGGTTCGAGCCCCGCGTCGAGCTCTGTGCTGACTGCCAGCTCAGAGCCTGGAGCCGTTTTCAGAGTCTGTAACTCCCTCTCTCTCTGACCCTCCCTTGCTCACGCTGTCTCTCTCTCTCTATCCTAGAAATAAATTTAAAAAAAACATTAAAAAATTAAATAAAAAAAAAAGAGTGAAGGGGAAAGCAAGACATTCTCAGATGGGGAAAACCCAGGACTGTTGTCCAGCAGCAGAACTGCCCTGAAGGAATGGCAGGAGAAAGTTCTCTACACAGAGAAGAAATGGTAAAAGAAATCTTGAAAGAGCAGAAAGGGAAAGAGAACATACTAGGCAGTCATATGAAAAGACACGAGGGATTTTCTTCTCCCCTTGAACTGTGTAAAATCATGTTTGATGATGAAAGTAAAAACTGCAACACAATGTGATGAATTTCTGAGCACATGAATAGGAAAGATCTTTTTTAGCGTGTATATGTTTATTTGTTTGCTTATTTATTTGTTTAAAGTACCAGATACCAAAGAGAGAGAGAGAGAAAGTGTGCACACACGTGTGAGCAGGGGAAGGGCAGAGATAGAAGAGAAAGAATCCCAAGCAGTCTCTTCACTGTCAGCGCAGAGCCTGACGTGGGGCTTGATCCTATGAATTGTGAGATCATGACCTGAGCTGAAGTTGGACGCTTAACCAGCTGAGCCACCCAGGTGCCTCTAAAACTCTCAAGTCACCAACACATTGTCAACGAGAAATTCATCTTAAATATAATACTACAGCCAAGTTGGAAGTAAACAGGATGAAGAAATTTAAGTCATCCACATATTTATCAAAAGAAAGCAGGAGTAGCTATATTATTATCAGATAAAATAGACTCGCATATATATGTATATACATATATGTGTGCGTGCACACACACATCACAGAGATTAACTCATACATCCTAAAAGCAGCTCGTCTATTTTCTTTATGTTACAAAAAAGAAAGAAAGGTTCAGAAGTGCTAACAAGTTGCCTGAGCCCCCCCACACCTCCCCCCCGCAGGTGCCAGACTGGAAACTTCTTTGCTTTATTGACACCCTGCTCTCCCTGCTGTCTGCACCTTCTGCCCGTCTCTGTGTGAAAGAGACTTGACCACAGGCTTGTTGGAACTCAACTGGGAACATGCACACACGGTGGTGAATTTTTCTCTACCCTTCGCATGTCCATCAATGCCTGTGAAAGCACCCCAGTACTGACTTTGGGCGACAAATAAAATTTAGTGACTAAGTAAATTTTAAATACAGAATCTGTGAATTATTTATTTTTCCATATAGAGATAGAATTCAAGTGCCATAAACTTTTAAAAGTGTACAATTCTTCAGCTGTGAGTGTATACATAGTTGCACTCCATCACCACGATCTAAGTCCAGAACATTCCATCACCCCCCCCACCAACCCTCAACAAAGAAATCATGTGCACATTAGGAGTCATTCCCCATACCCGCCCTCTTCTCCTCAGTCCTTGGCAATGACTAATTTACTGTCTTTCTCTATGCGTTTGCCTTTTTGGACATTTCATAGAAGTGCAGTCCTAGTACGCCCTTAAACTCCATGTTTACTAACTCTGGGTAGGCTGAACGAGATCCCACTGTATGGACACTGCCTGTCGACAAACATTTGGGTGCTTCCCCCCGTTGGTTATCAGGAATAACGCTGCTGTGAACATCGGAGCACAGGCTTCGGTATGGACATGTTTTCAGTCACCTTGGGTACACATCCAGGAGTGCGATTGTGGGGTCAGCTTTCATCACCGCCAGATCATCTCCTGAGCCAAGCTCACTGACTCCTGTGTCCTTCTGGAGGGTTGTAATTGTAGTTCTTGCACGGAAATGTGTGGTTCACTTCCAGGTGGTGGCTGCGCATTGTGCGAGGGGAGGCCCAGCGACGTTCCTCCGCATGAGGCTGCTCAGTTCTCCCAGCACCGCTTGCTGAGAAAACTGTTCTTTCCCTGAGACGTGCTGTGGGCGCTCTCGTCGAAAACCAATCGATATACGCGAGGGTCATTTCTGGACTCGCAGTGCTGTGCCCTCGGCCTTTGTGTCCATCCTTCTGTAAGTGCGACATTGTCTTGGTCATTGTACTTTGGTAGCTGGTTTTCGTTTGAGGAAGCAGGAGACGTTTGCACGTGTCCTTTTTCCCCCTGAGAGTATTTCTTACATTCGGAGTCCTTTGCATTTTCGTGCGAATTTTAGGACCCCCCTTGTCCATGTATGCACAAAAGCAGCTGAGGTTGCAGCAGGGCGTGCAATGAACCCGGGGATCCATTTGGGAGATCGCCACCGTTTATTACGGTTTAATACGGTTTAATACGGTTATTATTGCCTTCCGACCCAAGAATGAGGGATGTCTTTCTGTATATTTCTCTTTCCAAATATTCCCTCCACAAAGAATATTTACACATTCTTTGGTTTTTTCAACAATGTTTTGTAGTTTGTAGTATACAAGTTTTGCACTTTTTAAAATTTTTTTTATGTTGATTTATTATTGAGACAGAGAGAAACAGAGCATGAGCAGGGGAGGGGCAGAGAGAGAGGGAGACACAGAATCAGAAGCAGGTTCCAGACTGAGCTGCCAGCACAGGGCCCGACACAGGGCTCGAACCCATGAACCACGAGATCATGACCTTAGCTGAAGTTGGACGCTTAAGCGACTGAGCCCCCACGCGTCCCTGCACTTCTTTAATTAAAGTATTTCTAGGTATTTTATTCTGATCGAAGCTATTTTATTTTTTATTTATTTTTTAAAGTTTATTTATTTTGAGAGAGAGAGAGAAAGAGAAAGAGAGAGAGCACAGGGCAAGGGCAGAAAGAGAGGGAGAGAGATAATCCCAAGCAGGCTCTGTGACATTCGATCCCATGAACTGTGGGTTCGATCCCATGAACCATGAGATCATGACCTGAGCCTAAACCCAAAGTTAGACACTCAACTGACAGCCACACAGACACCTCTCATTGATGTTATTTTATTTTTTTAACGTTTATTTATTTTTGAGAGGGAGAGAGCACAAGCAGGAGAGGGAAGAGTGAGAGGGAGACACAATTCAAAACAGACTCCAGGCTCTGAGCTCTCAGCACAAACTCACAAACAGTGAGATCATGACCTGAGCAGAAGTCAGACGCTTAACCAGCTGAGGCATTCAGGCATCCCTCATTGATGATATTTTAAATATAATTGTTTTCTTAATTTCATTTTGGATCATTTATTGGTAACGTATTGTATTTTGTCAAATACTTTCTATGCATTTATTGAGATTATTGTGTTTCTTGTTTTTTCCCTATTAACATAGTATATTGCATTAATGACGTTCAATATTAAGCCCACCTTGTTAGAATGTTAACATGTTAAGCTAACTTTGCATTGTGCCACTGAGGGGGTGTGTGTGCGCTTACCAAGGGATGGGAATGAAAACGTTCCAAATCCCGCTATCATTCCGAGGCTTAGTAGTTTCTGGTTGTTGGTTTGTTCTGTGACTAGGTTAATTTCCAGAATTCAAAAATAGTTACTTTGAATTGTTTGGCTGGCATTCGGTTGTTTTTTCATGGGAGAGCAGTTTCCTAAGATCCTCAACCTGCCATTTAAGAAACACGTGTAACAGTGGATTTGGGGGGTTAGACTGGATTAATGACCCTCCCGTGACATTTCCACAAGCCGTCCGGGCCCTCTCAGTTCCTACCATTTCATGATCTCCTGCTCTGCCACTAACGTTGAACGGAGCGGCATTTTCCTAATTAATAGGAAAAACACATTCTGTCTCTTAGATTGACTTTGGTTATACTTTTGACACCTGCTATTTAATATCAGCTGGCATCTGACTCAGCATAGATTAGATATTAAAGTTACTGCAGGTTTACTCTATCAAAGATTCAAGTAGTCTTCAAAGCAGATTTTTGGAGGTGGGTAGGCTGACTGTGTGCAATAGAATTCATTATTTTATACCCTCAAGCACATAGCTTAATGATTCGTATTTAGAGGAAATTCCAATCATGAGGAACTATACATAGAAGCAGAAATAAGCAATTATAATTCATTGCAGTTGGTAGAAGAAGTAGATTCTTATGGGCTCAGCAAAGTGTGCAGACGACGTGCAGTGGGGTATTGCTTTGTGTTCAAGGCATCCCAACGAGTGTAGTTTTAAAAATATAGTCATTCTGTACATTCAGAAGCATGTTGGCCCTGGAGAATGGCTGTAGGGACTTTAGGAGGCTGAAACATTCCTGAGATGTTCTCGGCGGGTACCACAGGGCATGATCTGGAGGGATTCCTGAGCTCACCAGGTGACTGGGAATCCACTTGACAGTAATGCCACTAAAGAGAAATGGCAGCCACCTGAAATGATGGCACATGTAGTGCAGCGGGATGGACAGACGTATGGAGAAGGAACCAGAAAGCAGACTAAGAAGAAGCCTGAGAAGCACCATTGGTGCTCTCCATCCTTATTCATTCACTTGTTTCCAAACGCCTGGCACCATTTCCTTACTGTCAACCGTTCTGCACTGGCATCCAGAATCTTGATGCTGTTGCTGATTCTGCAAGCCCTTGCCCCACTGAAAGAGAGAAGGCACTGCTCCTTCCAGAGCCAAGAGAACGCTGCGGTCTATTTGCATATTTTCGGATAGATCGTCAGAGACAGAGAGACAAAGCGGGGCAGGTACTTGGGAGTGCGAAGTTGCCCATCCAGGGGACAAAGAGGGTTCCTGTCCCTTGTTTTCCAAAGTGTGCCGATTCATTGAGCTTTCATGCGAAAGCTGCTCTACTTCCCCTGCCTCCAAATATTGTTAGAGAATTTACATTTTGCATCTGTCTGTAAAATAAGGTTCCTGATAACCATTTTCTCTCACAAATCAAACTGTGTCCATGTGGCCGTGACCCCAACCACAGTCCAACGAATGGTCGCTATGCTTTCTTGACCTCGATATTATTATTGACTTTGCCTTTTTTATATATAGGGTTTTACATCATTTGAACGTAGGCTTGTATAGTCAGTTTCCTGGTCACATGGTGCTGCTCATTAAGAACAAAGATCTTCTGTTGAAAGTGTCTCTGAAATTTTTCTAGTCATCAGTTGAATATATAATTCTTTTTTTTTTTAATAAAACACAGTAGGTATCCAGGCAAAGCCATGTTCTAATACCGTATCTTTTGTATTTCTTGGTTTTAACAGATGCAGAATGATAGAAACTCAGAACCCAAAAGAGTGAGTGAGCATAATTTTAACAGTAGCTCTCCCCAACCCCAACTCCTGGGACATATGTGTTCATTATTCTCAAAAAACAAAAAAAGAATCTTACACTATGCCTTCTGAACACAGGACCGAGGAATTCCCAGTAATCCCTTGGGGAATGGAAGGGCTCACTGTGAGGTCTACCTGAGTGTGAATACTTCACACACCGTTGTCTGCAGAGTTCAGAGCTATGCTGTGCATGTGTAATAGTCTGTAGCTATGAATACCCTCTGCACACTCAAATCTGGTCTGTGTCCCTCTTTTTCTTTACATGTTTATTTATTTATTTTGAGAGAAAGAGAGCGAGTGAGGAAGGGCAAAGAGAGAGGGAGAGAGAATCCCCAAGACTCGGGACTCAAACCCACGAACCGTGAGATCATGACCTGAGCGGAAACTCAAGAGTCAGAAGCTCAACTAACTGAACTGCTCAGGCGCCCCCAGGCTGTCGTCTCTTACTCCACTTGAGCATGTTATACTGGGGATGTTATACTGTCATACTGTGTGTGCTTTCCTTCAAGAGATTGCTATCTAACGGAATTAGAATTTTCTTCCATGCCAGTGACCAGTCCTACAGCGGGTCTTCTGATGGGCCGTCTGGAATTCTTCAAACATCTGCCATCTAAAGGGACCCCAGGAGCGCCTGGCAGATTTAGGAGAGTCTCTGTGGAAGGCTTCATAGCCTGCAGGCACCAACCCATCATCTTTAAAGCATGGAGGGCAGGGGGCACCTGGGTGGCTCAGTCGGTTAAGCGTCTGACTTCAGCTCAGGTCATGATCTCACGGTTCGTGGGTTTGAGCCCCACATCAGGCTCTGTACTGACAGCTCAGAGCCTGGAGCCTGTCTTGGGATTCTGTGCCTCCCTCTCTCTCTGACCCTCTCCTGCTCACGCTGTCTCTCTCTGACTCTCAAAAATAAATAAAAAACATTTAAAAAAATTTAAAGCTCAGAGGGCAGGCAGAGAAGACCGTCTCAAAGTCACAACTGCTCCTTGCCACTTGGGCCACCTTCTGATACCTTAGCCAAGGGCTGCAGGGCACGAGGCAGACAGAGGGCAGCAGGTTCAACACGGCAGCATGTTTAGCTTGCATCGCGAACTTTCCTGTGGTGGGGGCTGTGGAGAAAAAATGTGTGCCTCAGACCAGGAAGCATTTGCTGCATAGCACACTCTCTGGGTCATCAGATGCTGACGCCATAGAAGCAATTTTACAACTTGGCAAATTGTAGGCAGAACGATTCTTGCCTCCAGGCATGCAAATGAACTCCGACCAGAGGGAGAGACCCTCCCGTGGGAAAAACCCGGTTTTGCCTTCAAGTATACAGGATGCTTGGTTATTTCATTTAATTAGGGAGTTAAATAAAATCTTTAACACATGTTTATTGTATATGTTTATGAGGGTCATGCTTTTCTCCTTTTGGAAAATTATTTTTAAGAACTGCCAGGAGAATTACGTCCCCGAGAGAGGCACGTAAGTCATGCCTACCTTTGCTCCCCTTCCCAAGAGCAACTAACAGCTATTCATGATCAAGACGTGGCCGAGAAAATCCTAGAACCCAGGGGTGAAGCTGAGGCATGCTTCACCGAAGAGAGCCAAAGAGACCACGACAGATCGCACCAGAAGGGCAAGACCTCGTTGCCCCTAGTCCTGGCCGCTGTGGCATCACATGGAGAGGTCTCCCTTGAGCCTGTAGACCAGCAGGAGGAAAAGAGAACCCGGATGCCTTCCCTAGCCTTGTGGGTCACTCCGTGGGAGCTCAACTCTGATATCACAGCGCAGGGATTGCAGGAGAATCTGTGGGTTCAGCCACTGAGAATCTGACTGTGATGAGGAAGGAAGCTAATTCATAGCCTCATCTACTACTGAACCATCCAGTAATCCTGACCAAATAATCCAGGCAACAGCAACAAAATCACCACCACCACCATCATCATCATCATCACCATCATCATCATCATCACCATCATCATCATCATCACCATCATCATCATCATCACCATCATCATCACCATCATCATCATCATCATCACCATCATCATCATCATCACCATCATCATCATCATCACCATCATCATCATCATCATCATCCAGGCAAGCACAGAGCCTGGTCCTATAGCCCCACTGGTGTCGGGAACCAAGCCAGAAGTCCCAGACTACTGCCCTCAGCCAGTGGTCCATACCTTCTCATCTCTGATCTCAGAGCTCAAATAGTTGCCTTGACCAAAAGTAGACCATAATAGTAGGCCCCCCCCTGCCCAAGGGCATTACCAGAGGACAGGCCCAGAAACCCAAACTGAGCTGACTGGTAAAGATCTGTACAAACCTGTAGAGTCAGGAAAAGGAGCCGATCACTCAAATGTGCAGACCCAAATGTAAGAGATCACAGATAACAAAAATTCAGGCAAATGGGATACCACCCAAGGATGCCAATAGAGATCCAATAATTGACTATAAAGAAATAGTGATCTATAAACTGCCAGACAAAGGATTCAGAATAATCTTTTTAAGTAAGTTTAGGTTTAATGAGGACGAAAGCCTGCTGATACCAGAAGAAATCAAAACATGAGAAAAGACGGGATCACAACAAGGAACAGTGGTTCTACAAACAACCAGAAAACAATGAACAAAATGGCAAGAGTGAGTCCTTACCGAGCAATAATTACTCTCGTATTTTTTAATGTTAATTTATTTTTGAGAAAGAAAGAGAGGGACAGAGTGCAAGTGGGGGAGGAACAGAGAGAGAGGGAGGCACAGAATCTGAAGCAGGCCCCAGGCTCTGAGCTGTGAGCACAGAGCCGGACATGGGGCTTGAACTCAGGAACTGTGAGCTCGTTACCTGAGTCGAAGTTGGACGCTTAACCTACTGAGCCCCCCGGGTGTCCCAAATAATTACTTTAAATGTGAATAGATTAAATTAGCCAATCAAAAGACACAAAGAGCTATACCGTATGATCTTACATATATGTGAAATCTAAAGAAAAACTAAAAAAGAAACAAGAAAGTACTCTGCCAAATTCATACAGAAAAAGGTCAAATTTGTGGTTACTAGAGGCAGGGGGTTGGGGAGAGAAATGGGGTGGGAGGAGATAGCTGAAAGGTACAAACAAAAGTAAGAAGATAAATAAGTACCAGGGATATAATGTACAACATGATAAATACAGTTAGCACTGCTGTATGATCTACACAGACGTTAAGAGAGTAGATCCTAAAAGTTCTCCTCACAAAGAGAATCTGGTCTTTTCTTTTATTCTCTCTATTTGAGGTGATTGATATTAACAAAACCTATATTTTATAATATATGTAAACTTAACCATCACATTGTATACTTTCAACATACAGTGACATATGTCAACTATTTTTTAATAAAACAGGAAAAACATAAACTATCTGAAGATATTGCTAAATCTGATATAAACTTGATTATTCCCTCAAATATTTGTTTACTTAGCTACTTATTTACTTACGTATAGTGACAATAATAAAATGTAATTTGTTATTATCTGTAACATATGTTTTCTTAAATTATTTATTTTGATACATTACATGGCCTAAATGCAGTGGATAAGTACCAAACCTCTGAGTCACTTCATGTTATAGAGAAATTGATCTCCAAATATGTGGAGATGAATCATGATTTCCTAGTTATTCTTATTATTTCCATTCTAGACCTAAACCTAAAATCTGAGATTCATTTTTATGTCACACAAAAGTTATGCTAAATTAAATGTAAAATTGTATGCAGTTTCTGAAATCCTGGACGCCTTATGATTATATCTTTTTGATGAAATGTCTTTCGATACAATCAATAAAATATACTTTTATGGATATGCTCACTCTTTATGTAGATATGACAAAGCCTAAAGCATTTCTGTATGAGGCTTATGAATTAATAAGCAGATGATTTATAGCTTCTATTTAGTGCCACTCTCTACTTATAAAAAAATAAAATGGCACTATAAAATTTGTGTCATTTAGGTCAGACAAAGCAGTGTCTAAATAACAAACTCGGATTTAGATGTACATTCCTACAGAACAGGACTGGCCTCCTTAGCTATTGGCTGGGTCGTGAGTTATGGAAGGCATGCACTTGTCTGTGTTAATTACCGCTTGGCCCACTTTTTTACAAATGGTTTGGATTCCAGCATCTTAGATGTTTTCTCTGCTTTTGGAGAGTGAGTAGTAAGGAACTGCAGTTTCCAATTATATTCCCAAATCTTAACTATTCTTGTAAATTATTTATAATATGCCTGTTGGACTCCATCTGGATCAACGACATTTTAGGAACACTCTTAAGGTTCTTGAATAATAGGGCTAGCCATCTGAAATCTGGGGTGGGCCCACAGGGATGCTCAACCCTGAGATGATACATCACCTGGACGCAGCTGATGCTGGTTTTTACTCCAGGGCTGCTCCTCCTAAGGTCCCTTTGAGGAATCCCCTTCACCTGACTGCTGGCTCTCGGGGACCCTCAGCACCTTCTTCTGGGTCTTTCTCCCGTAGCTACATTGTCTCTGTGGGCAGCTTCTCTAGCGCACTGCCTCTCGCCAAATTCACACAGGTGTGTTCACTTCCGGGTCAAGTGGACAGCTTATAAGTTTCAAAATAGAGCCCTTGGTTTTCTCCTCTTCCTGTACCTCCGACATCAGTCAACACCACTGCTGTCTCCGATCTGAGACAGAATGTTCCTTTTTTATGATAAAAGTTGCAAAAGGGGAGAAAGTCAGGACACATGTAGACGTGTCATTGTACCACTGGAATGATGACAAAGCTTCTGATGGTCTTTTTTCAGCAAAGTCTGAACCGAGGTAAGCGTGACTTTGGGCTGAGAGAGTTGAAGAAAATTAGACAACAGGTCACAGTGTGTTCTTTACTGATAGGAGAGAGAACTTACTACAGCAACATAGGATTGCTGGCCATTTGTAGGCGTCCGTTCAAGGTGATTGTGAGTTAATTATAGTGGTGCCACTCAGCTCTTATGATGTCATCTGATAAAATTCAGCCACTTGTAGGTGACATGAGGTAGATAGCTGAGTTCGCTGCGGTAGGAACTTGGAGAGCGAGTTTGAAGGAAGAGCAAGGGGTGAGTAGCAAATCTGCCTGTTATTGTCCTTAGGCTGACCCATCAGTCTTCTTGTTGAGTCTATAATTTCACGGAATTACAATCATGCCTCCCATGTCTTTATCTTCCCTTCCAGAGTGCTAAGTATTCAATAAATACCTATGGTCAATAGACATAGCCAGTCCGTAATACATGGCCACAGAAGATTTGATAGGACTTGATTAGGGTTCATATCAGGGTTCATGCTGGTCCTTAGGACTGCAGCACTGACCCCTAGTCACCTGGCTTGTACTTGGCCGGGTGATTCCTTGCCTGCTTGTGACGGAATTAGAGTAAGGAGACAGGCAAGTTAAGGAGTCCTGATCAGTTTAGCTGGTGTGAGAAGCCACTCCTAAACATCAGAGCTGACCGCACAAACACTTTATTTTTATTTCTTGCTCACTCTATGTGGCAGTGGCTGTGGGTCTCTTCTGCATGCATTTTCCCTCTGGCTCACCCATTCTTCTGCTCCCAGGACCCAGGGCTGCTCACACCCACCAGCCATGGCACCAGGAGATTTCAGGGCGCCCCCGCCCCTTCCGTTTACCTGTGCACAGACCTGGATAGGCTCTCTGGTGTTGGCCACACAAAACAGGAGGCAGATTGAGACCAGTCCCTCTGCAACCCCAGGACCATGATGCCATGTGCAGTCCTAAGGAAGGGGGGTGAGGTAGTGTGCAAGAACCTTGCCATCCTCTGTAACAGTGCTGAGTCAGTGTTCAGTGATTCCGTGCTACGCTCAATGGACATGCCCCTTGACCTTCCCAGGGCTTCCTGCTTCAGTTGAAAGTTAGATGGCTATTTCCTTCTCAACATGTTTCCTTTATGACGCCGCTTTCCATGACAGCGCTTAGCACTCAGATTCCCTCTTCTCTGGCCCCTCCTTTTCAGCCTGCTTCTTCCTCTGTCTTCTATCAACAGCCTTCACAGACACTCTGAGTGGCCAGATAAACAGTGAATTTTCAGCCACTGTTTCTTTGCTGATAATAATGAAATTATCTCTCTCTTTCTCTCTGTCTCTTTCTCTATATTTCTATCTATTTATCCATCATCTCCAAAGACTTAGATCTCTTTCCTGCGCTCCAAAGTCACATCAATTATTCTTCCACTCAACAGGTGTTTTTGAAACGATAACCACTGGAAATGGTCCTGAGCATCTGCGATGAATCTGGCAACGAAACCAAATCCCTCGCCTCATAAAGCTTTTATCCACTAAGGGGAGTCGTGTAAACTTAAACAAACAAACAAACAAATAAAATGTCAGGTGGTTGTAAATGCTTTGGGGGAAACAAGCAGAATAAGGGAGGGTTATATGGAGTAGAGGGGGGTAGGAAGTGAAGGTTGCGATTTGATTTGGGGTGGTCAGCAGAGATCCTACAATGGTAAGAAGGACCTTAAGAATTAACATTGTCCTGGGGCACCTGGGTGGCTCAGTCGGTTAAGCGTCCAACTTCAGCTCAGGTCATGATCTCGCGGTTTGTGGGTTCAAGCCCCGCGTCGGGCTCTCTGCTCTCAGCAGGGAGCCCTCTTCAGATCTGCTGTCCCCCTCTCTCTTTGCCCTTCCCCCACTCTCTCTCTCTCAAAAATAAATAAACTTAAGACATGTTAAAAAACTAAAAAATAATTTAACAAAAAACAAATTAGGATAGCCCTTACCTTTATTAGGCAGTTCAGAATGCCAGATCTTGAGCACGGCAATTTTATAATGATGTAAAAAATGCCACAAAATGGCAAAAGAAAAAAAAAATCATTCGGTAATTAGTACAGGTGTTGGCCCTCCATTTAAATATTGAGACACTTAGGGAATCATCCCTGTATTGTGGAACAGTAAGTGCATTAGACTAGCATTGATATGTCACAGAAGTTGAATAAATAATAAACACAAGGACACCCGAATATTGTCTAACTCTGCATTGAGCGAAGGCACTGTAATTATTTAAGGAATGAGTTACACCTATCACCCAGCCCATCCCAAAGGCATGACTTTCTCATCGTGCAGAAAAATGGTATATATTTTTTTTTATCTCAAACCAGGCTGCTGTATGAGTCGTGAACAACAGGAAACAGATGGCGTTCACCAGGGAGGACTCTTCGAGGAGAGTTTACTTATTAAAGGGCCTAATTATGAAGTGTGGGCAGGTTTCAAGGAAGCCACAGAGGAGGACAATGCAATGCAGGGCCCCAGGGCTGGCAGCCACAGACCTGTAACCACCCCCCAGGTCAGAAGGCGCGTGGAAAGAAAGAGGTTACCCGCATTTGGAAGGAGGAAAACTCTGTAGAACAGGCCACCTTGAGGGCGAAGGTGAGCTTTGGTCTGGGACCTAGGCTGGGACTCACCGGAAGGGAACCAGGAAAACAGACAGCTTGACTTCTCTCTCCCTTTCTCTGTTCTCCCGCCGGAGCTCGCCCCTGGCCAGAGGGCACGGGGACTCGCTGCTGTCATCCACACAGGTCAGCCTCAAGCAGAGGGCAGGGCACAAAAAAGTAGGAAAGGGACACAGAGGTCACAGAACCCCCCCGAGGCCAATTCAATGAGCCAGAGCTGCCTAAGAGTGTGGGATCACTTGTTAATATCCAGGCTCTGGAAAGTGTGAACCTGGAAATTCATGTTTCGAAAGATACTTAATGGTATCTTCAAGCATAAACCTAAGTTGACCTTTTTACAGTCCAAGTAAAGCCTAGCTAATGAAAAATCCACAAACTCTAGGACCATCACTGAATAATCTGGTGGAAAATAGCGGGACAATCACAGACGTGTGCCTTCCCCTTCCGCGTGAACCTATTCCCGTGACAGAAACGATATTCAAAAGGAACTTAACTGTTTTTACAGTGATGATTGTGTAAAGGGGGCTGGTCAGCTAGTGAGTACTCCTGGGAGTTTCTAGCAGCGAGGTGATGAATGGGACCGGGTGGGGATGGCTCCCTTCGGACTGTGTGGAACAGCTACAGTGGAGATGATGCTTGCTCTTGAAAGGTCAAGGGGTCATTCGGAAAGTTCTGTAAATGAACAACAGAGTTTACTGCAGCTTTCATCTCTCTGGTTGAATTTGTTGGAACTATATTGATGAAGACCAGCAAACAGCGAGGTCAGGTCAATATGGACTGTCAGCTGGACTGGGTGAGTGGTTTTGGTTTTCACCAGTAGGGCTTTCAAAGGAGTAACATCTCAGTTATAGAAGTTAAAGCAAACCGTATCATTGCTATGCCCAGCCCCCATCCACAGAGTTTGCAGGCCAACTTCTACCTTGGGGAGAGAATTCTTGGGAAGACATTTTCCTTTGGCACAGTCACCCACACCACTTCCCTTATCATCGTTCAATGGCAACTCTGGGTTGAGGGTCTTGGGGACCACTTCTCCCCATTACGCACATCGGTCCCTCTCCCCATCTCATTTCAATCTCTTGTTATGCTGGGCAAATGTAACCTCAAGTCTTCTCTTTTCAGTGTGATCTCTAATCCTTGACTTTTAAAAATAAATGTGCAGGGCGCCTGGGGGGCTCAGTCGGTTAAGCGTCTGACTTCAGCTCAGGTCATGATCTCACGGTTTGTGGGCTCAAGCCCCGCATCGGGCTCTGTGCTGACAGCTAGCTTATAGCCTGAAGCCTGCTTCGGATTCTGTATCTCCCTCTCTCTGACCCTCCACTGCTCACACTGTCTCTCTCTCTCTCTCTCAGAAATAAGTAAAACATTTTAAAAAATAATAAAAAATAAAAAAATAAAAATAAATGTGCAACCAGAGATCACCAGGGATATGCGGGAAATATGTAAGGGAAATACCACGGTAGGGAAAGTGGAAAAACAATCCCCTAAGGAAAAATCAAAAATTCAGGCAACAGAAATAATTGTTTTATTAAAAATTGTGATTAGCATCTTCCAGGTGATTCAAGAAAATATCGCATATGTAAAATCTTCTCACCCAGAGAGATAATAAGAAAATGGAAAGAAAATTAAGAAATTGAAATTACACTTGGGAAATATTTTTAAACATTAATTCAATAGTTAAGCTTCAAGATGAAGTTGAATGAATTGCTCAGGGTCTCTCATGGTCAACAAAAACAACAAAAAGTCCAAATCTGTAAACCAGGAGATCAATTTAAGTGGTGACAAAGTTGAATTAATCTAAACCCTGGACTCCTAGATACCAGTGATAATTGAGGGATCCCTACGTTTCTTGTGCCCTGACAATTAGATCACCACGAAGTGCCACCCTTCCCTTCCTAATACATTTCTGAGAAGACTAATTTGGGAGAGGGTGGGGGAGGACATGTGTTGAAATATCAGAGTTCTCAGAAAATTTCAAAACAAAGCTACTTGAAGATTGGGTGGGACCCAGGAAGGGCCGCTTTAAAACCTAAGTGGATAAATACACAATAGAAAATGGGATTGAGAGGCTGGATGTTTTTGATGATGTGTTGAAGACACAATAATCTTTATCAACAAGAAAAACAAAAAACCATCAGAAGCCCCTGAGGAACAGGAACTGAACAAGAAAATAGGGGGCCAAATGTGAGGCAAATGAAAATGAGGCATGATTTTGAGTGCATGGTGGGAAGTGTGACGACCTAACTTACCTTACTAGAAGGCATTTTTCCCCGAGTGGCCTAGGGATCATGAGCTGGGATCAACACAGAAATATTTAATGAGGCTCTGTAGCAAAGAATGTTTAAATACTGATAAATTAGTTTCGAGATAAAAAAAATTCATCTTGGACTTACAAGATAGAGTCAACTTTGTGTAACAGCTATGGTACGGCTATAAGAAGTTGGAAGTGTGGGGAGAGGGAGGCAGGAAAGGACCCAGGGCAGCGGTGATCTCTCTCATCTCACGTTCTGGGATTTCAGAGGACTAGAGATGAGAAGAACAGATCCAAGTTTATTACTAAAAGTTATAAGAGTAAACAGTACAAACGTGTGGTAAGGAATCTGGCTTCCCTTAGAGACAGGTCGGGCCTTTGTTCCCAGCTACATTCTAAACTCTAATAACTAACCGAGTGGTGAGAGTGTTCTGGCTCTTCAGCGGTGGATGCCAGAAGCCACATATGATAATTTTTGCTAACAAGATGATTCTGGGTTATGAGCCTGACCAGATGGGCCAGAGGCTTAGTCCAACCACATGGCCAATGAATCAATCAATCACGCCTCAGTAATGAAGCCTCAATAAAAGCTCGAGGCTGGGACACCTGGATGGCTCAGTCTGTTGAGTGTCTGACTCTTGCTTTTGGCTCAAAACATGATCTCTTGGTTGTGGGGTTCTAACCCCATGTCGGGCTCTGTGCTGATAGCGTGGAGCCTGCTTGGGATTCTCTCTCTCTCTCTCTCTCTCTCTCTCTCTCTCTCTCTCTGCCCCTCCCTACTCGTGTGCTCTCTCTCTCTCAAAATAAAAAATAAGTAAGTAAGTAATAATAAAATAAAAATTCTGGACTCGAAGTTAGAGAGAGCTTCCCTGGTAGGTGATAGTCACTGTGGGGTGGACTGTGGGGAGGTGTTTCCACCCACATGCCCACGGAAGGTTAAGGACTCATGGCATCATGGCAGGTTCTGCATTTGAAGGTCTCAGACTCTGCCCTGTGCATCTCTTCCTTGGGTGATTTTCATGTGTATCTATTTACTACAATAAAACTGGATCTTAAGTACAGTGCTTTCCTAACTTCTGTGAGTCATTTTAATGGATCGTCAAATCTGGAGGTGGTCATGGGGACTCCCAAATGTGTAACCATCTGTCCCGAAGTGAAGAGGGTCCTGGGGACTCCCAAGCTTCCTCTGGTGTCTAAAGTCTCAACAATCGTGCTCTTAACCTTGAGTCTGGTTAACTCTGGGTTAATAACTAAAAAGAAAAGTCTCAGGAATTAGGAGAGAAGACTCAAAATTTTCTAAAGACAAAAAATTCAGAAATAGTGAAAAGAATTCTTTAAAGCCGCATATGTAATCCCTCAAAGACCTAAGCAAAACATGGTATAAGATGGTTTTAAAAGATAATTAGAAAAAGAGAAAAGGTAAAAGGGTCAACTCCTATATCTAGCACGGATATAAAATAAATATGTGTTGAAGATTTTATCAAACTCATTGTTAATGAGTCAAGTAGGCAGATGATACAACTGGGTCAAGGGAGAATCAAAAAATAGACACGTTCATACATCAGGAATTTTGAAATGAATTTCCTGGTGGAGGAAGAACTGGGTTTTAAACCACAGGGAAAGGGGGAAAAAAATCAATTTTTCGCTCCCATTCTAGGTTGTTGACTGAGAACCACCTCCTGCCCCACAATAAAAGACAGAGGGAAACAAAAATGAGGAGAAAAACAAAAGCAAATGTTTAATAACATATGTGCTTATTGTATACACTGGAGAGACCCAGGAAAACTGAGCAGCTCCCCCAAATGGCCCAGGCCACCACCTTAAACACCATCTTGAGAGAAAAACAAAAGAAAGATTTTGGGTGTGGGGGAGGCCAGTTCTAGGAGGTTATCAGGCAAGCACAGTAAATGAGGGCCTGGTTGTTATGCAGATTTTAGCCTGTCCCATCTCGGTTGATAAGAGTTTCTAGATCTTGGATCATCCTCTTCCTAGTACAGAGAGGAGACGCACTTACAAAACATTCCCTTTATAAACAGAAGAACCTCATAAAAAAAAAAAAAAAAAGATAACCTGTACTCAGTTTTCAGAGTCTGTGTTTCTCCTGTGTCTGCAGTTTCTTAAAAATAATCAGTTCAGGGGCGCCTGGACAGCTCAGTTGGTTAGGCAGCTGACTTCAGCTCAGGTCATGGACTCATGGTTCATGAATTCGAATCCTGTGTTGGGCTCTGCTGACAGTTTGGAGCCTGGAGCCTGCTTCAGATTCTGTGTGTCTCTCTCTGCCCCTCCTCTGCTCATGCTCTGTCTCTTTCTGTCTCTCAGAAATTAAAAAAAAAAAACAAACATTAAAAACATTAAAAAGAAACTGTTCCACATAAACTTTATGCTGCAGAAGCATGTTTTGGGGGTCATATGTTTTACTCCCCTTCACCAGAATGAGGAAGCCAGGGGAATCCTCACCGGAAAGAATTGATTTGCATGTGTATAGAGAAGAATTACCCAGCATTGCTTTGGTTATCTAAAGCATTCAGAGTTAAAATAAAAGGCTCAGAGCAAACACAGAGTTGAGTCAGATAACCTGGAAGGGTGTGCTCTACGTAAGCAATGAGGAACTTTCCAGGGAGGCACACATATTTGCAACAATGGGTACATCAGACTAGAGGAACAGAGAGGACAAACTTAAGAGCTTGGAGACTTGGCTGGACATTATGCACATATCAGTTCTATTTTATTTTTTATATGTCATTCTGAAAAGATTTGAGGTTAAAAGCCTTCATGCAGAAAAATATGGCATAATGGAAACCTTATCTTAGTCTTTGCAGCTAAAAGGTTTGGTGTAAAAACAGCTCAACTTAATTCCTATAAGCCCCCTAGCTTGTATTTGTCATATCTATTCCTGAGCAATTAAGACCAGAGATAAAACTCTAAGCAAAACAATGGCATTTAAAAAATATCTCTTTCTTGGGTCTCCTTGCTTTGTCTGCATCTCTTTATTGTCCCGAGGAATTGCATTTGTGGGCTTAGTATCGGAGTAATTAAACAACCCAGTTGATACAAAGGAAAACAAACATGTCCCAGAGCAGGTGACAGCCTCACTGCTGAGCTCTAGAATTGTCATTATAAACAGGGAAGAAGCAAGGATAAAGCCAGCTAGAACAACTGCAAGTGAGGAATTGGGATTCATAGGAGCTTAATTTAATTTCCCAACGCGTAACACTTCTCCCTGGGCCACAGATGAATATTCCGTGATTGAGATAACACAGGGGCGCTTTTGAATATTGCCTGCAAGACACTGGGTAAAGTGTAATGAGGGCTCTAGATGAAGAAAAAAGCTCTGTGGGAACTTAACTCCAAATATAGCATCCCAGGGGCGCCTGGGTGGCTCAGTCGGTTGAGCATCCGACTTCGGCTCAGGTCATGATCTCACAGTTTGTGGGCTTGAGCCCCGCATCGGGCTGTGTGCTGACAGCTCAGAGCCTGGAGCTGCTTCAGATTCTGTGTCTCCCTCTCTCCCTCTGTCTCTCCCCTGCTCACGCTGTCTCTCTCTCTCTCAAAAATAAATAAAAACATTAAAAAAAAAAAAGAACAAATATAGCATCCCAGAAAGTTAGGGGACATCAGCAAGCTGTTTGTCATCTTTGGCTCATGGTATGGCACCTCTTCTTACCCCCCTAAGGTATTTTTCAGCAGGGTCCCAGATTTCCTCTCTGTGTTCTGTTAAAAATAAGACAACGGGTCCAAGATGGATGGTTTGTTTATTCTAAGCCCCACGTCGGCAAAGAGAGACTTAAATACAGTGTTGTGTCTCCCAGAAATGGAATCTTAAACCAGCCAGTCAAGAAGCACCTGACCAGTACTCGTTAGGTCATCCATCTGGTCGACCCCCGGCATCCCCTAAAGAAAAGTCAACATACGACAGCCAACCTCCTCGTTTGCAGAGTAGAAGCCCCTTGTTTCTGTTGCCTTCTGCCCCTAAAAGTCTTTCATTTCATAGAGCTCCAGGAAGTTCCTTTCTGCGTGCTACAGGCGTCCTGTCCGATTCGAACTGATTTTTGCTCAAATAAACTCTTAAATGTCTTAATACCCTTCAGTTTAACTTTTAACAGTTCCTCACCCCAAAGCTCCATCAGCCACATGGGACATTTTGGTTTCGCAACACGCACCTCTGCCATCAACACATTCAGGGACAGAGTCCTTGGAGACCAAGAGCCCGAAGTATGAGGCACCTACGTGCACCAGCCTCTTCCAAGACTTGCGCCTCAAGCTTTACTGCTTGTCTTACAGAAGACCCCAAAGGGCTTAAGCTTCTGGCCCCTTAAAACCTGGACCCACCTCACCCGTAGTCCGGCTAGCAAGCCACAGACACATTGACCACCCCCTCCCATCTGTTCCATCCCCAGAACAAATCTTTTACTTTTCTAGTTTTTTTCTTCCTTTTCTCTCCCTTTCACCTCCATCACGCGAACAGGCCAATTGCCCCTTGGCTCCTAGCTCGGGAACTAAACGAACTTGAAAATGTCGAGTTCTGGACTTTCGGTAACGTATGTATTCTATCAGTCAGCAAATTGTATTGAGTGGTGACTTGGCCAGTGCTGAGGTAAATTAGACATGGCCCCAGGCAGGCAGGGGCAAGCCATCTGGCTAAAAGAAACAGATAAATTAGTCTGAGACCCATCACCCCAGTGGGACCACTTGGCCTTGCTCGAGCAAGAAGGTCAGCCACCTTCCCTTGCGCTAGGCAGACACTCAAAGCAAGTGGGAGAATGTGAAAACTTTGTAGTGGAAACAAACGAGGTTCTAGGAAGGTGTGATCGGAGGCTGTTAGCGTGCAACTGCTAGAGGCCGGCTAGCTGAAGGAGGCATCTTACGCGGATGGTTTGGGAGGCATATTAGTGTTAGAAGCGGGCCATGTGGTGCAGAGGTCGTGGGGCAGAGTTCTACTGTCTTTTATGGTCTGGTCATTGCGAGTTTGCATATTTAGTCTCTTAGCTGGGAGGCCAATGGTAATAATGACCATAAAAATACTCGAATGATTAATGTCAAACCCTTTGAAAACCTTTGTTTGGGGGGAAAAATCATCACTCTATCCTTCCTGGTTCCTTGGCTGGTCTTATAACCGAATTAACAGAGGACAGAATAACAGGAGAAAACCAAATTTAAATTACATAGGAATGCGGATTCCCACAAAGACAATGAGACCCAAGGACAACTGGGCAATTGAGGCTTGTGTGTCATTTCAGCTAAGGAATGAGAGGGGGGCTTGAGGCAGTGATTCAGGCTGATAAGAAGACAGATGTTTGGTAACTTGATGTTTGTCCTGCCATACACACAGGTCATCCAGATAAAAAATGTATCTCTCAGTCATAGTTCTCGTTCTGGGTGAGGCCCCCTATCTAAATTCTTTTTGGTAGTTGAAAGGACAGGTAAGTGTTCTTTTTGTATCTTCTGGGTCTTGGTTGCCTTCGGCACTAAGTAATTCACATGCCTAAGTGGCACATTTTGGGGAGGCTTGTTCTGAACCCCTTCACCTTCTAACAGGGATTATCTCATTTAATGGCATAGCAATCCATGAGTATGATTCTGTAATAAAATGTAATGAAATCCATTTTACATGTGGCTTGTGGAGGCTCAGAGACACCGATTGACCCCACAGCTTTGGGGAACATGTGCATGAGACCCTCACCTTCACTGTACGAGCTGTAATGCAAAGGGTTTTCACGGGGCATCTGGGGGGCTCAGTCAATTAAGCGTCCGACTTCAGCTGACATCCGTGCTCTCACGGTTCGTGAGTTTGAGCCCCACATCAGGCTCTCTGCTGTCAACACAGAGCCTGCTTCAGATCCTCTGTCCCTCCCCTCTCTGCCCCTCCCCTCCTCATTCTCTCTCTTTCTCTCAAATAAATAAATCAAGTTTCAAAAAAAAGGATTTTCAGAGCTTGGCAAGATATTCCCGCATTTAAAGGTAAATGGGCAAGAAGATCATTCATCACATTCAGTTCACAGCAAACCCAGAGGGTCATTGTGGATCCACAACAGGAATGGGTCTGTAAGATTAGATTCATCAGTACTACAAACGGCCATCTGGTCACCGATAATAAAAAGGCAGGTGTATTTCCATCTGTATGAATTAGCACGACCTAATCAAATCAGAAAAGTGATACTTATTTGCATACCGTCTGTAACTTCCCTAAATATATATTAGTGTAAACCATCTATCTTTAAACTAGAAAATTAGGAATGTAAAATATTTTCCTTTGCATAGTTTAGCTCTGATTCACCATTTTTTCCCTAGGGATAAGATTTATAATCCGGGAGTTATTGTTTCACCTAATAGTAATTTGTACTTCGTAACATAAAAATGTCAGTGAAAGAGAATGGAATTGTTACACGTGCAAACTTTAAATTTGTAAGATTTACTGGAGGTGTATTTCTTTAAAAGATCAGTTTACATTTGAATGTCTGACAGGGTGTAGAGCCAAAAATTAAGTCCTCCATTAAAAGAAACCTCGGGCTGCACATAGCCCCAGGCCTAAATAAACTTAACCAGCTTTTCCACTTCTGAGCAAATGCCTGCGCTGCGGGAAGCTAACACCTAACCAGCTCTCTCTGCTTCTGTAACAAAGCTTAAGGCTCGCTTCCCCGCCGCCGGATTGCCCAAGGGACTAGCCCCCTGGGGGCAGCCACTCCCAAAAGGCCAGCAGCCACCCCCCACCTTGCTGAGAGAAGGGCCTGGAGAGAGAGATGTTAACCTGTTAGTCGCCAAACAAGACTTAAAACTCGCTCTATGATAGACTGAATTCAAAGGTATCCCAAATGTTGTAATTAGATCCAGCCAAACCTGATGGCGGGAACCAATCAGATACGGTATATGTTCACATTTGAATGTTAACCAATGGCAAACTTGTAACCATGGAAATCTGTCCCTCCCCATGACTTGTTTACTTCTGTCTATAAAAAGGCTGCAGAGGCTTTGTTCAGGGCCTCTCAGCGTCACCGGCAACGAGTGACTGCGTGGAGGACCGGGTTCGAACCTGCAAATAAACAACCCTTGCCGCTTGGCTTTGACTCTGGTCTCTGGTGGTCTGTTTTTGGGGTTCTCTCGAATTCTGGGCGTTTCAAGGGCTCTTAAACATACATGCGCACGCACACACACATACACACACACACACACATACACACATATTTATTTGAGTGATATTTACCTTAGGAATTAAATCACCTCTTTAAGTAGCCAAACAATGTAATTTCTTTATGCTTCTATGATAATTAATAGTTACAAGAGCAAAGTGTCAGGAAAAATTATAAACGACTTTGAACTGAGTGTCCTAAGCCTACCTCCTTTGGAGCCACCTCTTCCTTTCCAGGCTGTTGAGCTGCCACCACACTCTGTGAATCGTAGATAAGGTACAGCAAAGCAAATGATTCTCAGGCAAAGGAGTTGTCAGGTGGAAATGCAATTGATTTTCCTCCCTCCCCCTTGTGAAAGCAGCCAGTTTTATATCTCTTAAGCACATTCCTTTCAGCATTCTTAATAGCCTTTTATTTTGCCTGGTCTCTGGATTCTTTTTTAAATTGGTTATTACATCTTACTGGCTCCTCCATGAACTAATGAGATAAATACAAATTCTGCTACATGTTCAGTTTGTATTTCTATGAGAGCTATGCCTTCCTTTAAAAAAGTTATTATCCTTCCACAAAGGAATATAAAAAAAAGGGAGATCGAGGACTTCCTTGCAGATGGAATTTCTTGCTAAGTAGATGCATTCCACGTGTGTAAACACTGGACAGAGTCTTTATAGTTACAAATAAGTGAAAATAGCTATATTCATCCATCGATGAGTAAACAGACAAAGGGTTTAAGGCAAGAAGATAAAAGAGATTTCCTTTCACAGCAAGTGGTGAATGAATGGGGAACACAGGTGGAAAATCCACACGTGCGTACCTACCGCGCTGCCTTTGACACATGAACAAACATCCTATACTTCCTGTTTACGGCACATTTGTTTCATTTAATAAAGTTCAGATTAAGCTTCAGGATGCATTGCAAACTTCGAATACTGTTTTTAGAAATTCAAGACTTAAGGAAAGTAATTTTTTTTGAGTACCAGCCATATACCTAGATGGATTTTTACTTTGAAGTGACTTATTTTGAACAGACATTAAGTGCATGTGACTATACATTGCTTTATGCAACCCTATAAAAATTGATGCTACAACACATTATAGGATAATATAATTAGCAATAATATCTTTTAATATAGGATAATTAGCTTTTTGGTCAGAAACTTAGTAGTAACCGCTTTTTCTATAGATGCTATATTTATTCCTGCGGTTAAGATCCTTTTCTACGCAGACTATTTCACATCATGTCACATCTGAGAATTTGTATTTCTTAACAATAACATGGCAGTTATTGAACATGAACACATATGATAATAAATTTCAAACCAACCCACCTCCGGTGTAATTTAAACCGAGTATTTAAGAGTTCAAACTTAACTAGGGCTTGGTGCGTTATATTCTTTTTTTTTTTTTTTTTAATGCTTTATTTCTTTCTTTTTTTTTTACAAATAGTTTATTGTCAAATTAGTTTCCACATAACACCCAGTGCTCATCCCCACAAGTGTCCTCCTCCATGCCCACCCCCCTCCCCCCCACATCCATCAGTCCTCAGTTTTTGTCAGCATTCAAGAGTCTCTCATGGTTTGCCTCTCTCCCTTTCCCCCACCATTTCCCCCTTCTTCTCCCCCTTGGTCCTCTGTTAAGTTCCTCCTAATCCTCCTATACGTGCACACATATGATATTTGTCCTTCTCTGCCTGACTTATTTCGCTCAGCATAACACCCTCAAGGTCCATCCATGTTGCTACACAGGCCAGATTTCATTCTTTCTCATTGCCATGTAGTATTCCATCGTGTAGATAAACCACATCTTCTTGATCCATTCATCTGTTGATGGACACTTAGGCTCTTTCCAGGTTTTAGCTATTGTGGAGAGTGCTGCTGTGAACATTGGGGTATATTCTTAAGCAAAAAAGCATAAAGAGGTGGTGCCAATATAGCGAAAATTTACTACTTGTTGATTTGGCCAGAAACAGATCCACATGAAAGCAGCCTTGCCACCATAGGTAACTTGCCACTTTTATTACTGCCACGGAAGCCATGTTTTGTAAAATGGAACCAGCTTGAAGTGAAAATGACACTGTTGATAGACAGTCACATCTTCCAAGAAAACCCTGATCTTGGCATGAGCCGCTAACTGCTCATCGGTAGTGTGAAAATGTGCACAACCTCGCAGAGCTGACATGGTGATAGCTTGTAAGGAAGTGTAGTGTGGGGTGCATTGTGTCCACTTGATTATTTTTATATGTTTTTGATATATTTTCCAAAGCATCTTCAGAATTTAATGATATCACATAAAGATGAATAACATTTCTCGGAAACTTTCTTTGCCCCCAAATTCCAAGAAGCATCTTGGCAAAGCCCACAAGAAAGAAAATGTCAAGTTCTGTGATTTAAGAAACATGCCTCTGCCTATTTATGACTACCTGTGGGATAGAAAAGACAGTTTTAACTTCCAACTCTGCAGATAATCTGCATGAAAATCATTTAATGTGATTAAATCCTTTCAAATTCATTTACATGTTTATAGCCCGGACTTGAAAGGAAACGGGGCAATTGTAAAATGTAACAATGGAAGGGCCATGAAGAGCAGTAATTCATATTCTGCTTTCAGAAACTTCTCTCATCTTTAGAGAAGTATGTGGCATTGTGGCAGAATCAAAGAGGTTTCCAGAAAGCTTGTGTAGGAGGCTCACTGAATGAACTCGGTCCTCTGTTTGCCTAATACTGATTCGTCATCTTGGACTCCATGAGTGAGGTTGGCTGAAAACCCAAAAGTTAGTCCAATCAAAATGGTCATGACCTAGGGGCACCTGGGTGGCTCAGTCAGTTCAGTGTCCAACTCTTGATTTTGGCTCAGGTCATGATCCCAGGGTCATGGGACTGAGCCTTGTGGCAGGCTCCACGCTGAACCCTCTGCCCCACTTCCCTGCCTTCTCTCTCTCTCTCTCTCTCTCTCTCTCTCTTTCTAAATTAAAACAACACAACACAACACAACACATAATGTCAGTAACCAAATTGTCAAAGTTGGTAGCAGCAGGGTGAAGCCATCCGTCTCCAGTCTGCTCTCCTGATGACAGAGTGACTGAGGCAGTGAGGTCATGTTTGGACTCAAGGCGATCTCCTTCCCTCCTTTTCTCAGCTGGGTGCTTGAGGCAGGAATGTAGATCTTCCGTATGCTACTGGGGTTATGGATGTGGGGAGGGGACTCTAGTGTCACTATGTCCAGGTGTCCCCTGGACATGGCCTGGTCCCTGGATGCCTAGCCGGGGGGGAGGGGGGGAGGCTAGGGCTTCACGGTAGAACATCCCTGGGCGGTGGCAGCCAGAGATCCCTCCTGATTCAGTTTACCTTTCCCTCTTTCCCTGACTTCAGGCCCCTGAGACTTTGCCATCTCTCCATCTGGCCAACTGTCCCCAGTCTCTACTTTGGGGTCATCTCTTCCAGTCATGGCAGGTCCTGTGGCAGCAAGTCCCACGTGCTCATAACCAGGCCACCAGACAAAACTGGTTCACCTAGGGGCCAATCTGCAGAATGACTCGTTGTCCAAATGTGCTTCTTTTCACTGTTTGGGGTGGACTTACTCTCAGGTTATCTTCATAAGAGCTTGTTAAAGAGTGCCCAATTTATTTGTAGCAGCTCCCTGCTGCTGTAGCTGGAGGCCAGAAAGGGAGTAAACTGATGGGACATAAGAAGAGAAATGCATTCATGTGAACGTGTTCGCGAATGAGATTAGCTCTTCTTAATAGAGTCTTCCAATGAATGTATTCTTCTCTCTGATGAATGCTTATTATAGGCCTATTCACAGATAATGTATACACCAGGAATGTGGTCTCAAAGAACACTCTCTTTTATGTGTGTATGTCTTCTCGAGTATTCTCTTGAAAGGAAGACCATCCTATGAATGCGTTCTGATGAATAAGAATATACTAATAAAAAGATAGTCTTAAGCATTCATCCCGTTCAACAATCATGAATATATTTCTATGCTCTAGCTCTCTTTCCATTCTTAGATCTCTAGACTCAGGGCCAAGGAGCAGTGACAAATCAAATGTTCCTTAATGTGCTGTTAAGAAAGCAAAATGGAAACCGGCCAGTCAAAACTATAGGAAAAAAAATACTTAGTGAAGTTTGGGACAATGCTTGTTTCATGAGCTGCCTCTGAGGCTGTGTTGATGAGCTGAGCCCTCCTGGTCCCTGGGAACAAGAGGCCCAGGGAATTCCTTCAGGAGTCTTCCTTTGCAATCCATAGAGCACGAGACAGATGTTTCCTTACATCTTTCTTCCCTTCCTCCAGTGATATTCCTGATGTTCTTGCTCTTCCAAGCAAACTGAGACCTCAGACGAACTGTGTGAAGTAGGGAGGTAGATAGGTGATGGTAAATGATAGATAGATAGATAGATCTATGTATCATCTATCTATCTACCTACCATTGTCTATCATCTCTCTCTCTACCTATCTATCTGTGACCTATCTGCCTATTCCTCTAACTAATCAAACCTGCAAATGTTTTAATGATTGCGTATGAAGCAACTTAGAAAAAGAAAAAAAGAATAATAATTGTCACAGATAAAAGCATTTTTTATTGGGTTTGGGTGGATTTTTTCTATAGGTAAATCTGTAACTCATAATTGATTATTTCTAATTGAGGCTACATATTTTAATTAAAAAATAATTGCACATATAGGGAACTTACTTCAAGAAAAATAAAAATATGGTGAACTCAGTAACATGAAACGGCGACTTATTAATGCAAGTTTCCTTAAATTTATATTTCTGTATCAGGAGATAGTGTGGAACAAAGTCATTTTTCTGTGACAACATATATTATACACTTAATGTCAGGCCCTCGTATTAAACTTAAACCCCTACTTGTTTTTTATTCGAGAGTTGTTTCAGGAAAGCACCTGGGCTTTCGTCCTGGATAAATAGACAACCATTGTGTACAATTTTAGATAAACATCTTTAGTGTCCTATAACACACATTTTTGTAACAAGGATTTCAACTTTGTGAAAAACAAATAGTCTTCAAAAGCCATTACCACGACGTGCTCAGTGGCCCCGGAGGGTGTGCTCTGATTTTCCAGCTTGGCAGCGATGTCTAAAGGAATTGCATTAACATGGACTGGGGCTGGCTGTCTAGGGAAAAAAAAAGACTCAGACTTGATGTGAAAAATGGACTTCGTGTGATGAATTTTCTGGTTTGATAAGCAAAGCATTACGACTACATCACTCTAATATAAAACTTAGTGATTTGATATAAGGCAAACGTATCACCTAATTTACCAGTGTAGCGATAACACATGCATCGTATAAACAGATATCAGAATGCCGGCTTGCCGCCTGGTACCTGATGGTCAGGATTTGGAACTCATAGACAATTCCTTTCTTCTATTTAGCAAGGCCCCAGCTTTCTTGGATTTCCCCTCCTGTCACGTCTGTGACTCAGCTTAACTCTTGATGATTAAGAATCTGTACTTGCCCCCTAATGGAGAGGCACCTCCAAGAGCCATTGTTGGCCAACGAAACCCTAGTTTGATCGTGTAGTGGGGCCAAGTCGTGTGCCTCTCTCTCAGGACCCGAGACTTGGCACTCCAGTCACGTGGGCCACTCTCCCGTCTTCAATTTCTCTCTGCTCCCTTCCCCTCAGAGGACTATGCTCTGCTTTCTCTGTTTAAGATTTTCCACCCAGTGCCCTTCATCCACTCCTTTATGCTCATTGAGGCCCCCTTGCCGCTGAGATCTACTTTCAATGGTCAAATCTCAGAGCGGTCTCCTCTAACGCTTCCATCTTGCTCATTTGTGAAGCCACCCTATAGTGCGTGATCTGTCCACCATAGTGAGGTTCTTCGGTACCCAGATTGAAGGTATGACTTAAGGGGCGCCTGGGTGGCTCAGTTGGTTAAGTGTCTGACTTTGGTTCAGGTCATGATCTCATGGTTCGTGGGTTCGAGTCCCACGTCAGGCTCTGTTCTGACAGCCAGCTCAGAGCCTGGAGCCTGTTTCAGAGTCTGTGTCTCCCTCTCTCTCTGACCCTCCCCTGCTCATGCTGTCTCTCTCTCAGGAAGGAAGGAAGGAAGGAAGGAAGGAAGGAAGGAAGGAAGGAAGGAAAAATACTGAAAATCCTTTAAAAAAAAAAAAAGAAAGAAAGTATGACTTAAGCCAGCCTGTGTAAAGGAACATGCATGAATCAATGAGCAGGTAGATTCTCAAGACTTCTTTAAGCATGTAAGACAAGTGTGAAGTCCAACACTAAGGCTGTAGTTTGGGGACAGAAATAGTCACAAATAATAATGAATTTTTTTTTAATTTTTTATAAAAATGAATCTTGATATGTTGCTTAAAATATCCTAGGTGCTGTTCTAAACATACTCGATATTTAGATTCACTTAACTCACATAACAACTTTATGGGGAGGGATATTATTATTATTATTATATAAATAAGGAATCTGAGGTCAAAAAAAATTAAATAAACTGTCCAAGATCAGTCATATTTAGGTCGATGCTGTATATTATTGGATATGGTAAATTTTTCACTTGAGAAGTAGTTTATTTGTTACTATAAAGAATCATACCTGACACCATGGTGTTTGATGTCTTTGGTCTTTAGCTCAGAATATATTAGTGGGAACAGATAGTCAGCCAGTGGAGTGATGGGGAAACTGGCTGGTCCAGGCTCTCTGTCTAATCCTGTCAGAAGGGGTGAGGACAGACCTTGGGAATGGAGTCACGTGCTGGGTGACAGCCGGGGACAGATGACTTTGGAGAGGAATGGCATGACCTTTAGAAGGATAAAAAGTCAGGGGAGGAATTTTGTGTTTTCATCTCTCTACTCTTACCCACGCCTTCCTTTTTCTAACTGGTCTATAGTTTTGCTGTTAGTCTTTCTCTCTTTGCTACTTTGAAGGGTTTACAGCACGTGCCCAGAGGAGGAGTTGGCTTCTCATTACCTGATGTAGGAGAAACACGGATATTGGTTTGAGATTCCATCCCCATGTTTTTTGTTCAGTTATGAATTAAATACTTGTGCTAAAAAAGATTATACCTTTTAAAATGAACGGTGCATGTGTAGCAACATGGATGGACCTTGAGGGTGTTATGCTCAGCGAAATAAGTCAGGCAGAGAAGGACAAATATCATATGTTTGCACGTATAGGAGGATTAGGAGGAACTTGACAGAAGAACAAGGGGGAGAAGAAGGGCAGAAATGGTGGGGGAAAGGGAGAGAGGCAAACCATGAGAGACTCTTGAATGCTGAGAGCAAACTGAGGGCCGATGGGGGTGGGGGAGAGGGGACTGGGGTGCTGGGCATGGAGGAGGGCACTTGTGGGGATGAGCACTGGGTGTTATATGGAAACCAACTTCACAATAAACTATTTGTAAAAAAAAAAAAAGAAAGAAAGAAAGAAAGAAAGAAAGAGAGAAAGAAAGAAAGAAAGAAAAGCATACTCACCTAAAAATAAACAAATAAAATAAAATGAACGGTGCTATGCCACTGTCATCATAGTTAATATTCTTACAATCACAGCATTGCACTATTATATACTGTAATCCTATTATTTTTGAAATGGGGAGACCTGGACCCAGAGGGGATGGTGACTTAATGAAGCTCCAGAATCAGACAGCCCTGGACACTCAGACTCAAGTTGCTGGTAGATGGGGCTCACAGCCTGGAGGGGACATTTTAGGGGGTTCAGAGCGGTGGAGATTGGTAAATGACAATGTGAATGTCAAGTTCCGTCCAGGGCCATGCTGGATTGGCCCAACTATGGTTTTGAATATTCTGCCCATTTAAATATTTGCAGACTTTGCCCCAAAACGCACTGCCTGCCTTTCTTGAGTATCCACTGAACTCAAAAGACTGTACAGATTACACTCCCCTTGGCTCACCTCTTTGCTCAAAGGTTATCTTCTCATTAAGGACCTTCCCCAGTGGCTTATGCGGGAGCAGGAAGCTCAGCCCACGGCCCTCCCAGCGCACCTGCAGAACGAAACGTTGGACATTTCCTTGTTTTCACTCACTGCCTGTGTGTCTCCACTGAAAGGTCACACCCAAGAGAGCAATTCTGTTTTGATCAGTGTTTTCCGAACCCCTGGACAGCAACGGCCTCATCGTGGCTACTTGGTAAATATTTATTAGATGAATAAATGAATATTCCCCAGAGCAAACGATTTCCTCCTACTGAGAGTGTTTCCACCCCTGTATGGAAAACAGACCATCGTGTGAGCCGCAGTCCCTATCAGTCCTGCCCTGTTTCCAAATCGAAGGCCAAATGCTAGGTTATTTCACTGTTAAGTTTTAGTGTGTTCCCAAAACGGAAGGGAGGCGGTGTGACAGGAGGGGGACCGAGTTTGGGTGATCAGGGCTTCCTTCTTCGTATGGCACCTGGGCAAACACAAGGAAATGATTTACACTCGCTTCCAGCTAGTGAGCTCTGTCTTGAGGAAAGGCGACGCACTGGCCAAATTCTAGGTGAGGCTTTTTTTAAATTTTGTTTTTTAAACCAGAGGCCAGCGATGGCTTCAGCGGGAGTCTGTCACACAGCACAGATTCGTGTCTTTGAAAATGGTCTTTAGATATTTCCCTGAGGCCTGAGAACAAACTGAGGACTGATTGGGGGGGGGGTTGGGCATGGGGAGGGCACTTGTGGGGATGAGCACTGGGTGTTATATGGAAACCAACTTGACAATAAACTATTCGTAAAAAACAATAATGATAAACATTTAAAAAATAAAAAAGAAAAAAAGAAAATGGTCTTGAAACAAATACATATTATAGTATGTCAGTGTCAGGAGCACAGCTGGACACGGAGAGCTGTGTCACATGGCGGGGACCTGAGCACGTGGGGACCGGCGGGAGCCTCGTCCACACTGCACCGCGCAGGCGGACTGGGTGTCCGGGCGCTGGGTGGAGGGTGCGCGCGCCTGCGCCACGCCCTGGCCCCGCCCACGTGCTCGGAGGCTGTACGCCTGCGCCCTGTCGCTGTACGCATGCGCCCTGTCGCCCCCCCGCGCCGCTCCTTTACGTCCCCCGCAGCCACGCCCCCTTTTCTCGTGTGCTTCATTTCCAGCAGCGCAGACCAGACGCTCGCACTATGGTGCCTGCGCGCACGTGCAGTTCTCTCCTTTCTAGAGTCTGAGACTCTGTATATTTTCATTGAAAGCTCCTGTTTCTTAAATAAGCTTTGTGTTTTGTCATTTTCCTTTTTTTCCTTTCATTTTTTTTTGTCTTCCCACACTTCCTTCCTCCTTTCCCTCCTCCCTCACCTTTCTTCC
Source organism: Proteles cristata cristata (assembly GCA_017311185.1). Classification (NCBI taxonomy): domain Eukaryota; kingdom Metazoa; phylum Chordata; class Mammalia; order Carnivora; family Hyaenidae; genus Proteles; species Proteles cristata. The sequence goes on from JAESUZ010000103.1 coordinate 447,166, forward strand.
TCTTCCTTCTTCTTCCCTCTCCCTCCCCTTCTCCTTCCCTTTCCCTCCCTCCTTCCCTTCTTTCTTATTCTCTTTCTTCCCCTTCCTTCCTTCTTTTCTTCTTTCCAAAATTCTCATTGAACTTTAGGAAGTCTTTATTTTGGACGTCAACACTCTGCAAATACCCTTTCGTCATTTGTTTTTATTTTGCTGTTTATTTTTGCAATCATTGTAAAATGACAAACGTTGCAACAACAAAAATAAAGAAAACACAAAGAGGAAAGGAAGACGAGGGCCTCGCGTACCCTTCTCGCCGCTTCCCCGACGGGACGGCCTGCAAGAGCCTAGTGCGCGGCAGCCGGACGCCGGCGTTGCTCTCCGGGGCCTCCTCACGTTCGCCCGGGGTTACTTGTGCCCGTTTGTGGGTCTGTGCAGACAGGTCTAGAATCAGTTGTGTAAACCTTGTACTCCCTGTGTCTTACGCTGTACGGTTTTGTATGTACGTTCCTTTATGATTTGTGATTTGGGGGTGGGGGCTTGTTAATACGAAAAACGTTTTCTGTACTCAGGTCAAGAGAGTATCTTTTTTCCCCCCTCAACGATTTTGTTGTTAATGTTTATGTTGTCCACCTGACATTTAAGGATGGTGTGAAGTTGAGTTTCAAATATATTTTTTTTTTCCGTACAGAAATGCAGTTGTTGTGATGTCCTGGACTGTAAAGCCCACCCGTCTTTGCCCCTGTCATTTTCTATGTAACCTGCCTTGTTTACCAGTTCCCGTACACAAACGTAGCTGCTTCTGGATCCTATAGTTTCTTCCGTTGATATATATATCTATATAAATATCTATATAGATATAGATATAGATATATAAATATAATATATATAGATATATATAATATAGATATCTATATTTAAGGGCTAAGGTCAAACTCTTAACAGAACCTTAAATAAATGTGTATATGTGCGTATGTATATACACATTATGTATTATATATACGTCTGTATATATACTATATATATATTATATATTCGTCTATTATATATACGTCTATTATATATACGTCTGTATATATACTATACATACATATATATATACTTCTTGTTCTTTTTGAGATTTTTTTATGTTTATGTATTTTGATAGAGACAGAGGCAGCATGAGTGGCAGAGGGGCAGAGGGGCAGAGAGTGAAAGAGAATCTCAAACAGGCTCAACGCTGCCAGACAAGGCCTGACACAAGGCTCGAACTCCCAAAACTGCGAGATCGTGACTGAGCCGAAACCAAGAGTCGGACGCTTAACCTTACTCAGCCACCCAGGAGCTGCTATACTTCTTGTACTTCTATCAGAATTTTGTAAATGTTGCTAATACCTTTGTTAAATAAATATTGTTGTGAAATTTCACTAGGGAGATAATAGATTTATAGGTTACTTTGAAATTACTTTATATCTTTATCACTTTGAATCTTCCATGGCATTCACTGCACTTAATCATGTGTTTTTTTCCAGACTCCTTACTATTTTGCTACATTGAACACTGGTCACAAATATGTTGTTTTTGCTTTGAAAAGATCCTTTTTCTTTTACAGTTTGTACTTGCTGTGACTAGTTACAATAATACTATTGATAACTGTCAAACTTAGAGAATTCTTTTTTTTTATGTTCATTTATGTTTTCTGAGAGAGAGAGAGAGATTAGGGAAGGGGCAGAGAGAGAGAGAGAGAGAGAGAGAGAATCCCAAGCAGGTTCCATGCTATTAGTGCAGAGCCCAATGTGAGGCTCGATTTTATGAACTGTGAGATCATGACCTGAGCCAAAATCAAAAGTCAGTCACTTAACTGACTGAGCCATGGACTGCCCCAATTCTTATAGAATTTAGAATTCTTATATTCTAAAATCTTGCAGCTTTGGAGTCTGTGTGTAAATAAATCATGTCATCTATGAATTTTGACAATTTCTTTTGAAAAAGGTTTTTGTTTTGTTTTTGTCTCACATGTAAATTCTCGTCCAATGCTCAGAAGGAAAAGCACCACTGGGTCATTCTGTCATGTCCCAAGTCCGAGGTTTAAAGTACACTTGGCAGATGCACTTCACCGACACACATTCTTTTTAGTACTTGCTAAGTAGGCTTTCATTGTCATTACTGCTCTGGCTGCTGGATTCCTGCTAGGAGTTAGTACAAATGATGTAAAATGCTTTTCCTATATGTATTTGCATGTCCTTCTTTCCCCTTTAATCTGATAATGTTATTAGGCTTCCTAATTTGGAAAAATCGTGGCATGCTTGGGCTAAAACTTATTTAGTCACAATTTATTACTCTTTTAATACATTGCTAAATCAAATTTTCCAGTATCTTATTTAGAATTTCTATGCCTATATTTATAAAATGTAAACACTTAAAAAATTTTGTAATGTTTATTTATTTTTAAGGGGAGGTAGGGGCAAACCCCCAAAACGTTTGCGGCTGGGGACCTGCCCTCTGGGCTCTGGGACGTGCCCCTCCGTATTTCTCTCCGGTCTCTCCCCCTCGAGCCCTGGGACCAGGCCCGCCCCTCACACTCTGCCTCCTCTCACACGCTGTTCCCTTTGTCCGGTTACAGCCATTCTCATTATTTAAAATGTTTACTTATGTGAGAGAGAGAGAGAGAGCAAGCGGGGGGATGGGCAGAGAAAGAGAGGCACACAGAATCTGAAGCAGCTCCAGGCTCTGAACTGTCAGCACACAGCCCGATGCAGGCCTTGAACTCACAAACCTCGAGATCATGACCTGAGCTGACGTTGGACGCTTAATGGACAGAGCCACCCAGGTAGGTGCCCCTAAAATGTGACAATATTTTAACTTTATTTTTTGTACTATTTTTTTCTAGACTTGGTATCAGATAAACTGAGAAAAGTACCTATAAATCTAAATTAGAAATTTATTAATTCATTCAATATTGACCAATTTATGGAACACTAGGTGTTCCCAGATTTAGGGCAATTAATCTGAATAAAATTGTGTTAGCAATATACACATTATTTTATACAAGGATATGTATATATTCTATATGTATACATGTATACAGTGTGTGTGTATATATATATCCATATATATATATATATATATGCTGTATAAAATACATATAGAAAAATACAACTTTGAAAAACAATCTATTTAACCTTGATCATCCCCATATAGGTTTATCAATGTAAATAAGTTTGTTTCTATACAACCGTATTGAATACTATTTGCTGTCTTTACCAACCATAAGAATTCATTTAATAACAGGATCTATCACCATATAACTAAACGGTTAATTCAAATCAGATCACTTAATATTCAGCCTGTAATCTACTCTAATAATTACATACAGTCGATTTACATAGATGAGAATTTATGCAGGGCCATGAATAGTCCTACGCATATTCTGATTTTAGGGTACACGTCGTAGCAGGGTAGTTTCGAAGGCTAAAAACACAAATCACGAGCTAGAGTTAGGTTTCTCTGACACATTTTTTTCTAGATGTTTTCTGTGTGATAGAATAAGAAACTTATTAAAAATATCTGATTCTTCAAATCCAATTGTCAAAAAAGTGACATTATTCATTAGCCTTTTCCCTGATAACAGAGCTGCTTTGCTAATATTTTCTTTTTAAATTATCTTTCAAGCAATCTCCTTCTTACACTTTGCTTTACAGTCAATTATGAGGTATGTCAAGGCAAGTGAATATTTGAGAGATAAATATTCATTGTGGAGTTTTTAAAAGACTGCATTATAATCCAGATCTTCTACATTGGTATTCACGGAACAATAACCTTTTTATCTTGCTGAACACAGCCCATCACAAACTTCATGCAAGTTATGGAAAAGAGCTCAGTTTATTTAGAAGAAATCTTGACAGTATGTTCAGCTGAGTCTCTGTGGTGGGGCTGCTGTATACGGACACAGATAGGAGTATGTCACATACAGAGTTGCCACACCATCTAGAATCTCCACATGACCTGTTGGAAAGTGAAGTGACTGACCACTGACACAATGCAGTCAAACATTAAGCTGTTAGTAACACTGACTTATTAACTCAGTTTACTTTGTGCCGTTAGCACTTTAATTATTTTATGGTGATCAAAGAAAATGGGACGCAAGAATTTTTTAAAATGTTTATTTATTTTTGATAGAGAGAGCAGGGGAGGGGCAGAGAGAGAGAGAAAGGGACAGAGGATCCTAGGCAGGCTTTGCCCTGATAGTGGAGAACCTGACTCAGGACTTGGACTCCTGAACTGTGAGATTACAACCCAAGTCGACCTCAGACACTCAACCAACCGAGCCACCCAGGGGCCCCAGGATGCAGGGATTTTGAGATGAGAAGAAGGAATGGTTGTTGTACCAGGAGCAGATTCCAGGCGGAGCACTCCACATGGGACCTCAGGCTTCAGTGGGCTATGACATTGGCCACTGACCATTAGTGAGAGGGTTGAATGTACTGAATGTACAAAAGTAAGGAGAGTAAAATAGAGAGAGGCTCTCCAGATCGTGTTCACATTTACACTCAGAAACATTTTTGGTGTGTTTTATACATAAATGCACACAATCACATATCACATTGGGCAACTGGGAAAATGTCTGCCTCATGATAGGGATTTGTTAACACGCATCCTTATTCTACTAGGTCTGAAACAGTAAATGTTAAATACATGATGCAATCAGGGTATGTGAACTTGACCTAGGAAATTCCTCCACAGCAAACCCACGGGAGTGGATGATGTGATACACCTCTCCAGTGCACAGAAGCCTCCTGCTGCGCTTGGCATTAGGGGGTGGAGTCCTGTCTGTTCAGCACTGGTCATATCTCACTGAGGGGTTTGTACTCACAAAGGCAACAGAACAGTGAGGACAAGTGACCAAGATGGAGGAGATCTCAGAATGGAGTCACATGAAGGAGGTTGAAAAGTGAGAGGGGAGGGACATGTGCGTGGAAGCAATCCTCTGTAGCTGAATGAAGAAACTGGCCATGAGGAAAATGAACTCATTTACATTAGTGGCAAGTAATGTACTAGAAGTACAGATTCTTAGATGATTCAGATTTCACTGTATTGCTTCCGTTTTGATTGTAAGCCACTTCCACCCCCCACAGTCACAAACAAACAAACAAACAAACAAACACCATCATCTAAAATCATAAGGGTAAAAACATATTTTGTGCCATGTGGTGGGTTCAGTATTCTCTCTCCACTATTCATGTCCACCCAGAATCTCAGAGTAAGACCTTATTTGAGAATAAGATCTTTGTTAATGTAATTGAGGTAAAGATGGAGATGAGATCATACTGGGTTAAATCCAATGAGTGTGTCCTTATAAGAGACAGAAAAGGACACACAGAGATAGCAAGGAAGGCCGTATGAAAACAGAGGCAGAGATTGGGATGATGGTGAGATACCAGGAGCCACCAGGAGCCAGAAAAAGCAAAGAAGGACCCTCTCCTGGAGCTTTCAGACGAAGTGAAGTCTTACCAGCGCCCTGATTTTGGACTTCCAGTGTTTAGAATTATACAAAATTTCTAGTGTTGTCAGCCACACATTTTGTGCTAATTGCTTGGAGCAGCCCTAGGACTTTGATAGAGGTAAGTTCTATGGAAAATTGACAGATAAGCAGATATTCAAGAAAAATACAAATAATTCAGACTGATTATATTAGTCTTGAAATCAATATACTCCCAAAATATAAATTCTAGTATTTTTTGCCGAGGAAGGGGCCCACAAAAACACAAGTCCCCGGGGCCTGTGGAAGTCACAAGGTCCTGCAGACACCCGGGATGAAAGTCACCCCCACACCAGAAACTGATGGACATTTCTACTAAATACTGCAAGCAGCAGCGAACGCTATTTGTTAAGCTAGGCAGGATCAAACTATTTACTTTTTCCATAATGTGTAACTCTAGTACCTACAATCTTATATTGTTGACGCCTTGAGTCCCATCACATGGAAGAATTCTTTCCTCTGACAGATCTCAGCAGACAGATCAAGGGCTCCGATAAAACTGAGCAGCAGTCTTAAGATTTCTGATATCTTTGCTCCTTTACTGGGGTTGTTCAAGTCCCTGTGTGTGACACACTCCTGTTTTTGCTTTATAATCTGGCTGCGTGACACACGCCATCTTACCGCAGGGTAGATCTACCATATTGGCGGGCGTGCAGACCTAACAGAAAGGCCAACATATGTAATTAGAGGCAGATCATTCTAATTGGAGGGCTTGCATTTCTAATAGAAGGCCGTGCCAATCAGGTGGGAGGACATGCGTATCAAATAGGTAGATACAGAGATCAAACTGGAGGGCACACAAACCCCCTTGAGGGGCGTGCTTCTCTGACTGATTGGCATACATGCCTGATTGGAGGCCATAGGTGTCTAGTAAGATCCATGCATTTCTAATTGGAAAATAGGGAATTAAAAAAACCCTCAAGCTTGGGTATTGAGTATGGAAGTTTCTACGGAAATGAGGGTGCTATAGCTTTTATTTTGTGGGATAGGGAGAAGTACAGATAAAGAGTTTATCTTCAAAGAGTTTTTTTTCCTCATCCAGAATCATGTGATAACTAAAGCTATAGGAAGTAGCAAATTCACATACAGTGATCTACCCTTGCCCAATATACTATTGTTTTGTTATCAGATGCTACACAGAATGAACATCTCATTTAACTTTTAGGACTTTGTGGGGGGGAAGGTTATAATAATCTACCCAATCAACATTTTTATAAGTAAAATTATTTTGACTTAAGTGACTTAATTGATCATTTCACCAGTTAATCAATAAAAGCAGTAAGGACCTACAGAAATCTTTGTGATTAAGGCACTTCTGATCTTTCGGTGACATAATCCCTGCATCTATATTCCGGATGGCTTCTCCCGGTATCTCAAAATTATATTTCAATTCATTAAAAATAAATCACAAGATGACAAGAAACATTTAAAAATAACAGAATTCGGGGCGCCTGGGTGGCTTAGTCGGTTAAGCGTCCGACTTTCGCTTAGGTCATGATCTCGCGGTTCGTGGGTTCGGGCCCCGCGTCAGGCTCTGTGCTGACTGCCAGCTCGGAGCCTGGAGCCTGTTTTAGTCTGTGACTCCCTCTCTCTCTGACCCTCCCCTGCTCACGCTGTCTCTCTCTCTCCTAGAAATAAATAAAACATTAAAAAAAAAAAACAGAATTCACAATATACTTTGGGATATTCTTGGTAGTCATACCAAATGTGAACAACTGAACTGCCAATATGCTTTGTCAGATTCCCAATAATCATATAAATTTGAAGCGAGTGACTTTTTGGTTAAGTTTGAAAACGTTGACATTCACTGAGTTCGTACCATGTTCAAGCTTGAGAAAATGACTCTCTCCCTTTTTTTTTTTTGACATTTTATTTATTTATTTTTGAGAGAGAGAGAAAGAGATCACAAGCAGGGGAGGGGCAGAGAGAGAGGAAGAGAGAGAATCCCAAGCAGGCTCCTCGCCGTTGTCAAGCCACGGGCTCCATGCCTATTAACTCAAAGTGATATCAAACCCCGTTTGAAAGATTTCAAGTCAGTGGAGGCTTTATAATAAGAAGTGTAACCGAAATCAAAGGAAGGGGGACGTTGTGTTCTAAACACTATCTAGACTATTTATGATTTAATAAATGGTAAGCCAGGCTGTCGGAAAAGCTTCCTATTAACATTCAAGAGATCACAAATATACTTCTCTACTTATTTTATCAAAGAGAAGGGTTTTGGAAAATTGAATATAAAGACAATCCATTCATCTTTTTAAAATACTCAGATTTATGATTTGGGTTCTCATCTGACTGAATCCAATGTTCTTAACCTCAACTCTCAAGGTAGTTCAGGTGTGCAGGTGCCTCCGCATGCTTACAGGAGTCCTATCTCGTGCCTGAGCTGCCAGGGACAGACTTGAACTTGCAGCTCCTGCAAAGGAGTCAAGGCCTCCACGGCACACTGGTCCTGTTAGCCTTTCCTACGTAACGACGACACGTGACAGGATCCGATGTTTCGGACCCTCACATCGAAGGGAGCTCATCAGACTTTCCCTGAACAATCCAAAGCCAGTTGGTCTTTGATCCCCCCACATTTCATCTATCATCCGTTTACAACTTCTGTTTTTTTCTTCTTTTTTCCTTTGGAACAAAGAAGGGAGACAACATTTTACAGAAGGACAGAAGTGAGGTGAGAACAATTCAAGAATCAATGAGCCTGTGGTATTTTAAAGAAGGGTGCAGTCAGCCAGCTGTAAACAGAGGAAGTTACGAGAAGCCTTCGAGGTGTTAATAACCCAGAGAATTACTTAGAGATTATTGCGCAGGAGTAATGTAGTCTCAAAATCCTCTAGAAGGCAGTTTTTAGAAATCCGTTAAGGCTCGACTACCTGCTTGAGAAACACTTTATCTTCAGTTGTTATTAATGATTAATAAGTCTTCTGTTATTAATTAAACTCATGTCTTGAAATGATGATCCTGAAAAACCCTAGCTGCTCACTGCTTGCTGCGGGCGAACAGTCAGGAATCTAGGATGGATGAAGCGACCGCCGCCTGCTGGTAAAACGCACACGACTCTGACGCTGAGAAGCAAGAAGCGGCCGGATTTCAGAGACAGCTAAGTACTTGGGCTCCTGCAGAAGTGCCTCATCTCCATCAGGACTCGCTCCATCGTGTCCCAAAACTCCGCAGGGCCCTGGGCATCCAAGCCTTCACCAGTGAGCGCCCTCAAATGGGTTTCTCTGGCTCTTTGCCCAGATGACGACTCATCCGCCTTCAGGAAAATTCCTCGAGTCCTGCAGGTTTTGTTCTCGACAGCATTCGTCATAACTTGCCACCCACATCTGCTTGTGTCATCACGTTTTTTTAATTAAAACTTAATTTTTAGAACAGTTTTGGGCTCGCAGCAAAATGGGGAGGGCGGTCCTGAGGTTTCCCATGTACCCCCATCCCCACACGCACACAACCTCCTCGTCGTCAACTTCCCCTGCTAGTGTGGTGTACCTGCTACCATTTAGTTATTTATCAATTTATCTTTGAGAGAGAGAGAGAGGCGGGGGGAGGGCAGAGGCGGAGGGAGAGAAGGAGTCTTAGAGGTGGGGTGTCCGTCTCTTGACCCTGGGACCGTGACCTGAGCCAAAATCAAGAGTCTAAACCTCAGCCAACTGAGCCACTCAGGCGCTTCTGTTACGATTTAGAAACCTACACGGACACACCATCAGTGCTGAGAGCCCGTAGCGTATGTCAGGGCTTGCTCTCCGTGCGGTAGGAGATTTTCTCCTACGTGATCTCCTAGGAGTTCTATAGTTTTGCATTTTACACTTAGGTCCGTGATCCATTTCGAGTTAATGTTTGTGAAAGGTGAGAAGTCTGTGTCCAGATTCACTTTTTTTGGCATGCGGACGTCCAGTTTTTCCAGCATCATTTGTTGACGAGGCCATCTTTGTTCCGTTGGGTTCCCTTTGCTCTTTTGTCAGAGGTAAGTTGACTATATTTGTGAAGATCTCTTTCTGGGCTCTCCCTTGTGCTCCACTGATATATCTGCCTATTCTTTTCCCAGCATGGCACTCTCCTGATTACTACAGACTTCAGGTGAATCTTGAAGTCTGGCAGACTCCATCCTCCAGCTGTGTTCTTCTTCATGAATATTGTGTTGTCCATTCTGGGTCTCTTGCCTCTCCATAGAAATTTCAGAATCATTTGGTGGATACCTACAAAATAACTTGCTGAAATTTTGATTGGGATTTTAGAACTGACATCTTGACAATACTCAGCTCTATACTGATAATTAAGATGGAGGGATGACTTCCAAGCAAAACCTGTGTGATTTCCTTTAATACCTGAATTACATAAGCTCCAGGAGACCCTGTATCTGTAATGTTTTGTACATATTCGTGTTTGATAAATATTTGCTAAACCAACAATCAGCTGCGAAGCAATTATTCAGGTCAACCAGGAAATGTCACCATGAGCTGTAGTTAAAGTCAAAGCCATGAAGAAAGGCAATGCTGCTTAGAACTTGGAGAAGATAGTTTTTCTTCTTCTATAATTGGTTCTTTAATCAATGTCTTTGAATATGGAATCAGTTACCTTGAAATATTAGATAACTTTAAATGCCCAAAGTTTTAAATCCAGCATAAGATTAAATACTATCGGAATGCATCAGTGGTATTTACTGACTCCAGCACAAAAAGTTTAAACATCTTTCTCATTGAATTTAGAGAATAAAAGAACTGCCTAATATTTAGAAATAATTCTGGTACACATAGTTCTAAATACATGAAGCTTCAATCAAATCACAAAATGTTACAATTATTTTAATCCATGAGCAAGAGCCATAAACAAGTCAGAAGTGTTATGGTCTTTCTACGAACCCAAATTCTACAAGTGATTTAATAGAACAGACATTACTTTCTGACCATTTCATTGAGGTTTAAGTAAAATGTAATAATAAACTGTGCATATTTAAAGTGTACAATTGATCAGTGCTGATGTGTGCACACACCCCTGAAATCACTACAGTCAACATAGGCCTTGAATTCATATTGGTGATAATTGCTTTCTTTTTAACGTCAATTCTCCTTACGTTCTAACAAAGAGGTAATTTTTTATCGTGTTATGGTGTGTAACCCAATGTCCAATAGGTTCTTTCCAGCCCCTTTTAATGGGGCCGAGGTCGTTCCCATGGCTCCCCCTCACCTTACAAAGTGGACCAACCCTGTCTCTGCCCTCCTAGGGCCCCATCCTGGGGGGTGGGTCAGCAAATGCGACAGGGAGGGGACACTCATAAGTCTCCAGGGAGCTCTAAATGTCACTTAAACTGGAAGCTGATTAGGTGATGGGCTGGTGGTTACTTTGAATGGCAGCAGGGAGCAAGCTCTGGATGTTATATTGGCTTCCACTCCACTCTAGGGACTGTCTGCAGAAAGCTCTTGCCCACAGCTTTGTGCCCCCAAGTGACCCGATCAAGCTTTCCCCGTGGCAGGGCCGGGGGATGGTCCTCGCTCTCCAGGACCTTTCCAGGACGCATCATCTGATCATCTATTGTCTCTCACTTTGAGAATTGAAGTCAGCACTATATTTTTTGTTATTTCCTTTAACATTTTTATTTATTTATTTTTTATGTAGCGCCAACACCAAAGGCAATACTCAGCACAGAGCAGAGATCCAACAACTGTTTGATACAAGAATGAATGAGTGAGTGTGTCTTTAAAATATTCAGACCTCTTAGGATACAACAAAAAGTTTCTTTCAGAGTTCTTCACTGCCAGAGCTTTGCTGACGCTTTATGCGGTAGCATGAAAATATACCACCATAAGCATCTAGTGGTGATTCATCTGTCCCTTGGAGCCAGTTTTGACTTGAGCAGTTGAGGGAGATTTCTTCCCTGGATTTGATCTTCACAACAGCATCGTGAGGCAGCTATGATGACAATTACCAAGGAATAGAGATTAGATGACTTGCCAGGGTAACACATCTGGTAAGTCCAGGAGTAAAACCCAGTTTCAGAGGCACCTGGGGGGGCGCAGTCAGTTAAGTGTCTGACTCCTGGTTTCAGCCCAGGTCATGATCTCACGGTTTGTGAGTTTGAGCCCTGCATCAGGCTCTGTGCTGACAGCGCGAAGCCTGCTTAAGAGTCTCTCTTTCTCCCTCTCTCTGCCCCCTCCCTGCTCATCCTCTCTCTCTTAAAATAAATAAATGAAACTTTATAAAAACACAGTTTCAAACTCAGGCAGTCTGAGGTTGGAGATGAAACTTTTAGGCTCTAAAAACCCTCTGGCTTTTTAACTTGCACACTTTTAAGACTGCAAATAATGTTTTCTGTTAGTAAATATCAAATACTCTTCGAGTGAAGAACAAAAATCATGTTTCAGTATGTAAATACTGCCTTGTAGGACTTTTGAATGACTGGTGTATGAAAATATTGAGTTCCTGTAAATGCTTACATCTAACACAGGGAAGCACTCAAGATGAATAAGAACAATGTTAACAGCTAAAGAAGAGAATACTTTTTCTGGAATGGTAAAGATGGATGGGAAAGATGAGATGATGAAGACTCATCATTTAAGAAAAAGAACATACCAGGGCGCCTGGAGGGCCCAGTTGGTTAAGCATCTGACTTCGGCTCAGGTCATGGTCTCATGGTTCGTGAGTTTGAGCCCTGCGTCAGGCTCTATGCTGACAGCTCAGAGCCTGGAGCCGCTTCTAATTCTGTCTGTCTGTCTCTCTCTCTCTCTGCCCCTCCCTGGCTCCTACTCTGTCTGTCTCTCTCAAAAATAAATAAACACTACAATTTTAATTTAAAAAAGACAAAGAACATACTTAGGTCAGACACTCAGAGACAGTAAGTGAGTGCCTAGCAGTTCCATCAGCCTGATTGTCACCAAGTCCCTCAGGGGCTTTCATCTCTGGAGGTAGGGCTGGACCCAAATTCCCTACCCAGTCACCGGTGAATGGAAGGGTAGAGAAAGGGATGATCCCATCCCTTCCAGAACCCAGGCACAAAGTCATTATGAGCACAGTGATAGCAAAACAAGCCTTACCTTTCAACCCCCTGTAAGCAGTACCGTGGGCTAGGCACTGGGCCTTAACGCCCTGGGTTAGCTGTCGGTGCGCACGGTGTAAACCTGCCTCTGGGCAGGATGGGGGAACCGGGGAGAGGAGCTCTGTGAGGGCAGCTGAGAACACGCCGCGTCCCCCTGGGTGGGAGTCAGGAGCTCTCTGACTGGAGATGATGAGACAACACAGTAATGTATGAATTTCTTCATCTGTCATTGATTTTTGGACACGGGCTTCTAATATTTACTGAAAGTTAATTTAAGTGACTATTAATTTAATATTTAAATTCCATGTTTATCGGAAATGACTTTTATGGAAAAGATGCTGCAAGTGACATGAACCAAGTCTGGAAGATCAGATACAAACATGGTTCCCCTCGACACTGTAAAATTATTTCAAACAAGAGACTACAATTTCTCCAATACGGTCAGAATGATTGTCACATCGCCAGGCTCATATCAATAATGGTTACGTTTCATTGGACACTTTGGCATACATGATCTGAGTTACTCGTATCAGTTTCTTCCTTGACATGCTTGGCAAATGGGAGCCAGTGAATTCGCATTTGGAAGACTCTCTCACACTCAGAGCTGTTTGTGTTCATAAAATCCAGAGAGCTTCCTGGCTCTAAGACATGGGATAGTTTCCCTAGAATAGTAGCTCTGAATTCACAAGTTATTGTAATTCTTCGGAGTGAAGTACCTTTATATCTGTTTGTGCCTATGAACTAAACGCCAAAGTTTCACGAGAGCACTCAATAGATATTTTTTAACCAACTGTTAAATAGTGTTTAGCTGCCTTGTTTCAGCTTCTGGGGCTGAAGGGGTGGCCATCACAGACACGATCCATGGTCTGATGGAGCTGATTATGCATGGGTGAAAGCAATTTGGAGAAGCCGACATCCTACACATAAGCCACAGTTACCCTAAGATCTCATTTTGCTTGAGCCACAGAGGATCCTAAACTCTGGTGTGTCATGAGGTCAGGAAATCACAGGGAGATAGCGTGGACAGGGGCATGGAGTACTCTCCACACAACAGCCAATTGTCTCTGTCATGAAGAGTAGCAAATCGATATTGTTCACTTCCAAACCACAACATAAAAATTCAGACTTCATGTTTTCAAAGTATTTAACCTCTAGGCCAATCAACACATTCAACTTCTCAATTTGGATTCTAACAAGGTTGAAACAATTCATCGAATTAAGGAATGCAGTGAGCTTCTGAATGTACAGAATGGTTGTTAATTTTATCCAAACATGGTAAGCAACAGGAATGTTTGAATTTTTTAATAAAATGAGAGCTTTATTGAGAATAAAATGTCTTTCTATGAGATGGCTGGAACTGAAATAAGATACTAAAGCCTGTCATTATAAAATCATAAATTTGAAGAATTTGGTTCTATTAAGTTTTTGTGAGGGTTGCCTGGGTGGCTCAGATGGTTAAGCATCTGATTTCGGCTCAGGTCATGATCTCACGGTTTGAGAGTTCGAGCCCCGCATCAGGCTCTGTGCTGACAGTTCAGAGTCTGGAGCCTGCTTACGAGCCTGTCTCCCCCTCTCTCTGACCCTCCCCTGCTCTGTCTATCTCTCTCTTTCTCAAAAAATAAATAAACATTAAAAAACATGTAAAAAAAAACCAATTTTTTAAAAAAGCTTAAGTTTTTGTGAAATCTTTGCACAAAACGGCAAGTTGACTATAAGCATCTAACTAACCTTCCCCAGGGCTTGTCACATTCTGATGAAAGTGACAAAAGGATCAAACTATGGATAAACTTTATCCTTAGAAAAATGAGAAAAATAAAGACGGTGTCACAAAGTGGTATTTTCTACTTTAAAGATTCCTTCTGTTTTATTGTTATGTCTGTTCTGTATCTTACATCTGCTGATGTATTTTCATTTTGAAATAGTTGAGATAATAGGTCATGCTTTGTGTCGAATGGCCTTCTCTGGCTTTATTTGGCCAGAAACATTGGCAACACTGTGATCCTCCTGTGTGTAACTGGTCTTCCTATTTCTCCATGTTTGTGTGTGTTTTATGATCCCTGAAATCCAATGGCTGATGTAGGCAATGATTACATGCATTTAATTCTGGATAAACCAGAAAGTTTCATTGCTTCCATAAAGTTTTATGTAAAAAAACCTCATAACTATACATTTGTTTGCCAGTGTTCCTGCGGATCTCAGTGGACCGGCGCTGGTGACCACCCTCCATGACACACAGCTTGTGACCCTGCTCTGAAGTGATTATTCCTGCAGCTTTCCAGGGGGCTTCCCATGCACAGGTCTGAGCCCTTACCTGGTGCTCACCTCTCGTGAGGGGACCTAGTCCTTCCCTGTGCTTGACCACTGGATGAGTCACGTGGTGACATCACCCACTGTGGGACAAAGCACCAGCACGCCATATTCTTTTCAGGGTACTCGACTGTGGATTTGCCTTGGTTGTTTTGAACAAAATGAAAGTGGATTGAAAAGAATAATTGTTACGAGTGGCCTAGAGGCTGTAAAATTCATCTATTTCTCTGCATGTGCTAATTTATGTTCCATTAATCAGGGTGAAGGGTGAGCTTAAATGTGGACCACATTATTTTGGCCCCATGGAGATCTGCTTTTCCTGGAATGCAATTTTGCATTATTGCCATCACCTGATTTCGGGGAATGTTTTAAGAAACAACCGCATGAAAACAAAGCAGATTCACCCAACGACAAAAGAGAAGGGAAGGGAGGAGAGGAGAGGAGAGGAGGGGAGGGGAGGGGAGGGGAGGGGAGGGGAGGAGAGGAGGAAGGAAGGGAAGGGAAGGGAAGGGAAGGGAAGGGAAGGGAAGGGAAGAGGAGAGGAGAGGAGAGGAGAGGAGAGAGAGGAGAGGAGAGGAGAGGAGAGGAGAGGAGAGGAGAGAGGAAGGGAAGGGAAGGGAAGGAAGGGAAGGGAAGGGAAGGGAAGGGAAGAGAGGAAAGGAAAAAAGAAAAGAGAAAAGAAAAGAAAAGAAAAGAACCCCATGAATACACTTCACTGTTTAAAATGTTGGTATCACAGGGAAAGGCACAAAACATAACAGACTCTTAACTATAGAGAATAAACAGAGGGTTGCTGGAGGGGTTGCGGGGGAGGGGAGGGGATACATGGGTAAGGGGCATTAAGGAACCTACTCCTTAATGAAACTCCTTAATGAAATCATTGTTACACCATATATCAACTAACTTGGATGCAAATTAAACAATAAATAATTTTTGTAATGTTGGTATCATACTCAAGGTCCATGCTGTGAGATCTCAATGGGAGCACTTACTTGAGAGCACTTGTTGTAAACCAGACACCGTCCTCCTTTCATACGCCTGCCTTATTTTTGTCAGGTTTTCATCAGCTCCATGGGGTTTGTTATTGTTTACATACGAGACAGGATAGAAGTAAGAAAACATTTAAAAGATGCCAGGGCACCATGTGGGCATATGTTACCCAAAAAAGCAGGAATTATAAATGCTGAGATACAGAGAAAGCTGCTCACTGCAGAGTCTAAGTTAACTAGAGACAGGTTTTTAATGGATTGAATACAAAAAAAAAAAAATCACATACTTTCAATAGAAGAAACAGCAAATTTTTGTTTAAAAAAATCATAGTATTAGAGGAAAGATGAGAATTTTACTACAATATCTTTCCTGCTTCCTACCCTGTGATTTAGCTGGTAAACGGAAATTGAAATGAAGGACATTATCGTTTTTGCAATGTATTTAATAGAGTCTTCTGTTCAGGCAGGGGGTTTTCAAACCTTCCTCCTGACATCTCCCGCAGACCCCGGGGGCCAGCAGCGTCAGAAGGACATCAGAGTCCTGGAAACAAGTCACCATTGGACTCTGATCCCCAGATCCTTGGGACAAACCCAATCCGGATTCCTGGATTGGGAATGAAAACTGGGAGGCCATGTGTCCCTCAGTCCACCAGGACATGGGATTTTCTTCTGAGAAGGAATTTATTTCCTAAGGGGGAAAACTTGGGCTTTAAAGTCATGCTGTCTTAGAAGAGTTCCACTGTGGACAAACTCTGCCCATAGCAGCAGGTGATCTGGAGGCAGCACCCGCTCTCCCCGTGACCGTGACAGGTTCCACGAGCTGGACTTGAGCCTTTCAGGCCTGGACACTCTCAACATGCAAACTCTTGTATGGTAGCTGCTGTATTTTTCCTAGAAAGCCTAGAGCTAAAGAGCTACTCTTCTGTCTTACAATGTAGACGGGTATTCCGCTGTGACGTGGTAGAAATATTTTCGAGTTGTACTCTAATTCGTTTCAAAGAAGACTGCTTATATTTTGCCTTCAGTCACTGACAGCAAGGTCAGACGAAATGAATGAAATGATTGTACTGTGGCTACATGCACAGGGCTGTCCTCTACACGGAGAGCCTATAGGATATTTAATATAAAATACAGAAATAAATATGTGCAATTTGAATAGATTTAATAAAGCCTTACAAAGCATGGGCTCTATGTTAGAAGTGTCAGTTATGAAAGATGAAGAAATCTGAGGGCCAAGGGAAACATTGCAATTTATGAAAACTTGGCTTGAGCCATAAACTTGAGTCCCCAAACTGAAAGTCAAGACAGCTTAAACTTAATTAGCATGAGTTAGAGAAGAAAAATTCAGAACATGTGTTTGAACCCAGCTCTTGGCCATTTATGCAAATAAAATGCATTGTTTACAGCAATTGTCAGATTGAAAGATTTCATTCTTAAGAATTGCTTTGTTTCCTTTTTGAGTTTCTTTTAGTTTTTACAAGAGGAGTTTGTAATTTGGGCATAAAATAAATGCTAGAAATGAAACATTTGCCATCAAATAACCATCGATGTCATTTTTGACATTAGCCCATTGTTAATATGTTTGTAGACAAACTGAGCTGCATTTTTCATATGAATCTGCTCATTTCGGTGGATTCCATTTGCTACTTGTCTCCTTTGAATGCCCAGGAGTGCTGCAAACACCCGCAGGACACGGTGTGCTTAATCCCACACAGCTCAGATTTTCTAGAAAGTCAAATAGAGCTCCTTTGATAGGACCAGCAAAGGTTCCTGAGGTTAAGCTGCTTGGGTGTCTGGGATCGCCGAGTTCGGTGAAGTTGTGTTGGCTCCATGAATTCACAAATTCTGTACACATTAGCTCATGCTGTAACAGCAAACTATCCCACGCTCAATGGCTTAAAACAGCCTCTCTTAGTATGTCCAGAGCCGGCAGGCTGGGGATGAGCTAATCTCACCTGGACTTGGCTCATTTTTGCGGGGCTTCCTGGAGTGTCTGTAAGTTGGCTTGTTTTCTGGTTTTAGCCTCTTACACATACAGTAAAACCTTGGGTTTCGAGTAACTTGTTCTGCGAGTGTTCCGCAAGACGAGCAAACATTCCTAATAAATTTTAACTTGATAAACGAACGATGTCTTGGCAATATGAGTAGTTGGTGATGCCGGACGTCACAGGGTCACCAATGAGCCCATAGTTGTTGAAATTCGTCTTGATATAGGAATGCTTTGGACGACAAGCGTGTTTCCAGAAAGAATTATGCTCTCAAACCAACGTTTTACTGTACCTGTGTTGTCATTTACGCCAGGGTTGAAGGGAGAAAAGGCAGTGGTGCCGCAGCAGATGGTCTTTTACTACAGTCTTGGTTCCTTCCCTTCCCCATTAGCGGGATCCTCCCCCGTTTCCTAGGCAGGGGGTGTGTGCTGGGGTGGGCGGCAGAGGACGGGGTCCCTCTCCTGTGTCAGCTGTGTCTCCCATGCTTGCTGGCTACAGCTTCCAGGGTATGTCAGAAATTCATCAATACTTCAATTATCAACACAGTTACAGATTTGATCCCTCTGTCCCTCATCTCTGTCATTTCAACAGGAAACTTGGGAGGAAAATGAGAAAAAAAGAAAAAACCCCACACGTACACGTATGTGTTTAATTCACCATTTTGTCTGAAAAAGCCACAAGTGAATTTCAAAAAAAAAAATCCACTGCGAATCATTTAGATTTTATAAGTTTTAAATTATAACAATCCGTATCTTTGTACCCAAGCTTTCAAGCAATGTTTTTATTAGGTCACATCCATTATTTCCATTTGCATACTAAGTTTATCAAGAATGGATTTTAAATTATTTATAATATTTGGTCACCACATTCTTTGCTTGATCAAATTAGGTATTTAATACACTTCTCATTCCAAGGCTTTCCATTAAAAAAAAACTGTATGTGTGCAAAACGATACAGAGAACAAACTGATATATAAAAAAAAGCATTTGCAGTTCATCAAAGCGCATGGGGGAGAGTAGGTCCCTGTGTCGCAGGTACAGATTGCCTCCATGCTTCTGCCTGTACAATATCTTCCTAAGCCCCCCTGGAACCTTACAAAGGCTGAATGTGACGATCACTGTTGCCAAGGCAATATCTCTCTTAATCAAATCTCAAAGACTATTTCAGCATCTCTTCAGATGATTAATAATTCCTTACAGATATTGCAACATCTCATCCCAATTTTAGAAAATGGTTTGTGGACCTGTGCACAGGCGCATGTGCATACACACATGCACACTCATGCATGCATGTTTTTAAGATGAGCAGTGAACGACATTATTCAGCAATTTGCTGACATCACTTAAAATGTAGTCCACAGCTCTCTTTAGAAAAACATGGCGCTGGGGCGTCTGGGTGGCTCAGCTGGTTAAGTGTTGGATTCTTGATCTTGGCTCAGGTCATGACCTCATGGTTCATGAATTTGAGCCCTGAGTCAGACTCCACAGTGTCACCTTGTGAGCCTCTCTCTCTCTACCCCTCCCCTACTCATGCTATCTCTCTCTCAACAACAACAACAACAACAACAACTTTTAAAAAATATGGCGCTGTTGGACATCCATGGTGTTATACAATCCTTAGTAAAACAATGATACTATGAACATGAAGTAAATATCTAGTAGAAGATTAATGGGTCATTGTGTAATAGCTTAATGTGAATTCTGCCTTCAGAACTTGTTTCTCAAGTTCACCCTCTATTCTCGCTATTTATGGTATTAACTGCTGCGTGCTCTTCCAATGATGGTCTTACTCTAGAAATTCGTTGTGGTTGTTGTTTAAGTATAACCTTTTATCTTGGTACCCATGCATCTAATTCAAAGATGTCATGAATTGAAGGCAATACTGGAATCAGATTTCATTACTAAGCAGAAGCCAAGTTTGATGAACACCTTGAGAACACTGGCTCTCAAGGACCAGAGTGGAAAGTGTGATCATGACATCCACCTGCTCTTCCAGAATGGGGGCAGAAAATTGCGGGTTCATAGGTTGTAACCAAGCCTTTTGCTAAGTATTCATCACACACCAAATGATGGTTCATTCACCCAGGTGCCTCAGAAACCATCTTTAGTGCAGAATTCCTTGTTTAAAAAATGTTAGAGGATGACAATGAGGGTCTAGAAGAGCCAGATCAGTAACCAAAACTTCTAGCACCATCCTTGGAAGTTTGGACAGAAAGCTAAGCTCCAGATTGCAAATAACATTAATACAGTGAAATATAAATGTTATAAATGTCATGTTCACCTAAATAAGTTTTTTGTGGAAGACTGTGCAAAATGATGATATATATAGTCCTTCATAAAATCACACAAGTACTGTTTATTTAAACATATAAAACAATCTGAGTTAATCATAAGATATAATTTACTTTTCAGGAAATTTAAGAAGACAAAGTACACTGGCCCAGAGAAGGGATATAATTGAATTTTATTATTATTTGCTTTAGTTATTTATTTATTTTGAGAGAGAGAGAGCACGAGAAGGGGAGAGGCAGAGAGAGAGAGAATGAAAGAGAGAGAGAATTCCAAGTAGGTTCCACATTGTAAGCACGGAGCCCAAAGTGGGGCTTGAACCCAGGAACCATGAGATCATGACCTGAGATGAAAATCAAAAGTCAGATGCTTAACTGGCTGAGCCACACAGACAACCCTGGATTTTAGAAGAACGAGGGCAAATATTCTATATGACAGAGATGAAAGCTTCAACAGCTTTCAGTGGCGATGAGCACACACTATGGAGCCATGAAAAGAATAGGAAGGAAATACTGAAGGTCCTGGGGCACCTGGGTGGCTCAGTTGGTTAAGCGCCCAACTTGGGCTCAGGTCATGATCTTGCAGTTCAGGAGTTTGAGCCCCATGTTGAGCTCTGTGCTAACAGCTCAGAGCCTGGAGCCTGCTTTGGATTCTGTGTCTCCCTCTCTCTTTCCCGCTCCCCCACTCATGCTCTGTCTCTTTGTCTCTCTCTCTCAAATACAAATAAACATTAAAATATTTTTAAAAAAGAAATACTGAAGGTTGTAAGGGGGCAATACCATCTTGGGCTTGGTTGGTTGATGCTACTTGTGTTGAATTCACCAATATTGTCATCTGATTTTAAATAGAGATCAAGTTTTCCTGTAAAGACTACCATCAGGCATGGCAAAGGAAGTTCTGTCTCATGAAATTCACAGGCTCTTTTCCGCAGGAGTCTCAGGGCTGATTGCTCACAGTTGGAGAAGGACAGTTCTGTGACATGACTCACAGCGCTGCCAGAAGTCATGTCCTGTGCAGGTCACTGAGCTTCTGTTTGCCAGACCTGTGTTCAGAGCCATGCTGCGGGCCTAGGCCAGGTGACACCAGACTCCCCATCCCCCAGGGTAAAACGGCGGGACGACACACGTCCAGCATGGATGCTCATGTGCACTTGAACGCTGCTGGAACGAAAATACAACCATGTCTTCCCACCTCGGTTCTTTACCCAATTTTGTCCCCCCTGGAGCTTCCTGACTGACAAGAGCGAACATCTGTATTCAAGCCCGGTCGGGACATGCCAAATGCTCCTAGTTGGACGTCATACATATGCTATGCTCTCCTACATCTTTAATCTATTTCATATTTTATTTGAGATTTTCAAGGATAAATATTTTATTAGCATTGGAGCCTAAATTTTGCTCACTAACTTTAAAGTTTCCTATACTGGGAATACACTAATACGAATTTCTTTAATTATGCCAAATGTCCAACGTGCAGGAATAGTGTTATTATCCTGTAAATGTCTTTCAACTGTACTCTTCAGAAAATATTTCTGGCGTTGTGCTGAAATCCAAGCCTATGTGTCAGAGGAGCTTAGGTTCACAGGACTTGCCAGCCATGGAAAACCCTTTAGTATATGCCCTGGCTTTCCCTCCGTTAGTGAATGGCAGGGACTCGTTGCAGGGACTGTGAGCTGGTTTGGGATGGGGTGTGTGTGTGTGTGTGTGTGTGTGTGCGTGCGCACACACACATGCGTGTGTGAAGGGGGAGGCAGTTGGTATTAGTTTTCTTTCCCAGGTAGTTTTCACAGTGGCACGAAGTTCTTTATCTATTATCTCCACATCTCCTGGCTGAGAGAAGGTGGTTTTGTTCAGGAATTGTTTATGTCTTCCAAAAAAAAAGAAAAAAAGGAAAATAAGAAAAAGACTCTGTTAAGGCCTAGAATCTATAGGAGAGATTCTAGTTCCAATTAACAGCTTCATCTGCCCTTAACTAACTCCCCTTTCCGTTACGTGCCTTTCCTCCTGCACCCAGTTTTCTGAGTTTTCTGAGTCCTTTCCATCTTTAGAATATTTGTTTCGAATGTGTGAATGGGGCCGCGGGCCGTGATGCACTCAGCTCTTCGGCAGGAATGCTGTCGTTAGACGTCTGGACCCGTGACTCGGTGGAGCATCTGAAGAGCCTCCTGGAGCGCACAGCCACCATCCCTGGTCGGCAGGTGCCTGCTGCCCGGATGAGGACACGACACGGCGGTGACTGTGCGCCGGGCTGGCTGGCCTTCTCGCAGCCATGCTGGTGGGAGGGCGCCGCCTCTGTCTTCAGGACGGCCTTGTTTTCCAGGTGCCTTCTCCTCAAACACCATTCCCTGCGTGCTGATAAAGGCTGTGAGGAGGCCAAGAGGTCTTAAAATACACAGAAGGCCCTGACCCCCTTGTGCTGCCCACGGGGGTCCCCCACGTGGAGGGATCCCAGGCTGCAGCTCAGCAGTGCCGAGCATGACGGGCAGTGGTCACCCACGGGCTCAGATAAGCACACACAAAAGCGGTGGCGAGGAAGCAGTTTGTTGTACTTCTTAAGCTCCTGAGTAGGATGATGGTCGGCTCAATGTGCCACCCACAGTGCTGTGTCTGTCATGGATGAGGCCTTCAGGAGATCCATGAACTTGGGGATAGGGACAGCTTCTTGTTTCCTGACAGCTCTCGCCCTGCACCGGCACAGGACACCCCCAGGGAGCCAGCCCAGGGCTTCCTATGGACAGGTGGCCCGACATCCACAGGCCAGGTTCAGCAGGTGGGGGGGCAGGGCCCACAGTACCAGCAGTTCTGTGGATGGACGAGGTGAGTCAGTGCAGACAGGCAGAGTTCCCAAGGTGGGGGGAAGGGGTGCACAGAGCCTTCCTCTCCTCACCCTGGATGCAAGGGAGTCACACCAGGAAGAGAAGAATCGGGAGCAGATGGCCAGAGCCCTGGCTCAGACACCACCTCCTCGGTGATTCCCCAAGCGGGCCCTCCAGAGGCATGGGTTCGGCCCATCTCCAGGGCAGTCCGCATTCTCCAAGGCTCTGCAAGTAATTGCCAAATCCCACAGGAGCGTGAGCCTCCAAGTCACCTTCCACATCACGGCTGTGCACCTGCCTGCCAGCCCTAAAAGGACACCTCCTGGCTAATTGGTCAAGTGTCTGACTCTTGATTTCAGCTCGGGTCATGATCTCGTGGCTCATTCTCTCCCCTTCTCTCTCAAAATAAATAAATAAACTTAAAGAAAGAAACAAAGGATATTTCCAAACACACAATTTTGAAAGACTCCAACACCTGTCACTTTGATTCTACCGTTAACGTTACTAAACTTGCTTTGTCTTCTCCATGTAGTCATTTCTCCATCTAGTCATCAGTGAATCATTTTTCTGACCCCTTTGAAGGAAAGTTCAAACATCCAGAGACTTGTTCCTGAAGATTTCCATATGCGTATATAATCACCTAGGTTTCAGTATTTGCTCACCATATTTCTTTTTTTTAATGTTTTTTTATTCTTGAGACAGAGAATGAGAGAGACAGAGTGAGAGTGGAGGGGAGCAGAGAGAGTGGGAGACACAGAATCTGCAGCAGCTCCAGGCTCTGAGCTGTCAGCACAGAGCCCAACACACTGCTCGAACTCAAGAACCGTGAGGTCATGACTGGATGCTCAACTGACTGAGCCACCCAAGCATCCCTCACCATATTTCTTTTAATGAAAAATCTGACGTGTCTTCAATCACTGCGTCTGTGTCTGTTTGGTTTTCTGAGAAGAGATGCCAGGATGGGATTAAACGTGCAAGAGATTTGCCGGGTGAATGTCTGTGAAGGAAAGTAAGGAAGGGACGGCCACCAGACCCTAGGAAAGGCTGGGGGAGGAGGAAGGAGCTGAGACAGTAGGAGTCTCAAGGGGCAGTGCAGTCCTGGGGAACTGGGGCCAGGCCAGTGAGAAGTCCAGAAGCCACGGCTACAGGTAGGGGGCCCACAACTGGGCCAGAATGGGCCTGCGCTGGTGTCCCGCCACTGATCGTGGGCTGTGCGTGGCTGGGGACGTGTGGCCTCGCTGCTGCCGTAGTGGCACCCACCGGGCACCTGCAGCTCCTCCATCAGCGCTGCTGCCTGCAGCAGATTGCAGCAGCCACCACATCCCTGACCCTCACTTGCTCCCAGAGGCAGCCAGCACCCTGATCGTTTACGGAACTTTGTACACATGGACTCGTCCAGGATGAGTTTATGTAGAAGGCTCCTTTGGCTCAAGGTATTATTTTTGAGATTCATCCATGTTGTGCTTAGTGTTAAGTGTTTGCTTCAGTTCTTTATTTTGAATTTAATTAAAGGGACTTTATCTGGCGCACATGCTTTCTGGACAAAACAAGGCTTCGTTGATGAGTGGCACCAAGGATGACCAGGCTGCCTGAACTGTCCGGTCCGGTTGGAAAGGCCCTGCCCACTTGTGTGAAGCCCTCTCATTTTGTGCCTTGTTGACAGAGATAAAGCCCAAAGCTCTTGAAGATGCAAAAATCATCCAGTTCATGAGCAGGACAAACAATAAGGAAAGGAATTAAGCCATATTGTGGGCCCAAGTCACACACGACTTCCTCAGACGCTGGCCGAAAAGAGCTATTGTGAAGTCTTGCAGATGTGACTCCCTGACTAGCTCGAAACTGTTTCTAGGGAACCCAATTCTAGTGCTGCTAAACTGTAGAGTCCTGACATTCTCTTCTTCCTGTAAGAAAAATCTAGTTGTTCTTGTCTCACATTGTCTTTCCTCTCTTCTGTGCTCATGAGTTTGAGTCAATGTTCACATGTTTATTTTTACCCCCAAAGGGCCGTGAATCAAATGGAAATTGTCTCTAAGCATCGAAGAGGTTGTTCATGATATTTTTTTTTTAATTTTTTTTTTAAATTTTAATGTTTTATTTATTTCTAGGAGAGAGAGAGACAGCGTGAGCAGGGGAGGGTCAGAGAGAGAGGGAGTCACAGACTGAAACAGGCTCCAGGCTCTGAGCTGGCAGTCAGCACAGAGCCCGACGCGGGGCTCGAACCACGAACCGCGAGATCATGACCTAAGCGAAAGTCGGACGCTTAACCGACTATGCCACCCAGGCGCCCCTGTTCATGATATTTTAAGTGCTTAAGTGTTTGCCAGTAACGGACATGTATACTTTTTCCAGTTTTTCCCTGTATATATTTATGGTGTATATTTACTACTTGTGTGAATGCCCCAACCAATGTTCAAGTGGGAGCCTGTACTTTCCCTTCATTGCACTTTCTACACTGTTAGTGATTGGCCCTCACTGGATTGGGTTCACTCTGTGGCCAGAAAGGAAGTTCCACATAAGTGGGACCATTTCTTCCTGGTTTATCATTACATCTTCACAGCACCAAGCACAGAATCAGGTACAGAGTAGGGGGTCTGTACATATTCGAGTTAATGAACAAAATCAATCTTTTTTAAAATTTGTTTTAGTGTTTTGTTTTTGAGAGAGACAGAACATGAGTGGGAGAGCGTCAGAGAGAGAGGGAGACACAGAATCCGAAGCAGGCTCTAGGCTCTGAGCTGCCAGTACAGAGCCCAACTCAGGACTCAAACTCGTGAATGGCGAGATCATGGCCTGAGCCTAAGTCGGACGCTCAACTAACTAAGCCACCCAGGCACCCCACAAAATTAATATTAATAAGAGACTAAGTAGATCAAGAAGTCAGAGAGCACAGCAACGCCATGATTTTGATCAGTCCACCTTCATTTGGAGAAGTTTCTGGGCAAAGTATTGAATTAATGGAGAAGGAAGGAACAATAAATAAATCACCCATTCTGGAACTACTGGCCCAGGACAATCACAGGGGCTATTCGTGGTATTAATGGGTTACTGCGGGGCCTTCCCATGAGGAGAGGGCCCATAGGAAGAATCGGGGTCAGAAAAATGTGGTCAGTTCTTGACTCTTCCACTCACCATGACATGACCTTCAGGCTTGGGTGGACTCATCTGCAAATTGGGATAATGTCAGTCCCCGTGTCATAGAGTGTAGGAAGACCTGGAAAAAAATCACGATGGTGACGTGCATAAGGAGAGCTTAACACATGTGAACCAGGCTTACGTTATTTCTGGAAGATGATTCCAGAGATACAAAGAGCTGTTGTGTCAGGGAGGGGACTGAACTCATGCAGTTCTGGGTTCAAGTCAAAGCATGACTTAGGAAACACCAGATCTCCGTGGTAAGTTCATTCCACTCGCTGTCTAGTTTGCTTCTAAACAGTTCCAAAACCTTTTATTTTTTTTCCATAAAGACCTAGAATAAATTATTTAAGGTAATATTCTTGACTCAAATGCCTGTAGTTTCTCCCAGTGGACAACTGCTCCTTAGAAACAAATTTTAGCTTTGAAACTGCTCAGCCCTTTGGGTCGCTAAAGTGTTCTTTCTTGTACTCGGGCAATAACTTATCAGGTTGCTCTCAAGTGCTTTAAAGAGCCTTACAACCCAAGGCTTATGCATTTCATTTGAGATTCCTACCCCCCACACACACAATTGACCCCACGCGTTAATATTATGTGTCAGATTGTAACGGTTCTTTTAGAGGCTGTATAGCCCATAACAAAGTTGATGTGGCACAGAAAAAAATAGCGGATATAAGAGAACAAGTTGATATTTAAATACATAACAAATTCTATTAGTTCTTAAAGGTTTTGATAAAAACGCAGGTGCTTCTGAGTTGAAAGGAACATAAAAGGGAGATGCTGCACCTTCACGATGGAAGTGTTAGGCGCCCACTGTGGATCTCCGGGACATGGGCTGGCTCAAAAATAATGGACTTATACCCTTTCTCCCACTATAACCTCAATGCAAGAGTATTCATTTCGTTTTGTTTGTTGTATTTTCAGAATAACAACCAAGTTTGGCTGCACATACCAGGCACGCAAATTCCTGCCGTTTCTTGACTTGGAACCACTGTATTTTTCTCCGTGGCTTCTGTTTGTCTTTACAGGTTGTCTGTAAAGTCTGTAAATGACTCAATTTGCCACGGGGGCTCGTGGGCTAGTGTCAGTTTTAGTCTGCCACAAAGATACTTATTGCCAAGATCCGTTCCCACCATGATGAAGTTCCCTAACGTTTCTCAAGTTCAGGTCTGAGGGAGAGCCGCGAATTGTGTCTGAATTTCTCTATTGGCTCTTTATTGCTGTATAATAGATTACCCACAAAATGTCACAGCTCAGCATGACAAGCGTTTGTGGTGTCACAGTTCTGTGGGTGGGGAATCCGGACATGGTTTTGATGAAGGCCCCTGGTAGAGGATCTCTCACGAGCTGAGGTCAAGATGGTGGCTCATGGCACCATGCCAGGCCACAGAGGTTCTGCATCCGAGCTGCCTGTGGGGACCTTCCACAGGGCCAGCAGAGAAGGCCTACAGTTAGACATTCCTGGCTTCTTGTGACGGACTATCAGAAGGGACACCCGCTTGCTTCTGCTGTGTCTGGTTGTGGAAGCGAGCGGTCAGGCTCACGCTCAGCGGGAGGAGCCTGCACAAGGCTGGGGGTTGTGCTGGGAAATGGAGGAGGTCGGCAGTCATCACAGAGGCTGCGCACTGCAATCCCCACGCATTTTTCCCGATGGATTTTACGCACATATACATTTTGTACGAAATGTATTAACAGAGGACACAGGTCGAAAAAGAAATCGAAATAAGATGCCAAGACATGGGGGCTCTGGGTTTCTCCAGCTCCGTCCTGGGAGGGAGCCCTGGTGGGGTCTCAGCCCTAGTGCGTAGCTGGCCAGTTTCCCCCAGGGGAGGTGCTTGGAGACCACCGGTCGGAAAACCATTCAAACCACCCCCTTCGAGTGTGGCCGGGCCACAAGCACGCTTGTGAGGAGCACACAGTCTGGGTCCAATCTGTTCACCAGCAGGCGAGATGGAGGAAAGACCTGGAAGGCCCAGCGGCCTTTGTCTTCTACTCGTCACGGCTTTGCCAAGTTGGACTTCTTTGGATGAAGTTAATGAAGGAGGTCTCCTGCCTGTGCCTGGACCCAGGCACTAAAGTTTAGAGTAATTAGAACTACCAGCAGTTAATACCAGAGCAACTGGAATGATTTGTATGGGAGATGACATGGCATGGAAGTAAGGATAGGTTTATTCTCTAACGTCTACCGAAAAGGTCACAAAGTAGCTTAAAATAAAATCTGGGCACACACGCCTCCCTAAACTCACACCACACAACATACCCATACATATATGATACACACCACACAAACCACACACACACCATACACACCAGCCACATACATCCCATGCACACCATGCACACACACACACACACACACACACACACTCTTGATACACACCCCACACACAGACACACACACACTCATCCTCCGTCCCTTCCTTGATGCAACGCCTGCTCCTGTGTTTCTACCATGCCCAGGGAAACAGCTTTCCCCTGGACAATCTTTTTAGGTGACTCCTAACATTCAGTGCTCGCTTTGGCAGCACATACACTAAAAATAGGTGACTCCTAGCATTTAAAAAAAGACACATGTCATCAGGGCCAAGGATTCTCTGTACTTCTCTCTGTTTCTTTCACGATGACATGGTAACTGTTTTACCAACTGGTAACCAGCTGGTTAGAAAAAATCTAGACAGACAGAAGCAGGTGACCCGTGCAGCTCACCTCAATTCCTACGTCCCACTGCATGCCGTTTGTCCTGAGGCAGGTGGGACGTCACACAGCAGATGGGCGCAGGAACAAACAGAAGGTGGAGAAACAGAGCGAGTCCGACAACTCCTTAGCCTGACATGTGGCCCTAAAAGCAGAGGCTGGCCTCACTGAGTGACTGAAAAGTCCTGCTTAGTGCTCATAACATTGGTCAATCTCTGTGAAAGCCATTGCCAAGTTTGACTTGGTTATAGAACTAAGTTTGTGAAAGAAAGAACTTCAAATTTTACCTTGGGATCTCAAAGAGATTTTCCCCAAAACATCTTACAGTGTGTTTGCAACAGCACAGCGGTTAGGAGACAGGGACAATGGAAATGGAAATATACATATTTGTGTATGTATATTTATGTCATCTCAGGGAAATTTCCCTGAAACTCTGGTCTGAAAGCACTGTGGTGTCTTTTTCTGTTTGTCTGTTTTTAGTGTTTATTTATTTTTGAGAGAGAGACAGAGTGTGAGCAGGGCAGGGGCAGAGAGAGAGGTAGACACAGAATCTGAAGCAGCTCCAGGCTCTGAGCTATCAGCACAGAGCCTGATGTGGGGTTCAAGATCATGACCTGAGCCGAAGTCAGACACTAAACCGACTGAACCACCCAGGCGGCCCCTAGCACAGCGGTTTTTTAATATGAGTGCATAAAAAAGATTTAACCTCACATTCTTCCCTTTGTAAGACAGTGTTTCCTGTTAATAATTACTTTTGAAATACAAGGAACTATGATTTATATGAAATTAATGAGAAATGCATTATGCTTCATAACATAAAGGAAGATGTTTCCTCTTACAACCTCAAATGGTTGTGTTTCAAAGACTATTAACAAAAAGTTTAAAGAAGATGACTCACATGTGGTTATATAATATTTGGCTCAAAATTGTTTTCAAAATGTTAGACACTAAATTGAATCAAGTTCTATCCGCTGAAAGTGAGCTGCAACCATTGGATGATTTTAAACACTTACAAATTCTGAGACAGAGATTACAGAACAAATTAAATCAGAAATTCATTCCCCAGATACCACCAGAAAGCAGAGTGTAATTTATATCCACTTTTAGGTATGTCATATATAATATCCTATGAGTTAGCTCCTAACCATTATTTGCATAAAATTTCATGACTATCTAGCTATTTAACATGCTCAAAATTGGTACCTTGGAAAACTAATTCTGTCTCTCTACACACTGTTGGAAGCAAAATATATTTGACTACTTTTAATTAATATTTTATAAATAAGAGGAAAGTGGCTGTGCTAGGCTTTCATGGTGAAATCACAGTCTTACATGATACATACTAACTAAAGACTCATTGCTTCTCAGACTCAATCAGAACAAAATAGATCATCTTAAATCAAAATTAATACAACCACTATTTGTCTTGCAGAGTAAATGCAGTGCAAATCAGCAAAACTTAAGAATTGTTTTTAAAGACAACAATAGAACAATCTATTTTCATATTGTAATTGATTTGAATACGTATAGGTAGCAGGTGGTATTTTGGCTTTATCCTTGTATTTTTAAGAGTGTTTGACTTTGAAGAAATAGCTAGAAAGAAAGAATGAAAGACTAACAAAGATAAGAAAGCACGAAGGAAGGAAAGGAAAAAAAAGATAAGTGAAAAAAATAAAAGAAGCCAGCTTTGTGAAGCTTTCATTAGAGTGAAAAATTGTTCCATTTACTCTCGGGTTGTTATTCTGCATAGAGAGAGGCAATCATTCACTTTGGTGGTGTATATATGCTAAACCTGGCCAGACAGCGTTCCTGGTGTGTGCTCGGCATGTATGAAGAATGCGCCCATCACCATGTCTTCCACGTGACGTCTGGAAGCCATGTTCACAAGCCTCCAGGGCAGGAGAACTGAGCTCCTCTTGCACATAGTATAGATTCATCAAGTGCTGTTTTTGATGTCAAATGACCCTACCTCTCATGTCTGATAAAGATGATTAATCACGAGGGGCGCCGCAGTGGCTCAGTTGGTTAGCTGTCTGACTTCAGCTCAGGTCATAAGCTCACTGTTCATGGGTTCGAGCCCCGCTTCAGGCTCTGCAGACAGCTCAGAGCCTGGAGCCTAGTTCAGATCCTGTGTCTTCCTCTCTCTGTGCCTGTTCCCCTTCTCATGTTCTGTCTCTGGTCAAAAATAAATAAATGTTTTTTAAAAAAGATGGTTAATTATGAGATCCTTAAACTTTCCCCACTGTACATATGAAACAATTCAAATTTATTTGACCTGAAACAGGTGATCAGTACAGGGACATACTGGCACAGCGTGCCTCCTCAACCGGTGTACTGAGCAGGAAGCATCATTTTTGTGTTGTTACTTCTAAAATGTACAGCGTCCTGACAATCATGAGGAAACATCTGACAGTTACCAAACGGCAGGCCCTCTGCAGAATGACCTGCAGTCTTTACAAATGTCAAGGTCAAGAAAGACAAATGCAGGTGGAGGAGCTATTCTGAATGGAAGGAAACTAAAAGAATCATGACAACCTGTGATTTCACGTTGGGTCCTGGAACAGGGAAACAAATACTTATGAAGGACACCTTTGGTGTCATGGACAACATCAGACTAAGGATAGTAAGTCAGACAACGGTCTTGCATTGAGTTAAATATTCTGATTTTGATCCTTGTAGGGTGTGGGGCGAGAGCATGGCTTGCAGTCTGGAAATACAGAATGGAGGACGTAAGGAAGAGGGAGCACACACAGAACTGGAATCCAGAAAACAAAGAACAGCAACAGGAATAGGGGGAAGGGGCAATTTTTTTGTCTTACTCTTAAAAACCCTTCCATAAGTTTGAAATTAAATTAAAATGAAAAGTAACCAGAACACTGCGCCCGGACTGCCTTTACTCCATGAGGCCATTCGGTCAATCCATCATGGCCACCTAAGCCAGACCCTGGGAGGTCAAGGACACACTGTATGTGCAGGGAACAGATGGGGAAGAGCAGCCATGTGAACATGCAGCCCAGCACCTTCCCAGGGCGCCCTGAGGAAGAGAGGACACCGTAGCCATGTGATTATGTCAGCGGGAAGGACTGTATGTCTGACTTAGCCGCTTTCTTTGAGCTGATTCCCATAGAGAATGATGACTACTTTTGACCCCTACACGCATGTGGCTTGACAGGACGGTCACTACCACTTCCTAAGGACCAAGTTCCTCCTCCCGTGTGCCTCACTGACTTTGGTTCTTAGATACTCATTTTTAAGACCCAGAACTTGTTTTCACACGTTTCAAACACCAAGTAGAATCTAGTTTTCTGATAAACTGCAGACTAATCTTTTCTCAGACAAATTTAACTTACATCCATTCCAGGGACTTGTGTCATGTAATTTCAATGATCAAAGGCAACGGTTTAATAGCTAGTTGTGTTAAATGATACTTTCTAAAAAACAAAGGGGTAAATCATGACTCCTATAAATACAAAATAAACATACATCCAAGATTTTGTTTAGCACAAGGCAGCCAGTAAAATGTTACAAGTGGTTAAAAGGAGATTTCAAAACACACACACACATTTACAGGTCATCAGGAATGCTAACATAAATGTATAAAATAGATGCAAAGCTGCTCAATGTCTACATGACAATCTTCAATTGCATTTCTAAAGACAAATTTACATTTCTAAGGATACAAATATTTGCATTACTGTAAAAATTGTACAACTCGCAGCGTTACAAAATAGCTGAATCAAAGACAGAGGTAACTGACAATGCGTTAGACATGACACCCCATAATCTTTTTTACCCACTTCAAAGTCTTTCTTGATTTTTCACGACAGCTTCTCTTGGGAACACTCAGCATTCTGAAATCGTCATTCCACGAACCCAATCCTAGATTAGCGCTCGCCTCGTCCTGTAGAAGTCTTTGCTCAAAGGAGGTAAAAACAGTTTTTGGAATCCAAACACCAAACACCTTATTCTGGAAACCTGTTTACCTCAACAGGCAAAGACAGTTTTTCTAATTTTTATCTGTTTATGTTTACTTAGAGTATTATTAAAGGTGGTTTGCTAGTTTATTACTAAAGACATTGTAAGAATTTCATTTCACTTTGATTCACTGAAGTCAAACCCTACTTTCAGTAAACAATTGAAGCACCCCAAAATAGAACGGCAAGATTAAATAATAGAGACGAGTGATTTGCTCCAATGTAACTCAGGGGACAATGTCATTCTATCAGCTTTACTGGGTAGGAGTTGGAGCCCTGGCCCTAGACCCTGACTCACCCTAGTTCCTTGTAGCCAGTAGTGATTGTGGTTCAATCTCCTCCTTGCCAAGACTCCGCTTCGTCATCTGTCAAGTGGGTGAAAGCTCAGGACTGCGTCATGGAGGAGCTATGAGCAATGAAACAGTCCATACGCCTGTGTGGTGATAGGTTCTAAGGTTAATATTATTACTGAGTGACATGTGAAGCTGGCAGGGCCTCGGAGCGCCCGACCCCAAGCCCCCCTCTGCACTCTGCACCTGTGAGTAGGGCACCACCCGGCAAAATCCTCTTCATCCAGTAGAGCAGGCAAGATGGCTGCTTCTGCCACAGTCACAGGTACCAGCTCCCTGCCAGACTGCAGGATCATTCAGACCAGCCCATCTCATCCTCCCGTGGGAACTGGGGGTATCCCACTCGCTTGTCCCCAAAAAGATGCCCCCCTCCCTCCGCCTGCTGGCTCGCTCTGCTCCTGAGTGTACGTCCTGTGTGGCCCTGAGTGCTGTGTGCACTGCT
This sequence comes from Proteles cristata cristata, assembly GCA_017311185.1. Lineage (NCBI taxonomy): Eukaryota > Metazoa > Chordata > Mammalia > Carnivora > Hyaenidae > Proteles > Proteles cristata. The sequence continues at coordinate 480,663 of JAESUZ010000103.1, forward strand.
GTCCCCTGCTTTGGCTGTGAGTCTGCGTGACCAAAGCTGCTGTCAATCACATGTATCTGGTGCCCTCTGTGTGGCCATCCCCATCACCCTAGGGCAAGAATCCCTCCCTCATCAGCGGGGTGAAGAGGAGATGATTAAAACAGCATGGCCCATGACAGGTGCTCAACAAATGATCACTTTTATTGTATCTAGAAATGGCATCGTCCCTGGTGCTGTGGAATGTAGATTTTAGCCTAGCGTGCAGCTCATTAGCAGTAAATACATTCACTTTGAAATAACAGTGGGATGACATTTTAATATTTTAATCTTAGCTCCAGCTGATTGCTGCAAAACACTCTGAGTTTTCTGAGATGCAGGAAGTCTGGATTTCATGTGCAATCTTCTGATATTTAAATTTTGACAGCAAACTTTAAAAAATGAATATAATCCCCTCTGGGGCAAACAAAGCATGCTTGGGGGCCTTTGAGGGCCTGGAAATTTTCTGTTAGGGGAGTCAAACCTCAGATGCTCAGGTGCCGTGCCGTAGGGCAAATACCAATTAAAAAGACATTTTAGCTGGTCCTGGTGCCAAAGAGAGAAGAAGAACGTTCTCCCTCCCTTTTCTGAGAACACTTACTTTTGAAAACCTGTAATTATAGATTCTTGCTCTTCGCTTTTGAGATGTATGTAAATCCTCCTAACGCCTAAACAAGCTTCTTGCTAAATGACAACCCAAAGAAGTGTTCCTCAGGGACCCGGGAGCCATCTGTAAAATGTAACCCCCAAGGACAATCGTATCTCATCGCCCCGTCCCAGAGAGAAGATAGGAGGCTGACTGAACTTCTTGGCTCAAAGTGTTAAAACCGTCTCTTTTCATAAAGGCACGAGCAGTTTAGCTTTCCTCTGTGTAAAGGCAGCTGGCTAACGACACAGATGGCCGCCACTCCGACTGCCGGGTGTGTGTGGGATGAGCTGCCTGTGGCCGACTGTGCCGTCCAGTTCTCGTCTTCCAGGGCTTATCCTTGACCCTGAGATTATGCACGTAGTAAGATCGTAGCTGTCCTACTCTCTGAAAGGGTGAAACTTCCTTCTGTCTTGGCAATCTTTAGCAGTCTGCCCATGGTGCGTAGCTCAGTGCTTACTCAGTAATAAGGATACTTTCTTTTTCTTCTGCTTTGTGAGAAGTTTTCTCTGCCGGGAAGAAGCTCTGCTTCTCATTATTTCTCCCACAGTGCCTCTCCCCTGCCTAATTTCCAATGCCCAGGCACCCAGGCTTTGCCAAGTAAAGCCAGACCCTTCGGGTGGTCTCTGTGGCTTGATGGCAGGTTCTCCTTAGCGATGGCTGTAAGGTAGCGCATCTTGCTGAGTGCCTTTTGCATTGCTTGCTCTCTTTCTGGTTTTCAGTCTCCGAGCTGTTCCCTAAGCTGGTTGTGGCTGTGGACAAAGCAGTGAGGGGGACACCCGCTGCTCTTCTGACCTGAAATGGGCCACACGTTCCGTCTCAGACAGAACCCATCCTCACCAGCACGTCCCTCCTGCAGGGCATGGCCTCCTCGCTTCCTGAAGCCCTCCCCCACCAGGCTGTGAGGTCTCTCCTGCGAACCACTCCCTCCTAGATGGGCCGTTCTTCCCTCTCCTCTTTGTCAATCTGTCCTTCTTCCCTGTTGCTGACACCTGGCCTCCAGATTTTCAAGATCTTTTCCTCTCTGGATGGCTTTATGCTGAAAAGCTCGAAGAACTCTCCTTTTAAATATGTCAGCCTGGATCATAAATGGGTTTGAGCTAAGAACTAACTTCACACAACTGCACGTCCCAAGTTCATCAGCGAGCCTCCAATCTGTCCTCCACAACGGGGAGACCAGCAGCTTTACAGGGCCCTGGGTGTATATATATATATATATATATATATGTACACATCTTCTTTATCCATTGATCAACATCATAAAAGCCACATACGAAAGACCCACAGCCATTATCATCCTCAACGGGGAAACACTGAGAGCCTTTCCCCCATGGTCAGGAACAAGACAAAGATGTCCACTGTCACCATTACTATTTAACATGGTACTGGAAGTCTTAGCCTCAGCAATCAGACAACAAAAAGAAATAAAAGGCATCCGGATCATCAAACTTTCACTATTTACAGACAACGTGATACTCTATGTAGAAAACCTAAAAGACTCCACCAAAAAATTGCTACAACTAATACATGAATTCAGAAATCTTCTGTGTATTCATCCATCATTCTACAGATGAAATAATGCCTCCCCCCATCTCTTTTCTTGTTTCTGTTTAATACATCAGCTGGCTACCTCTACAGCTGTATTCAGGTTTCGGTGAGTAAGATCTCACAGAGAATGTGCGGACTCCATGCTGCCCTTTAAAACAGAACACCGGGGCGCCTGGGTGGCTTAGTCGGTTAAGCGTCCGACTTTCACTTAGGTCATGATCTTGCGGTTCGTGGGTTCGAGCCCCGCGTTGGGGTCTGTGCTGACTGCCAGCTCAGAGCCTGGAGCCTGTTTCAGTCTGTCACTCCCTCTCTCTCTGACCCTCTCCTGCTCACACTGTCTCTCTCTCTCTCCTAGAAATAAATAAAAACATTAAAAAAATTAAAAAAAAACATTCTTTCTCAGAAAAAATAAATAAAATAAAACAGAACATCATTTGTTATATGAAGTCATTAGTTACAACAGTGGAGCCCACGTGATTCACAGAGCACTGTCTTCTAGATTTGTGAGTTCTCCAAGGAGGATACGAGCAAAGCCACAATGAAGAAAGGATCAGCCTTTAGGTCTCACTCTGACAAGGGACAAAACTGAGCCGTCCAGGCAGAGGGGGTCTGAAGCTGGGGGCTTGTCTGTTTGCTCAGCTAATCTCAGCACCACGTCAGACATGCTAAAGCTGATGGTCTGAACCAGAGGCGAATACTCAGAGTTCAAGGCCATACACTGTTGTCCTACCCTCCGTTCATGGCTCTGCTCTAAGCTCTGCTAGGCAGTGTAATGAAGATTCTTCCCTAATGGAGGTTCATGGACGCACGGCACAAAAACGTAAGATTAAGTAGTAGATTTCTTGTTCTGTCTCTCTCTCTCTCTCTGTCTCTATCAGAAATAAAAAAAATTTTTTTTAAGTTCTTACTTCATTATTAATTATCTATCAGATAAGGGACCCATCAAGATCTATTTATTACAAGTGCTACATAGAAATATATGGATAACTACATTTTGTTACCTATCCATTTAACCAAAACATCTCTGTGGAGAGCATTAGAATAAAATATTATGTGAGTGTAGTACTTAAAATATATGAAAGAAATACTACAGAACATAGTGAACATTATTTAATATCTTATAGGTAAGGTACAAATTATTTGAAAAACTACACATACAGTCAGAGTTATATAATGGCTTTTTAAGGTGTAGTCAGAATTGGAAGAGATTGTGTGAAACAGCTGATTTTTAACTAGAGAGGATTTTTTTCCTCACAAAGGAGGTTGTTCCCTTAAAACGAAACTACATAAAATTCTCACTGAATAAACGGATCAGGGTAAATAAATCAAAATCAAATTTAGGTCTATTTGATACAGATAGTAGAAGTAACTGTGTTAATAAATCACCTTTCTTCAGTTATCTCTCTATCCCTAAAGTCATGGCATTTTCTAGAATAACAATGGAAAGTTTTACCTGATGCTTAGGAATATAATGAGTTCTTTTTTTAATTTTTTAAATGTTTTATTTATTTCTAGGAGAGAGAGAGAGAGACAGTATGAGCAGGGGAGGGTCAGAGAGAGAGGGAGTCACAGACTCTGAAACAGGCTCCAGGCTCCGAGCTAGCTGTCAGCACAGAGCCCAACGGGGCTCGAACCCACCAACTGTGAGATCATGACCTAAGCGAAAGTCGGACGCTTAACCGACTAAGCCACCCAGGGGCCCCGAGTTTTTTTTTTTTTTTAAATAGTGGGTAATATCACAGCAGTAATAATTAACTAACACATACCAAGCAAGGTTATTAATCACCTCATCAACTTCAGTCCAATATTATCTGCCGTTATAGCAGAATGATAAATGAAAATAATTGAACGATGTCAACACATCAAGAGACGTTGAGCCCAAACAGCATTCGCAAACCTGGAACTTTTATCTATACCTCTGAAAACAGCCGTTCAGGAGACTGGGAGTCTGAAAGTCAGTCCATTGATCTCAGTGGAAGAAATCAGTCAGGTGAGTAACAACAACCTATACTGCAGGCTTTTCGAAACATCTTCATTTTTTGCATGAATGCATTTTTCTATTATTTTCTCCAGTCTCCATCTCGGACAAAGCTCTGAATACTACATTTAACATTTCTCATTTCTAAGGCTGACTTCACTTAATTCTTACCTCTTACCAAAGACGGTCTTTGCGCACAGAGACTCTCCCTCAGGAAGGCGATACTGAGGTGGGCGGCCTCCGGGATGGCCTCCAAGGATTCTGCCGCCCGGCGTTCCCGTCCCGTGTAACCCCCTCGCCTCTGACAGAGAGAAAATGGCCAATGTGAACAGGTAGATGCTGTGAGTTTGGATGAGCCCAAACCTGGGAGCAACACTCCCTGGGGCGGGGCCTTGTTGCAGGGCTGGGTGGAGTGCCCGTGTGGGGACACAGCTGTTCCCAGCTTCCCCAGACTCGGGGGACTTCTGTAGTGTGCATGTGTGTGTCCTCAGCTCTTTCCCTGCCAGTCTCAGATTGGTTTCTTTGGGTTCGTTTAATCACTTGCAAAATTGTATCTTCTCTTTTTTACTATAGTCTTGTGAGTATGTGTCTTTCTTAAAATCCATTTGTTGTCCTTTTAAAAAAGATTGGGTGAGGGGCGCCTGGGTGACTCAATTGGTTAAGCATCTGATTTGGGGTCAGGTCATGATCTCATAGTTCGTGGGATCAAGCCCCTGGTCGGGCTCCTGTTGATAGCTTAGAGCCTGGAGCCAGCTTCGGATTCTGTGCCTCCCTCTCTCTCTGCCTTTCTCCCACTTGTGCTCTGTTTCTCTTTCTCTCAAAAATAAATAAACATTATAAAAGGTTTAAAAAGATTTGGTGAGAGAATTAACATTACAACCCACTGAATTGAACTGGGAGCCCTTGATGTTTCTTTTTCTCTCCCTTCATTCCCCCCGATGTATTCCCCCCGAGGAACTTGGACATACACTTTCTATACAACCCCAATAGAGACCAACTTTCAATTTAAATAATTATTTAAATAACAAATAATAAATAATCCAACGAAATAGAATGGTCTTTGTTTATCTTATCTTAGTGTGGTAAGCCTCAAAGTCTTTCAAAATTGTGCATAATCATTGGAAATTCTTGCATCAGTTTTACTTGGGTACTAGTTCTAGTATTTTATAAATACGAGCCAAATTCATAAAAGTGGGAAAAGCCTGAATAGCATGGGTTTAATAAAGACAAAATGGTACTTTCTCTGTACTTCTTCCAAGGGAATGGAGCCACAGCAAAGTTTCCAACATGGCAGACACTGTCCCTGTAGGAACAACATCAAATTTCTGTACAGGCTTGTGAATGGCCCTCTTCCCGGAGAGGGCCACACTATTTGCCTTGTCCACTGCCCCATTTTCAGTCCTGATTTTTCGGGTTATCTGAACACTTTAACACTACTAGATACTCTCTGCTGGGGTTTTGAGACTCCTCTCCCTGGCTCTGATCTTTCTCCTGACTCAGTAATTCAGTCTCTAGGATGGCATAAATCAAATAAAGTCAGGATACAATTGCAATACCATTCTTAATATTTGCATTTTTTAAATGTGTTTTTAATTTTAAATGTGATTTCTTTCCTCTTAATTTATCCCTGGATTAAAAGAGCTGACTTTTCATTTTCTGATATGTAATAAATATATTAGCCTGATTCTGCCCATATGTTTATTTGTTGTTTGTATCTACTTAATTCCAAAAGAGATCTAGGGTGGTTTTACAATAAAAGGCACAAATATGACAAAGCCAATTAAAAATGATTGAAGTAAAAAAATAAAAGTAAAAATGACTCAGAAATAGAAGTCTATTAAAAAAAAAGAGAGGGCGTAAGTATAATTGATATGCTAAGAAGGGAGAGAAAATGGAATCATGTTAAATATTTACGCCACACAATGTAGAGAAAGAATGGAAGGCAAAACCACGAACAAAGAACAAGGACAGCAAATAGAAAATAGTAGAAAATACGGTAGATATTAATCCAACTGTATCAATAATCAGAAGGCACAGACTGTCAGTAGATCAGAACCCAAGACCCAATTATATGTTGTCTATAAAGGACCCACTTTAAATATGAAGACACATATAGATTAAGCACAAAGAGATGAAGATAAATAGACCTTGCTAATACTAATCAAAAGAGAACAGAAGTAGCTGTATTAATTTCAGAGTTATCAGGAACAAAGGAAAGCACCAGGGTGCCTGGCTGACTCAGTCGTTAAAGCACGAGACACTGGATTTTGAGATTGTGAGTTTGAGCCCTGTGTTGGGTGTAGAAAGTATAAAGAAATCAACTGTAAAAAAAAAGAAAGAAAAGCATCGCATAACGACAAAGTGTGTTTTACAGCATTTAAATATGTGAGGCAGAAACTGATGGAACAAAAGGAGAATAAGATAAAATAAGTGGATTTACTGGAGTTGGAGACACCGACACTTGTCTGCTAGAAGTGGATCTGTCAGTAAATTAGTAATGATGTAATTGAAATCAACAACATCACCGATCAGCTGGACATATCAGACACCTATGAACCACTTCATCTAACAGCACCGAAACACACCCCCTTCTCAAGCTCACGTGGAACAGTCACCAAGACAGACCACATTCTGGGCCATAAAACACATCTTAACAAAATTCTTAAAAAATGGAAATCATACAATGTCTATTCTCAGATCATAACGAAATTAGGCTAGAAATCAATAACAGAAAGGTAGCTGGAAAAACCTAGAATACCTGAAGATTCAACAACACACATCTAAATAACACATGGGCCAAAGAAGACATCTTAAGAGAATATTTTAAAATATTTTAAGGGAAGGAAAAATGAAAACACAACTTATAAAAGTTTACAGTGTCGACAAAAGCAGTGCTTCAAAGGAAATTTATAGCATTCAATGAGTATGTCAAAGAAGAAAGATCTAAGATCTAAAAATCGAAATCTGGATAGATCTATATTTAGATCTAATATCTAAAAATCAGTAATCTAAGTTTTCACCTTAATCCACTAGAAACAGAAGAGTAAGTTAAATCAAAGTAGGGAAGAGAAAAAGGAATAATAAAAATTAGAACAAGAATCAATGAAAGTGAGAGCAAGAAATCAACAGGAAATCAACAAAATCAAAAGTTGATTCTTTGAAAAGATCAATAAAACGCATAAGCCTCCATCCAGGCTAAGAAAAAGTAATATAGTCAAAATTCTAAAAAAGAAGACTTGAATGATTAAATCTGTAATTCAGAACTCCACCACTAATTCTATCAAAATATTGTGACTATTAAGAATTACACATTTCCAGGGCTCCTGGGTGGCTCAGTTGGTTAAGCATCTGACTTGATTTCGGCTCAGGTCTTGATCTTCCAGTTGTGAGACTGAGCCCCATGGTGGGTTCTGCACTAACAGCACAGAGCCTGCTTGGGATTCTCAATCTCTCTCTCTCTCTGTCCCTCTCCTGCTCATGCTCTCTCTCAAAAATAAATAAATGAACTTTTAAAAAGTTATTCTGGTGATTTGGGCTCTTAAGAAAAAAAAGAACTATGCATTTCCATTCCACTTTATTTTAATAAATGATAATTTATTAAATATAACTTAATAATAAATGATGATTTATTATGGAAAAAAGTATTTTACCAGAAGCTTAGATTGGGTTATAAATAGTACATTTCAGAATAAAATATGGCTCAGAAATTTCTTCTGAAAGAAAAAAATCCTATGGGACACTATCTCTCTGGTACAGAGTCCTAATTTTTTTTTAGAAAACTTAAAGCTTTTGATGTTTAATCAGTGACATCGAATTGTGTTCATGTTTCTCTTGATTGTCTAACTTCACGTAAGTAAACCTTTGTGTTTTCATCATTTATCTGACTCGGTCTTCTGTGTTCCATTTTGCAATAAACTGTCTCTAGATGAATTTTTGAGGTTGTGAACCTCAAATTTTATTAAGTGAAGTGATTTTAGAAAGCATTGTATTTTTCAACATAATTCATCATGCATTAAAAACTGGATTTAATCATAACTAAATATTCATCCAGAAAGTAATTAGTCCTTTGTGAACTTTTCTTTAAACTACACGTCGTTAATTTCCTAGTTTGGGTAGGATCTGTGAATGAGTGATTTATAGTTTCTTCAGTTTGCCAAGTTAAAAGTATTTTACTATCTTCTTTTTCTTTGAATGGCAGTCAGAGTTATTTATCACTCTCACACAAAATATAAAGTTGAGTTTTCTTTTCTTTTGCTTTCGGCATCTCTCTTTCGCTTTTATTTCCCTAAACTTTGCTTTTCTTTGCATGAAAACATATGGTTTCAGATGCTGATATTCTCCTGATCTTCATTATGTCTTGATTTAGCTTCTGGGCATTGGGAATTTTATGTACTGTGTGTATCTCTTAAATTCCTTACAAATGACTTAATATGTAATCTGTTTTGATAAGTAACTTCTAGGACTGATTTTTTTAAGTTAATAAATTCAGGCAAATGGTTATCCTTGTCTTCTGGATCTCAAATAAACCCTAGCATTCTTTAAATACAGGGGCAGAAGGGGGCGCCTGGGTGGCTCAGTTGGTTAAGCACCTGACTTCAGCTCAGGTCATGATCTTGCAGTTTGTGGGTTTGAGCCCCACATCAGGCTCTGTGCTGACAGCTTGGAGCCTGGAGCCTGCTTTGGATTCTGCATCTCCCTCTCTGCCCCTCCCCTGCGCGCGCTCTCTCTCTCAAAAATAAATTAGCATTAAATTTTTTTTTTAAATACAGGGGCGGAAGAATAGAACAGGGTGTGCGCTTTACATGTAGGTTCCTGGGCGCTGTGCCCTGGAGACTGTCATTCGGAAGCTGAGGCTGTGAATCCTCCCTGGAACTGACTGGCATGCAAATTTCACAGAAGGGAAAGCTTGGAGCCTCATGCAGGTTTGTCCTCTCTTGCAGAACGGACTCACCCTTTCCTGCTGGATGACAGGGAGCTGACACTTCAAAACCAGCAGTGTCTCCTTGAGGTTGGTTTCCAACTTGCACAAGAAGGCTCCTCCAACTGCCCTTGGCTCAACCGAGCCCGTGGAGTGAGGCTCTGCTCTCAGCCTGGTGTGTTCCCTGAGGCTCTATCTGCTCTGACCCCTAAGCCTGCCTCAGTCGTGTGGCTACACTGGTCAGGGCTTTCTCAGTCTCGGCTTGGCTTCATGGCTCCTTCTAACTGCACCTTGGCTTGGATTTTCCTAGATCACTGATTAGCCAAACATTCACTAGGTTCAGCCAGTTTTTAGTCTCCGTCCATGTTATTTGTAAGCTCTTGGTTTCCTCTAATTTTCTTTTTTTTCTTAAAATTTTTAATGTTTATTTATTTTTGAATGTGAGAGAGACAGAGCATGAGCAAGGCAGAGGCAGAGAGAGACGGAGATGCAGAATCCAAAGCAGGCTCCAGGCTCTGAGCTGTTGGCACAGAGCCTGACATGGGGCTCAAACTCACAAGCCATGAGATCATGACCTGGGAAGAAGTGTGACGCCCACCCAGGGGCCCAATTTCCTCTGATTTTCTAAAACGTATATGAAAAGTTTGGCTATGTCTTGTCACCTCTGCATAGAGTTGTCGTTCATGCAAAGGGCCTCTCTATAACCATCTGGCTGTTCACTGTCAGCACACATCCCTCAGCAGCTGTTAAGTCGGAAATCTACTTATGCACACGCCATACCAAAGCCCATCCATACTAAGGGAAGAAGCATTAGGAACCAGAGGAATGCGGTTAAGTCAATGAAAGACGGACTCCATTACACACCATCTGTGTCACAGACCTGGCTGCCATTCTTCTGCGCTCCTCTGTTGATTTGCAGACATTAATATTGTTTGACAATTGCCTAGCGTCCGAAATAAATCATTGCCTCGTTTTTCACCTGAGTGTTGCCGTGAACATATTTGTACATGTATCAAGCATCTAAAAGGTGACCATCTTCACTAAACATCTGCTTGGGAAGCATAGAATCAATGGTTGTAAAGATAAAATAACTCTTGTGTCGTTTCAATGAAACTCTATCGGTGAAGCCACATCGATGACTTCTCCCACACAATCGGCCCTGCAGCCCTGCCGGGGCAAAGGGGAGAGGTGGTCGTCCAAAGCGCAAGGTGACAATCCACGGAAATCGGGTTCCCTCAGTCTCCCCTTCCCAAGCCATGTGATTCCTTGACCTAAATATTTGCAGCTGAGATTAAACTGTTAGAAATGACTCCCCAGACAGCAGTCACCTCACCTCTGAAAAGGAAGTTCCCTCTAGAGGACTCTTCAAATGCTGGTCTGTGACAAGGGGAAAACAAGATGAGATGATGAGATGAGATGAGATGAGATGAGATGAGATGAGATGAGATGAGATGAGATGAGATGAGATGAGATATCATGGTGGTTAGGAGGTTCCCACCTTGCAATGTAGGCTCCAGGGGAAATGCCACACTGGGCACTTAATATGAAACTCTGAGTCCTCTGTTTCTTCGATCCCGGGGTCCTCTGAGGCACCATACCCACGGCTCCCACCTCAGAGTTAACTCTGGGTGCGTCCCTTCTCATCCAGACTGCCCGCGTCCTACTGATTGGATTCCTCACATCCACTGAGCACCTTTTTATTTTCTCCACACCCCAAATTTCGTCTGGATGTTGACAGATGATGCCACCCACATTCATCGTGAGAAAATGAAATGTTTGTTATTATAATGATGCTTTCTCGAGAGGGAAAGGCGACGGCACCCGAGCAGGAATGGAAAGGGCTTGAGAAAACGAGGTGAGGACAATGGCCTGTGGCTCTAATAGGGGCTAGGGTCTGTGGCTTGGGTGCAGATTTTTAGGTGTGGTTTAAACTTCCCATCGACACATAGGAGGGAGCCCCAGGGCTTCCTTCTTTTTAGTCTGTTTTTCTTTTTCCTTTTTTTAGTGTTTATTTTTGAGAGACAGAAAGAGAGCATGAGTAGGGGAGGAGCAGAGAGAGAGGGAGACAGATCCGAAATGGGCTCTGTGCTGACTGCAGAGAGCCTGATGCAAGGGCTCCACCCATGAACTGTGAGATTATGATCTGAGTCAAGTTGAACTCTTAACTAACTGAGCCCCCCAGGCACCCCAGCACCAGGACTTTCTAGAAGCTTGTCCAGAGGTGGCAGAGGGGAAGAGGAACAGTGAGGTATGAACATGATCAGTAGTCAAACATCAAAAACTGAAGTCTAGCTTTTTCCTACATTTTTTTCCAGTTTCTTGGGGGGAGGGGAAGCTTAGGTTGTGGGTTTGAGATTTTTCTTGTTTCCTGATATAAGCATGTACATGCATACGTTTTTCTCTAAGCTCTGCAGAAACTGCATTGTAAATTACAGTATATTTTAATTTTTGTTCAGTTCAAAATATTTTCCAAATTTTCCTGTAAAATTTTTAAAATGTATTTATTTGCTTTTGAGAGAAAGAGAGAGTAAGCACAGGAGAGGGAGAGAGAAAATCTCAAGCAGGCTGCACACTGTCAGCACGGAGCCCAGTGTGAAGCTCCCACTCACAAACCAGGAGATCATGACCTAAGCGGAAGTCTGGCGCTTAACCAACTGAGCCACCCAGGCCCCCCATCTCGTGTGAATTTTTTTGACCCAATGGTTATGTAGAAGTGAATTCTTTCACTTCCACATATGTTTAGATTTACCAAATTTCTTTTTGCTGCCAATTTCCAATTTTATTACAGTCAGAGAACATTCTGATATTTATTTTCTGTGTCACCCCTGTCTTCTGAGCCTCTGTTTTTCTGCTCGCTGCCACCTTTTGTAATACATTTATTTCACTGCAGCATTTTATTTTATGTTTTATTTTTAATGTTTTTTTTTTTTTATTTATTTCTGAGAGAGACAGACAGACAGCGTGAGCAGGGGAGGGTCAGAGAGAGAGGGAGACACAGAATCCAAAGCAGGCTCCAGGCTCTAAGCTGTCAGCACAGAGCCTCATGGGGGGCTCAAACCCACAAACCATGAGATCATGACCTGAGCTGAAGTCAGATGCTTAACCAACTGAGCCACCCAGGTGCTTCACTGCAGCATTTTAAAGACTATGTTGATTTCTAACTATATTTTTGAGGGTTTTTTTTTTAATGGTGGATGAGGGATTACAATATTTCTTAATTTTGCAAGAACGTCATTTTGATAAAATATAAACTCTCTAGTATAGATCCATGTGCAAACCTAGCTCTGTGCTATTATTGGCATATATATTTGACTTTTGTGTAAGTCCAATAATATAGTATTATAATTATCACTTATACAATCTCATGTTTTTTAGAGTAGCTAAGAAAAAAATAAGAAAAAAATCACTTCTAGAATATTTCATATTAATCCACATATTCACCATTTTCATGGCTCTCTATGTCTTCCTATGGACTCAAATTGCCATCTGATGTAAAATTTTTTCCCAGACCAAAAGTCTTCATTTTAGTACTTCTGGTATGTCAATTCCACCAGCAATAAGTCCTTTCACCCTTTGATGATCTGGACATACCTTTATTTCATTTTTGGTTACGAAGGAATGCTTTCCCAGAAACAGAATTCCCGGTGCTCTGTCCAGCTCATCCCCCAGCAGTTTGAATCTGCCATTCCAATGTCATCCACCTTCTAGCATCTCTGGTTAGAAGTCAGCCGTTAATCCTATCAATGCTTTCCTGTGTGTGAGCAGCCATTTCTTTTTCTTGCTGCTTCCACAATTTTCTCTATATCTTTGTATCTTTTGACCATGATGTGCCTGCATGTGGATCTCTTTGTATTTATCTCTTCAGGGTTTTTTGAGCTTCATGGTAAGTTGTTGGCCATTATATCTTGAAGTATGTTTTCTGGTTTTTATTTCCTCTCTTCTCCCCTTTGAGGTTTCTATTACAAGTTGGTGCACTCAGTGGTTTCCCACAGCTTTCTCCTGTTTAGCTTTATTTTATCATTTTCCTATGTTCTGCAGCTATGGTCATTGCTATTTATCTATATGCTAGTTCCCTGCTTTTCCTTTCACCATCTTGACTTGACGCTGAATCCCATAGGCGATTTTTTTTCATTCCAGTTATTATAAATGATCACTTAGATCATTTTTATAAAAAATAAATTCTATCTCTTTTAGAATCTCTATTATTTATTCAAATAGAGATTTTTCTCACATTATAATTCCTTAAATTCAGTTTATTTTACTTGTTTGAACATATTAGTAATAGCTGCTTTGAAGTCTGTCCTAAGTATAACATCTGGGAATATATGAACTGATATTTTCCCCATTAAGTTTGACTGTGGGACATGGCTCCTTCTTTCTTTTCACTTTTTTAAGCAGACATAATGTAAAGTGGAAGACATTAGAATGGCATATTCAAAGTGCTAAGGAATGAACCACCAAGAGTTCTATTTCCAGAAAAATGTTCCCTCATAACCCATACTGAAAAAAAGACATGTCCAGATCATCAAAGGGTGAAAGGATAATTGCTAATGGAATTGACATACCAGAAATACTAAAAAGAAGTCTTTTTGTCTGGGAAAAAGTTTTATATCAGTTGGCAACTTGAGCCCATAGGAAGCAATAGAGAGCCATGAAAATGGTGAATATGTGGGTTAATATGAAATATTCTAGAAGTGATTTTTCTTATTTCTTCTCTTAACTACTTTAAAAAGCATGAGATTGTGTAATTATAACACTACATCATTGGACTTACACAAAAGTTGAATATGTATGCCTATAATAGCACAGAACTAGGTTTGTAAATGGATCTTTACAGCAATTCCACTGTTCAGAATTAATTGATGTATTATATTTTGGAATTGGGCAAATAAAATAATGTCCTTTTCTTTGCTATTCTCTACTTTTCAAACTTTAATAACTTTTAATTGGTCTATCTCAATTGACATTTTCAATCTCTCTTTAACTCTCTTTTACTTAATTTTCTATTTCTTAATATCACTGTACTGTGTTCAGAGTATAATCCTCATTCTAGCCATAATACATTAAATCTAATTTCTGAATAGATTTTTTTTAGAATAAATTTTGAAATTATAAATTCTATTATAAATTATAATAGATCATTTTCTATTCATCTCCTATTTTGAGGTTTACCTGGTTTTTATTTCAATGTCATTTCACATTGAATTTACAATTACATTTTACATTGCATTTCCAATAGGTCCAATGGTTATGTTTGTATTTTGTGACCCAGCGTTGATATGACAGGGTTGTTATTTCCTCCTTGGCAGGGTTGTTGAAATTATGGAGGGGAATTAGTTTCATTTATGTCTTAATATGTATATATCATGGATACAATGTGATCTATGAAATAAGGAAGCAGAAATTATCATCCAGGAAGATTGTGAGATCCTATGTCATCTGGAAAATATCATGACTTTGGAGGAAAGTGTTGAGACTCCACAGAGCATAGACATGAGCATTTCATTAAATTTTATCTAACTCTCAAGAGAAAAGGGGAGACCCCTCTAATAGTTCCCTTGTATTGTAATTTTAATTATTATGCCAGTTTTTTGCTTCTTACCTGAGCACATAATCACAGTGAGGAAACAAACATTGGGAATTCACAAAACTGCCAGTCTCATCAGAATAATATCTTAGTGCTAGGGCTGGAAATAAAAGCCATTTTGTTGGTTTTGAGCAACGTAAAAGCCACATGAAGCCTCTTTTTATTCAACCCTGAGGCTCACGAGGCCTGCAAGTGAAGGGCATGTGTGTCATCCACGGCAATGTGATTTCTTTTTAGACAGTCGAAGACTCTGTCTTGTCAAGCTGCTGCACCTGTAAAGCAATCAGCCTTCGAATTCACACCAGTGAACTTTCAATCCACATCTCCAGCAAGATTCCAAATGTGACAGTGTCTGAGCATGTGACTTGGTGTCAAAAATGGCCAAGCTTATCTCGAATTCAACAATAAACCTTTCTAAACCAACCAGTATGCCACTCTTTTGGCAGAAGTTATAATTTATATCAGTGTTGAGAAATGTACTCCCCTGAGGATCCATTGTCAAAGTCACATATGGAAAGGATTAAAGCAGTCATGCTCTCCCCCACCCCCCAGGCAGATGTGGTCCAACGTGTATCAGCAAAGTGAGACCTCTGTAATGATATTGTATTCAGTATGAATAAAGGTTTTTTTTTTTTTCAAATGAAATAAAGACATAATTCCTCAGGCATTGTCCTTGAAAAAGAATTTTTGATGGAGAAATTTCCAGGCTTATTATTGACTTCGTTCATTACCAAGTTTGAAAGTAATGATTTAACCCATTAAATTGAAGCTGACTTGCAGAAAGCAGAAAACTAAGGTTCACTTGCTCACAATTTAGGTTTTAGTTTTGTTGAGTACATATATTTCCTGAAAAACTTCCACGGATAGGAGACACCTTCGATTTGATTTCTGTCTTGACCCTTTGTGACAAGAAAGCCGAAAACAAAAGCCGAAAAACAAGAGCCAAATAATTTGTAAATCGGAAGAGTGTTTTTTCTGTTTGGTTGTTGTTGCTGCTGGTGTGACAGTGGTGGCATGTTTTTCTGCTCTATTTGTTCAAATATGAACACCTTATTCACCTTATTCAACTCTTACCTTGCATTGCTTTTAGTAATCGCTGTGCAAAAATGAAGTAAAGAATGCAATGTTAGCAGCAGCCGGCCGTTAATTGCGTTCTTAGCTTCCTTCTCCTGAGCGGGGAAGGTCCATACAATCAGCTGGTTCTCCGAGCTCTTCCCATGGCATGAAAAACCTTGATGTTCCCCACATTCTAAGCAAAACTAAATGCAATGTGGAACCTCAGAACACTAAAAAAAATAAAAATAAAAATAAAAATAAATTGGTGAGGTCCCAATAAATCTGTAGTTTACTGAGCTGTATCGTACCCATGCTAGTCTCTTTATTTGGGTTTTGGCAAATACTGGTTGGCTAAGATAACATGGGGGGAGCTGGGCCAAGGGCAGATTCGAACTCTACTGTATTTGCGACTTTCCAGCAAATCTAAAAATCTCCAAAATAAAAAATTATGAAAAACAAATTCTGCCAGCCATTTATATGCCTAAAGACTGGTGCCAAGGCCTTGGTGTTTCTTCTCACTTCTCTGTTGTTTTTCTTTTTTTTAATATATATATTTGTTTAACTTTTATTTATTTTTGAGAGATAGAGCATGAATGGGGGAGGAGCAGAGAGAGAGGGAGACACAGAATCCGAAGCAGGCTCCAGGCTCCCAGCTGTCAGCACAGAGCCTTACACAGGGCTCGAACCCATGGACCACGAGATCATGACCTGAGCCAAAGTCAGACGCTTAACCAACTGAGTCACCCAGGTGCCCCTGTTGTTTTTCTTTTTATACTGAAAATCCTGGTGGAAAGCATTTGTCATCTAGATGTGACAACCATGAACATCTTGCCATAATTGTGTCTTCTAATTCTTGGTTTTGAAGAAGTATTTTAAAGGAATTACAGACGTTATGACACTTTCTTTCTAAATATTTCCATTGGCAACTTTAAAATATAGGACTTTTTTTTTTCAAGATAGCTGAAATGTGGGAACCTGGGTGGCTCAATCAGTTAAGTATCCAACTTCATCTTTGGCTCAGGTCATGATCTTGCACATCATAGGTTCAAGCCCCCCATCAGGCTCTTCAGATCCTCTGTCTCCCTCTCTCTTCCCTTCTCCATTTCATACTCTCTCCTTCTCAAAATAAATAAACATTTGGAAAAAAAAATACCTGAAACTGCCATAATCACATCACCAAAATTAACAATAGTTCCTATGATCTTTACCAAGTTGTCCCCCAAATGTCTTTTTAAAACTGGTTTGTTCAAACCAGGGTCAATCAAGGACCACACACTCCATTTATGGGTTATATCTCTTAAGTCACTTTAATATAGAGCAGTGCCATGGCCGTGCTTCTAAGATGGTCCCAAAGTTCCCACTCCTTGTGTGCATGCGTGTATAATTCTTCCTCTGTATATGGCCTGGATGTGGATAAGATGGGATACCACGCCCAGGATATAGCGGGCTTACACATATAGCGCATATCGTCAAAATGTCAGTTCTTCCATCTGTGATTCTAGATTCAACACAATCACAGTCAGAACCCTACCAACTGATTTCATGGATATTGGCAAACTAATTCTAGCGTTTATATGGAGACCCAGAATAGCCAACCCAATGTGGAAGGGAGAGAACAAAGTTGGAGGATTGACACTATCCTACTGAAAGACTTACTATGAAAGAACAGTAATCAAGACCATGTGGTATTGATGTAAAAACAGACAGATCAATGGAGCAGAATAGAGAGCACAGAAATAGACCCACAAAAATACACTCAACTATTGATGCGGCTCATGACATAGTTGGGTCATAGTAGCTTCATGGATTGTAGTAAATGTACCACTCTGGGGCAGAATATTGACAGTATGGGAGGCTATGCATTTATGGGGATAGAGGCGATATAGCAATTCTCTGTACTTTCTCTTGCTGTGAACTTAAAACTGCTCTAAAAAGTCTTTTTTTTTTTTAATTATACACTTTTATTTAATGAGAATGAGCACAAACAAAAACATAGTAAATGATAATAAGCTATAATAATATGCTGTGATTAAGATGGTTGAAACTTATGCCAACAATACATTATAATGAACTTATTTTAAATAAAAGTATTAGATAAATAAGAAAACAGTAGGTGCCATGTAACTAGAAGCAAATCATGGAGAAAACAAGACTTTAAGACAAATAAAT
Organism: Proteles cristata cristata; assembly: GCA_017311185.1. Classification (NCBI taxonomy): domain Eukaryota; kingdom Metazoa; phylum Chordata; class Mammalia; order Carnivora; family Hyaenidae; genus Proteles; species Proteles cristata. The sequence goes on from JAESUZ010000103.1 coordinate 498,580, forward strand.
GTGCCTCATTTTACCTGATGGGCTTCAGCTACCCTCAGACACCTGCTCGCCAGTCCCTGACTGACGCACACAATATGCTCGTGGCAGGTTGGAACCGTGGTTCAGCCTCCAGCACAGTCATTTGCATCTGTGGAAATCCGCACTCCATAGAATCTCACTCTGGAAAAATCACAGGAATTGGTTTCATGGATTTAAGAGCCCCTAATGTATAGCTTCCCTAATGTATAACCTGAGCGTGAAAACTTCCATAGACAGCTTACTGATTTCTCATTACAATTTACTCAGGTCACCGATGGGATTGTGAGACTCGGGTCCAGGATCTGTGCACGTCCACACGTTTACAGACTTGCACCAGACTGTTGGACTCCAGCCCCATCCGCTATCTCCCCACAAGAAAAAGGTCAGTCTTGTCCTTCCTCTGGTCTCTGCTTCCTTCAAGGGCTGTGCTTTGTCTCTGATCTGCTGTCAGGCTAGGCTTGGTGCCGTGAGAGAGGACACTCTGGTGTCCCCTGCTCCGGGAGCCGGGCAGCTCCCTGGCTGCAGGACAATGGGCACACTGTCACTCAGGCCAGGGTGCCCACCAGGTTTGGAGGGCAGCTGGGGCTCCCACACCACGTTGTCACATTCTGCTGTACAGTTGTCAGTACTTCAACAGAAGAGGGGCCCCGGGGTGGCTCAGTTGGTTAAGTGTCCAACTCTTGGTTTTGGCTCAGATCATGATCTCATGGCTTCCTGGGTGCATCAGGCTCTGTGCTGACAGCCAGGAGCCTGCTTGGAATTCTCTTTCCCTCTCCTTCTGCCCCTCCCCACATCGCACTGTCTCTGTCCCTCTCAAAATAAATATATAAACATTAAAAAAAATAAAATTAAAAGGAACTTCAACAGAAGAATTTGGGGAGATTCAATTCAACCCATACCACCTGGGGACCAGTCCACTGGCGGAAGCCACAGGATCACGCAAATTCTATTCTCTTTCGGCCTGACTCTCGAGCCTTAACAAACTCCGATTTCCTCACCTAGCCTTCTGGAAAGGCCTCTTTATCCAGTCCACATGATTTGGGCAGAGAAGAGACAATGTCAGGAAAGAAAAAATAAACCTCTGGGCAGGTTATTAAGAAGTTGAATTCACAGGGAATACCAACCGTCTTCCATTGGCACTCAGTAGAGTCAAGGCTCTGGGGCAGGTACAGGCAGATTCACATGGTATGAGGTTTAGGCTGAGCTATGCTAGGGTAACAACAAACACCACCAGAAGTCTTTTTTTTTTTTTTTTGGCTTCTGCAGAGTTCATTATGATTCTCAGCAAATCTCCAGGGCAACCAGGTTCCTTGTGGCTGCTCGCAATGCCAGGGGCTTCTCAAGACGTGTTTTCATTTCACACAGAGCATCAGGTTTCCTCTGACAGAAGAATAACACAGGGAGCTTCTCCAGCTTTAGGCGCCTTTGGTTCAGAAGGAACAGAGGTCACTTCCAGTCATAACCCGTTGGCCTGAATTGTTCAGGACAGTCGATCCATCTGCCCGATCCTGGGGAGCACAGTCTTTATGTTTCGGGAAGAGGAGGAGAATTGGAAATACTTAGGAGCTCTAGAAACATCCCCCAAACACTCTCGACCCAGTTGTGAACTGTTTTCTTAAAACTAAATCCAGCATGCTGGCTCCATCACAGAAAATAATACCCACTATCTCACCGTAATTACAGGCATGTACAAACATGTGCTGGCCCTTTGGAACAATGCATAAAATATAGAAAAGGGCAACGAGACCAAATACTGGTATTTGCACCATGTGTTCTTAAGATTCTGTCAGATTTGCAGCCTGTCTTTTTTGTTTGTTTGTTTGTTTGTTTTTGAGAAAGAAAGACACAGACAGAGTGTGAACAGGGGAGAGGGGAAGAGAGGAAGGGAGACACAGAATCTGAAGCAGGCTCCCGGCTCTGAGCTATCAGCACAGAGCTCGACTTGAGGCTCAAATCCACGAACCACAAGATCATGACCTGAGTCGAAGTCAGACGCCAAACCAACGGACCACCCAGGCGCCCCCTTGTCTTTTAAAATATACACAAAACAGTACAGAGAGAGCTTGAGTTTCCATTTAAAGCTCCTCCACCCCATGGCCATTCTGCTCCCTCTCTTTCTGAATCTGTCCTCTGTGCTGCCGGGACATTTATCTCTACTCCTCTGCTAGCTTTCTCTCTTTTGTCCAATTTGCTAGGTTTTATGCTGTTGGAGAAGGAGTTCTGGATCTGAGACCCTTTTAGAAAATTTCTAAATTTCCTCCATTACTGGTGCTCTTGTGCACCACTTCATTTCAGTTACACCTGAGTGTCTGTGCCTCTCCCCTGACTCCTCCCTCTCATCCCCACCTTGACCGCTACACCCAACTCATGACACCTTTCTGTGCGTGGACATGTAATAAGCATCTCAGACTTAATGTTCCAAATGGAACTCCTAACTTCCATGTCCCCAAACCCAGCTCCTCTGCTCTCTCCCCAATATAGAGAGGGACACACTCCCTTCCTCAAGCCAGAAACAAGGAGATTTTCTTCATTCTTCTCGTTTCCTTGCCCATCCTCTCCTAATCCAATCTATTTGGGCATTTTCCTAAACACCACACCATCCATATCTCTCCCTGTCCAACCCCATCACTTAGGTGCAACCACTGAACCTGCAGCTCGGACTCTGTAATAACCTCCTAGCCAGTCTACGCACCGTGATTCTTCATAAGCTGTTCTTCACGTAGCACCCAGAGTGAGTCTTATACATAAAGTATGTCCTATCATTCCTTTGCTCCATAGGCTCCCGTCCTGCCTGCTGCCCTCCAAACGGAAGTCACCTCTTTTGCTGGCTTGGCCCACTATCACTGTGCTCTGTGCCTCACATTTCTCTCCTGTTCTCCCCTCTCTTCAGACCCGATCCGGGCTGGCCACTTACTTGAGTTTGGGGCGCCTGGTCCTCCCTCTACCTGCAATGAATGCTCTTCCCCTTGGTTCTAATGAGGTTGATGCCTTCTCATGCCACCTTCCTCTGGCTTTTCCCAGCTTTCCGGTCTGAAGCAGCCCGACAGTCTCTCTTGAGCACATGACTCTATCCTATGGTTTCACCACCCAATATTGTTCTGTGTTTACAAGTGTCCATCCGTGTCCCACTCCAACACACAAGCTCCATGCACCCCTTCCTGACTTCAGCACCCTCTCCCCAAGATCTCACTAAACAATTATGGAATAAGTGAAATCATTTCTCCATAAGAAGGCAACCTATCATGAATTTGATGTGTAACTTTTTGGTATATTTTAATACTTAGATATATGGATATTTATAAACCATAAATCATACTATTTTTATGTTATGAGTTTATGTAAGTTACATAAAAGGACGTCTTTTGGGGCACCTGGGTGGCTCAGTCAGTTGAGCATCTGATTCTTGATTATGGCTCAGGTCAGGATCTCACGGTTTGTGAGTGGGAGCCCCACACAACACACAGAGCCTGCTTGGGATTCTGTCTCCCTCTCTCTCTGTCCTTCTGCTCGCTCGCTCTCTCTTTCTGTCAAAAGTAATAAATAAATAAACATTAAAAAAAGAACATCTTTTAAAGAGTAAGTGTTCTGTTACTAAAATCTATTTGGGTAGGTATATATTTGTATAAGTCTACATACACATATATAAAAACAAATACATATTTTTTTAAGTGTTATAATGTGCTCTATTTTGACGATTCTGCCTTCGTCTAACTCATCTGTTGCTTCGTTAAGATAAGTTTAAGTTGTTACCCAGTTGTCCCCTGTACGCCTGCGGCTGCGACGAATATTTTTTCATGCCTCCTTGTGCTCACACAAGAGTTCCGTGGGAAATATACCAAGCAGCAGAATGGCAGCATCGTAGGAAAACATGGAAATTCACACGTCAGTTTTACAGGAATACTGCCAAAATGATAGGTTCTTGTTTATATGAAGGTTTCCCAAGATGGCTGTGAATTCCTGGAGGGAGGTGGTAATCCATATTTTACTGATGCTAACTTTTAGAGGATTAGCCACGGGCTTGGCAGTCGTTGATTGCTCCATAAAAGTATATGGGATGTGGTTGGATATATGCAAACCAGCGATCAATCCGTCTTAACCAGATTGTTTCTTCTATCCAGAAGTTAGCACGCTGTAGCTCCTACTAGTACAAGCCATCTGGGAGGCTCTACGCTGCCCCTCTGGTTTCAATTTTTTTTCCACCTCCTTTTAATATATTTTTTGTTTTGTTTTGTTTTCTGAGCTTAATAGAGGATATGAAGAAAAGAATGCAATTTGTTTTGTTTTCAACCTGCTTGTGTTTTAAGTGATTTCCCCTTTTCAACTCTGGATTTTTTAAAAAAAAAATTTTTTTTTTAAATTTTTATTTATTTCTAGGAGAGAGAGAGAGAGCGTGAGCAGGAGAAGGTCAGAGAGAGAGGGAGATACAGAATCTGAAACAGGCTCCAGGCTCTGAGCTGGCAGTCAGCACAGAGCCCAACGTGGGGCTCGAACCCCGAACCGCAAGATCATGACCTAAGCGAAAATCGGACGCTTAACTGACTAAGCCACCCAGGCTCCCCTAAAAAAAATTTTTTAATGTTTATTTATTTTTGAGACAGAGAGAAACAGAGCATGAGTTGGGGAGGGGCAGAGAGGGAGGGAGACCAGAATCTGAAGCAGCTCCAGGCTCTGAATTGTCAGCACAAAGCCCAACATGGGGCTCAAACCCATGAACTGTGAGATCATGACCTGAACCAAAGTCAGACGCTTAACTGATTGAGCCACCCAGGTGCCCCTCAATTTCGGATTAGTGAAGTGACTTCTTTGTTGGTATAAATTGAGTCATCAAGCCAAATATTTATAGCTCCAGGTAAAAATCTGCTTAAATGTCAGTCTCCGAGAGCCACCAAAATATATTTTATAGTGTGGACATTTTACATGCTAAAATTTCAGGGTGACTCACCTTTTGACGGCATGATATGAGATTTCCTTCACTCCCATGAGCCAAAGTTCATGCTTACCATTTGCTCTCTTATATGTCACTTGTCAGAAGTCACTGTGATACTGGTCGAAATAAAGAACAGAAAAAATAGAAAAATAGAGCGAGAGGAAGAATGTGCTCTACAGGAAAGCATTAGATAAAGTCATAATGTATTCCTGTTTTAGTTTTAAAAAACTACCTCAAGACATTATTGTCAACTTAAAAAAATAAGTCACAGACATAAATTAAGAAATATAAAGAATTTTAAGGTATTTTAAAATCTTTATCAAACCATTTAAAATATAATTTGATACTTCAGAATGAGGAGAGAAAATGCATTTGTGAATCTTCTTTTAAAATGGTGAATCTTGGGGACACCTGCGTCGCTCAGTCCATTAAGCATCTGCCTCTTGATTTTGGCTGAGATGATGATCTCATGGTCCATGGGACCAAGCCCCGTATGGGTGCCAACAGTGGAGAGCCTGCTTGGGATTCTCTCTCCCTCTCTCTGGCCCTCCCATGCTCACGCTCTCTTTCTCTCTCAAAATAAATAAATAAACATTTTAAAAATGGTGAATGTAAGGTAGTTCGTCTCCCTCAGTTTCTGCCTTTCCCATCTGTCAGTACACTTCTATCTTCTTTTCCTTTTCCTATCCTTTCTTCCCCCACGTCTGTTGAAATGGGACTGATCATTCGCACTTGTCATTTATTAAGGTAGTGAAATGTCACATTCCCTGTACGTTTTCACCCATCCCAGCACTAAAAAATAATCTTCCTCTCTTCTGTGAGAACAGTATCTATTTAACTTGTAGTGAAACTTGTATATACAATTCTTTATTTCCTATTACTCTATAAAATTGTTGAGAGCATATAAATATCCAGTGAACCAGAGAAGTCAGAGGAAGCTCAAGAGATTAAGAAAATAAGAGGCTAGGGGCGCCTGGGTGGCTTAGTCGGTTAAGCGTCCGACTTTCGCTTAGGTCGTGATCTCATGGTTCGTGGGTTCGAGCCCCGCGTCGGGCTCTGTGCTGACTGCCAGCTCAGAGCCTGGAGCCTGTTTCATAGTCTGTAACTCCCTCTCTCTCTGACCCTCCCCTGCTCACGCTGTCTCTCTCTCTCTCCTAGAAATAAATAAAACATTAAAAAAACACTAAAAAAAAAAAAAGAAAGAAAATAAGAGGCTAGTTCTATCTGCTTAGAGTAATTTCATTGCAGTTATGGAGAAGAGGTCACTGATACAACATTAGGTTACAATGGATAAGTAAGGAAATGATTATGGAATATAGACTCTCCTTTCCACAAGTTTGTTAATAAGGGAGGTGGAAAGCACTACAGTCCAAACAAACAGATTCCTAAAAATCCACTTGTCAATTTTGTCAACATTGTTGTTTTGTCTGGTTTGTGCTTTCTTTTTATTTTTTAAATGTAGGTGAAATTCACACAACATAAAATTAACCATTTGATTTGTTTATTTATTTGTTTAGTTTATTTATGTTTTGAGAGCAAGCAGGGGAGGGACAGAGAGAGAGGGAGAGAGAGAATCCCAAGCAGGCTCCACACTGTCAGCACGGAGCCCAATGTGGGGCTCAAACTCACAAACCATGAGATCATGACCTGAGCTGAACCCAACAGACAGAGGCTTAACCAGCTGAGCACCCCAAAATTAAGCATTCTAAAATATATATAGTACAGTGTTATTTAGAACATTCCCAATTTTGTATAACCCACAGATGTATCCATTTCTGAAATGTTTTCATCACTTCACTAAAATCCCATACCAATTAAATAGTCACACCCCAATTCTTCTTAGGCCCTGGCTGCAACCAATATGCTTTCTGTCCTATGAATTTAACCATTTTGGATATTTCATATAAATAGAATCATATAAGATGTAGACTTTTGTGACCAGTTTCTTTACTTAGCATTATGTTTTTAAGATTTACTGTATAGCATATATTTGCAGGTATCCATACTTCCTTCCTCTTTATGACAGAACAGTACTCCATGGTATGAAAATACCACATTTTGTTTACTTAGTCAACTACTAACAGGTGTTTGGCTTGTTCCCACATTTAGCTATTGTGGCTAGTGCTGCCATAAACATTTGTGAACAAGATTTGTTTGAGTACTTATTTTCCATCTGGGGGTAAATAGAACTAGCAATGAAATTGCTGTGTTAACAATTCTAACTTTCTGAGAAACGGTCAAAAACGTTTTTCCACAGTGCCATATCTTCTCCATTCCTACCAGATGTACAAGGGTTCCAATTTGTCCACATCTTCACCAATACTTATTTTTGATCCCAAAACTATATTATTGATGAGCCTGGGTGGCTCGGTTGATTAAGAGTCTGACTTTGGCTCAAGTCATGATCTCGTGGCTTTTTAGTTCGAGCTTCATATGGGGCTTTCTGCTCTCAGTGTGGAGCCTGCTTCAGAGTCTGTCTCCCTCTCTCTCTGCCCCTCGCCCTCTCACATTCATTTTTGCTCTCAAAAATAAATACAGAAAAAACAAACATTAAAAAATCGTTTTAAAAAAGGTCATCCTAACAGGTGTGACATGGTGTCTCATCTTGATTTTAATTTGCATTTCCCCAGTGACTAATGGTGTTGAACACCTTTTCATGTGCTTGTGGGATATTTGTATATCTTCTTCGGAGAAATGTCTATCAAGTATGTTGCTCATTTTTTAACTGGGTCGTTTGTCTATTTTTTGTTAATTGCAAGAGTTCTTTATGTGTTCTGGATGACAGACTTTCACCACAAAGATTATTTGCAAATATTTTCTCTTATTCTCTGGAGTATCCTTTCACTTTCTTGATAATGTCCTTAGATGCATGCAAGCTTTTGGTTTTAATGGAGTCCAATTTATCTATTTATTCTTTGGTGGCTTTTTTTAGGAGTTAGACCTGAAAAAAAACCACTGCCAAATTTAAGTTTGCAAATATTCATCCCTCGGCTTTCCTCTAATAGTTTTATACATATGGTTTTGCATATTTTAGGTTATTTATCCATTTTGAGCTAATTTTTGGATATGGTATAAATTAGGGCTCTAACTTCATTCTTCTGCCTGTAAATATCTAGTTATTCTAGCACCAGGTATTAAACAGTTTTTTTCCCCCAACATTGAATATATAAATTGATTTATATATCTCTCCTTCTGCTAATACGACATACTGATTACTGTAGCTGTAGAGAAGTTGAAAGGACAAATGTGAGCCTTCCCAATTCTCTCTCACACAGAAATTGTACTGAATCTTTAGGGCCTTTTCGGTAGTATTGCCATCTTAATATTTACTCTTCCAATCCAAGAATATGGGATATCTTTCCATTTATGTGGATCCTCTTTCATTCCTTTCAACAATCATTTAGAGTTTTCAGTGTACAAACTTACATCTCCTTGATTATATTTTTCCCTAAGTATTTTATTCTTTTGGAAGCTGTTATAAATTGAAAATTTCCTTTCTGGATTGTTCTTTGATAGTGTATAGAAATACAACTGATTTTTGTGTGTTCACCTTGTACCCTGCAATTTTGCTGGTTTCAAGTGATCAGATCGAATAGATATTTGGTGATGCCTTAAGATTTTGTATGTATGGTATCATGTCATCTGTAAGTAGAAGTAATCTATTTCTTCTTTTACAATCTGAATGCTCTTTATTTCTTTTTCCTTGCCTAATTACTCTGGCTAGAACTTCCAACACCATGTTGACTAGAAGTAGCCAAAGTAGACATCCTTATCTTGTTCCTGACCTGAGAGAAAAAACTTTAAGTTAGTCTTTCACCACTGAGTATAAAGTTAGCTGTGAGTTTTTCATACATGAGTTTTATTATGTTAATGTAATTTTCTTCTATTTCTACTTTGTTAAGTGTTTTTATCATTAAAGGATGTTAGATTTCATCAGATACATTTTTGCTGCATAAAGTAAAGTGACTATGTGTTCCTTTTTGCCTTTATTCTATTAATGTAGTATATTTTATTTCTTGATTGTCCTATATTGACCCATCATTGCTTTCCTGGGATAATACCATTTGGCCACGGTGCATCATTTTTTTAAGTTAATTTAAGTTAAGGCACCTGGGGGGCTCAGTCAGTTAAGTGTCTGACTCTTGATTTCAGGTCAGATTATGATCTCATGCTTTGTGGGTTCGAGCCCCATGTTGGGCGCTATGCTTGCAGTGCAGAGCCTGCTTGGGATATTCTCTCTCTCTCCCTTTTTCTCTGCCCTCCCTTGTTTACTCTCTCTCTCAAACTTAAAAAAATAAATAAACTTTATTTATTTTGACAAAGCGAGGAGGGGTAGAAGAGAGAGGAAGAGAGAAAATCCCTCAGCTCCACACTGAGTGAGGGCTTGATCTCATGACTGTGAGATCTCATGACCTGAGCTGAAACCAAGAGTTGCTTGCTTAACTGACTGAGCCACCCAGGTGCCACTTATTTTTAAAAAACATTTTCTAATGTTGTTTTCCTACTATTTTATTGAGGAATTTTTGCATTCATATTGGCAAAGGATACCGGTCTACAGTTTTCTCAACATGTCTTGGGTTTGGTATTAGAATAAATCTCATCTCATGGAATAAGTTAGACTCCTCTCTAATTTTGGGAAGAGTTTGAAAAAGATTGGCGTTAATTCTTCTCTTGTTCCTATTTTTGTCTTTCACTCTTTCTGCCTTTTGTGATTTTAATTGAGCATTATATGATTTCATTTTCTCTCCTTTCTTAGCATATCCATTATACTTCTTTTTAGAAACATTTTTTTAGTTTTTGTTCTGGTGTTTGCAATATACATTTACAACTAATTCAAATCCAATTTCAAAGGACACTACACTACCTCACTATTAGTGCAAGTACCATATAGTAACAAAAAATGTCTAATTTTTCCCTTCCATTCCTTGTATTATCGCTGTTATTTATTTCATTTATACATACGCATATATTACCATATTTTCATGTATACAAAGACATACATAATTAAATACACTTGCTGGTATTATGTTAAGCACTGTTATCTATTAAATCAATTAAGGATAAGAAAAATAAAACTTTTCTATTTTACCTACAATTGTTCATTCTCCCATGCTCTTTTCTTTCTTTATGTAGATCTGAATTTCTGACCTATATGATTTTTCTTCTGTCTAAAAAACTCTTGGTGCTGGGGCGGCTTAGTTGGTTGGGCATCCGACTTCTGCTTAGGTCATGATCTCGCGGTTCGTGGGTTCGAGTCCCGCGTCGGGCTCTGTGCTGACTGCCAGCTCAGAGCCTGGAGCCTGTTTCAGTCTGTGACTCCCTCTCTCTCTGACTCTCCCTCTCTCTCTCTCTCTCTCTCCTAGAAATAAATAAAAATATTAAAAAAAAAACAAAAAAAAAACCTCTTGGTGCTAAGAATGACCTCCAGTTGACTTCTGGAGAGGAAACAGAATTCAATCCTACAACCGCAAGCAATGATTTTGGCCAACATTGAATTGATAATAAGCTTAAAAGCTACTTCTCCCTCAGGTTCCCCAGAAAGGGATGAATTCCTGTCAACACCTCGCCTTCAACCTGTGAGCATCTAAGTGAAGAACTGGGTAAGCCACGCCGTGCCTCCACTTCTGGCCTAGGAACTGTGAGCCAAGAAATGGGTGTTTGTTTACCGCAAATCTCTAATTTCGTAGTAATATGTCATGGTGGCAATAGAAAACCATGCACCGGGGCACCTGGGTAGCTCAGTCAGTTAAGTGTCTGATGCTTTGTTTCAGCTCAGGTCATGATCTCACAGTTTCTGGGTTCAGAGCCTGTATCAGGCTCTGCACTAACATTGTGGAGCCTGCTTGGGATTCTGTCTCCCTCCCTCTTACCCTTTACCCACTCACTCTCTCTCTCAAAAGTAAATAAATAAATTAAAAAAAAAAAAAAAAGAAGGATCACCTGAGTGGCTCAATCAGTTAAGCATCTGACTTCAGCTCAGTCACCATCACACTGTTCATGGGTTCAAGCCCCACATCAGGCTCTGTGCTGACAGCTCAGAGCCTGGAGCCTGCTTCAGATTCTGTGTCTCCCTTTCTCTCTGACCCTCCCTTGCTCACACTGTCTCTCTCTCTCTCTCAAAAATAAATACACATTAAAAAACATAATTAAAAAAGAAAGAAAATAGTACACCATTCATATTGTAGGCAAAAGTAATAATCAGCAAACCAAGAAAAACAAGTTTATCATAATTGAACAGACTTTGCTAAGATGTTAACACCTTTCACAGCTTTTTGAATTATGGTAAATAAGCCAAGACAAACAACTTCCCCTTCAAGTTTTGCTTTCATTATGCTATTTTATGTTCTAAAAGTAACTGATACTTTATGTCTGATACCAGGGCACCTGTGAGATCAGAATTCGTTTCATGGTGATGCCAACATGTTACGAACATAAAATGTGCTCCTTGTTGCTATTTTCTTTCTTTTTTTTTCTTTTTTAATTTATTTTGAGGGAGAGAGAGACAGAGTGTCCACAGGGGAGGGACAGAGAGAGAGGGAGATACAGAATCCGAGGTGGGCTCCAGGCTCCCAGCACAGAGCCAGATGTGGGGCTTGAACTCATGAACCACAAGATCATGACCTGAGCCAAAGTTGGACGCTTAACTGACTGAACCACCCAGGTGTCCCCTTGTTGCTATTTTCAAATCAGTCAATCAATAAAAAAATTCTAAATTCTCAATTTCAGTTTCCAATATGGTAAAGATTGATAGTTCCGATTCACACAAATAAAAGCTCCTTGGGACCCTTAAAAGGCATTAAGAACGTGAAGGGACCTAGGGATTAAAACAAAAAAATCCTGAGTATCACTGCTTTAAGACAAAATGACTCTTCTTTCAAAACAAAAGCATGGTGGGGGTGGTGCGCACCTGGGTGGCTTAGTCAGTTGAGTATCCCACTTTGGGGCAGGTCACGATCTCATGGTTTGGGGGTTTGAGCCTCCCATCGGGCTCTGTGCTGACAATGCAGAGCCCAAGTCGGAAGTTCTGTCCCCCACCCCGCTCTCTCTGCCTGTCCACTGACATGCAGGCTCTCTCTCTCCCTCAAAAATAAATAAACATTAAAATAACACAAGAAAATCAACCAAAAAAAACCCCCAAAACCCAGAGGCCTGAGTACAACTACATTTTACTGTCGTTCCTGGGATAGTTTCAACCACTTATGTTAATTATCTATTTCAACCAAAGTCACTAACTTCTATTTACAGAGGACACTGGAGAGTGGAAAATTGTAACTTGTACCTCACACACCACCATTTTAACAGAAGGGCACAGAATTGTAGCTCAAACCTAAATACTGAAACTTGATCTTTATTTATAGGAATGAACTGCCTCCAATAGCCTCCCTGGGTCTTGCTGGTCATTGGGAAAACTCAGTGCCAGTGGCCTGGGAGCCTAATACCTCTCACAGTCTGTGTTTTCTGCAATGTAGTCCTTCACAGAACGTTTTATCTTAAAATCCCCCTGGTCTTCATAACCAGGGGGAGTTTGATGAAGATTACAACCGCCTCACTAGACGCTTACTTACAGCGGATGTTTATGGAAGCTGGAAGGTCCAAGATTTATTTCAAAGGCCAACGTTCCAGTTCAGGAATAACAAACCATTGGTACAACATAATTCACACTTGGAAAAAATTAAATACACATGACCTGATGAGAACATTTTTTTAAACTAAGAAGTTAATGACGTATGGCTGAGCTATTTCTTGTATTCAGGGATCATATTTAGTATACTAATTCCTCTATGCTCTTAAGAGAATTTGCATGTGGGCGCCGCTCACGCCCCGGTATTCACACCCATACCTGATTAACTGTTGGGTATTCGCTGGGCTTAGTGACTCACTTGGAACACAGAGCGTAAGGAGAAGGGGTGCGGTGGCTTAGAAACTTAGAAACTGGGTCATAAGAGGTAGCATGGCTTTGCCTCTCTCTCCCTCTTGGGTGCCCACAGTGCTCTCTTTGGGGAAGCTAGCTGCCATGCCAGACGGCCTGTGGAGAGGTGAGGAACTGAAGGCCCCTGTCCCCAGCTAAGGGAGAGACTGGAGCGAGTCCTGGATCAGCTGACCAACATCTTGACGACAGCCTCATGAGAAGAGGCCAGAGCCACCCAGCGAAGCCACTCCCAGATTCCCAATCCTCAGGAATTCACTGTGTGAACCATCAGGGTTTTGTTGTTTTAAGATGCTGCTTAAATTTTGGAGTAATTTATTATGCAAAAAATTGCCAACTAATACACACATGGGTGAGAATACGCCATCATGATTGGTGGAGAATCTCTCCTTTTTAATATTTTAATTTCCCTAAACACTAAAAAAAACTATATTTTTATCCCTTTTTTGTTCTTTCATTAGGATCTGTAGGAATTGTCAGTGGAAGTGCTATTATGCTCAACATCATTTAACCCAATTTCGATGGTGTAATTCCCTCTTGAAGATACAAGTGTTTTTATGGGGAGTAGAAAAATGTGATTTCTATTCAGCGAACACATCACTGAAATGTGCTCCTAACCGGTGATCTGACAAAATAGTTTATCTTTTTTATGAACCAAAACCATGACACATAAAGAAAATCCAAGCACACATTTGTCATTTGTAAATGCTTCAATGGGGAAACAAATAAAATAGAATTTTTTTCCTCTTTCTTGCTCTTATTGTTTGTTCTTAACTAGGTTTTGTTTGTAGCAACATTTTGCAATGCTGAAAAATGTGAAAATGAGGATTTAAAAACAATCAAATAATTCCATATTCCTGGCGCACCGCACACGACACAAAAGGAAGACGTACCTATATAGAAAGAAACCTATTTAGTTCCTTCTGTTGTTTATACCGTAAGTAATAGCTTAGTAAGTGCAAACTAATCATTTTAAATGAGAATCTATACATCCTGGGCCCCAGCAGAATCCTATAGTTTAAATTTTTTGCCCTTAATTTTTTTTGGTCTCGACAATAAAGTAACACCTTATTTTTGTTTTCATTTTAATTTCAGCAGTTTTACAATAAACTAAGAAGGCAACCTTCCTTTAATCCTGTCACTGTATTTAAGGTAATGCAATCATGTAGGATCATCTTGGGGAATTTTCCAGGATAAATAATGTTCCTTTATTCAACCTGGCATTATGTGTGCATGGGAGACTCAAGTTCTAAAATCTTTCACTCATATGCAGAGAAGCATTTTACCATTTTTCATTTTGGAAACAAGTTGTAGCAGGATTTAATGGAAAGAGCTCTGTAAAAAACAGGAAGATGAGATTACTAAATCTGAACAAAGATTAATGCAACAACCTCAGTCTGATCCCCTTTTTTTGTCACTCATTAAATTTATCCCCTGAAATAAGAAAAATTTCTCTGTAAATTACTTTCTTTAATTATTCAAATGACCCCCTGATTCCTGTCCCACTTTCTTCCAAAAGGTTTATTATCAACCAAGGGAAATAACATCAGATTTGGAAAGTGTTAAACAATATACAAATGTAAGAATTACTGTATTTATTAATTTACTCAGTCAGAGTGCAAGAGACATCCTACAGCTTTGGGAAAGTATCTCTTAACGTAAACACATGACAACTGAAACATTTTTTCGTGGATTTCAGTATTTTGGTATTATTTTTACTTGTTAAAATACAGTATTAACTTATCTGAATAATTTATCTTGGCTTATCTAAATTTATGTATGAAAAAATTGCAACTCTCTTGGTTAAGCATATATTATGTATCTATGTATCTGGCACTAAGTATTTTTCCTAAGTTATTTTATTTACAAATGAAATTAATGAATGCACCAATCACACAAATTCCTGTCAAGATGCCTCCACATTTTATTCAAATGTAGCATTTTATTCCCTAAGTCATGCCTTCCAGTCCACGTGACCTGTTTATTTGCAATGATTATTTCACCTCAATTCCCTTCCTTCATGTGTTAATGCCTCTTAATCCCCACCTTCATCCTTTGTACCTATTCAACTCGAACAATTTATTTTTATTTTTTTAATTACTTTACTTTCATGTTTATTTATTTATTTTAAGAGAGAGAGAAGGGCAGGAGAGAGGGAGAGAGAGAATTGCAAGCAGGCTCTACCCCGGCATGAACCCAGGAACCGTGAGATCCCGACCTGAGCCAAAACCAAGAGTCAGTTGCTTAACCGACTGAGCCATCCAGGTGCCCCTCAACTCAAACAATTTCTAGTGGATTTTTTTGTGGTCTTTGTTTCCTATTGCTCTCAAATGATTTCAACAATCATTTCATCAGACAGTTGCTCTCTGAGGTCAGCTCTGCACAGGTGTGCTCTTCATGAGGAGAGGAAGCACACGTTTGTCCTGGATCAAGGCCCCACTTTCTCTCCGGAAGCCGTCTCCCCAGTTGAAAAGCAGTGTTCCACTCCTTTCTGTGCACCTGCCAGCCTAACTCCTTGGTGTTAGGAACCTAGCGCTAACATGTCCGCAAAAAGGATAAATAGCTCCAACTTACGAAAAAATCAAATATCATTTCCCCTCAGCCTCTCCTCTCCTCTCTATTTCGTCTTTTCCCCCATCATTCTGTCTCCTTGTCACTTTCTTTGTATTTGTGTCTCTCTGTGTATCCTCGACCTTCTCAGTGGGTCCATCCATTTACTTTCCCTAATATCCACCTCACCTGAGCCTCTTTCTCTGCTAGCTCCCTCTCATACCTCTAAGTACTTCTTAAATAGGGTTTCTGGGTCTCAGTTAAGGTCTTTGAAACCAGATAAGGCATGGTGGAGAATTTCTCCAGATAGTGTCTTTATTAATGGGCAAATCCTGGAAACTACTAATAATACATTAAAGCAGCGTCTGAGGTCAGCCAGTGCTATGGGGCAGGACATCAAATACTTTTCATCATCTAGAAAGTGAGCTGGGCCTCAAACACTGATTTCCTATCTCATTTTTTTCTCACTTTGTAAGGCTGAGGAGGACAAGTTATCTCTTTCAGTTACCTCTTCTGTCCCTCAGTGAGGCCCCATGAACTGGCCCAGCCAGAGAGGGAGATTGGTGTAAGGTGTATGGGGACGTAATTTAAACATTTTCTGTCTTTTGGGCAACAAAGGAGGATTCCCCTTAAACATTTTGTGAATTCTGTAGAAAGAATTGTCTTCTTACAGGAGTAAGAACCCATTAGCTTAAGAATAACCAAGCCCATTTGCTCAAGACTTGCAAGCAGAATTCCTGCATTCTTCAAAGCCAAACGTTTGATAGAAACTCTATTTATTTGATCATCTTGATTCTTCTTTTCTGCACTCTTGGGGAGTGCCTGGATGTTTACTAAGCACCCATGAACCAACTGCTATGTTCTAATTTCTGACTCAATTAGTTGATTTCTTAAAATTTGAAAAACAGAATTTAAACTCAGGTTTCAGCCTTCCCTATCAATAACAAGGGAAAGGAATTAAAAATGTTTTTTTAATTGAATGATAAGTAAACTCTTTAGTGTCTGAGAATCTATGCCTTTACTTGTCATTGTTTTTTAGTACTTGGTGCCATCTTTAAAATTAGGAAAACAATACTAAACTTTGGGCGGTGGGGTTAAAAAGATATTAAGCACATCCATTGTGTAGCAGATACTGAAGAAGGTCCTTCGATTCTGAGGGGAGGAGAACATGGTGTTTGCCCTCAAGAGCATGGTCTGGATCACCTGGGTGGCTCAGTTGGTTAAGTGTCTGACTTTGACTCAGGTCATAAACTTGAAGTTCGTGGGTTTGAGCCCCACGTAGGACTCTGTGCTGACAGATCAGAGCCTAGAGCCTGCTTTGGATTCTGTGTCTCCCCCTCTCTCTGTCCCTCCCCCGCTTGCTCGCTCTCTGTCTTTCTCAAAAAATAAACATTAATTTTTTTTTTTTAAGAGCATAGCCTTCATCTGCCTTCAGGTGCTTTACAAGGAGTTTTTGGATGAAAAAAAACAGCACTGATTCAGCACTCAGTCAATGCAGAAGCACTCTTCCTATTCCTGATGACAAACGCCTCTACTCTCACCTTCTCCTGGATGTAAGGACTTTCCAAACAGAGCAGAAGGTACTCATTAGAATCCTTTCTCAGCTTGAGTCAAGCCCCTTCCTACTGACTTGGGGTCCTCGGCATATCTGGTGCCATCTGCACTCACAGAGCATTTGGCAGAGCCTTTTCCCCTCACAGCTTTTTGGAATAAATTCACATATTATATCATTTACATTTAAATTATTATTTTTATTTTTAATTACTTTTTAGAGAGAGAGAGGGGATGAGTCGAGGGAGGGGGAGGGACAGAGGGATAAAGGGAGAGAATTTAAAGCAGCCTCCATGCTCAGTCCAGAGCCCAACATGGGGCTCAATCCCATGACCCTGTGATCATGACCTGAGCCAAAATCAAGAATAGGAAGCTCAACCTACTGAGCCACCCAGGCACCCCTATACCATTTACACCTAAATTGTACAACTTGGGGCACCTGCAAGACTCAGTGGGTTAAGCATCCAACTTTCGGTTTCGGCTCAGGTCATGATCTTGCGGTTTCATGGGTTTGAGCCCCACATTGGGCTCTACACTGGCAGTGCAGAGCCAACTTGGGATCCTCTCTCTCTCCCTCTCTCTGTCCCTCCCCCACTCAACACTGTCTCTGTCTCTCTCAAAACAAATGAATAAACATAAAAAAATAAATTGCACATCTCAATGGCTTTTGGTATATTACAGAGGAGTGCAGCCCACACCACAATCGAAATTTAAAACATTTTTCCCATCTCCCAAGCAAAACCCCTGTACTCATCAGCAGCCATTTTCCATTCCCCTCTCCCCTCTGGGCTAACCTTAGCTAGCCATGAACCTACACTGCATCTCTATGTATCTCCATATTCTGGACATTTCATAGAAAATAAATCATATAATTGTGGCTTTGTGCATGGGACTTTTTTCCCTTCATATAACAGTTTCCAACGTTTACCTGTGTCATAGCATAGACCTACTCCATCCTTCATGTTATTCAGGACCAATTCCCTACAAAAATATGCTACGGTTTTTAAAAATCTATTCCTCAGTGGATGGTCATTTGGAGTCTTTCCACTCTGGGCTGTTATGAATAATGCATTTATGTACTGGTTCTGTGCAGACATATGTTTTCATTTCTTTTGGGAAGCTTATATCCAGGGAGTTTAAGGTTTAAGGGGTGAAACGGCTCACATCCTACCCCTGGTAATACAAAATGATGCTATAAATCAGGTAAAAACAGTGCTTCATTATAGTTTGTAAAAATGTGCCTATGTATCAACTCTCACTCCTAAGAATTTATTCTGATACCTTAAAAGCAATAAATATGGTTTTGAAAATGCCAATAGCAGAATCACCTATTTTGCTGAAATAATAAAAAGATACTAAATATCTAATAAGGAGGGAATGAAAATAAAAACCAAACAATGAAATATGGAGTAATAAACTTAGAAAGTTGTACATTTGTTATCTATGAAGATTCTTTAGAAGCATGAAAATGAGAAATAGGTAAAAACCAGCATATAAACGATACTTCTCCTATCGTTAGATAGGTACACATGGACCCAGCAAAATTAGAAACAAGCATTTTGTTAGGGTAAATAGGGTAAATAGCATTACTTATTTGTGTGTGTGTGTGTGTGTGTGTGTGTGTGTGTGTGTGTGTGTACTATTGTGGACCTCACCAGAGAGAGATTCTGATTCAATAGCTATTCTAGGTTAATTGTTTCCTCAGAGATAACATGAGGGTTCTAATCTCTAGGACCACAGAATGTGATTTTATTAGAAAATGGGGTGTAATTCATGAAGGTGAGGTCACACCGCAGGAGAGGGGGCTCCTAATCCAGAATGACTGGTGCCCTGGGAAGAAGAGGCGAGAGCCACACAGAGGAAATGTGGCAATGTGAATACAGAGGCAGAGATGGGCAGTGTGTCTCCACCAGCCAGGGCGTGCCTGGGACTAACAGAAGCTGGAAGTCAATGGAAGGACCCTTCCGTAGAGGTCTTGGAGGGACCACGGTCCTGCCAGCACCTTAGTTTCAGACTTCAAACCTGCAGAACTTTGAGACAATGGATTTCTGTTATTTAACCGACCTGGTTTTTGGTACTTTGTTATAGGAGCCTTAGGAAACTAATTTTGTAGCTTTGGCCGCTAGTGTGACAAGCTGTATGAATCTCTTGGGCTAATGCAACGGTAGAAACAGGATTGTACATGTAAAGGTCAATCTTTTAGGAGGAAGGGTCATTAGCCTGTTCAAAGCTCAAGGGAAAGTATGGAGGGAAACAGGACCTGCTGGAGACACGGTGTCTGTTCCCATAATCGAAAGAAGAAGTTCCCACAATAAGTTCCTTCACAAGGTGCAATCATCATACCAGGGCCAGAATAAGGGGACAAGTCACTCCCGATATTGATCAACAAGGTACCTTAGGGGTCAGTGCTCAAGCAGAAATACTTAAGTGGGGGATGGATATCGGTCATCATCTGATTGGCAAGAGACCATGCCAACTTGCTTTAACCTCACCAGGAGTTTTCTCGACTAGTGGGCTCAGAATGGCTCCCAACAATAACGAAGGTCAGAAGACTGCAACGACATAATAAAAGTGCTAAGAGACAAAAACCTGTCAACAAAGAATTCTATGTCTATGAAAACTTGCAAAATTGAAGAGGAAGTAAACTTCCTAGATAATCAAGGGCCTTTGGTGAGGCTTTCCTAGTTCATTCTTCCTTCATTGAACATGCTGTGGCTTACAGTAACATATTAGGTCTTCTCTTTTTTTTAAGTTTATTTATTTATTTTGAGAGAGAGTGAGCATGAGTGGAGGAGGGGCAGAGACAGAGAGAGGGAGAGAGAGAATCCCAAACAGGCTCTGTGCTGACATGGGGCCAGATCTCATGAATCATGAGATCATGACCTGAGCTGAAATCAAGAGTCAGCACTTAACTGACTGAGCCACCCAGGCGCCCCTGAACATATTAGGTCTTGACTAAGGTGAGCAGTCACTTCACTTATACAAGAAAGGCCTTGTGGATTGTGAATTTTCCCCATTTTATACTCAGTTGCACAGCTTAAATCACATTTCTCAGGGAACTAGGGTCAATACATCCAGAGACTTCAGGGTTTTTGTAAACCATTAGCAATTTTAAACAACAATGAATGTCGTGCTGAAAGCATCTGATAGGAAAGGAGTGTTCTGTTTCTCAATAGCACGTTTGTAAGTTTTTATGATTCCTTCAGTTGCCTTCTTTCTTTCTCCAAAACAGGAGAAAATGCTTGGTAGACCTGCTTCTCAGTCCCTGACTCTTCAGATTTGCTGGAATACTGCTGTCAAATTCTTAAGGTTGCTCATAAAACACTCATCAAAGCCCTTTGGACAGTAAGCACACACGCTGTGAATGGAGAAAAGTGTAGTGCCATTAGTGCTGGTAATTGTCCATTTAAATTATCCTCACATCAATGGAAGAATAGATTTCTCAGCACTTGCAGAGCATAAGCATATTATAGATTTATACTCTCTGTGATTGAATTAAAACATTTCATTTTGCAGAAACCTCAAACAATGCAAGGCCTTTGCATAATTAAGTAAAATCCTGGTTCTGTTGGTCACTATAATTATCTTATTCGGGAACACTACGTGTAATTGAGTTTTGAATTGAAGGCAGTGGAGCAAGTCTGTCAAAATCAATCGAATTGATTTTCACTTACGCAGATGCATTGAGTTTCACAGTGGATGAAGTTCTTTTTTTAAACAGATTAGATTCCATATACGGGCCAGTTTTTCATATTTCAAACCTTGTACACTTTCTCGAACAATTTCTGTATCACAGTCTTTCCTGACAAAACAACATGGAGAGCATCCTCACGCTATGTTAAGAAATGAGCTCCAAAATTGAAAAACTCCCACGAGTTAACTTTTCTAAAATAGAGGAACGACAAATGTAAAATAAAAATAACTCTAAGAAAAATGGATCACAAATATAAAACATCTGTGTCACGTAACACTGAGGATAGACCAACATGTTAACCATCGAGGGCTGTAGCCTGGAGTTGCCAGGGACCATCCAGAAACCAAATACAGTAAAATCTTGGTTTGCGAGCATAATTCGTTCTGGAAACATGCTTGCAATCCAAAGCACTCACATCTCGAGGTGAATTTCAAGAACCATTGGCTCAGTTGTGATCACGTGATGTTTGGTGCAACGTACTACTCATATTGTAACACACCGCCTGTTCCTCAAGTTAAAATTTATTGGAAATGTTTGCTTGCCTTGCAGAACACTCGCAGCACAATTTTGTCACAATCCAAGGTTTTACTGAATAAGAAAGCAAAACCAAGAACTCCAGAGTGAGGACACCTGATTACTGAACCCTTGAATATCAACGTTTCTGAAGCCAAATCCATTCCTCTTAGACTTCTAAATGAAGTAAACGTAAATTCCCCTTTGCTCATAAACTCACGAGTTTCATCTCTGTTGCTTTCAGTCAGAGTTCTGACATAAAAATAGCCTATCTGTGAATTTTCTGGCCTCGTGTATGATAGGCATACGTTTAGAAGGCTGAAATTTTTTATATCAGTGGAGTTTTATATAGTATGATTTATATTTGTATAACATATCTTTGCTATGTTTGTTTTAATGTAGAAAAAATAACCATATTAAATAGTGAACCTCGTGCATTTTCATAAGATTTCCCAAGAAGACCAGGTCATTTGTAAATGCTATGATTATGTAACACTAATTCAATACAATAGAATGAGGTAGGAAACAAGGATTCATAACCATTGGAAAGAAAATATAACACTGTCTATGCTAAGGGAAGTAGGTCTAACAGAAAAGGCAAATACCATACGATTTCAGTTATATGTGGAATCTAAAAAAACAAAACAAGTAAAGAAACAGAAACAGACCCATAAATAAAGAGAATGACTGATGGTTGACAGAGGAAGGAGGTGGGTGACGGACAAAATGGGTGAAGGGGAAAGGTTATAGGATCACTGTTATGGAATGAATAAGTCATGGGGACGAAAGGTACAGCACAGGGAATATAGTCAACGTAGTGTAGTAGCATTGTGCGGTGACAGATGGCGCCCACACTTGTGGTAAGCACAGCATAACGTTTAGAGTTACCAGCCCACTGTGTTGTACACTTGAACTAATGTACGTTGTGTATCAGCTGTACTTCAATTAAAAAAAAAAAGAAAACATAATGTTCTAACACACACAAATAATTCATGTGTCTAGGAAAAAATTCAAGTTGATCAATAAATGTCTTTCTTGAAACAGAAATGCATTTTACAATCAATAAGTATATTTAAAGGGATTATTTCTCATTTGCTTCCTTGTTCCTGCTTCTTTACAACTATTATTAATTTTGTACTGTTCTGGTCATAAATGATATCTTCAAAAATCAAGGAACTTGAAAGCCCTGGAGAAGCGGTATGGTTTTGGATATCTAAAAAATATGAAAGGCAAGACTGAGGACAATAGATAAAATATCTCCATGAGGACTTTGGGAAAATAAGAAACACAATCACAGACAGTGAAAGGTGGGCATATGCTGACCATTGACTGTAGGCGAGGCACTATGGTCAATATCTGACCTGCAGTTGCATAGTCTTTTCTCTTAGGAGCCTTATCAGATAGATGTCATTACTGGCATTAGCACCCATTTTACAAAGGAATTAAGTGATGCTTGGGGCATCTAAGTCACGTGCCCGATTGTACAGACTTGGAGAAGAGCAGAACAAGAGGCCAAATTCAAGTTCTACGACCCCAGCGTGGGCAGGACTGCACCGGGGTCAGATTCTGCTCAGCCTTGATTTTGCGTGTCGGTTCTACTATGTGACATTGGACATGTTGCTAACTTCTCTGCGTCTCAGTTTTATTTATGTGATGGTAAATAATAATTTACTCAATACACGAAGATTGAGTAAATTAATACATGAAAATGCTCAGAATCACACCCGGAGCCATCTAACAGTTTTTGCCGTAGTAACTATGATTACTGCTCCGCGGTAATATGCCTGGAATTTGGCAGGTTTTCAACACATAGTGGAGATTGTTAGTAGCAGTAGTAGTAGTAGTAGTAGTAGTATTGTTTAAAAAATTTTGATGTAATACAGTTAGTTTACAAAAGTTGCCAGATTTTATTTTTGTAAAAATAAATTTTGGGGAAAAAAATGTTTAATTGGAAGTTGTTTTTTTTTTTAAATCAACATATATGCATATTAAATTACTTGGATTTACATTATTCCAGTACATTAATTTAAAATCTATTAAACTAACAATAATCTACGTAAAATCTTAAATTATCTGCAGTGGAATGAAAAGCCAAACAGAAAGTAATTTTTAAAATACCTTACATTGATTCTAAATAATTTTAGGTATTGACTCAACTAGATATAATGATTTTTATGCACCAATTCATGTAGAAATAATTGGAGCATAGTTTTACTTCATCTACTACCACTTACATGACTAAGGGGTTCCCATATCCAACCGAGTAGGGATCCAGATTTTTATGATGCTATTTTGCAAACTTTATTGTTGTTTTATTCATAGCCTCAATATGACTGCAATTTGTTTAAACCCAGTAATACTTTAAAATAATTGTCTTTAAATTTATTGCTAAATGGGACAAGCAACTTTTCATTAGAGTTGCAATTATTTATATTACAGTTGACATTGTAACATTTCATAGATGGACTTTAATTTTTTAAAAATTGCCGTTGGTACTTTTCTTGAATATTTGCCTTGGGTGACCCATGCTTAATCTCTAACACAGGTTTCCTAACGGAAAAGACAAAAACAAAACTATTTTCAGTTAGACAAGAATGAGGCACTCTGTGACAATCGTTAAAGCACAGAGCTGCTGTCAAGGATGTATTGTTTTTCCATAAGAAAAAAAGTGATTACCTTCTTGGAAGATAAGATTATGCCGAAAATAATCTTTTTCATAAAATCATGCCACCTAGCTCTTTAAATGGGCCAGAGTTATTTCAGTTAAGATATCCAGAAAAACCCTAGGGTCATCTTACATTTCCATATACCAAATCTTGAATTAAAACTTAGATACAAATTGCTTTAACTGGAAGAGGTTTCACATGATTGTTTAAAGGCAGACTGGAATCTCTAATTGTAAGTTTGAGATGGCACCTCTAAAATCTACAGTGATCAAAACGACATGCATATAAAATGTTTCTGAAGTTTGAAATCTACAAAGGGAAAACATTTTTTAAATTTTTATTTATTTTTAAGAGGGCGCAAGTTGGAAAGAGGCAGACAGCAGAGACCCCAATGTGGGGCTTGAACTCATGAGTCCTGAGATCATGACCTGAGCCAAAGTCAGACGCTCAATCGACAGAGCCACTCAGGTGCCCTGGAAAGCCTTTTTTCTTTTTTTTAAATAGTTTATTTATTTTTGAGACAGAGAGAGACAAAGCATGAGTCGGGGAGAGGCAGACAGGGAGACACAGAATCTGAAACAGGCTCCAGGCTCTGAGCTGCAGCACAGCGCCTCATGCAGGGCTTGAACCCACGAACCGCAAGATCATGACCTGAGCCAAAGTCAGATGCTTAACTGACTGAGCCACCCAGGCACCCCGGAAAGCCATTTTTAAAGTACTTTCAAATTGTTTACCCCACTCATAGTTATATGAATGCATATTAAAATTGCTTCTTATGCCAGCAATTAATCCACTGGAGTCACTGAAATGGAACTTAAAGATCCACTGAAGAAGGTTCAGTTGTGGTGTTCTTATTTTTATAGGTGAGAGAAGTTAAGTGACTTGCTCAGAATGATAGATATAATTCTTAGAATTAGGATTAATGGGTATATATATTTTTAAAACCCAACAAACCTGAAGTAGGAATAAGGTCAAGCAGGCAAAGGTGCGGATCACTGTAGATAAACTCCTGCCTGGAGTAGTTGCTTCAGCTCAAAATAAAAGTGATCCAGAGCAGGGTTCCTGATGATTTGAGTAACCAACATCTGCACTCAGACACATCATACTCAGCAGGTTGAAAATCAGACACAAAGAATATCTTGAAAACAGCAAGAGAAAAATGACTCATTACATACAAAGGAAGTGCAATAACATTTACAAGTAACTTGTTTTTTTTTTTAATTTAATGTTTATTCATTTTTGAGAGAGAGTGAGAGAGAGTGTGCACAAGCAGGGAGGGGCAGAGAGAAAGGGAGACAGAAACTGACAGGCTCCAGGTTCTGAGCTGTCAGTCAGCACAGAGTCCAGCATGGGGCTTGAACTCATGACCTGTGAGATCATGACCTGAGCTGAGGTTGAAAGCTTAACCAACTGAACCACCCAGGAGCCACTAACAGGTAACTTCTTACCAAAAATAGTAGAAAGAAGGGGTGACTGGGTGGCTCAGTCAGCTAAGCATCAGACTCTTGATTTCAGGTCAGGTCATGATCTCATAGTTCATGAGTTCAAGCCCCGAATCCAGCCCAGCATCAGGCTCTGTGCTGACAGTACAGAGCCTGCTTGGGATTTGTTGCAATAATGAAACAGATAGTTCTGGACAGACAACCAGTAGACTGCCCAGTCTTTCTGGTGAAGAGGCTTATTTGCTTGTCCAGGAGCATTGGCCTTAGGGACAGACTTCTGGTTTGTCATACTTACAGAAGTCTAAGGAGGTGCTTTCAGGGAAATCAAGGCCAGTTGACACCATTTTTACAGTCTCCCCCTGCCTTGCTCCACCTCTCTGGAGTTTTCTGGAAAAGAGTTTAAACCCTTGTCTGGTGCCCTGAGTTTTGCAGATGCGACCAGTGGATACTTGAGTGGAGAATGCAGTATGTCACTTACATTTCAGTAAAAAGATAAATAAACAAAGATGTAACACACAGTTAATGGGAATAACAGAGAAAGGCACAAAGGAAACATCTGAATCAATAACTTGTGAGAATTTCTTCAAATCCATGATAAACATGAAGCCACAGACCGAAGAAGTTCAGAGAACACCAACCAGGACAAGCCCCCAAATCCCACACCCCGGCATGTCAGATTTAAACTGCAGAAAATCAAAGAGAAAGAAAAATCTTTAAAGAAAGAAGAGGGAGGAAAAACCAATTATGTGTAGAGGACCAAGGAAAACAATTGCATTGGACATTTCTCTAGAAACTGTGCAAACAAGAAGAAAGCCAAGTGAAATACTTAAACTATTGAAAAGAAAAACAAAAACAAACCCATAAAACTTCACCAACTTGGAATTTTGTATCCAGCAAAAAAAAAAAAAGTCTGCCTCAAAGGTAAAGGAAAAATACTTCCTGCAACAAACAAAAATCAGTGTTGCCAGTGGACCTGCCTTGCATGAAATATTCAAAGAAATTCTTTAGAAAGAAGGAAAAGAGTATTGGTCAGAAACTTGGATCTGCATAAACAAAGGAAAGACCCTAGAGAAGGAACAAACATAAAGTAGAATCTTTTTTATCTCTCTTATTTTTCATCAGTTAATTAAACTACAGTTTCTTCAAATTACTAATAATAGGATCTAGGAGTAGAAATCACCCCTAGGGAGGGCTCCTTTTGACAGAAATCAGCCACAAGGATCTAGAGCAGCCACGCACGTATACTTACTCCTCATTTTGTCTAACATGTTCTGACTTCATACTTAAACACGATACATAAACTCAGGGTTTTCTACACCAATTCACCTTCCTATTCTTCTATTGATTTAAAACACGGATTTAGCAGAACAAAGGAGCAGCACTGGCTCTTGATCTATTTCTATTTGTCTAGAAATGAAACGTTGCTCCTTGAAAAGGGCATTTGTATTGCTCTTATCTGTTTTACTGAGCCCTTCAGTAGACTAAAATATCAAAAAGAATATCACTCTCAGTTGATATAAAAGATCTTTTTTACTCTATCGCTTTCTTCTAGGGGAATTTCTCTAACCATGGGGCATCAAGGATCTTCTAATTATCATCTAAAAGCAGAGGTAGAAGAAATTCATCCTGGAGAAAATAGTATTTGTTTCTTGGACATTCCTTGAGGGAGAAATTGACTTGAACTGGCATATGGATAGAAGAGTTCATCTCAGAAGAACTGAATCCAACTTGTGGAGTCGGGGGTGTTACCATAAGCCAGCTTTGTCTCATCTTGCCGGCTTTATACTCTTTTACAGCGATCAAATCTGCCTTTCTCATCCCTCACAGACATCAGCAGAAAGCCAGAGACAGTCCACTTGGATACTGCAGTCTCAGATCCAAACTCCACCCTATCTGCTCCCCCGGGCCAGGCCAGGGCAGTCAGACGTGCGGCCCACGCTGTTAGTGCACAGTTGGGTGATCTGCTCACTCACGTCTCCTCCTACTCACACAGTGCAGAGGGTGAAGGTGTCAGCCCACGTCTGATGTACTCCCACCCCCTCCATTTCCGCCGTGGGAGCGTAATCAAAGGAAGAGAAGGAAGACTTCCTTATAGAGCTAGTATCTTTTTGGGATACCGCTGCTGTGGTTTTGGTCTTTAGTTTTCTCTCTAACGAGACCACATGATGGTATCCATGATTCTCCAGGTGATATTCAGCTCTATCTTGGCCTCTCTGTTACTGCAGATGTTTCTGGAGAGAGGCAGCTTCTCTTCAGCAGCACACAGCTCTTCCCACCATCTTACTTTGGGTGGGAACCTGAAACTGTTGATGTCTTTTCTTCGCTCTGAAGTAGGACCATCTTCTCAGTGATCTCTGGGCTTAGAATAAAGGGAGAGATGTGGTGAGGAGTCACTGAGGTGAGATTCTTATGAGTACTTGTTAGTAGGAGGAAGGTCCGTCCTCACACAGACAGCTCTCTTTAGAATACAGGATGCTTAGAACCTGCTTGTGTTAGCCATGGGGCCCGAGTGCTCATTCAGGAGTTAAAAAGAAGCAATATATAACATCCTAGTACATAGAATTGATTTTGTTCTCTTCAGTCATTAAGGTCATATTTTCACAATGTTGAGTCTTGGGATAAATCAGAAAAGTGAAATATAAAAGGCAATCGTCTATGCTTCCACAATCTGTGCACGCTTTCCATATATTGGTACATTTCTATGTAGTCTGACTTAAAAATTTTTAGAACAATTAAATCTGTCCTCCCAAGGGGCGCCTGGGCGGCTTAGTCGGTTAAGCGTACGACTTTTGCTTAGGTCATGATCTCGCGGTTCATGGGTTCGAGCCCCGTGTCGGGCTTTGTGCTGACTGCCAGCTCGGAGCCTGGAGCCTGTTTCGGTCTGTGACTCCCTCTCTCTCTGACCCTCCCCTGTTCACACTCTCTCTCTCCTAGAAGTAAATAAAACATTAAAAAAAAATTTAAATCTGTCCTCCTAATAAATCGAGCTATAATGGAAGAATTGTGCAATTTCCTATTACCATAAACTTAGTCTTCATTAAATAGTCAAAAGAATGTAATGATCAGAAGCCTGGGGGGCTCAGTCAGTTAAGTGTCCAACTCTTGGTTTCAGCTCAGTTCATGATCTCACAGTTCATGAGTTCAAACCTCACCTTGAGCACTGCGTTGACAATGTGGAGGCTGTTTGGGATTTCTCTCTCTCTCTCTCAAAATAAATAAGTAAACTAAAAAAAAAAGTAATGATCAAAATAAATAAAACAAAGCATCACCTACCCTTTCTATGCCACTGAGTTGGAGTTGTTCAGTTCTTCAAACACTGGCCACTGGTGGAATGCTGCCTCTGTGCCCCATGCTGAAGAATGTGATAAACAGCCATGATGACATTCCTGTGATCAAGGAGCTTATGGTCTAGGTGAAGAGTCAGAAATGTAAACAGAGACAATAATGTTTGTGTGGAAGAATATTAGGAGGCATGGCATACTCTGTAGGAGCATGTGTGGTGAAGACTGCAGACAGAAAGTGTTCTGTATTTATTTTGAGAGAGAGAGAGAGAGAGAGAGAGGGGATGTGAGTGGGAAAAGAGGAGAGGGAGAAGGAGAGAGAGAATCCCAAGCAGGCTCCATGCTGTCAGTGCAGAGCCCAAGGCAGGGCTCGAACCCATGAACCATGAGATCATGTTCTGAGCTGAGATCAAGAGTTGGACGCTCAACCGACAGAGCCACCCAGGCACCCCAATGAGGGCTTCTTCACAGAGAATGTGGTGCCTGTGCAGAATGTGGAAGCCTGAAGGGGCATCTTCCCAACTGAAGAGATGAAGGCTGGAGGCACGACAAGAGTTGTGGTAGAGCTCACCACTTGGCACAAATGTGCCCTGTGCATCGTGAACCTGGGTTTATGGCTAGTTGGCATCGCCATGGCATCATGTTTGGGTTGGGCTGGCAGTGACAGGAGGGACTCTGGGCGGTGGTCTGTCCCGATGCTGTGGAGATTGAATACCGCCTTTTTGGTGATAGAACAACAATGATATGGTCAGACATAGGTTTGTGAAATCGTTGGAAAAACAGATTGAAGGGGGGAAAGCGTAAGACATGAAGACCAATCCAGAGACTATCCTAATAAGGCAGATTGGTGATCATGCAGCTCAGACTGCCAGGGTGAAGGTGATGGGACATAGGACCCACTGGTGTGACAGACAGTGGAATGGCACCAGCTTATTACATACGGTTTCAGTTGTGGTCTGGGCATTTGCAGACCGAGGATGGTGTGGCCACGCCTGGGCATTGAGGTCTAGGCTCCTCTACCATATTGTGCTATGCTGCTCTCCCCAGGACGTTTCTCTTCCTCTTTTTCCAGGATGGCTGATTACCGTGAACCCGTAAGTGGTCACGGAGAAGAGACAGCAAGCGTCTTATACAAAGAGTAACATAAAAATGAAGAAATGCAAGAATAAGGCAGCTGAGACCCAAATCATCCACCAGAAAATCTATGATCTGAAGGAGGCAAAAGCTATCAACAGAGACTTTCCCAGCACGCGAAGAAATTAAAAAATAAAAGTTCTCTTTGAAATAAAGGATCAGAACAGATTTAAAAAAAAAAAAAAGCACTGGCAGAGATGAAAAGGACTGAAGAAAAAAATGGAAGAGAAAAATATTCTGCACAGAAATGAAAGTCACATTCCATGTAGCAGAGAAGGGACTAGATGCTGTGAACAGAGTGGCGAGGGATGCAGAGGGCGTGGGATAAGTGAGGAGAGAATACAAATGAAAAACTCACAAAAGAGTGAATATAATTGGTTAACAACATCGGGGCACATATGCGAGCCGGCAGAAATGAAAGAAATGCAAATTAATTCAAGAAAATATATGTCTTGCCTGTCCAATGTTAAAAGATTAAAAATTAATATTGACGCAAGAAAGAGCAAATTTCACAATTTCTGGTAAAAATGTGCTTTTGGCAACATACGGACGTCTTAAAACCAGCACACTCTTCTAAAGAAG
The DNA here is from genome assembly GCA_017311185.1 of Proteles cristata cristata. Lineage (NCBI taxonomy): Eukaryota > Metazoa > Chordata > Mammalia > Carnivora > Hyaenidae > Proteles > Proteles cristata. The sequence continues at coordinate 528,865 of JAESUZ010000103.1, forward strand.
AATTTCATTAAAAAAATGCATCTTGAGGAAATTAATTTAAAAATGGGGGAAACTTACTAAGCTAGTATTTTTCCCCCTCCGTGACACTTGTATCAATAAAAAATTGGGAGAAACTAAATGTCTGGCAATATGGAATCACTCAGGAATCATCTACGCATTGCACATTGCCTGCTCAAGGTGAGGATGCAGTGTTTCCGCTTTGCTGGCATTTTCTCTGAGCGAGGAAGCCAGGCTGACATCTCATGGATGCATGGATACAGGTCCTGGGGCACATGATAATTTTAAAGGCCCATGAAGTGTTTTAATTTCTTTTACAATTAGAAAAAAATCATTATCTAAAAAATAGACTATAATCCAGCCAGTCAGTATACCAATGCAGTTGTGAAGCATAACTTTTAGTATGATTCTTGAAGGAAGGAGTCTGCAGAGGCAGAAATGCCTAGAATCCTCAAAGCCACCATAGGGCCATGAGAGGGAGGCGTTCCTGGCACCAGCCACCAATCCAAGGCCACTGCTCTGATGCTCTGGCAGCGCCATAGAGAAAGAGAAGGGAGGAGAATGGGATCCCGGCGCAAGGCTCTGAAATGCCCTTGGCACAGCGCATTAGGAATCCCACAGAACTCGCCAGTTACAGCTTCTCTGGGCAACATTCTGAAGACACTGAAAAGAAGGTTCAGTAAGAATCTGCTGGATTTATTTTAAGATTAATACATTTTTAAATTATATATATGTGGAATTGTTTTTATTGCATATTATTGACTATAAAAAGCAAGATAAGGAACATATGTACAATATGATCCCAATAGTATATGAGTGAGTGAGTGTGTCAGTTTGTAAATGGGTAGGAAATGGCTGGGATACCTCTAAGGTGGGATTGGATGTGGAGGAAGATGGAAAAAGGGGAGAGGGAGGGATCCAAACCAGAAGGTAGAGGGTTTCTAGGGGCAGTGAAATTATTCTGTATATTACAGTAATGGATATGTCAGTATACATCTGTCCAAACCCATAGAATATACAACACCCAGAGCGAACCCTAATGTAAACTATAGATTAGGGGGTGATTGTGACATGTAAATGCAGGTTCATTAATTTTAAAAGTGTACCACCCTGGTAGGGACTGTTGCACACGGGGAAGAGGGTTGTGTTTGGGAATGTTTGGGAAATCTTTGTTCTTCCAGTTTAATTCTGCTATGGTAGTAGGGAGGGAAGATGCTACTTCATGAACCAGCTCCCTACTGTACAAGCCCAAAAGGAAGCTTTGAGATTACCTAAAACAAACTGAAAAATTCTAACCCTGTACAACCAATCCTCCTGACCCCCAACCCAAATTCATATAAATTCTATCAGGCTGTCATTAAAAGTACACCCCAAATTCTCTGTAACTCAAAGGTCTCTTTCTTTTAACTCACAAATTTCTCTTGAACCAAAACCTCGTTGAGAACTGAACATATTGCCAGTAGTCAAACATTTTCACGGCGCACTGTAAGGCAGGCGATCTTTCCACAGCAAATTAAAGGGGCACGTGGGCCAAATGTCATCACGTATAGCAACCACAGATCAACAAATGTTCAAGAAGCATGAAAAAAATCATATGTAAAAACACACGTCTATACGCACCGTCTTATATCTGTTTATATATGCCTGTGTCTACACATGCGCGCACATTTATACACAAGCAATACGCAGACTTAAATAAAGAAGGCAGATCACAGCCAATGGCTTCCTCAAGCAAGAGTTCAAGAGATCGAATACAAGAAGAAATTTTGTTCACTTTCTCAAGAACTGTTTTGTCTGCGATTTGACTTTAGGTTTTATATTCAGGACTTTTCATCTCCAAGTCCCGTCATCACCATACATGACAATCCCTGTCCTCTGTCTTCTACCATGTATGCTCTGACCATTTTCTGATGGGGAAAAGCAATATCTGCAAGAAATATATTTTTTAATGTTTCTTTATTTTTGAGAAAGAGACCGAGAGAGAGGGGGACACAGAATCCAAAGCAGCTCCAGGCTCTCACCTATCAGCACAGAGCCCGATGTGGGGCTTGAGCCCACGAGCTGTGACATCATGACCTGAGCAGAAGTCAGATGCTTAACCATCTGAGCCACCCAGGTGCTCCAGTATCTGCAACATACTGGTCTCCATAAAAGCAACACATCGTGAGTGTTATATGTTGAATTGTGATTCTGCCCAACATTTACTGACCTAGTTCCCAGGGTCTCAGAAAGTGACCTTATGGGAAACAAGGCATTCTAGGCAGGGTCACGGGGAGAGTAGTGTGGGTCCCTGATCCAATATGACCGGTATCTTGACAGAAAGAAAGAATTTGGGAAAAGGGACAGATATACACACAAGGAGACTGTCACGTGAATATGAAGGCAGAGATCGGGGTGACATGTCTACTAACCAAGGGACACCACAGGTTGCTAGCAAACCACCAGGACCCAGGAGAGAAACCTGAAACAGATTTCCCCTCACAGCCTTAGAACCAGGACAGCTGGTATCTTCATCTTGAACTTGTAGCCACCAGGGTTCTGAGAAAATAAGTACATTTCATTTTTATTTGCTTCCTTTTGAAAGCAAGCTACCTAGCTGGATAGCTAGCCAGCAAGGTAAGGAACACGGTGTCGGCATGATCCTGGTGGTGTGTGGGTAGGTGTGCGGGTTTGTATATGGCTGGGAAAGGCTAGGTGTCCGGCATACCTCGGAGGTGGGGCTGTGTGCAGGAAACGATGATGAAGAGACACTTCAGGTTGATTTTTTTCTCTACAGTCAGTTCATAGTATCCACATGATATTTCATATTCCATTATATTTGTAAAATATATAATTGCCATATTTGTGGGATTAAACTAATAAAATCTATTGAAAATGGGTGCACCAAAGTAAAATGAGTAAATATCTCTCTTTTTTTTTTATGTCTTATTTATTTCTGAGAGAGGGAGGGTAAGAGAAAGAGGGAGACATAGAATCTGAAACAGGTTCCAGGCTCTGAGCTAGCTGTCAGCACAGAGCCCGACGCGGGGCTCGAACCCACGAACTGTGAGATCATGACCTGAGCTGAAGTCGGATGCTTAACCGACTGAGCCACCCAGGCACCCCAGTAAATATCTCATTTGCCTTCTCCATTTCCTTACATTGATAAACATATTTGAAGGATCTTATTTCCTTCTTATTGAGAGAAATTTTAAGGTACAAAATATTCAAGTTATTCTCAAGAAGGAAACAAATTTCCCTATTTAATGATTTGCCTCAATTTTCCACTTTCGTTGAAGTGCTAAAATTTTCACTGTCAAAAAATATATATGCTCTGGTTGTTAAAAAGAAAACCACAGGCCCAAAATGATCTCACTTATCAAGACTTACTATCTAACCTAACTACAGTTTCATCCCCACCCCACTGTCCCCACCCTGCCCCAATGCAATGTAACCGTTAGCCAACCAAACTAGAATTTCTTGGTCAACACTAGGAGATAATCCCCTGGTAGACCCCTTCGATACCTCAGGAGGGTAAGTTTGCCTAAAACAATGCATTCCTTGATAATAAATTCCTTTTCTCCAGCCCCTCTTTGCCTCTATTCTGTACAGCTCTTTGGAGCACCCTCTATGCTGCTAGGGTGCTGGCTCATTCATGAATCATTTCATAGAGCCCATTAGATCTTTACACTTATTTAGTTGAATTATGTTTTTTCAAAACAGTGTTTAGATATTTGTTGATAAGTGATCATCCATACTCTTATTTTTAAGGGTCTAAGATGATTTTTAAGTCAACCCTAAAAGCTTCTTTAGTTGGCTCTTTATTCTATAGTAAAATTTCAGATACAAAACATAGAAACAAACTCATTACTGAAATAACAGAGTGGCTCTCCTGTATTGAATAAGAAAGTGCAGAAACAACATTCCTAAAAACTTGCATTAACATAAGACAATTTGAATAATAACTGAAAGACAGTTTGATGACAAATGAGAAGAAACAGGAAAAACTTAAGAGTTGCTAATTAAAAATAAGCTTGTTTTAACAGGAATATCACTCATCTGTGTACATTCCAGTCAATGCCTTTACATTTGGTTATTTGAAAACAGCATATTTACGAGTTTATAAAAGTTCAGCATTATGAATGAAAATGTCAATGCATATATTCTTTGCTAAGAATGAGAAATTCGCCTCTTAACTTTTAAATTTAACTTTTAAAAACACAATTATAGGGGCGACTGGGTGGCTCAGCTGATTAAGTGTCCAACTTCAGCTCAGGTCATGATCTCATGGTTCACAAGTTCAAGCCCCATGTCGGGCTCTGTGCTGACAGCTTGGAGCCTGGAGTCTGCTTTGGATTCTGTGTCTTCTCTCTCTCTGTCCTTATCTCACTCGTATTTTGTCTCTCTCAAAAATAAATAAACATTAAAAAAAGTTTTTTAAAGACACGAATATATATTAATTGAGTAAAGATTCATTGCCTTGTAGGTCAAGTGAATCATTGCCTTGTAGGTTTGCTTTTTCCTTAAGCTATATATTGTCTTGGGAAAATCCACTTTTTGATGTTTATCATTGTATGACTACTGCCACTTTAAACTAAAGAATTTCTTATTACATTAGCAAGCAGAATATATAACTTTCTTGCACTTTCAAATATGTACCCCAGAAACAGCAAGCAATATTTTTGAAATGACAAGTGAATGAATATTATGTAGCGTTCAGCCATAAACAACTTCACAGTCCAAATAAAATCTACCCTATAAATTTTGTATTAAAATTGAGTGTCTGCTGGAAATTTATATTTTTCCAGAATAAGTAAGGGCATTTTATGATTGAGAGTTGTATTAATCATACATGGATTATCAACTTTCGAGTTCATATAATAATATTAAAATTCTGTCTAAACATCTTATTGAAGGTAATGTTACCTAACGTAGTTGATTTTTTGAGGTAGACATAAAACGTCATCTGGTAATGGATAGCTGTGTTGTGCAAGTGAGTGATTTCTTTCTAGGCTGAGGAAAAGGAGTCAACAAAGAAAGAGGGATGAGATATATGTGATATTTGGAGTAATAGATGGAGCAAATCTTCAGAGCTGACAGGAGGAACCGGGTAAAGACAACTGTGTGTCGAAAAGAGAAGGCATCACTCGAGATCTTCCTCAGGAAGAGGAGCTATTGAAAAAGAAGACTTCCTCCGGTTGGGAGAGTGGAATTTGAGGAAACATAGTCAGATCCATGCTCATCTTAGGAGATCCTAGAGCAAGGAAGGTGGTCATGAATTGGGTGATATGAAGACTATCTTGCTGAAGTTACCAGAGCATTAAAACAACACACAACATAGACTTTTATGTGCTGGTCAAAACTGTGAAAACAAATGATACTAGAAATTATAAATTTGCAGAGGACCGAGTTTGCTGCAGTTTGTTTATATATTTTGTCATTTTTTGCCAGAACCCTAGAGAGGAGAGACATGGGGTTCATTCAGGACTGGGGACTGTTGTGACCGAAATAGCAGGAAGTCAACAGATAACATGCAATTCCAGATAATACCAGCATGGCTACCGTGGTCCTGGCTGGCGATGATCACAGTGCGTGGAAAGCCCAGGAAAATGGAGAGACCCCCCAAGGACACAGGTCAGAAGAGGCTGAGGGAAGATTCTCAGGAAAAACTGGAAGGGACAGGAAACTTCAGCCCACAGGAGCCATTGCAAGTGCTGATGAGATTAATCCTGAGTTTGAGATGAAGCATAAATTGAGGTTGTTGAGTTAAAACCCAAGGAGGAATATGCTGTTTTAACTGAAAGCTCTCCTCCAAAGCATTTAACCTATCCGGGTTTCATTAATCATCATGCATACTTATGTTTCAGAGCTCACAGGAGGTGGATGTCCCATGTGGCAATGGCCTTCAGTCACGCTGAAGCTACTGTTCCATTCTGATTATGTCCTATTTGCTAAACTACTCTTTGGGCTGGGCATTCTTTCGGGGGGTGGGGGGACACTGTTATGGGCGTGGCTTGTGTGCAAGGTGCATAAAGCAAGGCACATAGATCTCTCATTCAAGCTGCATTAATGTGATCAGGGTTTCACTCATGAACCACGAGGACCATCTTTCAAAAGCTTCTGTGTTTGTTCATGAATCTGTCCCTTTGTGTGTTTCTTTTTTTCAAATCAGTTCCATTTATGAATGAACGGTGGGAAAGAAGTGTGGCACGGCAGTGGACACCAGCCTTTCATTTGTGGTCCTTCTGATACCTTGTTATGTTGACATTCATGTGTAGAGGATATGGCCAAGCTATCCCGGGAGACAACTCATTGCTATTTGAATTCTGATCATTTTTTAATGAGCTTCTTTATTTTTGACAAGCCACATTTCAATGAAAAACAGCATTAATAATGGGCTTTTATGAATAGGATGTTTATTAATGGTGGGTGCAAGCCATGACCGCCTGACCACTTCAGGTCCTGCATGACCCTCAAAGCTGAAGCCAGTGTAGCGAATCACAAAGGGCTCCTTCCCTAATAGCTGTATCTCTTACGTTCCCTTTAACTATTAATACAGGTACTTAAATTGTTCTGGCTCTATCCCCTGACCAAAGGTATAAAACAGTCCATCAGCTAGTTTATTACACATTCCTTCATTGGTATTCAAAACTCCTGGAAGAATAGAACATGGAGTCCTGCCAGTCCCCACAACCTTGGCATTCGGTTTAGCTGGTCTACATAAAAAATTAAGCAGCCTTTTAAAAATGCAGCAGCGTGTGTCATTGCCTGCCTGCTGTATCCTATTTCTCTTTCCCACAAAGGATTCAAGCAAATTTCCAATAAATCAAAAGTTTGGACAAACCGAACGTATGTAGCACTATTATCATTTTATTATTTTTTTGTTGTTGTTAATATTTTGGTTAAGTGTCCAACTCTTGATTTTGGCTCAGGTCATGATCTCACAGTTTGTGGGATCGAGCCCTGCAACTGGCTCTACCCTGACAGCTCTCTTCCCCTTCCCCTGTTCTGTTCGTGCTCTCTTCTTTATCTCTCTCTCAAAAATAAATAAATAAATGGCAAAAAAAATAAAGAGGATTGGTACTCAAAAGAGAATAACTTTTTTTCAGCATATTATATTATATAACAGGAGAGCTTAACACTTTACCTAGACTTTCACATCTATTTTCATAGAGGTCAAAGTACTCTTTGGAGATTCTGTCTTAAAATATATATTCCAGGAGTGCTTGAGTGGCTTAGTTGGTTAAGCACCTGACTCTTGACTGTGGTTCAGGTCGTGAACCCACAGCTCATGAGATGGAGCCCCACATCAGGCTCGGTGCTGATAGCATGGAGCATGCTTGGGATTCTCTCTCTCTCTCTCTCTCTGTCTCTCTCAAAAATAAATAAATAAACTCAAAAACTAAAAAATAAAATAAAACGTATATATTTAAAAATAAATACATAAATAATGAAAAATGCATTTTCCAATGGTATGTCCTCATCATTCCTTACTTTGTATGTTTGGCTTTCTCCTTATTTTTTTAAACAAGTTGACTAGTAATTTGTCTATTTATAGATATTTTCAAAGCCCAGCATTTTTAATAATTAAATCTGCTGCATATTCTCCACATCACTAATTTTTACTCTTATTTCTATTTCCTTCCCCATGCCTTCTTTTGGCTTACTTTGTTGTCTTTGTCTAACTTTTTTTCTGAATTGGGAATTTAATTCAGTAACTTTAATTATGTAAATGTGCATGCTGATGGTGTTCAGTGCTATTAATTTCCCCCTGATTGTTGCTTTCTGGTGTGTGGTGTTCTCATCTTCTTATTTTTAGAAAATTCTGTAATTTCAGCTTTAATTTCCTCTTTCACCCAAGGGTGGTTCAATAGAAGGGGTTCATTAATTTCCAAGTGGCAAGGCCTTTGTGTTTTAATTTCTAGTTTTATTGCAGATCAGAACATGTGGATGTTTTCTCTATGAACATATAGACACACACACGTCTCACAGGCATGTGAGAAATAAGGGCAGCTGTATTGTCTGGTGTGTTCTACAAACATCCTTAAGATTTATTGTATAGATAATGTTGCTTAGGTTTCTATCTTCCTTCAAGCTCTTTGTTCACCTGATCTGCTTGGGTCTGCGAGTATAACAGCATCTTCTATTATTAGTGTATTTCTGCCATGTTTCCTTCCAATTCCTAACTTTGCTGCTTTATAATGTGGTTTGCTATGTTTCTTGGCTCATAAATATTCATACATATTATACTTAGTGAATTGTGGCTTTTGTATGAAAAAGTACATGCCTTGATTACATTTTATGCTTTTCAGCTTTGGAATTTACTTTGTCTGATGTCAGGATAACTGCCTTCTCTGAACTTCCATTTGTTTTGTATAACTTTGTTAATTCCTTTGTTTTCAAGATTTTTAAATCATTTCTTTTAGGTTTGTCTCCTACATGGGGTACATAACTGGGTCTTTCTTTATTAGCCAGATCGAAAATAGCTCTCTTCCTTTTGATAGGTGAGTTAGGCCCATTCACCTTTAGTGACATAATTGACATGTTTAGTCTTAACTTTGTCATAAAATGTATCATTTTGTATCTTGTTATATTTTCCATGTTGTTTTTCTACCAAATGTAATTTTGTCCTCTACTTCCTTTTTTTCCTGATTTCAATCATCTCTTTTCATTACTTCATTTTTTGTTTGCTTCTCTCTTTGTTTTGCAATTTCTGATTCAAGTGTTTTTTTCTTCAATGCATTCAGATGTTTGTTTTTGTTTATTTCCATGCAGAATGTTGCCTTAGAGTTTTATTCTGTCCATTAATATTTCTGTGCCAGGAGTTTTCTTCAGTTGACTTGCATTGAATTTTGTTTCCCCTTTTACTGGGGCACTGGGGTGGCTCAGTGGGTTAGGCATCTGACTCTTGATTTCAGCTCAAGTCAGGATTTCAGGGTTTGAAAGATCAAGCCCTGAGTAGGGCTCTATGCTTACAGGATGGAGCCTGCTAGGGATTCTCTTTCTCTCTCTCTCTGCCCCTTCCCCCACTCATTCTCTAAATAAATACATACATAAATACACAAATACATAAATAAATAAATATGAAAAATTTTTTGAAATATATCCCTGTTACTTGGTCCCTTTTTGTACTCAATTGCCAAGGCAAGCTTTTTTCTATTTACTTCCTCAAGGCAGCTCTGTGATTTGAGGAATCCTCTTCAAATAGTGTGTATTTGTACGTTTTTTCTCTGAGGCCCACCGGCTGAACTACCCAGACACATTTTTGGTCATTTTGTACATAATATGAACCTAGTCTTTCTGCCAGTAGTTTTAGACCACACTTCATCTTCTGAGCGCTTTCTTTTTTTCTCTTTTACAAAGTTTTCTTTCTTTCTTTTTTTTAAATTCTGTCTTTGCCCATCAAAAAGCATTCTTAAGTGGCGTTGTTAAATTCAGGGGTAAGGTGAAAATGTGAGAAATCATAGAACTATATTGATTTTTTTCCCTGTTTACTTAAAGATTTTTTGAAGTTTGGCCAAGTTATTCTGAGGACATGGTTTTCATGTAGTTTTATTTCCCCTTCTTGTTTCATGCTACTTTTGGAGAAAATACAAGAGACAAGAACACAGTCTGCTCCTATTTTTTTCAGCTGTCTTGTTACAGCTTCTGTTACTGTTCCATGAATGCCGAGGATCTGTACCTTTCCTTAGAAATCTTTTTCTCTCTCTGTTCCCCAGATCAAATAATTTCTACCGACCTATTTTCAAAGTCACTGTCGGTTTCCTGTATCATCTCCATTCCAGTGTTAATGCCATCGGTTGACAACTATTTAAGATATGGTATGTTTACTTAGATAGAACTTTTATTTATTTTTTCATGTTTTTTTCCTCTGAAGACATTTCCTTTTTAAATTTGTTATGAACATAACTCCTTTATCTTATTGAGCATAGTTCTAATAGCAGCTGTAAAATCATTGCCTCTGAATTCCCACATCTGCAACCTCACAGTCAGTCTCTCACAGTTGGTTCTCAGTAATAGGAAACTTTTTTATTCTCTTATATGGAGTGATTTGGGATCAGATCCTACACAGTGGAAAGTGATATTGCAGGGACTCTGTTATTGTTCTCTAAGGACTTTGGGATTTGGGTTCATTTGTTTTACCAGGAAATTAACTTCATTGGATGCAAACAGCAAAATCTGTCTCTTCATACAGGCTCGCATCCTACTTATTTCTTTGATGCCTAGTTCAGGTGCTTAGATTCTCTTCCATTTATGCATAATTTAGTACTTAATCAGAGATCTGAAAACCATTCTTATAGAGAATTTGGGTGTCTCCTTCTGTGACTTCTTAGATTACTCCTGCTCTATTTCTAGTAGCTAAGTTTGCCCCAAACTCCTCTCTCATACTAAAAGCCAGAAAGACTCAAGATTTTTCATCAGTTCTAGCCATCCTCTGCAGTGCTGCCTAGTGTTACCTCCTTGAATAGAAATAATGAAAAAAAAGAAAACTGGAGAATTTATCCATTGTCACTCCCTTGTCCAGTCACTGACTTCCTTCAAATTGTTGATTTCCTGACTTTGCTTGCTCTCCAATGCCTTCATATGGGTGGGGGTTTTTTTGTTTATTTATATAATGCTTATAGTTAGGCATCTCAGAATCAGTTCAGTATGAACTTACTCTGTTATTACTGAAAGTGAAACGTAGCAATATTTTTGAAGTAAAGGTGATGCAAGTCAAAAGAAAAAGCTTATATGAGAATTTTTTTTCCTGTGGGAACGATGTTCACAAGATCACGAAAGTTAGTTATTTTGATCCCTCCACCACGATGAGGAAAACGTGGGATTATTTTAATTTTTGTAAAGAATTTTTAAAGTTTTTATTTATTTATTTTGAGAGAGAGAGAGAAAGTGCAAGTGGGGGAGGAGCAGAGACAGAGGGAAAGAGAGAGAATCCCAACCAGGCTCTATAAGATCAGGGCGGAGCCCGATGCAGGACTTGAACTCACGAACTGCAAGATTCAACCTGAGTTTAAGTTGGATGCTTAACAGACTGAGCCACCTAGGATCCCCAAACATGGAATTATTATTTTTTTAATGTTTTATTTATTTCTAGGAGAGAGAGAGAGAGACAGCATGAGCAGGGGAGGGTCAGAGAGAGAGGGAGTCACAGACTGAAACAGGCTCCAGGCTCTGAGCTGGCAGTCAGCACAGAGCCCGACGCTGGTCTCGAACCCACAAACCGCGAGATCATGACCTAAGCGAAAGTCGGATGCTTAACCGACTAAGCCACCCAGGCGCCCCATATTTTTTTAAAAATCTTTTGTAATTGCATCTATTTCTTTGAATCATAAGATTGGAAGGCACTTCTTGGGAGGAATCTGAAGGTTTATGTACTATAACTGCAAATAGGAGTCGATAACATGCTGCTGTATCCTTCCCAATGGTCATTTATCCTGCATTTCAACAAGGAAAGCAGCAGGAGTGTAATGTTTCCAACTCTGGATTGTAACTACAATCTGAATCCAATGGTGGTATCTCCTGCTTCAACCCCATGAAGTCTCACACCTTAAATGAAACAGTGCTTTCCTACCACATCAATATAATTACCAATATTTTAAGAGTGACTGCATTTTAGGACTTTAAATTATGTGGTTTCAGGAACTTCCCTCTGTCATAGCTACTCAAATAATCTAAACAAGGAAATGTGAAATTAAAACAACTAATCACTTAATTGCACTTTAGTTTTATGATGCAGTTATTTTACAACTCAAAATTACCTTGGTAAGGACATGAACAACCGAAGGTCAGAGAAGTAAAGACATTTTTAACCGATAGTTTTGGAACTTGAATGTAGTTCCCCAGATACAAATAATATTCTAGTTCGTTGTCCTTCCCTTTCCTCTGAGGAAGAATACCATGTTCGATGGAAATTTGTTTACTTTTGTCATTTTCCCACCACTACAAATATAAAATCAAGGTAAATTATACTTAACCGCCAGATTACATGATATTTGCTTTGTTTAGTTGTTTATTTTTCCGAATGGTGCTTTGTCTGAGGCAGGGGTGGGAGGGGACGTTATGTGCCTTGATTTGGCACCCTGGTTTTTTTTTTCCTATTTATTTTCTTGTTATTTCCTACTTATCTATTTTCTTATTTTTTTGCTGCTGTGGATACTAAAGGGAACCCAGTTTGTTCTAAACACAAGTGGAGTGTAAGAACTGAGGAATAAACTCTCACAGAAGATACTAGGGCTCCAACTACGGGAGAGGTTGGGGTCTTAAACATTTTATTTAATTACATGGAACTAAGATGTCCACATGGAACTTAGATAAATGTGGTTGTTCATTTTTGGGTTTCATTGAATAAGACCACTTATGATGCCTTTTTATTGAGCTGTGACTCTGTAGTAAGATTAATGATTCATATAGGCAGAAAGCATAAAAAAATTGCAAAGTAAAATGAGAACTCCTGAAGGATTTATAAAAGTAGAATAGACCACGTCATTGACTCATGATTCGTATTTCCCATGACTAGGAAGCTGATATATTTAATAAAGGAACAACCTCACATTGTTTTCTTGCTTTATATCTCCATGTCATTATGAGCATGCAGGCACAAAGCAACGTTTTTATTATTTACAATTTCTTTTGCACTCCAGGTATATTATTTTCAGAATTTTATACCTAGTTAAGGAATGCTATGTCATAGGAAACCAGAGACAATAAGTAACTCGATGAAACATGGACATCTTTTCAAAGAAGAGACACACAGTGCCTTCAGTTCAGATTCCAGAGGATATGCTAGAATATTTATAAGTTACCGGGAATAATTTTCACTAAGAACAGTTATAGCTTTGGTGAGGGCCAATACCTTAAGAGGATTAGGCCACTTGTCAATGTTCACTTGAGCATAACGGGTACAAATTCTGAGCACTTTTAAAATGCTAACAAAGCCATTAGCCACCGTACACACTCTCAAGGAGACAAAGAACCTCCATCTAGCACCACGTGCAAGTTCAAGTTTGCAGTTTAACAGGTGAAATTTTTTCTTACTATTTAAGAGAAAGTAAGGGAAGCTTCAGGTTTGAACTCAAGGACGTAGAGAAGTAGTAAGAACCTTGCTCCCATCTGTAGTATAAGAAAAAGATGGACAATCTGTAGATTGATGACTTTAACTGAACCCATCAGAGAACTGAAATTGAAGGGCAAACTAACACAAAATCCAGAGAGAAGTCATAATGCCTGCAGGAAGAAACAGTATCTGAGCGTTTGCATATCTAGTAAAGAAATCACAGAATGCCACAGAAGCTAGTTCTGATGGGATGCAGACAACAGACATCACCAGGTAGGAGATTTCAGTGGAGTGATAGAGCCGATAAGGCTCCAATGGAAACGTTAGAAATAAAAAAAATACAGTAACAGAATGAAGAATTCCTTTAATCAGCATTTCAAAGAAAGAATAATAAACTTACAGATAGGTCATTAGAAATTACTCAATGATTGTACAAAAAATATGAAACAAATCCCAAAGAATAAAATATCCAAGAGCTGTGAGACAATATAATGCCTGAGGGGCTCAGTCAGTTAAGCGTCTGACTTCAGCTCAGGTCATGATCTCACAGTTTGTGGGTTCGAACCATGCACAGCCCTGCGTCAGGCTCTGTGCTGACAGCTCAGACCTAGATCCTGCTTCAGATTCTGTGTCTTCCTCTCGCTCTGCCCCTCCCCTGCTAGCACTCTCTCTCTCTCTCAAAAATAAAGAATAAAAATTTTTTTTTAATGTATAAGAACAATGCACAAAGGATGGCAGGGAGGAGTGAGAAATTAGCTACATGTTAAAGACTATAATATTATTTGATTTTTAATTCTAATTATTTAAATATATGTATTGTAACTCTAGGGCAGCCACATAAAGTTTTATTCCAAGAAGTATGAATACTAAGTCAATACAAACAAAAATAAAATAATAAACATGTTCAATTGAACCCTGAAAAAATGGAAAAAGGAAAAAAGAACAAATGAGACAAACAAAAAAAAAAATCTACCAAAAAAATAGAAAAGGTCAATAAAACTAGGAGCTGGCATTTTTGAAAGGATAAAGAAAACTGGTGCACTTTTACCTATATTCTCCAAGAAAAAAAAAGAGGACACAAATAAAATCAGAAATGGAAGAGGAGACATTACTACTAATACCACGGGCATATAAATGATCTTATGAGAATACTATGAACAATCATAGGCCAAAGAATTGGAAACCTAAAAGAAGTGGATCAATTCTTTTTTTTTTTTTTTTTTAATGTTTTTTTTTTTATTTATCTAGAGAGAGAGAGACAGCGTGAGCAGGGAGGGTCAGAGAGAGGGGAGTCACAGACTGAAACAGGCTCCAGGCTCTGAGCTGGCAGTCAGCACAGAGCCCGGCGTGGGGCTCGAACCCACGAACCGTGAGATCATGACCTAAGCGAAAGTCGGACGCTTAACCGACTAAGCCACCCAGGCGCCCCAGAAGTGGATCAATTCTTAAAAACATACAACCTACCAAACTGATTTATGAAGAAATAGAAAACCTAAACAGACAGATTAATAGTAAGGAGATTAGATAAGTAGTCAGAAACCTTCCAACAAACAATCGTTCTGGGCCAGAACAGAACAGCTTCACTGGTGAATTCTACCAAACATTCAGAGAATGAATATCAATCCTTCGTTAAATTCTTCCAAAATATAGAAGAAGACAAACACTTCCAAATTCATTTTATAAGGTCAGCAGTGCACTGATAGCAAAACAAGGTTAGAATGCAACAAGAAAACAAAATAAAGGCCAATATCCCTAATGAACATAAATGCAAAACTCAACAAAATATTAGCAAATCAATTTCAAGAATACATTAAAAGGCTCATGCACCACCATCAAGTGGGATATATTCTAGGTATGTAAGGTTGATTCAAGTGCACAAATCTCTTCAGGTGATATATCACATTAGCAAAATGAAGGGTAGCAATCATGTAATCATTTCAATAGATGCAGAAAAATCATTTAACAGAATTCAACATCCCTTTATGCTAAAGACTTGCAACAAAGTAGGTATACAGGGAACATACCTCAACATAACAACGACCATATATGATAAAGCCACAGCTAGCATCATATGGTGAAAGCTAAAAGCTGTCTCTCTGATCCAGGACAAGAAGGATGTCCATCTCACCACTTTTATTCGATGTAATATTGGAAGCCCTTAGCCAGAGCACTGAGGCAAGAAAAAGAAATAAAATGCATTCAAATTGGAAAGGAAGAAGTAAAACTGTCAAAAACACGAACGGACCTTGATAGCCTCATGCTAAGTGAAATCAGTCAGAAAGAGAAAGGCAAATACCATATGATCTCACTCACATGTGCAATCTAAAACAAACAAACAGAAACAACCAAGATCAAGGATATAGAGAACAGATACGTAGCTGCCAGAGGCAGAAGTAGGGTGGGGGGTGGGGTCAATGAAATGGATGAATGGGGTCAAATACATAATTCAAGTCAAGTACAGACTTCCAGTATAAGATATATAAGTCATGTTCATGTAACATACAGTACGGTGACCATAGTTAATAATATGGTACTGTTTATTTGAAAGTTACTGAAAGAGTGAAAGAGTACATTTTATTTTTTAATGTTTAAAAAAAATTTTTTTTATTTCTGAGAGAGAGAGAGAGAGGGAGACAGAGCAAGCAGGGAAGGGTCAGAGAGAGAGGGAGATGCAAAATCTGAAACAGGCTCTAGACTCTGAGTTGGCTGTCAGCACAGAGCCTGACGTGGGGCTCGAACCCATGAACCATGAGATCATGACCTGAGCTGAAGTTGGACGCTTAACCGACTGAGCCACCCAGGCACCCCTGAAAGAGTACATTTTAAAAGCTGTTGCTATGGGGAAAACATTTTTTGTAATTATGTATGGTGAGGGATGCCAACTAGATTTTTTCTGTCAATCATTTTGCAGTACATACAAATATCAAATCATTATGTTCTACTCCTGAAACTAATACATTACTGAAGGACAAGCACATCTTAAATAAATAAATAAAGTATTTGGTAATGTGTTTCTTAAAATAAGCTCTACAAAATAGATTAGTGTAATAATTATATAACTTTTGAGCCCCAAATGAGTGTAATAATAATAGTTTGCTTGTGAAATGCAGAATATAGTGTTTGTTTCCATATCTTATGTATTAATAATGCAAATAAGTTTGTTTTGTTAGGCATCTAAACTAGCATATTCACTTCCAAATAGCCTTAATGTTTACTGTAATGCCAAAGTAATGCCAACATTATTTACAGATTATGAAAAATAAGGCTTGAGCAAACTAGTTGGATTATAATGAGTTTCTTAATTAAAGAAATATTTATCGTGATGCAGTCCACATACGTACTACTGTTCCTAATATTGAGCAAACATGATTAAGTTTTAACTGGAGAAAAAAAAAGAGAGAGAGAACATGATCAATTTATTAGATGCAGAAAGAAAAAGACTGAACATCTATTCGTTGTATACACACACATACACACACACATACCTGCATATGTGTGTGTGTGTGTGTGTACGTAAAAAGAACCCTTAGCAAACCTAGCCTTATAAAGGGAACCTTAAACTAATAAACAGCATCCACAAAAATCTTGCAGTCAATATCATGCCTAATGGTGAGATACCGACTGCTTTCCCCAAAAAATCAGAAACAAGAGAAAGACATTCACTTTCATTATGTGGCTCAGTGGCATTGCTGTGTCCAGTGTCCACGCTGTGCCCAGTGTTCATGCCAGTCCCAGGTCTAGCTGCAATCCATCCTAGGGTCAGGGCTTGTACTTGGACTTTGTATAGATGAGATGCCTCTTAGGGGCACTGGCCAAGGATGTGCATAGCACCTCATCACGGGAGGTTTTGTGGACAGGTTGACCCCATCCCAGGCTATTCTTGAAGCGGGGAGAAAGATCTTTAGAGAGGCTTCTCCCATGGAAGGGAGTGTGGCTCTTGCTCTCTCCAGGGCTACCTGGGACCTCAACTGATGACATTTCGGTTTCCATGGGTATGATGTCACTGCAGGAATGGACCAGGGTGTAACTTGGAGGGGACTCTTCGGGGTGACTGAAAATTTTGAGAAAAAAATGCAATAATGATATCCAAAACTCTAATAACAGCCGTGATCACAATATGACTTTAAAGTCAGACAGTTCTATCAATGTGTCACACTTTTCTTCTTGTTAAAGGAAGCATCGGCTCTGTCTTCCTATTCTGACTCTGGAATCAGCAGTGATCTGATTAGGACCGAGAGTGTAGACAGGTGAGGCATGACCTTCTGTCAATTAGCAGTTCAGACCTGATTCATGGGAAATGTGCCATCGTGTCTAGGAGCATATCTGTAGGCAGGCGATAGTCCCCACTTGGATAAAATGTGGCCCAAACTATAGCTATGTTGATCTCCAAGATTTGCAGTTAGTCTTATCAATATGCAATCCCTTTCATTGGAAGCCATCAGGAGATTGGTTATTTCACTGTGGAAATGCCAGAGCTGTTTTTTCACTTGCTAAGAATAATTGTTTCTTTTTAAATACGAACAATTAGCCAACTGCAGAACGGGCTCTCAGCTAGAGGAAGACAGTGCAGTGGACCAGAAGTCGGAGGAACGCTGAGGTGAAGCCCTGTGATAAGGGACCTCTCACCAAGGGCCTCTGACAATTGCTCCTCAGGCTCAGTGAAGAGGGGTGGGGAGGTGACCTTAGGACTCTTTATCTCCCCTTCAACTGGAGCAACAATGTTTAATCTGCTTTATTCATCTATAGATGGGGAAGGATTTAATTCAATGGTGTGTCTTGCCAAAAGCAACACACAAGGTATAAGGTCTTCTTAACTTTGGAAGTCTATGATGAATCATGACTCATGACACATGAGTCAGCATAATTATCCAATAATATAGCACAGT
Source organism: Proteles cristata cristata (assembly GCA_017311185.1). NCBI lineage: Eukaryota > Metazoa > Chordata > Mammalia > Carnivora > Hyaenidae > Proteles > Proteles cristata. Next base: position 546,781 of record JAESUZ010000103.1, read on the forward strand.
CGATGCTGCTAAATTAAAGTTGGAAAGGAGTAATCTTGATGAATGCTTCTAGCAACCCATAAACTTAGAGAAGTTTAGAAGAATTTTCAGTTTTCTCCAAGAATTGTGTCTACTTTCCGATGTTCTCATTTCCCGTACAAAATGCTACTAATGGAATGAAACTAGAGATGGCAATAATTCCAAATTCAGGAGGCCTTTGGACGCTAAGAAAGTACAATCACCTCACTGTTAAGGGACAGCTCACTGATACGGCATTGTACACAAACATACCCTATCACCCTCCACAATTAAAATAAGACCAAACCTTGCAAATAGCCTCTAGCATAAAAGGTTATTATATACTCTCTGATTTAACATTGTTTCCCGCAAAGTTATTTGAAACCCAATAGAAACCTAGATATGCGCATTAGTATTTATGCACTTCTCCAAACTGATACACTTTTATGTGAATGTGTCTAAATAGTTGCCAGGTTGCCAAAACATAGAGACTTTTATGGTTAGAAAGTTCAATAATTGCTCAAGAGTGCAATCCATGATCAAGGAAAACAGATGACCAGGCCGTGCTAAGGAAATCCCTGAAGATTCGCTCTAGTTACCTTGCAAATCTACTGAGGATGAGAGAAAAAGCCAAAATAATTGACCTCGTTCTAAACTTTAGAAACTCATTCTACTTTCCCAAAATTTGATTAGATTTTAGTGATGTGTGGTGTGTACCATTTCCAGATTGGACAGGCAGTAGTTTATTTCACAGGGAGAAAATGCAAAGGGGCATCAGAAGTTGGACATGTGGGTGTTATTTCTAGCCCCTGGTTTAATCAGTTCTCCACTTGCACATCACGCTTGCAACTAACACTTTTTGGGAGCACAACCACCACGTAAGTCCCAGGACAAGGTCTGTGAAAGCTCCTTGAGTTCATAAAAGACAGACACCTCAAGCCATAGAGGAACCAATGGCTTAACTGCCAAACAGAAGTCAGAAGCCTCCTCAGAGGATGGGAGTTTATAAAATGCCTGTATCCACAGTTCTGAGATCATTTCCCATGTATTCCTTCATTAATCTCCGCACATCCTGTGACATGTGAGGACCAATTACTGGCTAGCATTAGATCTGTAAAGCAGAGTGGCAAGCTGTTGACACCAAGTATCCTGCATGGTGACCTCCTGGGGGGTTGGGTGGGGGGATTCAAAAAGAGGAATGACAAGTCCTCCCTGCTGATTTAACACAGAACCGCTGTGGACAAGTTCGCAGTTCTAACTGCAACCAATTTAGCAGTCTGCTCAATTATGCATCCTACTATTTCATTTATTTTTTCCTAGACAACATCACTGACTCTATTATCTTCAGTTCAACAACAGCTAGGCTGCCAGGGTCTCATGACTTTGGCTTTTGTAATAAGAGACCCTGTAAATGACTGTCTAGGTTTGGATGTAAAACCAAAGATACCAGAGGATTTGTTCCCAGTAAAGAAAAAGAGTGAAAGATTTGGAACACATAATTTTTCTGAGAAATCATGTGCTGGCTAAATTTATGTACAAAGGCAGAGCAAAATGTCAAATAAATTCATTGCTGTATTTGAGCAATGGGGGCAGCCCCACCCACCAAAGGATCAAAAGCCAGAACCATCCCCAGGGCACCCCAACCCCCAAGGCTGTGCTGTAGACTGCCAGCTACAGCTCATTTCTTTAGTCCAGTTAGAACTTGAGGAGCAAGATGTATTTTATTTCCTTCTTAGGAAAAATTTTCATTAGTTTCTGTGAGTAATTTTGGAGTAACTTATGTTTTCATCTGAGGGGAATTGCCCTTCTTGATTCCGGTGTGCCACATCGATCGTGTCAGCGCCTACATTTTAATAATTTACTCTTCTTAACAAAAATGACTTAAGCAATTTTTTAAAATTCAGAAGTCTACAAATACTAATGACTATTGGGAAATATTTGCTAAAGAGTTTGACATAGTTTTGAATCATTTTGGCTTTAGTTTAGACACATTATGTTGACAGAAAGGGAGATCTACCCATGTTGAACTTTCTCCCTGGGCACGGGATGGGTGGAAAGCATTGCACTGTTCCATGAAAGATGCTCTGAAGGCACTATACGTTTGTTAGCCTAGCTCTCGCCTGCCAGATAAAATGCTCTTTAGAGCACAATTAACTTTGGCTCCTGTCAACAGAGTGAAGTCTCTAAAGGAAGGGTGGTGAGTGGAGATGAAACCTCCCAGGAATCAGAGCACCATCTCCAGGGAGGCTGACGGCATCATGCCCGCCACCAGCTTCTGCACATGAGGGTTAGGCCAGCCATTGTCCCAGGGACAGAGCAAGGTGAGTGGAGGCAGATGCCTGGGCCTCTCTTGGCCACCAGACACGAGGTGCTCCCCATAATCCAGGAAGTGGCAATACCAGAGAAGTGAGGGTGGAAGAAGCTTTGGAGCTTCCAGAACAGGCAGGAAATCCAAAGCGGGTGTACATGTGTGGGGGCGACAGCGGTGGGGCCTGTGGAGGCAAATTAGAAAGCAGAGAGACTCCGGTGGAGCAGGTGGGGGAGGGGGTGGAAAATGCTGGCATGTCGAGCCTACTGTGGCCTAAAGTGCTTCAGGCCTCTGCCTGCTGAGATCCAAAGAGCAATATCCTTGTTTGCACCGTTCTCTGCTTTGTAAAGTCACAGACTCAGAATAATTGGGAGGCGTGAAAAAGCCACAGACTCTTTCTAAAGAAGTTCAGCCTTATTACTTGTGAGGAAATGCAGTAATGAAGGAGCAGGTGACCAATTACCGGAAGAAAAGGTCCTTAGGAGACCAGGCTTCATTACCAAAGAGGGAAGATTTTTCTCTGCTCTATCAGCGGCTGTGTACCAATGCAGGAATCTCAAGAATCCAAGCTTCCTCCACATTATGTGCTCCTTTGTCATTTAAACATGCCGCCTCACCTCCCCCCCATCCAGTCTTTGATCAAGGATATATTTTTACCATGTACCCCCAAATCTCTTTTTTTTTTTTGTCAATCGGAAGGCGAATTTTAGCCAACTATTGCTTCCCTGCAAATACTTAGAGCCTAATTTCATAAGCAATGCTTTTATTTTCCGGTACCTCCAGAAGGAACATTGCAATGAAAGCAGAAAAGGTAAACAGGACCCTGCTGGGAGACCCTCACTACACACAAAGTGATGGGCATCTCAACCCTAATGAAACCTTACTATGCATCCCTGGAAACCAGATTCTCCAGTCCCAGGTGTGTGAAGCCGAAGATGGGTTTATATTGAATTTGCCTCAGAAGAGCCATCTTTCTTCAGTGACGTTCCATTTCCAGTTTCTCTGCCGATCATCAGTTTTCCTCAGAAGTCTGACACAAGTTATGATGTTTGGGCAGAAATCAGGAAACAAGCCTCCCTCATCATGGGCAGTGTTTCCAAAGGTCAAGGAGTGTCTTCCACAGAAGGAAAGTTCTGGAATCATGACAGGGAAGGCAGACAAAATGTTCACCCACAGTAATGGAAACACTGCTGGGACCAGGGTGTTGTCAAGCCATCTTCCCACCCAATTCCGTGCCCCAGACCTGTGCAGGATACTCCTAGTAGGGCTCCTGAAGCCTATGTCCCCCCACTGCAGAGCTGTGGGTGCAGAGGGAAATCGGGATCATAGATACTTTCCTGCCATTGTCAAGAATAAAACAGGGGCACCTGAGTGGCTCAGTAGGTTGAGCATCCGACTTCTGCTCAGGTCATGAGTTAGTGAGTTCATGAGTTCAAGCCCGACATCAGGCTCTCTGCTATCTGTGCATAGCCTGCTTTGGATCCTCTGTCTCCCTCTTTCTCTACCCCTCCTCCACTTGCCCTGCCTCAAAAATAAATGAATATAATAAAAATTTTTAAAAACGTCCCCTCCTCCTGCTGTGGGATCTGGAAAAGGTAGAGTTGGGTAGTGGTGGGATCCAGCCTACGGGAAAGTCAGGGTGGTCAGGGAGCTGGCAAACATAAAATGCCCTCGGGGGATCTGGGATATGTGCTCAAAGGAACACCAGCTCTTCAAAGAAAAGAAAATTAAGTCAGACTTGGTGGTACAAGTCGTATTACATGACAGATCAGACTAGAAGAAGATCCGTGGCATGTGATGACTTCACACTGGGGTGAAGGAGGCGGTGGGGAGGAGACCAGCAGAAGCCATTTGCCCAGCGGCACGTTCTGTGGCCATTGTGTTGTTGTGCTGTTGACCTCACAGAGTCATATTTTGTGCAGCACAGATAGTTTTCCTCTGAGGAAACATCAACGTTCCTCCCAAGCTGGGGGAAAGGGAGGGGGGTGTAAAATTGTTTCCAGAAGGAGAGACTCAGTCTTCAGGTGGTAACCATCTCCTTTTAGACACTAACTAAAACATGCACCCACAAAAGCGGGCCTGTCACCGAAACGACTGCCACCAGCCCCAGGGAATTTTTCTTGTCACAGACTTTGCTTGGAGTGACATCCTAGCTGGGGGCAGGGCCATTCTTTAGCAAGACATGTGCTCAAAGTGTCCTTAGTTTCCTGGGCAAAGTCCTTGGGTCAACATCCTCCCTGTGCGGTTTTCTTCCCCACAGACTAGACCTCCTTCTGTGTGTCTCAGTCTCTGTTCCTCTCCTTGGGGGGTCCAGGCTCCCCACCTTCAGCGCCTTCTGGCCCTTCTCCCAGATTTCCCCCAGGAAACCTCACCAAGAAAATCTCCACTAAATGCAAATATGGCCCCGGACAATAGACTGTTTTCATCAAAGCTGGATTCCTGCAAGGCCCTTGTTCTGAGGGGCTTCCTTTTGTTTAGACCATTAATCTGAATGAACAGCAGAAGGCCTCATCCAATTTGGGTAAATAGTAGCCGCTAGTAGTCACTACAGTAGGCGTGGGCTTGGCGCTCCTTCCTGGGAAGGACCCATCTGCTCCCTCTCTTCTGGGGCGCTGGGACCAAAACTGGCCAAAGAAGTCCAGCAAGCAGATGCCTTATGAGCAGCACATGCTGGGGTTTGTTTGGTTTGTTTCGTAGCAAACACAAACACCTCAGGTATTAACCATTGTCTCCATCCTACTAACACCTGCTGTTCCGGGGGCCGCCCAGCCTGTGCTATCCCACCTTCTGGGCTCACGACATGTTCCCCAGGTTAAGTCCCCCGGATGCAAACCACAGGAGGCACACTGGGTTTAGCAAGAAAATGTTTCAGACCCACTGGTCTTGTCTGGGGGGGCCAGATGTCGCTCCCCCACCCCCGGGGCCACTGCTCCTCCCCAGGTCCTCCTCTCCAGGGTCTGCCCCCTCTGTTCTCATGGGCTCCACTGTGCATGCCCCCTGAGCGTGCAGGGTGCTGGTATAGCCCTCTGGGTCACCTGTGCATGTGACCCAGTGCCTTGGGTCCCACACCAAACCCCCGATCCCTCCACAGGGCATAGTCTGCTGGCCCTGGATCTGCTGCAGAGGCTCAGCTCCTGGTTTTCAGGAGCTCCCACCTGGCAGAGGGATTCAGGAGCACATCAACTGCGGTGTAAAATGATTAAGAGCTACATAAGCAAATAGTGTTAGGAAGTTAAGACAGAAAAAAAAAAAAAGAACAGGATTAGGAGAAGAGAGAGAGGATGGAGATAGTAGGCTAGGCTCCCCAGAGGAAGGTGACATTGGATTAAGACCTCAAGACAAGGGAGGGATGGCTGGCGGCTGCAGGGGACACAGGGCTCCAGGCTGCCCCCGGCTGGTGTCTGCACTGCCGGCAGATCCACACAGCTGGGCGGGGGCCAAAGACAGAGCTGCTGACCTTGAGGTCAGGCACGGCTATTTTGCCCTAGAAGAATCCTGAGTTCAGGGTCCTCTCTGACTGCGAGCTCCCCTACTGGCTCACCCAGTCAGCACCTGCCTCTGCCCCCGGACCCCCAACTCCCTGTGCCAACTCCTCTCTCCAGAAGGCACTCAAAGGAACAAGAGAGTCGCATGTTCTCAAGAAAACACCTCTAAAGACCCCCAAACAGGCAGGGACACTCGCTGGGCTGAAGTGTCTTTGCCCTCACCTGGTGTTACTGCCCCCCAACATTGTGCTGGTATCACTGCGGATGCCAACATTATAACATGCCTGTTACTACACCCGTGTGATAGTGTATCTTTATAAAATGTGATATGAAACAAGCCCTGGTAGAAAAGGACACCAAATCTTCATTTTTATCCCAATCATATGGCAAACAATATTTCTGTGGAAAAAAAGCAGGTGAAAGTGGTGAAATCTTGCAAATGTAAAAGCTCACCATGAATGGTAGAGAACGCCTGGGCATTAGGACCGGTTGACCCGGTGCTGAGTCCTGTCTCTGTCCAATGGCTGTGATGTCTAATGAGTCTCCTTGACCCCAGAGTTTTCCCACGTGCTCCAGCATTTTGCATGAACCTCATGTAAGTGTCTTATGTATTGAAGAAAATACATGTGGTATCTGGGCCTGAGTAGCTGCTCCACAAACAGCAATGACATTTGATGGGGAGGATACCTGAGTGGCGAATAAAGACGCTGTAGTTAAAACCCCCTTCCAATGGGCAAACCACAATCGAATCGTAATATTAGGAAACATTGCTCCAAAAATTAAGACAAAATACGTTCTCTTTGCACAAGTTCTAGTCCTTGACATGAAAGAGTTTGCCCTCTAACTTGTAAAATGTTTACCAGGCTGAAAACTAAACAACGGACACCATGAAGGTCTGTGAATACAACAAGTCTTAATAGTACACAAAACAGAACAAGCTTCAGATTGCAGATGGGTTTTGTGACAACTGGGGGTGGAGATGTGGGAGGTGGCTGTTTAGCTCTTGTTTGGAAAATCCATCACCCAGAAGCTACTGCCCAGATGGTTCCGGAAGTGAAAACCATGGAGTCAGCCTGGCACGGTGGCCCAGGCTGGGGCTCCCAAAGAGGCAGGAATGGGAAGCAGAAGAGAGGCTAACACAACAGGCTGAAAGCAGGAGGTTTCCCTAAGAGTCAAAGAGCTGCTATTGAAAACCCAATGTTGGCAAGAACAAGATTTTGGAAGGCTGCCCCTGACACCAGAATTGGGGTGGCCCGGGTGCCGGTTCACACCGCGAAGGTCAGCTGTCCCTGCATCAGGAAGGTCCCCTGTCCCTGCAGTCATCTCGCAGGCTGCCCCTCAGAGCCTCCTTGTTCTCTGTTCCTCCAGTCTTGTTCCCACCTTATCAGCACATACTGGAAGCATCCTTCAACCCCTACCTTCGAAGCTAAAGCCCAAGAGGTGGGAGGACTTTTCTGCAAAGTCATCGAGTCCAAAGTGCAGTGAGGATGTTGACCTGAGGACCTTGCACGGCATACTAAGAAGCCTTTGATCTTTGGGAAAGTAAGGCTCTCTTCTGTCGCGTTCAAGATTAAATGAACCTCTCCCTACCCCACAGAAAGCATCCTCGGGCATCCTGAGCATCAAAGAAATTCTGGAAGGCAGCATGTTGATGCAGTATGGAAAAGGAATGCATAATGTGAACCTATCCCCTATCACTATAGTGTAGATTTAAGAAATACTAAGTACAAAATTTGGTAAATCATGTTTTATAGCTTAGAAGACATTTACGTTTTCAGGGAAAAAAAATCTTTAGAGCTTTTATCATTCCTAACTTGCCCCAGGGTACAGTGGTCTTGAAACAGTAGGGTACGAGGTGCAGTAAATCGTATAGAGGCAATGGCTGTGCCAAGCAACATCGCTCATCACCAAGTAACATCGCTCATCGCCAAGTAAAATGCTTGGGTATCAGATCAGTCTCACAGGAAGAATAAGAGATGCTCTGCAGTAGCCATCTCTGACTTCATAGCAAAGGCAACTCTAAGTCCCAGAGGTGATTTTAGGTGAAGACATACAAATGTAGTCATGACTTCACATGAAGAAAAACTTAGATGAAAGCAGGCTCCATTCATCACAGAGCCCAATGTGGGACCAATCTCATGACTTCGAGATCATGACCTGAGCCAATATCAAGTCAGGCATGTAACTGACTGAGCCACTCAGGAGCCTCAAAAGTAGAAGATATTTGAATTGAAATGAAATGAGTGAAAATAAAATGGAACATCAGAATTTGTGGGATGTTGTTAAAGCTGTATTTAAAGGAGAGTTTATGACAATCATTTATGTTAAAAGTCTCAATCAATGACCTCAGATTCTACCTTAAAAATTAAAAAAGGAAATTAAAACTACAGTAAAAAAAAGAAAATAATAAAGATCAGAGCAGAAACCATCAAATAAATGCCATGCAGAAAACAATACAGAAAATCTATGAAATTAAGAGTTGATTTGTTGAAGAGATCGATCATATTGATAACCCTCAGGAAAAAAAAAAAAGAAGGAAACCAAAAATTAACAACATCAGGAACGAGAGAGGTAACATCACCACAGAGACTACAAATATAAGAATGATTAAAAAAAAAGGGATAATACGAATAATTCTACGTCCATCAATTTGACAATATAAGTGAAATGGACACGTTCCTTAAAAGATACAAACAGCCATAGCTCACTGAAGAGAAAAGATAACTTGAGTTGCTCTAAATTTATAAAAGACATGGCAGTTTAAAAACTTCCCACAGAGAAAACTCAAGGCTCCATGATTTTACTGGTACATTGTACCAAAAATTTAAAAAGAAGTAATACTCAATGTAACACAAACTCAGAAAATTACAGAGGAAGAAATGTGTACCATATCATTCTATAAATCCAGTATGACACTGATGCCAAACATAAAAACATTACAAGAAAAGAAACAAAACTATGTATCAATATCCCTAATGAACATATATTTAAAGATTCTAAACAAAATTTTAGGATCTCAAATCCAACAGTATATAAAAATGACAATACCTCACAACCAAATGGAGTTTATACCAGGAATACAAGAAGGTTTGCCTATTGGGAAATCAGTGAAATTCACCAGTATTAATATACTAAAAAAATAGTAGAAAAATATATTTGAAAAAAGTCCAACATCCATTACTAATGAAAATTCTTAGCAAACTTGGAATGGAAGGGAACTTTCTGAACTTGAATAAAAGCATCTATGAAAAACCTACACTTAGTATGATACTAAGTAGGAAAAGGATAATTGTGTTTCCTCCAAGCTTCAAGATCAGGAACAAGATATGGATGGTCACTTTACTCACTTTTATTCAAAATTATTGGTAGCAGGCAAGAAAAAGCAATAAAGATCACTCAGTTTGGAAATAAAAACAAAACTTTTTTTGTTTGTAGACAGCATGGTGTCCGTTGTAGAAAATTGATGGTCAAACCACCACTAAGCACAAGTTAAGGCAATGAGAGCAGAGTTTATTCAGGAATTTTCGTAATAGGGAAAGAGTTCTTGCTATAGAACAGGCTTAATTCTGAATATAGCGTGGACAATGGGGATTTGTAGCCACAGAACAGGATGGAAATACACAACAACGGGAGGGGGAATCTGACCAAATCCAGGAAACGATTCTGGGTGAGGGCAGGCCACAGGATCGGACGTCACCGGACGCATGAGGAATTTGATCAGACATCCAGGGTGAGGGCTCCTCTCTAAGCCGACATAACCAGATTATTTTTTTTAATGTTTACTTATTTTTTGAGAGAGAGACAGAGCACAAGCAGGGAAGGGGCAGATCGAGAGAGGGAGACACAGAATCCAAAGCAAGTCCGAGGCTCTGAGCTGTCAGCACAGAGCCCCACGCGGGGCTCGAACTAACCAGCTGTGAGATGATGACCTGAGCTGAGGTGAGACCCTTCATTGAATGAGCCTCCTGGGCGCCCCCCGCAAGATTCTTGCTACAAGGGACAGTCCAGCCCTAACTCGGACAGATGTCAAGGCTGAGACCTGTGGGGACTCCTAGCAGCCTGACTAGAGTTTAGTCAAGGACAGAGTCATGTCCGTGTCCACATAAACACACACACACACACACACACACACACAAAAACACACACACACTATACACACATATATACCACATATACACCATATACATGGACACACACATAAACACATGTGCACCACACACGTCCCACACATACACACATGCATACAACATATATACACATGTGCACCACAGCCATGCATATGGCATATATGTGCACGTATACACACATGTGCAACACACACATGAAACACATACACACACCACATATACACCACACACATTCACAACACACACCCCTCATGTATGCACACACCAGACACACACACACACACATATGCACCACACACACCCACAAACAACACCACACACCACACACAGCACACACACATACACCCATGTGCACCTCACAAACACACACGCCAAACACACACACACACACACACACGTCCATGCGCGCACACATACACCCAAATTTACAAGAACTAATCAGCAAGCTTAGAAAGTTTTCAGGATACAAGATCTGTGTACAAAGATCCATTAGACTCTCAGAGTCAGCCGACTCCCGCTCACACGCGGAACCGGCCCCAGCCCGTCGTTGTCCCGCGGCGGCTAGGGATCGCACCCCCTGTGTCTGTTTGCAGTCTATCCGTCGGGTGTGTCAATAGCAAGGCTCATTTGCATGAAGGCGGTCCATACAATTTTTTGTCTCTACATTTTAAGACAACAATTACAACATGAGGTCCACAAAGCCTAATGTGTTAACTTCTAGCCTCTGTCCCCCTCCAAAAAAAAAAACCACTGGCCACTTTCTATATAAGCAAAACTAATATTCAGAAATTGAAATAAAAAATCATTTACAGCAATATGAAAAAAACCAAATATTTAGGGACAAATCTGCACAAAATGTGGATCTCTTGTATGTGGAAAACTAAGAAAAGCATGACTGGGAAACATTAAGGAAGACCTAAACAAAAAGAAGGAAATAGCTCATTTGGAAGTTAAAAGAGTCAGTATTACCAAGTTGTCACTTATTCTCAAACCGATCTACAGATTCTATGTAATCCCAAGCAAAATTTTAGTAGATTTTTTGTTGCCTGCAGATGTTGAAAATTGAATTCTGAAATTCACATGAAAATGCAGGGGCTCCTGGTGGCTCAGTGGGTTAAGCATCCGACCTCAGCTCAGGTCATGATCTCACAGTTCATGAGTTTGAGCCCTGTGTTAAGCTCTGCGCTGATAGCTTGGAGCCTGCTTCTGATTCTGTGTCTCCCTCTCTCTCTCTTCCTATACACTTCCTGCGCTCTATCTCTCTCAAAAATAAATAAACACTAAAAAATATTTGCAAATCATGTATCTGAAAAAGGCCTTATATCCAAAATATATAAAGAACTCTAAAAACTGAAAAAAATCCCTCAGTTAAAAATAAGCAAAAACTCAAGCAGACATTTCACTAAAGAAGATACGTAAATGAAAAACATTATCAAAAAACTATTTAAACATTAGGAATCATTAAGTAAATGTGAATGAAAACCACAATACTGTATCACTATACCTGTAAGAATCAAGGGGTGCCTGGGTGGTTCAGTGGGTTAAGCGTCCACATCTTGATTTCGGCTCAGGTCATGATCTCTGTGTTCATGAGATCGAGCACCACATGGGCTCTGAGCTAGACAGTGCAGAGACTGCTTGGGATTCTCTGTCTCTTCTCTCTCTCTGCCCCTCCCTCCTCTCTCTCAAAATAAATAAACCAAAAAAAAAAAAAAAGGATGTGTAAAAGCAAAAAGACTGACCATATTCTGGTGTGGATGTATAGCAGCTCTCATATGCTACGGGTAGAAATATGAAATAGTACAATCACCTTACAAAATGTTTTGTAGGGGTGCCTGGGTGGCTCAGTCAGTTGAGAGTCCAACTCTTGATTTTGGCTCAGGCCATGATTTCATGGTTTGTGAGTTAAGGCGCATGTCAGGCTCTGCGCTCACAGTGCAGACAGAGCTTTCTTGGGATTCTCTCCTCTCTCCATCCTTCCCCCACTCATGCACATGCTCCCTCTTTTTCTCTCTCAAAATAAATACACATGTTTTTAAAATTAAAAAAAACTAAATAAAAACATGCAAACAAAAATCACAGGTGGCCTTCGATGCTAGGGAGACAGGGAAGCCCACTGACTAAGACCTGAGGTCCTTATGTGGACAGCAATACCAGGAAATTCTTTCCGAGAAGATGCTGTTCTCTGGCTTACTGATCGCAGGCTTTAGTTATCTTTCTTTGTTTATAACCTTCCCTGTTCCTAGGCACCTTCCAAGGCTCACCAGACCTGCACTGGGAAGGGCCCAGCAGTCTGGTGAGGAAGGACAGTAGCCGAGTGCAGTGTGGCTGGATGGAAGAGGGTTGAGAACTAAAGCACCGTGAGCCCAAAGCGCCAAGATGGCATGAGTAGGAATTAAAATCTTTACCTGCTACAGCCATATATTTTCCAGGAGAAGCCACTGATCTGGACAGAGGCTAGGTGGATGCCTGGGATTTTTGTCTGTTTCTTACTAATTGAGCAGAATTCCTCTCCAGATCTCTCTTCTCATCAGAATTTGAGGCTACTTCAATTGGGACATATGTCACCAGTTTACTAGGAAAAAAAAAAAACGGCTAGGTAAAAAAAGGGAACACGCTTTAAAAAAATCTTTTCATTAGTGCTAGACTACGGAGATCAACTGAACTTCAGACTCATGCCTTCCAGGAGAATGAATCTCCAGCAAAGAATGAAAGACTTAAATTAGGACAGTCATAAGCATATTCCACTGATGTAATACTCAACAGTTCCTCGTGCAGATAGAGATCTCTGAGTTTATTCTTTGAGTCTATTTATTATACTCCCTGGTGCAGAACGGTAGCAGTGAAGGTACAAATGAGATGCCTATTTGATATGAGAAATTAAGGAAACAAAATGTGGTTAAACAAACAAACAAAAAACTTGGATTGGATTTCTGAGCAAAATTAGATTGTTTTATAATCCATTTCATACGGCTACAGAAATGTACTGTCAAATATCACTTGGAATATATATTAATGAAAAGAATATTTTCATTATAGATTATTCTTAGTCATGTTCAAATATTAATACTGGGAGGATCAAGGTAGAGAAGTCAAAAGATAATATGCAATCTTTTCCTCAATATGCTGACATCCCCTGATATTTGAAAAAAAAAAAAGTTCCTAAGAACATTCATTTTTCTAACTCTAACCAGAGGTTAACACACCTTTTCTGTAAAGAGAAAAATAAGAAATATTTTAAGCTCTATGGGCCACCCAGTCCCTGTCGGATGACTTCCTTCTGTCTCTGCAGTATAAAAGCAGCCACAGACAACACGCACCATAAATGAGTATGGCCCATATCCGCCAATATCCCTTTCTTTGCAAAATAGACTATAGGCCACATTGGGCCCATGAGCCTTAGTTTGTTGATCCCTGATCTAAACCTGTGCCCCTGTGTCCCTGCCTTGACTGTTTCCACTGTCCCACATGGAGAAAGAGTGTGGCCCAGTCACAGGGCCAAAGCACAAGCCACCTGTTTGGCAGGTACAGGTTTGGGCAGAGATGGAATTATAACTGTCCTGAGCGTGTCTGCAGGAAACTTTCAGGCCCTGTCAGAAGCACAGAAGGTTATTACAGAAGTGAACTTGAACATTAAAACTGGCATGCTTGTTGAAAATCATGTGACCATATATGCGAGGGTTGACTTCTGGGCACTCTATTATGTTCCAGTGGTCGAGCTGTCTGTTTTTATGGGGGTACCATGCTGTGTCAACAATGTCTGTAGTTTTGTAGGAAGTTTTGGAATCAGGAAGTGTGTCTTCCAGGTTTGTTCTTTCTTTTCAAGATGGTTTTGGCTATTTGGGGTGCCCTGAGGTCCCATATGAATTGAATAGGGAAAGAACAGTCTTTTCTACAAATGGTGGTCTGAAAAGTGGATTTGCATATGGAATATAATTAAGTTGAATCTCTACCTAACACCATATATAAAAATTATATTGGATCAAAATGGATCAAAGACCTAAATGGAAGAGCTGAAACTAAAACTGTTAGCAGAAAACATAGACGAAATCTCCGCGACACTGAATCTGACAATGATTTCTTGGATAGAACACAAAAAGCTCAGACAACAGAGAAAAAAAGAGATGCACTGGATTGCATCAAAATTAAAAAAGAAATTGTGCATCAAAGGATGCTATCAAGGGTATGAAAAGATACCCTACAGAAAGGAAGAAAATACTTGCAAATCATATATTAAATAAAGGGTTAATGCCATAATATACAAAAAAAAAAAAAAACCTTCTACATCTCAACATCAAAAAATCAGGCAACCCAACTGAAAAACTGAAAAAAAGTACTTACACAGGTGTTTCTCCAGAGAAGATAAACAAATGGCCAATAAGTACATGAAAAGATGTTCAAAATTACTGGTCATTAGGAAAATACAAATCAAAACCACAATGAACTATGACTTCACATTCATTAGGAAGGCTATTATCCAAAACAAATAAATAAACAAAAACCCTAACAAGTATTGGCAAGGATTTAGATAAACTGGAACCCTTATGCATTGTTGGTGCTAGTGAAAATGATGCACCACTGTGGAAAATAGTTTGGTGACTCTTCAAAAAGTGAAACATAGAATTCCGTATGACCCAAGAGTTTCACTTCTGGGTATATATTCAAAGGGACCGAAAGAGGAACTCAGCTATTTGTACCAATGTTCATAGCAGCACAATAGCCAAAGGATGGAAACAAGCCAAATGTTCACCAACAGATGAATGAGTAAGTTGGATTAGCAAGTGTGGTATAGCCATCCAATGGGATAGTATTCATTCTTTAAAAATAAATAAAATTCTGATACATGCTACAACATGGAGGGGCCTTGAAAACATTGTGCTATATGGAATAAGCCAGATGGAAAAGAAAAAATACTGAATGAGTCCATTTATAGGAGTAACCTAGAATAGGCAAATTCTTAGAGACAGAAGATAGAGAAGAGGTTCATGGGGCTGAGGAGAGGGGCAGATGGAAACTTGTTGAGTGATTGTAAAGTTTCTACTTGGGGTGATGGAAAACTTCTGGTAACGAACACTGGTGAACAACATTGTGCATACAATATCCACTGAAATTGTACACTTTAAAATGGTTACAATGTTAAATGTTATTATATTTAATTTTATTACAATAAAAACACTGAAAAGAAGCAGGTTTATACATTCATGCTTCACATGCTACAGATGCTATTTTTCTAATAAGAAATCAGTAAAATCATAAACATTTAGAGCCAAAAGGAACAGGTCATCTGTGTCAGCAATCAAACCTTAAAGTATAATTCTATTTTAACAAAATGAAGAGAACTCATGAATCCTACAGCAACTCAGGAACTACTGTATGGAGACCCTGTGGAGTGGCAGCCTGGTAGGGACAATTGTGCTATGTTTCTTGAAATTGTGTTTGCCTAGAAAACCACACTCTTTTCATTTAGAATGTCTGTTAAACATTGATAAAAAGAAAAGTTTTCTAAGATGTTCAATTATCATTTCAGATAAGATGATGGAAACAGGAATACATCAATCAACTGTCTTAACCAATAATGCTATTTTTGTGTAGTTGTTGTTTTCAAAGGCTATAGAACTGGCATAAACTATTGGTGTAAATGGTCTCACTCCAAGTAACAGGTGGTGCCATCAGGGAACCTTCTAGAGCCCTGGTCATCAGCCTCCTTTGGTATCAGCCTTCTTGGAAGGCTAAAGACTTGCTAAGATCCCCTTTTGGACTGTCATCTCTACCACACTGCCTTGAGAATTTTTTCTTACAAAAAGTAAAGTCACAGTAAAATTCTGCCTCTTTATCCTCCATCTTTCTAGCTGGTTCCCTAAAGAAGCCAACCGGAGTTTTTCTTCTTAGAAGTTCAACTACTAGTCGCCATAGGTGAATGAATAGGGGATTTCAAAACTACAGAGGGAGGGGGGATTTCAAGACAGGCCAAACGGTGTGACTTTTGAAATTATTCAAGGAATAATAAATGGAGGACAGTCTGTATCATGAACTTAATTACTCTGTCTTTGATGACCTCTTAATACGTCCATGGAAACTGCTTACCTACCTTCTCCCATTCTCCTTTTATCCCCGCCGCTGGAAGGGGATCATTTTGTTCCTTGTGGCAAAGCCCCTTTTCCTTGGTCTCTGTGTTCTACACACTCCACAAGTAAACTCGTAGAGGTATTTTTAAGATAGCTGGTGGTATTTGCATATTTAAGCCTTCCAACAGGGCACAAAATCTAAAGGAGCCATTGACATGTTGGGGGGGGGGTGTCTTACTAGCGTTGATAATGGGTAATTGCTGGCCCAGATAAATAACAGCCACTCCTGATTCTTGTCGCTACAATGCCCCGATATTCTTTTAGAGAAAGTGCCTCTCCCCGACTGTGAACCCATCCCAGAGGCAGGGGAGTGGCACATGACCCGGACATCAGTACTTTTCATCCTTTGGTGCCACTGAGTGGTTAATGACCATCCTGGTTGATAGAGAATCCCCAACATTCTCAGGAAGCAAGGAAGGGATCATCCACATTTCCCTACCATGGAGTCTCAGGGACAAATAAGTATCAGGAAAATGTCCCCCACTTCCAAAGAAATCTTGGCACTGCCAAGAGAAGCTAAGGAAACCTCACTGGTTACGCATCAGTACTTAAAGGGAATCTTCTACGTGATGCGCATTACACCTGATCCCAGGTGAGCACACTTTCCAGGCCACCGCAGTACCTGTCCATCTAACCATCAACTACCCTGGCTTTTAGGACAGAGCCCACCCTGGCCAAGGACAAGATCCATCTCAGAATTTCTCCTCCAACAAAAACACCAGATCCTCGCTAGTGAGCTGGGCTCCAGCCACTATCTTTACAAGTTTTCAGGCTCCCAGAAGTTCATTAGCATCTCGTGACCCTTCCCTACAAAGACAGTTGATGGCAAATGAAGGTTTATTCTCTTTCATGAAAGGAAAGAAACGAAGTTACATCAGTAGGCCAGTTCAATGCCCTTTTGAGGTCCTAGAACCAGAAGCAGTCAGTCAAGTGCCAGTGTCTGAACACCTCTGGGTGTGCTTCTCACTGGGCTTGGCTCAATACCAGCTCTCAGAGGGTTTACTTAATTTAGTAATTAAATCAGTCGTATTGGACCAAACTGAAACTAATTCATTAGCTCATGGCCCTGAGTGTCAGTCAAGGCAGTGAGGACAAGCCTCCTGATCATGTCAATGCCATCCTAGGTTTGGCAAGGACTGCTGCTGATGGCAACAAGTGTCGGGACAAAGTGCCAGTGTGAAGAGCTTTGAGCAACTCCATCCTTTTTTTTTTTAATTATTGAAGAATAATTCACATACAATATTGTACTCATTTCAGGTGTACAACATAGTGGTTCCGTATTTTTATACATTACAAATGGGGGGCTCCATTCTACAGATGGTCAAAGACAGGTTCTTCTTGCACATTGGATTGTATACCTCAATTTCTGTAAGGCTTTTTCATCTCACTTAATTTCCTTGACAACCCCGTGGTCTATCCTGTTGTCTCATTCTCAGATGGAAACATGGGTTGAAGACTACTCTCCCAAGTTCACCCTGCTGACTGGTGATCGAGTCTGGATAAGAATTTCCATCCTCACTCGTGTGTCCTAGAACTTCTGAAGTCACGCCAGCACAGGCATATGCAGCCCATTGGACAACAGAGTTCTTATGCTTTGAGTATTCCTCTGCAACTTCCTTTCTAATGATTGAGAGTTTAAAAAAAGGACCAAAGTCTACTCTTCGCTAAAATGCTGCCTTTTCTGATAAGCCCAAGATTTGGGATTCAGTGTGAACAAGAAAGAAGAAAAGCTGTTCCATTATGCCACCTCTGAAGTGCTCTGTAGATGAAGATAGAATTAATTATAATGTTATGTTTTAGTCAATTATTTTTAAGACTTCCTCTCCCCCCACACACACACACAAATCCAGCAACTTATTTTTTGACAGGTTGTTATATATTCTAAACTAGTTCTTGTATAACAGTCATAAACTGAGGAACAAAATAAATTCACCACATCCTTCATTAACAGCCAATTTAATGATTATTTCTGGAGAACTACTTTATTACTTGTTTCAAAATTTCATGGGATGTACATTCTCTCATCCCAGTTACCGGGTGAATGCCAAGGGAGCTTACAGAGAAAATTTTGCTTCATTTTGTTTTGTTTCAAGAATTCATGCTAAAGCAAGCCCTTGGTCAAACAGATGTGGAAGACAGCTGGAACAGCTCGGAGTCAGTGAAGGCACATTTTACCTGCCAGTGGGTTCCCGGCATTTAAATCTGGGGTCACAGAGCTCTCATCTCTTATTCTCTTCTCTTCTGAGGACATTTGTACTGAGAAGTATAGTAAACCCTGGGACTGCAAATAACTTGTGCTGTGAGTGTTCCACAAGATGAGCAAACATTTCTAATAAATTTTGACTTGATAAATGAGTGATGTCTTGCCATATGAGTAGTAAGTCATGCTCGATGTCATGTGATCACAACTGAGCCCATGGTTCTTGAAATTCGCTTTGATATACGAGTGCTTTGGATGACAAGTATGTTTCCGAAATGAATTGTGCTCACAAACCAAGGTTTTACAGTATTTCTCTTCTGGGGAATGCAAGGGTGACTATCAATGGGAATAGGCACTAAGGGGAAGAGGGGCCACAAGGCTCTGCAAACCACAAATGTGTACCTGTCACAAGACTCTGCTGCTGTAGGTCCAGGTATGCTGTCTGATCAGACTTTCTTTTAAAATTTTTTTTTGCTTTTCTTAAGTTTATTTACTTATTTTGAGAAAGCAGAGGGAGAGCAGAGAGAGGGGGAGAGAATCCCGACTCAAGGCTTGAACTCACAGTCCATGAGATCATAACCTGACCTGAGCCAAAACCAAGAGCAGGACACTCAACCCACTGAGCCACCCAGGTGCCACCCAGCCTTTCTTTTTTAAAGAAATTGAGCATCTTAGCTTTTCTGAAAAAAATCATACAATTTTTAATATTAGCTCAGTTTTTTAAATACTATTCAGCTGAACAAAACACATTTGCAGGAAGCCCACTTTCTTTGCCCCTGGTGACATCTCTCACTATTGAATTGTTATCTCCTCCTCATGCTTCTTTTTGTTCAGTCAAGCCATGTCTTTCTTTATATGAACCAATTAGATTGAAGATCTTTCTGTCACAGGCTCCAGGGTCCCAGGAGTTCATGAGCAAGAACATGGGCCCTGCCCACCCACTTCCAAGTGATCCTGACCATCGACCTTACATCTTGAGCTACGGGGTCCTCATCGCTAAAGAGAGGGATGAGAGGACCTGGCTTGTGGGGTTGTGGAGATGGTTGCAGAAGAAACAGATCTGCGGAGCTGGCTATAAAGCAAGCCCCAGTGGATGCCTATGGAATGACCACAGGGCCAGGAGATGTTGCACAGATTTAGGAGGAGGAGAGCAGGAAGGCGGGGGTAACCAAAGCACCCACTATTCCCAGAGATGACTTTCCGTCCTTCAGCATTGCTTCCTAGAGCCTGCAGGCATGGGGGAGCACATTTGTGTATGTGATGTCAGACCCACGTAGGCACTGGCTTAGTCTTCCTTGAGAGTGACTCTAGGAAATGCTCAAAGCTTGGGGGCTAACTCAGCAGAGAAATTTGAATTTGATCCCTTTCCTCCAAATCTAGCACCAAAAGACAGAAACTTTAAATGGTCCCTATAGATGGAGAAATGGAGTCGCTAAGAGCTTCCTTGATCTGGGGAAGGCTCGCAGTATTCACTGATCACTTGGAGAATCCACCGGTGGGAGAATGAGGTGCAATACACCAAACCCCTCTAATTCAGAGGGGCAGGTGCATGCAAAAGAGTCTGTCGCCTTGAGCCAGAGATCTCCTTTGGGGTAGATTTTTTTTAAAAGAGCATCGGGTGACTTCTTCCTTAAGCTTAAAATGTTACCGTTAGATTTCTTTTCTGTTTTCACCAGAAACCAAATGGTCTTATTTAAAGAAGTGTCAGTGACCTCAGCCAACAATTAGCAGGTGACAACTTTTCCAGATCGCTGTTCCCCACTGCCTTTCCCTTGAGGCCAATGGAAGAGAGAAAATAATACCAGGTTTTTTTAAATGAACAAACCAAAACAAGAAATAAAGTCAAAGCTTTTAAAAGCATAGTAAAAAAAATATTTTCAAAGTAAATATGAATGTGTAACATTTAGGAAATGTTCTTCTTTTAAATATACCTCTGGGGCCTAATTAACAAATACCCTCAGAGACGTATTTAATATAATAAAAACCTGCAAATCATTGAGGATCTCTCCAGTATCAAATTCAAATGTCTTAATTACTTACTGCCATTATTGACAAAGAAAACACAATCCAGAACGTCCATTCTAGAAAAAATCAGAGGGGAATGGGATTACGGTATGTAGCCAAGCTGCTATGTGTCAGCGATTGCTCTGAACACCTTTACGTGAAGATAATTCAAGTCCATCTATCATATCAGGGTGGTTTCAGGTCATCGCCAAAGTGTCACAACATTTTTGTTTCCTATAAGCTATTTAGGAGGGAGAAAAAAGTATGTAATTTTTCAGCCTTTTTGGTCAAAAACCCTTAAAAATATTTTACTCTCCAATGAGTTCCATGCTCTTGTAGAATCGCAGAAAACCATGTAAGCCCCAACATGGCTGTTTAAGTGTTATGAAATAGGGGCCACTTGGACAAAATTAAGTGCGACCAGCACATGAAGTACTAAGGAGCGACACTCAATGCTCTATTTAGCTCTATATACAACTCAAATCCACCAGCAAGATTGCTTTATGAGATGCAGACAAAAATTTCTTTCCTCAGTAACAGTCGTATTTTTTTCTCTTTTGTAATCAGAAAAGTGAATGTGGAGGTATTGAACAGTCCATGGGTAATAGGTTCAGAGAGATTAATTGGGTAGTTCTCATTCAGCCTAGAATCTCAGTCTTTCCGAGGTCTGTGAGGTCACCTGAACTCCTGAGACTGACTCACGTGTCCAGTTATTAGTCTCTTCTCTTTTTTTTGTTCTTAGTTTTGCAATAGACATCAATGAAATACATTTTCAAGACTACAAAATAATCGGTTAAAGTTCTGTAGGAAATTATTTAGGATCTTTGTGTGGAACAGAATAAAGGAAATCACAGTAGCATTGCCTGGGAAGGAAAGAAATGACATGGGTATGAGTCGCTTTCCCACTAACTGCTCTTACTGAGGAAAAAGAAAAGCATATTTCATTCGTAAACATTTTGGACCAGCATTTCTGTGTGATTGAAAGTCAGCTCCCAGTAAGCGGAACTCCTATTGATTCGAACTCGCTAAAAAGCTTCCACAATGATCTTTGTTTCCAGATTTTCTGTTTCCTTTCTTCTAAAATCTTCGCATCTTTTGTGCTATCTAATATTGTCTATATTTAAATCAGAATTATTCAACCATTTGGAAACAATTATATCAGAAACAATGTGGCAGGAAAATCCTCTTATGTGAAACCTCTTGTGGTAAAGATACAATTATTGTGTTTTCTCACTTTGGCTTGTAAATAAAGGATGATCACAATTAGTCAAATACTACTAAGTTGTACAACTTAAAAAACTGGCAACGTTTCCCCACATTTTCACAGTTGTTTGAGATACTGTGAATCACACTCAAAAAATATTTTATCATATTCTCCCACCTGGTGCGACAGGGAAATGGAGACAAAAGAGGGACATGCACGGGGTGATGTCAGGGGCATGGGCTGCAGTGTGATGGCTCAGTCCCTGTCCCAGGCGGATCCCACGCCAGTTCTGACCCCTTCAACCATGGGCTCATCCCGTGGCCCCGTGCTGAAAAGGGGCTGATTAAGTAAGTGTATATTCAGCTCTAAAACTCCCACCTCTGGCACCTCTTCTTTAAGGTAATACAGATCGTTCAGAAGAGTGCAGATTATGTATTCTCTAAGTTCTGTAATAGGATAAAATTCCAAAACATTGTTTAGAATTTTATTTCCCGGGGGCACCTGGGTGGCTCAGTCAGTTGAGCGTCTGACTTCTGATTTCGGCTCAGGTCTTGATCTCACAGTGTGTGGGATCGAGCCCCCAGTCAGGCTCCGCGATGACAGTGCAGAGCCTGCCTGGGATTCTCTCCCTCACTCTCTGCCCCTCCCCTCAAAATAAATAAATAAACTTTAAGAAAATAAAGAATTTTATTTTCCAGCAACAACTGGGACCTTCCAGTTTCCTCACTCTAGTGACTGAGTGCTTTTCCCGCCAGGACAGCAGAAGTGCCTGATTTCCTGGTAAGATGTGGCCCGTGTTCTCTGTCTGTCCTCTTTATCACAGATAACTGACTTCCAAACCTGACATCTGAAAACCTATGTCATTCAAATCCACCACTTTTCCTGCCAATTCCACCTGCTCCCCAACCTCCAATCGCCAGTCTCCTCCTTATCCTTCCAAAGGGCCATGACCTCAGCTGAAATACCCTGACTCCTCTCTGCCTGGTCTCATCCCTCCCCCTGGACCCCACACTTCACTGCGAGCCTTCACGCCATGCCTCATTGGTTTCCCCACGATACACCTATTGCACCTGTTGTTTGTCTTGCTTACTTTTACTATTAGTCACGTATCACTCTGCACCCTAATGCTTTTGCAAAACAGCTTTATTGAAGGATAATTGACAGTATAGAACCTATTTTAAGTGTGCAATATGATGCGTTTTGACGCAGGTCCGCACCTGTGAAACCATCACCAGAGTCAAAATAGTAAACATACCCATCAACCCCCAGAGCTTCCCTGTTTCTTTCTGAAATCGTTGTCCCCTGTCACTCCCTCCACCCCTTGGTGATCACAGATGTTTTCTATAACTCTGAGATCAGTTTGAATTTTCTAGAACTTTGCATAAATGGAAATATATAATTTATACCGCTTTTTTTCTGGGCTGTTTCGGTAAAATGATTTTGAGATTTGTGGTATTATAATTTTTATCACACAGGAGTGCTGTGTGAGCATTCTATTACTTGCTTATCCTGGCTCGTGTTTTCAGCCACTACACTGGAGAGAAGGACCCCCTTCATCATGGTTCACCTAAAGGGATAATGAAAGGGTATTTGTTGGCTCTCAGCCCACTTAACAGTGTGATGACCTGTTTTAACTACATAAAACCAAAGCCCAAGCCAGAATCCAAAAATGAATATGATTCTAGGCTGCATTCAGGGGCCCACAGCAAGCACTGTGTCCCAATCGGGGTATCACGTTTTAAATGTCTCCATATCAGAAGGCAATAGGAGCCATGAGAAGCCCAGAATGAGGCCATCTGTGGACAGACATCATAGGAGAATGAGTTACAGCCACATCACACAAGAACAGACACAGGGAAGGGCACTTGTGTGACTCAGTCGGTTAAGCGTCTGACTTTGGCTCAGGCCATTATCTCACAGTTCATGAGTTCGAACCCCATGTAGGGTTCTGTGCTGACAGCTCAGAGCCTGGAGCTTGCCTCAGATTCTGTGTCTCCCTCTCTCTCTCTGCCCCTCCCCTACATACATTCTGGGTGCCTTGCTCTCTCAAAAATAAATAAACATTAAAAATAATTGAGAAGAAAAGACACAGGGAACACCACAGTTCACTTGAGCGGTCTGTGGTGTCCATAAGCAGCCCAGGAACGCTTGCACATCTTCCTTATCACTCCCATCATGGAGGTAGGACTATGGACAACATGGCAAGTGGACACGTTGGTTCAATTCAAGGAATGTGCTCTAATAATAGGGATGTCTAGGATAAATAAAGAGTTCCCGGCAGCCTGTGCCTGGAGATGGTTACCCGTCTATCATAAGCATTTTTGAGGGATTCCTACCCCAGCAGGGACCCTGCACTCTGATCTTGAAAGCATTTCCACAAAGTCAAAAGGAAAAAGTTAGAACCGAAGAAAGGAGAAGGATTTTCCCTGGAGGAGCCCATCCTGCCTTTGTGTGAGTGTTTCACAGGCTTCTTCTTCAGGATGGTTTCACCTCGCGTGATCAGCATCCCCTTGACCTCCTCTCCCCCTCAGACACTCTCTGACCTGTGAGTTGCTCTTGGTGTATGTTTCCATAAGAAATGGCAATTGATGGGGGCACCTGGGTGGCTTAGTCGGTTAAGCATCTGACTTTCGCTTAGGTCATGATCTCGCGGTTCGTGGGTTCGAGCCCCGCGTCGGGCTCTGTGCTGACTGCCAGCTCAGAGCCTGGAGCCTGTTTCAGTCTGTGACTCCCTCTCTCTCTGACCCTCCCTGATCACGCTGTCTCTCCTCTCTCTCCTAGAAATAAATAAAACATTAAAAAAAAAAAAAAAGAAATGGCAATTGATGAAAGAGATATGGGTAAAATGACTTATGCTTCTGCTAGTTTCCTTCTTTGAAGTTTTCTGCTCTGTATTCTCTACGCCACATCTCTCTTTGGTCAGTGTTTTAGTGGAAGCGTTGGGTCAGTTCTGCCCTGAGCTATAAGAGACGGGCAAGTGGGTGAGACTGAGGTCATTAAACCCGCAGCAGGGTTTGCTGAGGGAAGACGAATGAACAAACAAACGAATGGAAGGAATTTCTTCCAGTTGCACCACACAGCCCGTATATCCATGTCAGTCACTATTTCAAGACCCAGCACCGGGCTGGTCAGGAAGGTGATTGAGTGTCAGTGTGTGTGTGCATAACGGGTGATCAATGAGCTCCACGTCCTCCCGTGTTTAAAGCTGCAAACTAACTAGAAGATCGTCTTGGTGAAGGCTGGCTGAGCCAGCTAGATGGCCCAGTCTGGAGCTAGGAGTAGAAGACACCTTACCTGAAAGAGGAAGAAGTAAGACTGGCCGCGTCACACCGCTGATGAACTGCCTGCCTAACTGGGGAGGCAGGAAGGGGCCTGGAGCACTGGCTTCTGATCTAAGAAGCTCCCCGCAACCTGGAAATGGCAAGATGTTGCTCTGCTGACAAAGGGCACACCTGTCACTACCAGCTCCTGGCTGACTCAAGAAGAGTGTGATTCCAGCGGCGCCTGGGTGATTCAGTCAGTTAAGCATCTGACTTTGGCTCAGGTCCTGATCTCACAGTTTGTGGGTTCGAGCCCCGCATAGGGCTCTGTGCTGACAGCTCAGAGCCTGGAGCTGCTTCAGATTCTGTGTTTCCTTCTCTCTCTGCCCCTCCCCTGCTCATGCTTGCTCTCTTTCTCTCTCTCTCTCTCAAAAGAAAGAAATAAAAACTTTTAAAAAAAATTCTTAAAGAAGAGCGACTCCAGCTCACAAGCTGCGGCAGACTCCCAAGAAGCCACTAGACTCCTTGTGGGAGTCATTCCCGGGGAGGGCTTGTCAGCAGGGCATCTACATCTGCCTCCTGGGTGATCAACGGTCCCAGTGTGCCCAGGACTGCTTCGGACCTGATGCTAAAATTCCTGTGTCATGGGAAGGTCCCACCCAGCCAATGGAGGTGTTAGTCAGCCTGCGGTCATGGTTGAGAACTAAGCTTTACGTTAATTGTCTCACTCGTCTTGAAAGCCACTGCCGACATTAAGAATATAATCCTTATTTTACGGACTGTAAGACTGGGTCTCAGAGCAAAGGGTGACTTGCCTGAGCGAGCTGACGTATAAACCCATGAGGGTCCGGTGCAGGTCAGACCTAGTTACAGGCTGACCGTGATTCAAACCTTTTACAGGCAAGTTTGGCAGTGTGTCGTATATTTTGGCAGATGTCTGGGATCTAATGTCCTTCACATATCATAAATTACTTTGCATTTCAGGGATCCTTACATTTGTAAGGATGAGGAAAGCCAAGTAAGAGTGAATGCTGGCAGGGTGGCTGAGCTGAGAATCTCATGTGGCAATGCAAACTGCAGCAACTCTGGAAAGTCACCTGAGATCAAGCTGCATGTGTCTGTTGACCCACAAATGCCATTTCTGGGAGTATATTCTAGAAAACACTTTTCTGGGCAGGTCTGGAAGGGGACCCATGCAGGTATGGTGTACAGGGGTGGTGTGTGTGGCAGTGGGAATTGAGGTCACCTCTTAGTATCATGAGAAGGTTAGGTAAATAAAATAGGATGGATGCTACGGCATGCTATGCAGCAGTTAAAGACGTAATTAAAAATGCAGGAATACGGGGAAAGCTTCAAGATATAGTGTTGTGAAAAACTGTGTGGATAGAAGGGAAAAGTGGAAGAAAATAATAAATGCAGGTAACATTTATGCAAGTTCAGTAATCAGACACACAAAATACATTATATATTTAACAGCAATCAGTTGTCGTCAAGAACATCTATCAAGCATCTGTCACGTGTTGCTCTGGGCAGAATGGGGAATGGAGACAGGGATGAAGGCGATAAATAACTGGACAGACTGAGAGACTGGGAGTCAGGAGACACACAGATGCCCAGACAGATGGTACCGGTGGGCAACGAACTGACATGCATGATTAACCAAGATGGGACCCAGGTCAGAAGAAGAAAAAAAGCCCAGGAGAAATGTAACACCGAAAGGAAAAATTGTACTTATGAACAAAGTTAATTCCATTGTAATAGTTTACCAGAAGCTGAGAAGTGGGTTGATGGCTGTATGTAAAATGTTGTGAAGAGTGCTTGACCCGTGACAAAGCTTATACAAAAGAGAGACCCTCAAGGTGCAGAGTTTGTTGGAGGAGGAATGTCAACAGATCAGATCTGGTGAAACTTGTGCTTATCCTGCCTTTTTTTGCCCAAAGAAGCGAGGGACTTCCTGAGAATAGAGGAACAAAGCATAAGAGCAGAAAATTTAGATTTTAGCTTACTGCACTTACAAAGAGTAAATAGGAATTTATATACATCTGTTTGGTATAAATACCACATAGAATTTAAAATTTGTGAAGCTTCATTTTTTTCTCTCCTGAGAATGTTGCCATGTATGCTGTATGTGCATTTTATCTAAGTTGGAGACTGCGGGAACCATAATTTCAGATTTCTGATGCCCCAAATACTCTGAGGATGACATTCATGAAAACAATCCATTTCTGGTGGTGTCTCCAAATTTATTTTTATGTCATGTTCAAATTTTTATATTTTAATATGGTTCATACTTTTTCATATGAGTCTGCTTCCTTATTACAGACTAGACTAACAATTTATAAGAAACTTGACACTTAAAAAATCTGCTTTATAATTCGATGCTTTGAGTTATTTTGTATTCCAGGTTAAAAAAATAGTAAATGTGGGACAAAAATTTAATCAGCACCCAGAAAAACTGTTAATTTCTTTCCTAAGGGATCAATTGATTGAGCACTGGTAGCAATTTTAAACTCCAGCCTTGTGCGGGGGAAAAGTGCAAAATTATTTTTAGTCCTTAAGATGAAAAACATTTAAAGAGGTCAAACTGTTCCTGACTGCAGACTCGGACAGACCTGAATGGGGTCTGCGGCCCCATGATGGAGAAGCCCCCGTTGGAAGCACAGGAAAGCAGAGTCAGTCAGGACAGACCGACACAGTAGGAGAAAGAGAAGTGAGCATGCAGAATGGCCTCATGAATCTTTCATTGTTCCTGAAAGTTTCCTGGGCTGGAAAGCCATTATGGTAAGTTTAGGTTAAAACAGAGCTCATTAACTTTCAACCAAAAGATCCATGATCATCAAGTCACAGTCATGTAGAAGAAAGACCACAGTTCTGCCACTAAATGGGTATGTCAAGTCACCCATACTAGCCTCAGGTCCTTGGCCGTAAAGTAAGAGGGTTGACCACATGCCCTTGGAAGTGCCCTCCACTAACATTCTCGAACTGGTTCAAGGTTGATGTCACTTTTATATTACTTTTGAAGAGCGACATTGCTAAGGAAGTAATGTCAACAACATTGTGGAATCACATGGATTTTCAGAGACAAAAGCTCTTGACACATCCTTAGCACTTAATTAGCATTATGTGCTTAATCTTATAATCATTCATTAACTTATTAAGACACATTTCTTGGAGTCCCATCACGCAGATGCCCCTACACACAGGGAACAAAGGAAGCCTCATGCTCACCCCCACGGAGCATGCAGCTGAAGGAGGCAAAGCACACTTATAAGATGTTATAAGTTTTAAAAAGCTATGGGACTAGTCAAATCAGGGGTGACTGTCAGGGAAGGTTCTGGAAAAAAGTTCTCTAAGTTCCATTCTGAAGGAATTCAAAATTGAATCATTGGCTTTTAGTGTATATCTCTCTTATTTTTTCCTTCACAGAACTAGAAACAAAAGATACTGCATTTTCGATAATCTGTCTGGAAATTTCCTTAGCTAGATAATTGAGTTCATGACACATATTTCATACTTGTTTCTTGCTACCTCAAGTTGACATTGTTGCCACATTTTTTGCCAGTACGGAATGAGGGTCCCTTTTTCTCTAGCATCCAATAATATCTTCCTTACCTTCCTTTACACCCTAAGTGACACTTTCATTGAGGCTCGTTAGGCTTCAATGAAAAAATCTAAAAATTTCCTCCCTTCTGGTTTCTACCTGCCATCCTTTGTCAAGGGTTTATTTTTTCTTGTTTTTGTTATAGGATTAAGCCAAAATTGGTCTTGCTGTCTTTTGTCATGGAAAAAGAATTAGCCCAAAACTCCACGGCTTAAAGTTGCTGTGGTTTACGATAATAAGAACTTACTTGTCTTGCATGGTTTCTGTGATTATAAATCTGGGAAAGGCTTGACTTGGAGTCTCCACCACCCGGTTGCCTCTGGGCAGGAAGACTGGTTGCATGGCTCTTGTTGGGAAGCCACCAACCAAATCGGAAGCAGCACCACCGTCTGTGATCTAGTCTTGGGAATCACACAACACTTTGTTGGTTAGAAGCAAAAGGGTCTTAAACCCTACTCCTTGATGTGGAACTGGCATGTTTTAGGACATGTGGAATGGGAGATCATATTGCAATCATCCCTGGAAAATACAATCTTCAATAAGTCAGTCACAGTGTTATCTCCAGAATTTGAATGCAGTGGAGCACAGATGGAGAGTTAGGAGAGGAAACCAGGCTTACAAAAAACACAGTAGGAAGTATCAGAGAGGAACAGAAATGAAACAAAGAACTGCAGAGGAAGCCCAACGGAGATTACGTGTCATGAAAATATTTTGGTTCAATTTAACTTGGTCTTATTTTTCCCCCCAGCAGCGCTCAGTGGGCTAGAATCTGAGATTGGCAAGAGGCAAGTTAACAGAAAGATAAAAAGTCTAGTAAAAGTTAAACAGGGGAGGAGTGAGGCGGAGATGTGAGTATGGTACGTGACCAATGCAAACAGACAAAGCAGCAAGTGTGTACTGACACTTTTCTAGATGCTGGGGCTGCGACAATGGACAAGGCTTCTGATTGTGGTTTCTCAGCACCGTCTCCTCCTCCTGTTTGTCACCAGTTTAGTGTCACTGCCTTACTAACACACAGTTCTGCAAGTCGTGTCTACGAAAATCAAGGTAGTAACTATTTTTAGCTTTGTTGGCAATGTCGTCATTGTCATAACTCCCTGCTATTTTAGTCCAAAGAGCCATAGACAATACACAATGCTTCAGTGTGGTTGAGTTCCTAGTTTAATTTACAAAAATAGGTGACATGGTTTTCCAACACCTATTCTACAATATTATGAAAGATAATACATTTCAAGCATTTTGGAAGCCACCTCAAGACTTGGAAGGCTCTTGGAAAAGACAGTGATCTTCCCACAACAGACTTTTGTTCTTACTTCCTCTCTCTTTCCCGTAGGTGAACAAATCTCTTTTAAGCTTGTACCCTTCCAAATAACCCCATGGAAGAAACATAACTAAGCAACATTGTTTAAGGTATCTGAGACTTCAACAGATATTCTCTCACTACTTCTGTCAGCTTTCCTTCCTTAATTTTGGGGTTCTGATGTTAGGAGCATCCATATTTAAAATTGTTGTATCTTCCGACATATTAACACTTTTAGCATTAAAAAGCATCCCTCCTTGTCTCTAGTAACAATTTTGTCTTAAAATCTATTTCTTCTGATATTGATGTAGACACTCCAGATCTTCTTGGGTTCCTGTCTACATGATGTTTCCCTTTTATCCGCATACTTTTAACCTATGTGAGTTTTTATCATGAAAGGATGCTGTATTCTGTCAAATGCTTTTTCTATATCTATTGAGATGATCATATATTTTTAAATCTTTATTTATGCAGTGCATAGCATTTATTGGTTTGTGTGTGTTGAATCACTCTTACATTCCAGAGATATATCCCACTTGGTCATGGTGTATAATCCTTTTAACGTGTGGTTAAATTTGGCTTGCCAATATTTTGTTGAAAAGTTTTGCATATATTAACCAGGGATACTGGGCTATCATGTTTTTTTTTCTTGTATTGTCCTTATCTGGTTTTGGTATCAGAGTAATGATAATCTTATAGAGTGAGTTTGGTAGTGTTCCCCCCTCTTAAAATTTTTGAAAGAGTTTGAGATTGACTGGCATTAATTATTTTTAAAGTTTAGTAGAATTCACCAGGAAAATCATCTAGCCTTAGGCTTTTCTTTGTTAGGATATTTTTGATTGCTAATTCAATCACATTATTTACTATTGGCTTGTAGAGATTTTCTATTTCTTCGTGATTCAGTCTTGGTAGGGTATATATTTCTAGGAGTGTATCCATTTCTTTTAGGCTATCCAATTTGTTGGTATATAGTTTTTCAAAGTAGGCTCTTACCATCTTTTGTATTTCTGTGATATCAGTTATAATGTTTCTTCTCTTCTTTTGCCTTTGTCTAGCTAAAACTATATCAATTTCATTTATCTTTTTTTTTTTAAAGCATCTTTTAGTTTTTCTGATCTCTATTATTTTTCTGGTCTCTACTTCCTTTATTTCTGCTCTGATCTTTGCTGTTTTCTTCCTTCTTATAACTTTAGGCTTAGTTTGTTCTTCTAGTTCCTTGAGGTATGTGTTTATGCTGTTTATTTGATAGCTTTTTTTTTAATATAGTTGTTCATCACTATAAAATTCCTTCTGAGAACTACTTTTGCAGCATTTCAAAGGTTTTGTGTGTCATGTTTCCATTTTCATTTGTTTGGAGACATTTTTTTTTCTTTCTTCCCATGCATTGCTCAAGAGTGTGCTATTTAATTTCCATGTCTGTACATTTCCCAGCTTTCCTACTCTTACTGAGTTTTGGTTTCATACCATTGTGTTTTGAAAAGATACTTGGTATGATTTCCATTTTAAATTTGCTAAGACTGGATTTGTGACCTATCATATGATCTATCCTCAAGAATATTCTATGTGTGCTTGAGAATCCTGCTACTGTTGGACGAAATGTTCTCTATATGTTTTTAGGTCCATTTGTTTTTAAAGTATAGTACAAGTCCAACATTTACTTATTGATTTTCTGTCTGGATGATTTATCCCCTGTTGAAAATGGGGTATTGAAGTCCTTTACAAGTATGGTGTTGTCTGTTTCTCTAGATTCATTAATGCTTGCATAATATGTGCTCCTATGTTAAGTGTATCTAGATTTAAGATTGTTCTATCCTCTTGATGAATTGATCACTTTACCATTATATAATAACCTTCTTATTATATTATTCTATAATAACTACATTTTGTTACAGTTACTGGCTTATTGTCTATTTTTTTCTGATATAAGAGTAATTATCTCTGCTCTCTTTTGGTTTCTACTTGCTTGGAATATCTCTTTTCCATCCCTTTACTTTGAACCTATGTGTCTTTAAGGTTAAGTGAGTTTCTTGTAGGTAGCATACAATTAGATCTTAGTTTTTAATCCATCTAGTTCTGTATGACTTTTGATTGGCATATATACCCACGCATACCCATTTACATGAAGTAATTAATGACTGATAAAAACTTACCGATGGCATCTTATTCCTTTGCTTTGTTGGGTTTGGACTGTTTTTTTAGTTCCCTTCTTCCTTCTTTTGTGGCCTTCCCTTGTGATTCGATGATTTTCTATAGTGGTTTTATCTTTTGTGTATCTATGGTAGGTTTTTGCCTTGTAGATCCTGAGACTTACCTAACACATTTTATAGATATAACCGTGTATTTTATGCTAATAATAGTTTTTATTGCATACAAAAACTCCATAATTTTAGTTTTCCCTGTTTTGTCTTTGATGTGACAATTTACCTCTCTTTATATCCTATAGTCATTAAGAAATAAGTATGCAATAGTTTTTAACACTTTCTTCCTTTAGCTGTTGTACTGGAGTTAAGTGATTAACATTCCACATATTACAGCATTAGAATATTCTGAATTTCACTTCACTCATGAGTTATATATTTGTATGTTTTTCACGGCACCATAAGCAAACTTTTATTTTTAGCATGAATAATTCCTTTCAGCAATTCTTGCAAGGGACGTCTTGTGGTGATGAAATCCCTCAGCTTTGTTGAGAAGGTCTTTCTCCCACCTTCATTTCTGAAGGACAACTTTATCGGATCAACTATTCTTGGTTTGCAATGTTTTTCTTCCATCACTTTAAATATATCATCCCACTTTCTCCTGGCCTGAATGCTTTCTGCTAAGCAATCCGCTGAGAGCCTAGTAGGGTTTCTCATGTAACTTCAAAGCTTAACTTCTCTCTTGTTGTTCTTAGAATCTCACTTTGTCTTTGAAATATGATGATTTGTTGATAACATATGTTGGAAAGGATCTTTTTGAGTTTGTTTGGTGACTTATGGCTTCATGAACTTGGATTTGCAAATCTCTCCCCATCTTTGGGAAGTTATCAGCCATCATTTACTTAAATCAGTTATCTGCCTCCATCTTTCTTCTCCTTCTGAAACTCCAGTGGTTCATAGATTGTTTCTCTTGATGATGGTTCACAATAGGCATTCTTCACTCTTTTTTATTCTTTTTTCTTTGTTCTTCTGTCATTTCCAAGTTTCTGTTTTCAAATTCATGGATTCTTTCTTCTTGATCCATTCTGCTGTCAATGTTCTCTATTGTTTTTTTTCCCCCATTTCATTTATTGTAAACTTCAGCTCCAGAATTTCTGTTTGGTTCTTTTTATGATTTCTAGCTGTGTTAAACTTTTCGTTTTACTCGTGTATCAATTTTCCTGATTTTGTGCGTTGTCTTTCCCTGTGTTCTTGTAGTCCTTTGGGCTTCCTTAAAACAGCTATCGGGAATTTCTTTTTGAGTAATTCACAGGCCTGCATGTCTTTGGGTTTGGTTACTGAAAGATTATTGGGATCCTTTGTTGGCGTTGTGTTTTGTTGATTTTTTCACGTTCCTTTAAGGCGTGTGTTACTGTCTCTATAACACAGTAGTCAGGTTTGCAGCAGTAGTCACCTCATTCGGTCTTTAGTAACTGACATGTGGGGGGAAACCTTCCATCAACCCTAATAGGGATTTTGAGGTTTTCTCAAGCCTTCTATGGACATGACTGTTCCATGCTTCTTGCTCCCTCTTGTGGAAGAATTCTTAAGCTGTGCCTTCTCTTGATTGATCCTGCAATGCGCAAGGCTGAGTACTGGCAACCTCCCTTTTCCTTTTCCAATGTTGGAGTTAAAGCTCAAATTTGTGGTGTCTCCCTTTTCCACAGATTCAGACCAGCTTCCGGAAGATAGTCACTAGCTGTCTACCAAAGCTTGCTCTTGCCGGCTTCAGGTAACACACAGAGATGCAGCCGTAGAGTGGAGGGTGTATGGATGAGACATGTGGGGCGCTGGGGGTACCTGTGGGCCAGATGAGGGGATCCCTGTGTGAGGGGGTTCTCCACCAGATCATGAGCTTCTTGATACAGTCCATGATGTAGTTAGGATCCACATCCTTTCAATGCCCTCCACGAGTCCAATTTTAATTTCCCCCAGCCTACCCCCCATTAAAGTTGAACAGCTCATGACTTGTTACTCTGGATGGGGCTAGACAGAAAGGAGTCTCTTTGTCAACACCCATATAACTGAGGAAGCCAGACTCTCATTCGCAATCTCTTACTTTTCCTTTTAAGAAAAATCATGGGATACGGAGTGCCTGGGTGGCTCAGTCGGGTAAGCATCTGACTTTGACTCAGGTCATGATCTCAAGGCTCCTGAGTTCAAGCTCTGCATCAAGCTCTGTGCTGATAGCTCAGAGCCTGACGCCAGCTCCGGATTCTCTGTGTCTCCCTCTCTCTCTCTCTCTCTGCTCCTCCCCCTCTCATGCTCTGTCTCTCAAAAATAAATATTAAAAAAAATTTTTTTAAAGGAAAATCATGAGATAAGATCTCACTTCATAGCAAGTCATGCCACCTTGGAGAGGGGTGACAAGGACACAGTCAAACTACTTATTTAAATACCTCCAATTCATTGGAATTCACGCTGTGTGTGTGTGTGTGTGTGTGTGTGTGTGTGTCTTTAAATGGACTGCGAGAATGTCTCCACTGGACACTCGGATCTCCAAAAGGTCTCTCATCCGAGAGTGATTGTCTAAGACTGTGCTCCTCAGGGCTTCTGGACACAGGCCAAAAGGGGCCGGAGCTGGTTTACATATCTGAGATCTGTACACTTATCACCCAACACACACATGAACGTGACTCCTGCTGGGTTCCTAGGCATATGGCACTGGATTCCACAACTCCCGCAAAGCCAGTTTTTTCTGCACATGGATGCCACAGTGTTGTTTGGGGGAGGGGGGGAGGTGTGATGAGGGGCATCTTATTCAGCAGTGTTGCTGACTTCACTCCATTGGTGTTTCAGGTTTTGACCAGAGTGTAACTTGGTATACCTGGGATGAAATGAAAGCGTATTGAGTGCCCCACAGTGGTTACAATTTTCCAATAGCCTAGGGCATCCCTTTAGGGGAGGTAGTGTGACATTTACCTGTCAAAGTAAATTAAACCTCGGGATCTAGTTTCAAACAAGGAAATAGTGGAAGAGACCTATAAAGAGAAGGAAACTATGCATTTCAGCTAATAAGGACCCACCCACTGGGCATGAAATTACAAAAGAGGAAATGATCATTCAGGGCATCATCTCAGTTTTTTCTGAATGTTTTTTTTTGGTAGGCTTTTTGGGGGGGAGGTTTTCTGTGCTTTTCTGAATTAGAAGGTGTCTTCACAGGCAAAAATGTGAAATAATGTAGAGAACTATTAAGATATCTTGATTATTGCTGCTTGTGGTTAATTCCTAACCAAATAAATTGTTTGATTCTCCTTATTCTTTGTTTTTTTTTTCCATTGCCTGCTGACATTAGCATATATCAACAACAGAGCATTAAAACACTGTCTTTATTTATTTTTTTTATAAAACATAGAACCATGGGAGAGTTAATATATAAAGAAAAGTGTAAGTACAGCCTTTCCTTTCTTTTCCTTCATCTGATGGCTACAGAAGTAACAATTTCCTGTAATCTGTTCTTCAATTTCTATGCCCGGTTTGTAATGTAGGGGCTTGAGGACATACCTTGGTATCCCAGAGGGCTTATGCTTTTTATGAATAGAGGAAGTTATAAACTGAATTCCTGTGGTGCTGATGAATATATCGCCAAAGATGGATTTGTTCGCCAAATGGGACATCTTGCTTTGATTTAACTGTATGCACCTTTCAGAGTGTGCTGTTTTTCTACTCTTCTATTAGTCTGAAAGGAAGACACTGTAAATCATGAAGAAATATGAAAGCTACAGATCCATAGGAATAGATGTAAATGCGGCCATTTATCTGTCTTAATCTATTTATATGCTCTAAATAGATTAACCAAAGAATGGCTTCTACTTAAAGTCACTTTCCTGTATTTGGCCCATTTGAAATTGGCCAGTATTCTACATAAAATCTTTAGAATTACATCCTTTTTAAAGCAAAGAAAGGTCTTTGAATTGAGACATTGGAGGTTGGGCAGAGTTTTAATTGTTTATACGAATCCAAATCATTGATTTTTACTGTCGCAATTGTTACTGAGCAGGCTGTTTTGTGTAAAAAGTGCTACTCAAGTTTCTTGCCTACGATGTCTAATTTCTATGCAGAGAATCAAAAGGCTGATACTATCTGTTACGCTTCTCTATATTCCAAATGGAAAGTTATAGTGAAAGTTCAAAATGTTTCCCAATGGTGGTATTCAAAAAATAGAATACATGGAGAGCCATCAAGAAGACACAGACCAAAAAATAAAAGAAGAAAAAGAAAAAAGAAAAAAATGCTTTCGTTGCCCACGTTGGGTCCTTTCTTTTCAAAATAAATGAGGTAAGACTCTCTTTAAAGGTTTCGTGTTTCCATCACAGCTCAGGACTCAACATTGAGAATGAATATGCATTTGCTCCAAACAGAAGTGGTTTTGTCTCCACATCTTTAGAGTAATCATCTTAATCTTGCAATATGATGAAAAGATATGCCCACTGACTGTTATTTGTAAAACAAGTTCATCAAATGTGCTGCTCACTCTGCTCTGAGCAGCAGAGCATTTCCGAACAGATTAACACAGGCTACTAAACACACTCAAAAGAAATGGCTTGGGTTGTTTTCTGCGCTGGCACCGAAGAGATAAAATATTGGATAAATAACAATGTTTAGCTCCTCAAATTCTAGCCAGCATTGAGCTTAGTAGGCAGTTAAAAGACAATGAATACAGCAGGGATCCTAAGAGAATTCAATACTGTCCATGACATGACCATATTCCAAAACACTGTTTAAATCCTTAGCCAGGCTAAGGTCTTCAGGACACTCACGTCCCCACACTTTCTGGGCTCATTGACTCCCATCTGGAAGGCCTTTCCCTTCCATCCCTGTTGACCCAAAGACTAAACAGCCTTTAAGCCCAAGAAATGAGGATTTTTTCACCCTCTACCACTGTAGTTCTCAACCCTCACCCCCAGCTTCAATTGCTTCACGGCATCACTTCATGACGCCATCATCCCGTGATGTCATCACCTAGTGACCTCGCTTCGTGACGTCCCCACCTGCCTCTGGGCGGCATGTCCAGCATCAGCTCAGGTAGTACCAGCCTTGCTCTACCAGCCCTAAACCTATGTGATAGGGGTTCTTTTTATTTTCCTCCCCCCTCCTCCTTTTTTCATCTTTCTATTCCTTAAATATTTACCACTACTTGGAATATAGTAAGTTTCCAATGTCTTTTTCAGTCAAATTGAAATTTTTAAACAATGCACGGACATGCCACAGATGTACATTTGCAATCAGAGCTTTAGAAATAATCAGCAGAAACAAAAGTGAGCAAGAACGATGGCTGAGTCCGCAGGGAGGGTCAGCTTGCCCTGAGCCGAGGCCAGAGGGCATGCTGACCACACAGGCTGGAAAGGCAGACTGGCGCTTATCTAGAAATTTTAAGCTATTTGATTGTTGTTTTTTTAAAAAAAGCTATTCTAGATTTCCTTCTAATCTCATTGTGCATATGTGTGTTTTGTGAAACGTAGGGGGAAATGTAATCTTTGAAAGAAATTGGTTTAACAACGCAAGGCAATTCACACTTAATAAGTAAAAAGTATTATTTTGTAGATTATATGATGTAAAGAAATAAAAACAAAATTTAAAAAAACATGACCCACATCTGTGTCTGCAGAAAAGCAAACACATGGTTTGGCAGTAGGTAACCTAGCTTATGTGGCCCTTCTGAAAAGTGGAGAGAAATCTGGCTGGGAACAGCGGTAATCATGCATGTTTTCAGGGGCTAACATGGGTTAAGCATTCAAACAAATAATTGAATACATGGGCAAACCAAAGGGTTATTTATTATTTATTTATTTATTTATTTATTTATTTATTTTTATTTTAGAGAGAGAGAGAGAATGAGCAGAGGAGAGGGGCAGGAGAGAGAGTCTTAAGCAGGCTCCATGCTCAGCACGGAGCCAGATGCAAGGCTCGATCCCATGACCTTGGGATTATGACCTGAGCTAAAATCAAGAGTGGGATGCTCAAGTGACAAAGCCACCTGGGCACCCTCACCAAGAGGCTTTCTAGAAGAATCAGTGATGCTTATGTGTAAAATAAAGAAAAGGTTGGGCCTGACACAGGGAAACCAAAGCGACCCATGAAAGAAAGAGCTGGGTTTTCCCCCCTTTGCTTTTTTCCTGCTTCTATTCTTGCTACGTCTTGCACCCCTCCCGACATGGCCTTCATCGTATGTCCCGCTTATATATTGGGGCAGAGTGAATGATCTCTTTGGAGACTTCCAGCACAACAGATAATATCTAAACTACCAGTGCTGGATACCCCAAGGCTGAGGACCCCTGGTTTCAAGGAATAAGTGACTTATGATGGACACCTGGATCCTGTCCTTATTCTGACCAGTTTTCAGATGCCTGAGGGGGGCACCCGCTCCAGACCACAATCATCAAGAAGAACCCCAGCCCTGAATGGAGACCAGCCTCACGCTCCCTCTCCTTCCTGAGTCTCCCCGCTGGTCCGCCCCTATATGCTGTCTCTAATACCTTCAACAAGCAGCTCTCAGCTCCTGCTGGCTCACGCTTGATCTCCAGCCTGCCTGAAGCCAAGGACCTTCTTGGCTCGTTCTGTGGGAGCCCCTGTGGGTCCGTGGACCCGGCCTGCCTGCATCAGGCCCTGACACAGAAAAACTAGAGCTGGACAGGAAACTGAGAAAAACAGATTTGATTCGGGATATTGTGATAAGGAAAAATAAGCTTCTGCATAGAGCTGGGCTCAGCTCAGAATAGAGTGGGAATTTGAACACAAGGAGCAGGGTGGGGGGCAGTGCATGGAAGATCACAAAGAGGAAACGTCCGGGTCAGGGGACGTCATGGCTAATCTGAACTCTCAGGATTCTTGCAGAAGGCAGGCCAGGGGATGGGGCGTCTTGGGGGGTGACGGAAGATGAGGAACCTGGTATCGATGGGCATCAGATATGGTGGACGGGGGACTCATGCTTCATGGACTTAGCAAAGGTTTGGCTACAGCTGAATTATAAGCACAGCTGGACCTAAAAGAAGGTTCAAGAGCCTGAAGTTTGGTCAGGCAAAGAATCTTTGTTAGCCTCCATCCCTCCTCATCATTTCTCAAGCTCAGTGTCAGAGAGGAAATGGTGGGCTGCAACCCAGCCCCATTGCCATCTTTCTCACACTGACTGCCACCACCTTGCTGCTCAGCTGGATTACAGGGGATGGTGGTCTCACACTCTGGGCAAGCTTTGGGGTGAGTAAGGGGACAGCTGGATGGAAGTCAGAGATAAGAGGGGTGTGGCATTTCTTCCCGGAGATAAACCGAAAGGGATGTGCCCAGCCTGGGACCAGAGCTGTGACGGTGGGTTGAGAAGAGTCAGGAATGCTGCCTAGAGGGTTCCTGTGGAGGACCATGATCATCGTAGATGATGATGCAACCAGAAAGTGTCATTGTCAAAGTTTGCTGGGGATGGGAAATGCTTGAGCGTCATCTCTCCAGCTGAGAAAATGTATGGAAAACCGATACTGCCATCTTCACACGGTGGATTTGCCTCTCTACTACACTCACCATCTTGCAGATAATTGGTGGCCTTTTAATATCTTTTCAATGCCTGTCAGCGGTCAGTTAGCAATCAAATAACCGAAGCAATAGTGTGATCTGGAAGTGGCCATTGAAAGCAAGATACTTGGACTTAGTGATCAGATCCCGTCCCATCATAGCTGTGTTCGGGTTGGGGGGAAGTCTTTTTTTTTTTTTTTTTTAGTGTTTTTATTTATTTCTAGGAGAGAGAGAGAGACAGCGTGAGCAGGGGAGGGTCAGAGAGAGAGGGAGTCACAGACTGAAACAGGCTCCAGGCTCCGAGCTGGCAGTCAGCACAGAGCCCGAGGCGGGGCTCGAACCCACGAACCGCGAGATCATGACCTAAGCGAAAGTCGGAAGCTCAACCGACTAAGCCACCCAGGCGCCCCCGGGGGGAAGTCTTTTTGTTCACCACCCTATGCTTCTGGGATCGAGGGCCTGTGCATTAACGGACAGCTTCACAAGAGAAAATGGAGGGTTTCCTTACAAGTGCGAGGTGGACTGGCCCGGTAATGAGTCCCCCCTCAGCTCCCCAGAAGCAAAGATTTCTATACCAATTCAACAAGAAGGGAGGCATTTTAGGGCATCGCTGCTTGGAAGGTTCTGGGAGCTTTTTGACGCTAATAGCAATAAGCAATCTGTCTCTATGACAACGGAATTCGCAGAAAACTCCCCAGAGGCAGGTGAATGGCAGCCGTAGCTGCAGCAGTATTTTCCCAAGGCTCTGCCGTGGTCAGATAAAGAAAGTTCAGATGAGATTTCTTTCTGCACAAATGTTTTCACTTTGAAATAATTTTAATACCCACGATGTGATCCCTTAATTTGTTAAAATCAACATGCTCATCCAGTGCTGACTGTGCAAATCACCACACAGGTCCAGGGAGGATTTAGAGTTGAATGAACACAGTGCTGGCCTTCTAAGCATTTCTGTTCTGCTAAGGACTCAGGAAACTATCCCCACCAGGCTGGGAAGAGTCCTATCATATGTCTGCTCAGAAATATCTACTGAGGACTGGGGCACCTGGGCGGCTCAGTCGGGTGAGCATCGGACTTTGGCTCAAGTCACGATCTCGCGTTTTGTGAGTTCGAGCCCCGCATCAGGCTCGCTGCTGTCAGCCTGTCAGCCCAGAGCCCGCTTGGATCCTCTGTCCCCCTCTCTCTGCCCCTCCCCCACTTGCACTGTCCCAAAAATAAATAAATATTAAAAGAAAGAAAGAAATATGTCCTGTGGACTTTCCTGAGTGCCAGGCACTGCTGGGGGCACTAAGAAAGGAGGTGCAAGTCAGGCGAGAGTCCTGGCCTGTGGGCTTTGCAGGGAGCCCCTACCAGAGCACACGAGGCCAGGGGAATGGGAGGGACTGTGAGGACCAGGGACAAGCCACCCGTGACAAGGGATCTGTACACCAACGTCTAGGTGGACTTCAGGCAACACTGAGGAAAAAGACACGCACTACATACGACTCGGAAATCTTGACCACGGTGCTCCCATATCAACCCTCAAAACTGTGTGATGATCTTTCCTTATTTTGGACACAGGATGGTAGTGTGCATTTTCCTGATTTTACAACCTCATGTTTTATGGCGTCTAAACAACACTTGCTTTAGAAATGGGGTAACGCATTTGAATGCACTGACATAACGTTTGGCACCTAGTGGGATCTCAGTGAGTTTTTTAAAAATCTGATTTTAAAAATGCTACTTGCACATTCAGCCTTGTGTTTCATCCAAGCGGGGTGGGGAATCTATGGACTAGAAGATTTGTTTGATAACATGGCCTGAAAGCTGGATCCAAAAAGCTCTGCCCAATTCTGTGGTTCGCCTAAGATGAATGTAATTGCCAGGGCACTCTGTGCAGTTTCTTGGATTCGTAAGGCTGTCTGCTCAAGCAGTGATTCACTCATGAAGTTGTGAAAACTGCGATCTGCTACACAAGGACCTGTGGCAGCAGCCACAGCCCCTTTGCAAAATCCGTCTTACTGGGTCTCTTGAAGTTCACAATAGGTGCCTTTGCCCAATAGCGGCACTTCACCAGGCCTTTCTCTCCTCCAAGCCAGGAATGCAGACCAAAGCATTTCAAACTCCCGGAGCCATCCGGCTGCAGTTCTGTGTCATGCCCAGGCATGCGCGCTCAGGCTCCCCGATGCCACAGCAGGGGACAGCTGGGACTAGCTGCTAGTCCCAAACCCTTCTGAGGCTGGCATGCAGGCACAGCAGCAACAGGGTCTCATGCTCACAGGCCCCAGTACTTGCTCTCTTCCTCCACATCAAACATTCTGTTATTTTTGTTGTTGTTGTTTTAATATTTATTTATTTTTGAAATAGATGGAGTGTGAGTGGGGGAGGGGCAGAGAGAGAGAGGGAGACACAGAATCTGAAACAGGCTCCAGGCTCTGAGCTGTCAGCACAGAGCCCAAAGTGGGGCTCAAACCCACAAACCGTGAGATCATGACCTGAGCCGAAGTTAGATCCTTAACACACTGAG
Organism: Proteles cristata cristata; assembly: GCA_017311185.1. Classification (NCBI taxonomy): domain Eukaryota; kingdom Metazoa; phylum Chordata; class Mammalia; order Carnivora; family Hyaenidae; genus Proteles; species Proteles cristata. The sequence goes on from JAESUZ010000103.1 coordinate 588,572, forward strand.
CCACCCAGGCGCCCCTAAACATTCTGTTTTAACTTGAGATAGTGAGTGCTTGTCTGCTGTGAATGTAGCCACACTTCTGACCAGAGCTGAAAGGACTAGGGACCTAGGAAGTGGCTTGAGGATGCCCGGGGGGAGGGAGACCCACTCATTCAATAGCCTGGTCTGTTCTCTGAATTCTCCTGTCTAAGTGAAGACAGCATATCTATGTGGAAATGTCCAGACCTTTGCACATTCTCTGCTGAGCTGTGTGTGGGCTGGGCCTCTGGTGCTCTGAGGGTTCCTTTCTCTCTACTTTCTTCTTCTTCTTCTTCTTCTTTTTTTTAAGACAAAAGAGAATACAAATATTTAAGTGCAATTTGTTTGGTGTTTCTCTTTTTCTATGGTATTGAATTGAGCTGAATTCAATTGTATATGATAATCAGGACGTTTTACAAAATCATGCAAATATTGTTCCCTTTAAAAACTAAAGAATTCCAAGCTTGCCAGCACTAATGAGAATTTTAATTTTAAATACCGTCAAGAGTGAGGCCCAGATGCATAAACTCCAACTCATCAATCAAACCTCGCCTGGAATTATTTGTGTTGGTGGAGGGAGAAGTGTCTAACATCCTTTGTCCCCTGGGGTGGGGGGTGGGGAGTCATTTATCAATATGACTCCCTTGATCCTTCTATGGTGGTAAATTTACCATAAATAAAAACTATAAAATGAACTTTATTCTAATCAGAAACATTTAGAAATGTTTATAGCTATCTCAAGGACTAAATGTACTAAGATTCTGCATGACCCCTACTCAGCTTTAAACAATGAAGAAGCACAAGAAAGTGGTGGGAAGTGGAGAAATGAGCAATCTTTTTCAGAAATATTGTTTCTTCATTTTAATTCTTATTTATTCATTTATTTTTAAAAGTTTATTTATTTTGAGAGTGAGACAGTGTGAGTGGGGGAGGGGCAGAGAGAAAGGGAGAGAGAGAATCTCAGGCAGGCTCCACGCAGACGGTACTCAAACTCACAAACCAGGAGATCATGACCTGAGCTGAAATCAAAAGTCCAATGCTTAACCAACTGAGCCACCCAGGCACCCCATTAATGTTTATTTATTTTTAAGAGAGAGTGGGTGTGAGCAGGTGAGGAGCAGAGAGAGAGGGAGACACAGAATCCGAAGCAGGCTCCAGAACTCACAAGCCACATGATCATGACCTGGACCAAAGTCATGGTCTTAACTGACTGAGCCACCCAGGTGCCCTAGAAATACCGTTTCTTTTTTTTTTTTTTTATTTCTGAGAGAGAAAGACAGCGTGAACAGGGGAGGGTCAGAGAGAGAGGGAGACACAGAATCTGAAACAGGCTCCAGGCTCTGAACTGGCTGTCCGCACAGAGCCCGACGCAGGGCTCAAACCAACGAACCTTGAGACTATGACCTGAGCTGAAGTCGGACGCCCAACCGACTGAGCCACCCAGGCGCCCCTGAAATATTGTTTCTTGAAGTGGTCCCTTTTGGATTACTGTCCTTCAACATCACTTGAAATTTTTTTCAAAATTTTTCCCAAAGGGTAAGCCAGATTAAATAAAGTGGTTCATAGGATATGAGGTATTTGGTAAATCTAAAAATTTAGCTTAGTGAAGAAGAGGAAATCTTCCTTGACTAAAAAGTAACTCAGTGATATCAAGTACAATAAGCTGGTCTTTCTTGTGTTGGTTTCACAGTCTTAGGTTTCTAAAAAGTAGGTCAGTGATGGCAGATATGCTATGGTCTTCATAGCATATATGTTAGACAGAATAATGGTCTCCTAAATATGTCCATGTCCTAATCCCTGAAACCTGTGAGTGTCACCTTACATGGCCAAGGGGCCTTTGCAGACGTGATTAAGTTAAAGATCTTGACATGGGGGAATGCCTTCAAGTATCCCAAGGATCCACAAGGAAGGGAGGCAGGAAGATCAGGGTCAGAAGACATTTGGAAATGCTGCACTGATGGCTTTGAAGTTGGAAGAAGGGGGCTTTGACCCAATAACTGCAGACAACCTGTAGAAACTGAAAAAGTAGGAGATCGGATTCTCCCCCTCAAGACTCCAGAAAGAATGCAATCCTGCAGACGCCATTTCTCACCTTCGGAACCAGAAGATAATTCATTTGTGTTATGTTAAGCCCCCAAGTTGATGGTAATTGGTTACAACAGCAAAAGAAAACTGTAGAGCATGTATCTGAAATGATTCGATGACCTTTGGTAAGGTGATTCAGAGTTCCCCCCACCCATCAACACAGCCTTCTCTGTCCTACCTGTGCAGAGGAAGTATGTATCTTCAGCCACAAAAACAAATTTTAAAGAACTTTTGAATACAATGACAATGGAGAACTGAGTGCAGTACAGAATCTGTTGGTCACTGAATATTATGAAGATACCTATTGTACAGCTCTCTGGCTAGAAGGGTGGCCTATTTGTAAATGTCCATTGTCGTACCATGATCTGACCAATCCCTCTCTCCAGGTGCCTTTTTCTGCTAAATATCCATGCTGTGTTACAGCATACGAAATCCTAATGAAATGGCTTGTTTTAAAATGAGTATGAAATTGTCATGGATCTACCCTCTTCATCTAAGTTGTCAGTCTTGTGTAGAATGAGTAATTGGGAAAACATTCTTTGTGCTACATGAACGTCAGGATTTGAAGAGTGAATTTCATTTATTACTAGAGCTGGAAATACTTATTTGCTATTTCTGAAATCATAATAAAAATCAATGCAGATTAAGTCAATGTACAAAATAATTTTTGTGATTGAAGGCATACCTAGCAGGAGATATAAATTTCTATCAGCATCCCATCCATTTATAAAGCAAAGTTCATGTCCTCTGTAGTCTTTAATTTTTATTTCCAAAGCACAGTAAGTCAGTTGTTTATTCTTGTTTCATTCTCAAAAGCTTTCTTTTTGTTATTAAAAAAAACTCCTCACTCTATTTATGTTTATTTTTTTTTATGTTTTTTATTTATTTCTAGGAGAGAGAGAGAAACAGCGTGAGACAGAGAGAGAGGGAGGCACAGGCTGAAACAGGCTCCAGGCTCTGAGCTGGCAGTCAGCACAGAGCCCAACGCGGGGCTCGAACCCACGAACCGCGAGATCATGACCCAAGCGAAAGTCGGCCGCTTAACCGACTAAGCCACCCAGGAGCCCCCTCCTCACTCTATTCAAAGGACAAATGATTATCTGATAAGTTATTGAAACCTACTTTTCCAGGCTTTATATTCTAAAGTACTTTTTTTAAAAAAAAAATTTAACGTTTATTTATTTTTTGAAAGACAGAGAGAGATAGAGCATGAGCAGGGGAGGGGCAGAGATAGAGAGGGAGACACAGAATCTAAAGCAGGCTCTAGGCTCTGAGGTGTCAGCACAGAGACCGATGCGGGGCTCAAACTCACAGACTGTGAGATCATGACCTGAGCCAAAGTGAGATGCTTAACCGACTGAGCCCCCCAGGTGCCTCTAAAATACTTTTATATATAAAAAGTAAAACACTCTTGCATAGCGATATTCTATAGAAATACAGAGCCCCCTCTGAGTATTATTGCCAATATTATGTCAAACAATAGCACATTTTGAGCTTCCAACAGTGTGGAGTTTCCAGGGCTAAACACTCAGGTGCTGCCTGGGTCTCAGCTTAGTCGACACCTGTGATACTGTGATTTACAGTAAGTGATATATATTTTGTCTTTGTCCTGTTTCCGGCACAGAGCTTCTAAAACTCTTAGAATTTCCTAAGTAACAACAACAGCAGGCTGTAATTTGATATATTAATGAGGTGACTTTTGGAAAACACCTTAGGATGGGGGCTGGTTGCTAGGGGAGTCAACCACATGATTTGTAGGTTAGAACTTTCAGTCCCACCCTCATCCGGAGAGAGAAAAGGAGCAAGAAGTTGGACCATTTGCCAACGGTCAATGGTTTAGTCAATCACACCTATGCAATGAATCCTCCATAAAAACCCAAAACAACAAGATCAGAAGAGTTTTTGGGTTGGTGAACACTTGGAGATTCAAGGAGAGTGGTGTGCAAAGAGAGGGCATGAATGCCCCACCCCCTTTCCCCACACCTGGCCCAGTGCGTCTCTTCCATCTGGCTGTTCCTGAATTCTGTCCTTTTATAAATAAAAATAAGCTGGTGATCTAGTAAGTAAAATGTTTCTCTGAGTGCTGTGAGCTGCTCTAGCAAATTAATCAAACCCAATGTAGGCTCAAGGAAATCTGATTCATAGCCAGTCAGTTGGAAGCACAGGTTACAACCTGGGTTTTTGACTGGGGTCTGAAGACCAAAGAAGGGTCACTGGAACCTCTGGTGTGTAGCTAATTGGTCTGAAGCACAGGCAACAATCTGGGCTTCTGACTGAGGTCTGAAAGGGAGTAGGACTGAACGCTTAACCTGTGGAATCTGATGCTGTCTCTGTGTAGACAGTATCACAACTGAGTTAAATTGAGTTCAATTTTAGCCACCCAGCTGGCGTTGGAGCATTGCTCTTTGGAGATGTGGGGAACCCCCCTTCCCTGTGCTCACACCTTGAAATTAGGTCAAGGAACCTTATTCAATAGCCCCAAATCATTTAAATGCCAGTAGAGCTTAATGTGCCTGGTGCTGTAAAGGACACAGGGAATACGGCAGAGACAGCATACGACCCAGGATGGAGGCAGCCTCCTACCCCTCAGAAGCATGTTGTCAGCATCTCTAGGGCCAGAGCCGTGCCTGGCCAGGCACCTCCAGCACTGTCATGCTGCCCAAGCACACGTGTGCACGCACACATGCACACACACTAGAGGTACAGAACAAATGTTATGTCACGGTAGTTAGCAGTATGAGTTAGCATCATATCTTGAAATTATTTATAGTTTACACAATAATCAAAACTGTGGCCATATTATATAAGAAGAAGTAAAACTCAAGAGAATGAAAAAAACCAAGCCACAGACTGGGTGAAAATACCGGCAAAAGACACGTCGGATCAAGACTGTTCTCCAAAATATACAAAGAACTCTTAAAAACGAACAATAAGAAAACAAACAAAATGATTTAAAAATGGGCCAATGAGGGGCATCTGAGTGGCTCAGTGGGTTCAGTGTCCAACTCGATTTCGATTTCGGCTCAGGTCATGATCTCATGGTGTATGGTTATCGGGCCCCACATCAGGCTCCATGCTATCAGTCCAAAGCCTGCTTGGGCTTCTCTCTCAACGTCCTCCCCCCACCCCCCGCTCCTCCCCCGCTTGCCTGTATGCATGTGCTCTGTCTTTCTCTCTCTCAAAAATAAGTAAACTTTTCAGAATGGGCCAACAACCTTAACAAACACCTCTCTAAGCAAGATATGGAGATGGCAAATAAGCATACAAAAAGATGCCTCACATCATATGTCATCAGGGAAATGCAAATTAAAACGAGATACCACTACCCACCTATCAGAATGGCCCAAGTCTGCGATACTGACCACATGGAGCGTCTGGGCGGCTCAGTTGGTTGAGCATCTGACTTCAGCTCAGGTCATGATCTCATGGTCCATGGGTTTGATCCCTACATGAGCTCTGTGGTGACAGCTCAGAGCCTGGAGCCTGCTTCGGATTCTGTGTCTCCCTCTCTCTCTCTGCCCCTTCCCTGCTTTTGCTGTCTCTGTGTCTCTCAAAAGTAAATAAACATTTAAAAAAAAAATGAAAAGAATACTGACCACATAAATCCCAACAAGAACATGGATCAACAGGAACCCTCATCATTGCTGGTGAGGATGTGAAATGGCACAGCCATTTTAGAAGACTGTTTGTCTGTTTCTTATAAAATTAAACCTACTCTTACCTACGATCCTATGGTTGTGCCTCTTGATTATTTACCGAAAGGAACTGATAGCATGTCCGCACACAAACCTGCACAAGGAGTCTAGGGCAGATTTACTCATAATTACCCAAACTTGAAAGCAACCAAGATGTTCTTCAGTAAGTGAATAGACAGATAAACTGCAGAACGTCTAGACGATGGAATATTACTCAGCGCTGAAAATAAATGCGCCGTCAGGTCAGAAAAAGACACAGAGGACCCTTGAATGCATATTACTGAGTGAAGGAAGCCATCCGATTCCATGTGACACGCTGGAAAGAGCAAAACTGAGGGGAATAAAGAGATCAGTGGCTCCCAGTAGCTCTGGGAGGGAAGGATGAATAGGTAGAGCCCACGGGGTTTTAGGACAGTGAAACTGCTCTATGTAACATTTAATGGTGGACATGTGTCCTTATATATTCTTCCAAATCCACATAATGTACAAGAGTGAACCCTAAAGTAAACTCTGGGATTTGGGTGATTACCATGTGTCGGTGGAGGCCCATCAATTGCAGCGAATCCACCACTCTGGAGGGAGAGGCTGTGCCCGCGGGAGGGAAGGGAATCACTCTATCATCCTCTCCATTTTGGTGTGAACCTAACACTACTCTAAAAAGTAAAGAAAGAACGGTTTTTAAAAGAGACAGAAATGTGTTACTGGTATAAAGTAAATAAATTGCCTTTCTGGAAAAAAGACTCTTGAGACCCTGTCCCAGGATTATGTTTACGGATGTGTGGGCAAGCATCAAACGCCACGGATTGCTTCAACGGACCTAGAATCCCAGAGAACATCTGCGTGGTGCAGCCTTGTGTCCCACAGCCATTTGTTACGGTGTATAGTTATGCACATATTGTATCCTCTCGTATGATATTTTCCATCCCAACTGAGGAAGGTGGCAAATGTGTTCATAGTACAGTGGCTCTGTGCCCCATATTGTGCCCGGGACTTCTGGCTCAGTAATTAAAATAACAGTGTCATGCAGTAGATGGTCTGGTTATTATTTTACAGCTGAAGAAATGGAGGCTTGGAGAATTTAAGGTGATTGGTCAATATTCTATAACCGGAAAGGAGTCCAGCCACCGTGGTTCATCTGATTCCGAAGCCTGGGCTCTTTCCGCACTTGGAGTGACTTTCATTAACTTTTGTGATCTTCATCTCCCTTCCTTTTTATTTCCTCCCCAGCTAAGATGAGGTCTTGTTCCATTGCTGCTGTGAACTTATTACTTTAGAATAGAACAAAATAAGGTGCCAGAAATGATTTGCAGAACACGGTCTCCTTGCTTTTCTCCTCATAATGTATGAGCAGAAGAATAAAATAGGCTCAGCGCTTCTGGGGCCGGAGAAGCATTCGGGGCTTTGGGAAGGGGGGGCTGGAGAGCAGAAAGTTACAGAACTACATGTGAATCAAGAGGCTGCCAGCCTGGGTTGGGAACACAGGGCTTCAATTCATTATATCCGCCTTCTCCAGAGTCTGAGTCTGTGATCCACTGTGGTAATTCAAGGTCTGCAGAAAACGGCACCACCTGGGAGAGAAATGTGGGGGCCCTTCCACCCTCCCCACCCCCTCCCCTTAGCCCTTCCCTGAAGGACTTCTCTCACCTCTTTGCAATATTTTTCAAAGGGACCAGGTATGGTTTGTCCATCTGAAAAAGATTTTCTTCCCATTTTAGCTGAACAGAGCTGACATAAAGTTAAGTTTGACTCCCAGAAACTGGGCTACACACAATCAGAACTTTTAAGTCGTTTTGAGATTACAGTCCCTAGAAAATGTTCAATCATCTGTTCTTTCTTTGGGACAGCTGGTTTTCACACTGAGAAGATGTATTTTACTTTTTAAAAAAATTTTAAGTTTACTTATTTTTTTTTTTTTAATTTTGAGAGAGAGAGAGAAAGAGAGAGTGCGAGAACACAAGTGAGGGAGGGGCAGAGAGAAGGACACACAGTCTCCCAAGCAGGCTCCATGCCCTCAGCACACAGCCCGGGCAGGCAGGGCTCAAACTCACGAACCGGGAGATCTAGAGTCAGACACCTCACAGACTGCGCCACCCAGGAGCCCCGAGAAGCTGTATTTTAATTCACAAGTGGGGCCATCTGGGGCTCCGAGCCTGGAGTAAACTCCGGTGCAAGAACACAAATCGGCCGTGTGAGGATGCCACCGGGGAGCCCAGGGTCAACTTTGATTCAGACAGAAGAATAACATTCCTTCTGGAAAAAATGAGTATCTTTGTCTTCCATGGGTCATCTTCTTAAGAATGAGATGGGAAACAGACTTCCCACGGCCACTACTGAGAGGGTTCTCCCTGGTCCCGGTGCGTCCCGCAGGGTTTAACTGCTGTGCCACGGCCACTGGCAGGAACTGTCACTGGTGCTGAGATTTCGAGTTTGCAGATGAACACCCTCCGTCACCTCGTCACACTGCATGAAATTAAAGGGGGCGAGTTCTACTGTTAACTTTCTGAGGAACGTCCACACTGTTTTCCAGAGGGGCTGCACCAGTTTACATCCCCACCAGCAGTGTAGGAGGGTGCCTGTGTCTCCACATCCTTGCCAGCATCTAGAGTTCTCATATGTTTGCACGTATAGGAGGATTAGGAGGAAGTTAATGGAGGATCGTGGGGGAGAAGAAGGGGGGAAATAGTGGGGGAGAGGGAGGGAGGGAAACCATGAGAGACTCTTGAATGGTGAGAACAAACTGAGGAGTCATGGGGGGTGGGAGGGAGGGGGGAGATGGGCATGGAGGAGGGCACTTGTGGGGATGAGCACCGGGTGTTCTATGGAAACCAACTTGACAATAAACTGTGATAGGAACCCCTCCCTAAGGAGAAAGAAAAAAAAAAATGAAGAAAAGAGGAGAGAAGACTTCAAGGTCACCTAGATATGGGTCCAGGTGCCTACATCCCCCATGTTCTTGTAAACTGAAACAACTTAATCAGACTGCATGTTTATGTGTGTTACCATATATGGGAGACAAAGAAATAGAAAATGTATAAAAAAAACTATGCCATGTGATTTGGGCCACTCAGTTCTTTGGGTACGAACCCAACTGAGTGGTGCCAGCACGAATCAAGTTCCTTCCTGGAAAAAAAGCCTCGGTGTCATGACTCTCTGTGCGAGAATCCTGCAACGAAACTATTTGTAAAAAAATAAAAAATAAATAAAATAAAACTCAATGGGAAAAAAGAGAAATTAAAGGGGGCGGGCGAGCCCTCCTCGTGTTCAAACGTGGACCCACAGCGACTTGCCGCTGCTCTGCGCGTCTGGCGACTTGGGCTGTGAACTCACCACGCGGGTCTTGTCTGCAGCTCGCTGGGCTTGGGACGTGCAGCGGACTCCTCACACACCCCCGCCCTGAATACTCCTCTGTCACCCGAATGCGGGAGGTGCTCACATCACCGACGATGGAGAGGACGCGGGCTCCGCTGGAGCCACACAGGTCTACACGGCCCAGGAGGGCAAGGGCCTTCCTGAGGTTTCCCCTTGGTTTCCCCAGCAGGGGCCTCACTTAGAATAAGAAGGCGGCACACGAGGACACTGGCTGCCTCAGCTCGTTCAGCATCCAGCTCTGGATTCTGGCTTAGGTCATGATCTCACGGTTTGTGAAACGAGATCGAGCCCCGGGTTGGGCTTGGCCTTGGGGACAGTGCATAGCCTGCTTGGGATTCTCTCTCTCCCTCTCTCTCAAAATAATTTTAAAAAAAAGGAAGACTGGGGGCACCTGGGTGGCTCAGTAGGTTGAGTTCTACACGGGCTTAGGTCATGATCTTGCAACTGGTGAGTTCAAGCCCCGTGTTGGGCTCTGTCCTGACAGCTTAGAGCCTGGAGCCTGCTTCAGATGCTGTTTCCCTCTCTCTGCCCCTCTTCTGCTTTCTCTCTTTCAAAAATGAACATTAAAAAATTGTTTTAAATGGTCCACACTTTCATATGTGCTCCTTTGAACACCTTGGGGGGCCAGGCAGGGTCATAAGGAAGCTGCCCACCGCGTCCCTGACGTTGTTCTCAGTTATAGGGGCGGCAGGGTCCCGACCTCAGGCGTGACCCAGACAACGCCTGGCAGTGCTTAGGGAGAGGGTTCACGTTAGGCAGGGGGAGATAAGGGACCCTCAGGGAGGCGGAGCGCAGCTGCAAGTGGGGGGCTGAAGGAGCAGCCTGGGGTTTGAGGGGGTAAAAGATAAAAGTATTCCAGACCTGCCCAAGCCTGGTGTCATGGGCGGAGTCCCACGAACTTTCTGGTAAAGTCCCAGTGTAAAGTCGGGGATGGGAATCCCCAGCGGCTACCCAGGACTTCAGGACCTTACTGAGGGTCAAATAGACTCACGAATATCTCCGTTGCAATTTGTCAGCAAAAAGGTGGCTTAAAATAATGGTTAATTTTGTCAAAGTTTTCTTGGATTGTTGGTCTGCTTTTGGTAAATAAATAAAAACAAAAGGTAAACAAAGAGGGTTTTTTGTTTTGTTTTGTTTTGTCTTTTTGCTTTCCTTTTGTCTGCCCAAAAAGATGGAATGAACTATGATTTTAACCGAAGAGGCAGGACCACAGGCCCTTTGGAGTTGTTTTGCTCAAGCCTCGGTTAAAACTGCCCCTCCTTCGATCCAAGGGCCAGGAGATGGAGGCCATGTCCCCGCTGCCGCCTCCAAATCTCCACACTTGTTGTTTCTGGTTAGCAAAGGAGTGGGTGCGTGGGCCCTACAAATAAGGGATGATGTATGAAGGGCTTTTCTGGGAGCCTTTCTAAAACAATGTGGATGTTTTTGAGTTACCCTGTAAGTATACAATGTTTCTGTTAGAACAGACTCTTAATGCGACAGAGAAGCCTAACTTCTGGCAGCGGCTAAAAAGTATCTGGCGGTGGCTAAAAACTATGGGGACGAGCGACTCGGTAGTTATCATGGGACTGGAGGTCCCATGGAGACTTCCAGGTTCCTACTGGGGCTCAGGCAGCTCCATCCCAAGATCCTAACTGGGACCATGACCATCCCACTGAGGAATGATATTGCCACACCTCCAAGCTTGTGTTTTGGAACAATTATTTGTCTAAGGTTAAACCTTAAATTATGCTAAATTAACCACTGTTTCACAAACGCAGAATGAGAGTCCCATGGCCTTCCTGGGGAGGTTGAGGGAAGGCTCTCGTTAAGTATACGGCTATCTCCCCTGACATCCCCGAGGCTGAGACAATTTTAAAGGGCCAATTTGTCACTCAATTGGCCCTAGATATTTGGAGGAATCTGAAAAAATTGGCTCTTGGCCTCAAAGGGGCCCTGGAAAAGCTCCTACGAGCTGCCGGTGGGGTATGTTACCACCAAGATCAAGAGGAAAGAACAGGCTTGAAAAAAATAAATCTGAGGCCTTAGTCATGGCCTTACATGTCAGACCTGACTTCCCAAGGTCTCGGCACCAAATGCCAATTATGTGGCCATTCAGGCCACTGGAAACGAAAATGTCCTCAGAAGGGACAAGGGAAGTCAGAGTCCTGCAAGCCATGCCCCTTATGTGGAGACAATCCTGGAAGGCTGAATGTCCTTGGGGACCCCTATCTGTGAGGGCTTGTAAGGACACAAGTCTAAACCAGACTGACTCCATAATAGGCT